>JAXQQM020065108.1:0-638667 GCA_034641835.2 Pinus albicaulis
GAATGAAAGACTTGGAATAGAAGCCTACCTGGATTCCAACGCTATGATCTGAAGAGGAAGTGTCCCCGTCCTTCAGCCCTGGCAGATCACAATCCTTCCACGATCTCCGCGGATGGACACCTGCACATAGAAGAAACGAACAGATACAAGCATAGGAACCAGCATACGTAACTAAACATCGGTCAGAAAAGATATTACTCGCATTAACATGATGGAAAACGGAGTGGAACCATAATCATAGTCATCTATTAAATAATAAACGAATAGAAGTTACAACCAAGTTCTGACGTCGCAGCTTCCTTCGAACGGGTCTCCGGTCGTCCACGTCTCGAAAAGCTCGCCAAGGAAAGGGAAAACCTCTCCAGAGTCTCGTAACAATGGTCTCCTCGCTTGAATGGGCCTTAAGGGAAAGAAGGGATTCTTTACAGCACAAAGGCACTTGGGAATAGGGAGATGCAAAGCTTCAGCACTTCAAGACTAGCTTGCTATGGATTTGAGCAGGCTTTTATAGATGGGGAAGGAGGGAGTTGGGATCCCTATTATTATGGGATTGGCCCTATCAACAAGGAAGGTTCCATGGAAGGTGGCAAAACCACTTCCCTTCCATAGAACTCCCGCAGCCAAACCTCCCAACTTAAGATAGGCAATGGTTGTGAGTTTGTTTGAAATCAACTTCCGCCATCCATATTTAAAAAACAGTCCCTAAAATGGGTGGCGCGATTGCTGCTCTATGACAGAGCGCCAAGTGGCGCGACCTCTTGGAATTTCTGCACAACGGTTCGCATGACAGTACATCTACCCGCATCGGTAAAAGAGTTTATTTTTTCATGAGTTTTGCAAGGAGATGTCTCAAGGGAAAATGAAGCTCATACTCAGAGGGATGCATTGATGATGTTTTCAAGGCATGATAGTGTTCACAAGTCACATAATGGGTCCTCCAAGTCACATAATGGGTCCTCCATTGTGCGGGACGGGGAATGGTAGGGACGGTGACAAATTACTGTGTAACAATTTTCCTCCTGCAACTTTTGTATTTTATGCTTTCTGCCGACCTTCTTCTATGATGATGTTTCAACTTCTCCATGGGTTCATGTTTCTTCAACTGATGGCCCTCCTTCCATTTCTACAGCTACAGGTTCTGCCTCGGTTTCTGCAACTAATGGCTCAGAGTCTAAATCTGACTATGGTAGGTTGAGAATATTGGTTGTTGTGGCTTCCTCTTGAACATCTACCCCTGTAGTTTCACCTTGAACCTCTGTATCTTTCCCAAATTCTAACATTTTCTTTGATTTCTTAGATGTTGAGGGAGAAGCTTTGGTGAAAGCTTGCACAGGAGACAGTTCACTCCTTTTCCTCTTGCTGGTTTTTGGGGAAGAAAACTCCTTTGAGGTAGTTCCTCCCTTTTTTGGATGGATATCTTGTTAAAACTCTCCCCAAAACAGTAAATAACTCCATGTTTTTCTTCTCCTATTAAGCTCTTCTAACACTATCAACTTGATTAATGCATGGTGGAATAGGTTGTTGCTTGTTATCTAGAGTTTAGCTTGGACTTTGGAATCCATTTTGGTGAGGCTTTTGAGGAGATAAAAAGGCATATTTAGTGGCTACTTACCTGTGAAGTGGAGGAGCAACCCGAAATACCTCCCTTCACAATTAATATATATTTGGATCATCTTCAACAATGTTTTTCACTGCTCTTGCAAATAATTCTTGGGGATGTCCTTCTGCCATTTCAAGTTCTGATGCTCCTCTTTGAGAAAAAACCTAAAATCTACTTCTTTGGTGTAGGTGGTCTTAAACCACCTCTCTCCTTCATCTAGCATCTGTTTGGCTGCTGCCACACTTGCCTCATCAATCTACATAGTCATGGATCCCAACTGGACTTTACAACCATAAAAACTTCTTGCAAATGCCTCTATGATACCCTGATGGTATCCTTGGAAATTATGGAAAAACATGTAACATCCTACCTGCTTGAACATTTCACATGCATGAGGGTGTGCATCAAGGTAAGTTGTGTCTTGTAACTCCTTCCTTAACAGAGCTCCTACAGTTGACATCTTCTTCACCTAAACTTGATAATGTTTTCAAACAATCTATGTGGGTTTTCAAGGTGGCTGGGTGTGCAGTGGTGAGGTGATGACACTAACTGAACGTGAAAATGAGGGCAGAATAGCAAAAATCGAGGATATAGAATGGCATGAACTAATGCAGACTCAGAGATTTTGGGCCTTTGTGAGTGATGTTTAAAATAAACTGACTGACTATTGACAAATTTAAAATGTGAGAGGTCATCATGGTCCTTTTAGGGATTTAATTAAAACGGATTAGCACAACTGGAGCTATGATTACCAGACATGGAGATATGAACGAGTTATGATATCTTCGAAATCTGGATGAAATGATCTATTAGCGTGGTTCTGGAAGCTTAAATTTACATGATGACTTGTGTACCATGAATTTTATGGAGGTGACACGACACACAAAACTCTAAGGAATTTTGGTACTTTTGGCAGCTAGAAATAGGTGCAGGTGAGCACTTTTAGCTACCGAAAGCTTTCACTTTCGGTAGCTAACGATTATAAAATTTCGACTCTTAAGATACCGAAATCTAAACTTCCTGCTTAAATTAAAGCATCGCCAGATTTATAAAAAAACTTAACTTGGCCAATTTAAACCTTAAAAAATCCTTTGAAAACATTATAAAGTTCAACCCTTCAATTGAAAAGACATCAAATAAATTATTATCTGATTTGAGGCATTTTGGCACACCCGTAGATCCTTGCTCCTGAGCGCCTCATAATGAAAACTTTTCAACCATGATCATAATAATTCCCAAATTAATAACTCGATAACAGATACCTATATTATAGGGTCCTAACACCATAAACATAAGGTCTTTGATTGAACCTTCATGAATAGTCATGGTCCCTTCGAGATCTTCCTTCCAATGGCTAGAATGCTTCTAAAGGAGCTCACTTTGATACCAATTGTTGGATTCACAATTATATTGAGAGGGGGGTTGAATCAATACAATGTAATTTTTTATTTATTTAAATATTCAAACATCATAAAACATTAATCTCTTAAATTGAATAAGTAACACAAGGCATATGTGGAAACCATTATGGGAGAAAGCCATAAAAATTATTTATATGAAATATCTTGTAGGGACTAACCTATCATTACACCAATTTGTAGGCACCAACATGATAAGAGACACCAATCACCTATGTTGTTTTGTAGGTACCAACCTATAACAGACACTAATCTCCTATGCTACTTTTTACGTAGTAACCTCTAGGAGACACCAATCCCATTTTCTTCAATATTTGTGGGAACCAACCTATAGGAGAAAAAAATCATCATTGTTGCAAATATTTGTAGGCACCAACCTAATTCACTAAGTCTTATTGCTTCTTCACAATTTCTATTAGTTTATTCTACTTTCACTAAGTCTATTTTCTTCTTCTTCCTTCATTATATATTCTTGTTTCGTTTATCTTCACTAGGTCTACATGTCACTTCTTCCTTCACTAAGTATACTTCTCCCAAACCTTGTTTCTTTTGAATTATTCCCAAGAACAAACTTTCATAACATGCCACATATCTGATATTGGAAATACAGTTTTGTAATTTCTACCATAAGCACCTAGATATTTCTTCTTTATCTCCTTCATATTCAATAATCCAAAACGTATAAAAATAAAAGCTATATAAAAAATTCCAAACTAACATGTTTGAATAATGTTTCAGTAGCATTCAAGACCACTAACTTCCTTTGATCATATTTCCAAAAATTATAATGAAATAAGGTCGTAAATGTTTGGCATTAGTACCTTGAGATCTCTTCTCTCTCTCCTCCATATTTCAGAGTCTAAGACATCTCAGAAATAAATTTAAAGAAAAAATACCAAGTTGAACCATTTGAAGCATGTTTTAAGAGCATTTAGGAACATTAACTTCCTCATATCACAACCTTATAATTTTAGTGATAAAAGATATGAAATTTATACCATATGTACTTTAGATATTGTATCTATTTTTTCCATATTTCACGGCCTAAAACATAATAAAAATAAATTTATAGAAAAAATACCAAGTTGACTTGTTTTAAGTGGATTTCAAGATCATTTAGGAAGCCTAAATTTGTCAGATAATATCTCTGAAATCATAGCAAACTGAGGTATGAAATTTTAACCATTGGCAGGTGAAAGTTTATTTTGTGTATCCTCCAAATTTCATGATCTGAAACATCCTAGAATAAAAGTTATAGAGGAAATTATCAGTTGATATTTTAGGAGTAAGGAGGAAGCCTAACTTCATTTGAGCATATCTTCAAAATTATAGAAAAAAAAACGTCTCAAATTTGAACCACGGGTATGTGACGATCTTATTTATGTATCCTTTAAGTTTCAAATAATGAAATGTCCTAGAAGAAATATTTATGAATAATTCCAAGATGGTTCATTCACCCCATAAATTACATTTTTTCTTCTATATTTAATCTCCAAGAATCACCCAAAAAATATTTCTCGGCTCCTCTTGTCCACCTTGAATATATCCCTGCTTAGATGTTATTGAAATGAACTCATCTAACCTTTATTTATAGGGTTTCTGTTGGACACCTAATCCTCCTAGGGTTAGTGTGGAAGGCGAATGGTGAATAGGGAGTCCAAGAGACCTTGGAATGTGGAATCCAAGAGTCACACCTAATGGAGTATAAATGTATATCAATTTTAATAATATAATATCTCACACTTATCTTATATTCTTGTGTGTTTACCATGATTATGTTTAACATGGTATCAGAGCGGGCGAGCCTTGGGTGAGTCATTGGTTTTTTGGTATTTCTATTTTCATGTCGATTTTTCCTTATTACTTGTAAAAATTTTCATTATTATGTGCATGTTTATTTCTTACTACACAAGATTGTGTTTCCCGGCGGTTTCAATATGCATTCATACATGGTGAATGGCTCATTCATATTTGTGGTTGATTGAATTCCATACGTTGTCTACAGTCTCCTAATAGAAAAAATAGATAGTCTCTTCAAACTCAGCATAAATCCTTGGAAGCCAACAATAAAATTGTGTTTCTGTCAATTTGTGGTATGCTAGCAAACTGACCTTTCTGAGGCTTGTCATTTTTTTAGTTTTCTGTGAGAGCCTGTTTTATAAAATGCCTCTATGCATATGTCTGCCTTGGCATGATATTAGAGATCCCAATCCCTCTGTTGTAGATTTCCAATCTGATGGCACAAAGATTGGTAGAAGAAGTAAAAAAAACAACTACTGATATGTTGCTGCTCCCACAAGATCTCTCCAGAGAAATGCAAGTTCAGGAAGTCAAATTTCTCTAATATGGCACCATTTTAGCCTAAATCCCTACATATTTGAACGTCATTAACATTTTTAATGTCGATTAGAATTTATTCCTTAATCATAAGAGACAGCGCAAGGCCCTGGGAAAGCATATTCTCCTGGATCTCTGCTCACTATTGGCAGAATGCATGCGCCCACTAGATTTTGAAGATTCCCCTGTAGAATAATTAAAAGTAGTTCACATATGGATTGCACTGAATTGCAGTCTTGTCACCTGTATTTCATCGAGTTGTTTTGAAACCATAAAACTCTGCTTTCCAGTTTTCTCGAATTGGGATCTTATTTCCCCATCTCAGTGACATAATTTAGTCAAACCTGCAAACTTAGAATGTGAATTAATGTGACTGTACTATGCTCCATACCTCTTGGTTTCTCCATTGTCATCACTCCCACTGCTTTCAGCCTCCCCACTCCATTACATAGCTAACATATACCTCATAAATACACCTACCGGCCACTCTCGGCCTCCCCACTCCATTACACTGATGACATATATGTTTCTGATTTTTCGCATTGAACTCATAGCCTCACTCACAGAGAAAGACTGTTGAATGAGTGTTGAACGAGTAGCAAAGAACGAGTATTGAGATTGTGCTGCAATTTCTAGGCATTCCCGTTGGGCCTCCCACTACTCGACCCTTACTCCTTGGTGTTTCTTGCCCCTCCCATCTGTGTCGGGCCTCCCACTGCTCAGCCTCACACTGTGGCCTCTCCTCCATAACGCTGCTTGGCTCTATGGTTTAGTGTCACACCTACACAGTTCACACCACTGACATTATTTTCCTTTTGGATTTTCCTTCGTGTAGTGTACATGATTGAATAATCTTATTGTGCTTACCGCTCACCCGTTGTAAAAATGAACATTTTCTTCTATTCCTCCTCTGGGATTACTCCTACACTGGGCCTCCATGCCACTAAATGTCGGTTCGACTTGGCATGGTTGTTGAATGGCATGTGCAATTACAACCCTATGAGACACTAAAATGAAAGAGAAACTCCATAAAATGCTACCTGCACAATATCGAGAGCCTGAATATTTCGTTGAAAGAAGCCACCACCAGAGTCGCTTCAAATGCAAATAATTATTCGTGGCAAGAAAAAAATCTTAAATCCTACGATATCCTATCTCTTTTGGGAAGAAAAATTAACTTCACTTCTGTAGAGATGGAATATTGAAGAAACGCTTTTGTATAAGGACTACAAACCCTGCCATCGATGGAATCACTAAATACCCATATAGTTTTTTTGGACTTGTGACATCCAGTCCTCCATAAAAGAAAGTTCATTGGTTTTTTTAATGCCAATAGATGCAGGTGGGCCTTGATTGAATTCTGTGCATTGCAATTCATTTTGAGAAGTTAAAAATTATGTGGGTTCTATCGTTTTGAACCAGTTTGGACGTTGACCTTTGAATTTTCTCGTTTGATTATTCGAAAGAGTTAGGGTTTATTCCAAGCCATTTGTAGAAAAAAAAAATCTAGAGTATATTGATATGTGTTGCTTTTTCAGGGTGACATTATTTCGAAATGAATCGAATGGGTGGTGCATTAGAGTTGATGAATACTCTAATGCATTCAACTATTGATGGGATAGTTAAAAGTAGTAAAGCCACTCTCAGATATATTCAAACCTCTCTACAAAATGCACAAGAACAGATTGACTTTTTTCAGCTTGAATCTCATCTACAAGAAGAAGAATTACAACAGTGGAGTCATCATTTTGAACTTGTTTTTGGTCAGCAAAATTGAGACGGACTCCCATCAGATGCAAGAATATAAAGTTGAGGTTGGTTCACATTCACTGCCCATTTCAAGAGCAAATTTGTATGCAGATACAGAAGCTCACGTTTCACCTCCGAAGCCCATCATCAGACCTTGTGTAATATTCCCAATTAGTCCTAAGCTAATTGGAATATTCATTTTTGTTTCCTTTCTTTGTTTAAAGAATAAAAGTGTTAAGGAGGTCTATAGTACTCCTAAACCATGAATAAAACAATGCCAAATGTAAAAAAGGCTAAATCTTGGTTGTTTAAACAAGCACCCTTAGGTGTGAAAGGGGATAGATATTTTGACTGGGTCAAACTTGACCAGATCAACAGCGATGTCTTGGAGGAGTGGCCATCAATGAGGCACAACGCAGTTTTAGATGGATATGGATTGTGTGAAAGGAGTGATTTCATTGAATTTGGTTTAGGGTTTACAAGCTCTTACTTTATAAAAGGAAGAGGATGGCAGCATGAGGGGTGGTTGATCATATGATTATTTTCTGAGTATATGGTCTATTTAGAAATATCTCATTCACTTGCTGTTTAGCTGAGAATAATGATGTTTAGCATTGGGTGTTCCTGATCAGGAATCCCACCTCTTTCCTTGAGAGGCCTCTTGGAAGAGTCTTGTATTGCATAGTCCACTATCTAGGTAAAGGCCAAGCTTCTTCTTCCAACTACAATGCAGATCCTATTGAGGGTTTGGTTGTCTTTGCAAGCTACAGCAAGTGGTGGCTAGATCTATTCAGATCTAGGTCATTTCAGTGCTCCTTTTCAGTGGAGGAGACTTCTATTCCATTGGGAGGAGAGTATTGGACATCTTGAGCTACATTTTTAGATCTTGGCATGTGACCAATCATATTCTAAACCCTACAATGCAGTTTTCTTCCAGATTTTCGTTATTCCTGTAGGTGTTGTTGCAGGGTCTTTTGGCACATCATTTGGGGGATTGGTTTTCAAGTGTTGGGGATCTACCCTTCACTTTGGAGATCCATTGGAGAGGATCATCTTCTTGTTCATATCAGATCAAATCTGAATATTCCTGAATATCTGAATATTACTGCAGATCTGCATATTTAAATCTCAGATATACTCCTTGTACTTGATGTAATGCTGAAAACCCTAAGGGTATTTTGAAAAGGAGCCTATATAGTGTATGGATCTGTTATAGATCTGAAATGTCATGCACTTATTTTCTCTAGATCTAATGTGTAATTTACAGCATGTTACAGTCAATAAAATAACGATGTAAAGCAATTTCCAGTCCATACATATGGTTGCAACACCTCTTTTTGAGGATTTTCTTCTATTGGTGACTTGTATTTCTAGTTATACATCTTATGGGCCACATTGTACATCTATTTTTCTATTGTAAGCACATTTGAAAGGTCTCCTTATTGGCCTCCTATTGTATCTTAGATGAACTGCGTTATTTTTCTGCAAATATGTCTTGTATTGTTGCATTCCCCATTTGGGAATACTACAGTGATATCAGAGCATCATCTTGGCACAGCCTGTGCTTTCTAAGAAGCCAATATGTTTTCTAAAGGAGAATAACCTCTTACTGACCGAGAGAAGAGATATCTTAAGAGGGGACACAATAATATTGATTACATAAATGACAATGAAGATAAGGGTGAAACCCCATTATCTGGAGGACTGAAAGGAAAGGAGTTCTCAAGACTTCTCCTCCAAACTATGCAAGTGCTTCAAAGAGAACCAAGGGGAATGAGGAGGGAAAGACATGAAGATCCCTCAAGAATATTGTCACATGAAGAAATCCCCAGTTCTTCATATGATGTGAGTGAGAATTCAGCCACACAATCAGATCTATGACGTTGTACCATGCCTATATTCTTGTTAAGAGAGAAAACAGAAGAAATAACACCAAAGGAGGAGGCTCTTGGTGACTATCTCCAAGAATATGAATCTTAGTCAAAGATTCAAGGAGCATCTAAGCTTCCCAGAGTTTTGTCAACTTAAAGAAGAGAGAAGACCCAACAACTATAATAGAATAAGAGGGTGCATGCAACACACTTTGGGTAGATTCTTTCTACCTACTTTTGATAGGTCACCCAAGAGCACATCCAAGTCTTGGGTAAGGAGGCTAGACACATATTTCCAGCTGCATCAAATTTCAGAAGAAGAATCCATTAGAGTAAAAGCACTACATCTTGAAGGTAAGGCTTATGCCTGGTGGTTATTTGAATCTTCTTCATTGAATAATGCAAATATATCTACTTATGTAAAGTTCACTAGGAGGTTAGTGAAAATATCTGATTCAAAACAGTCTGAAACTTCCTTGGGAGAGAAAACCAAACCCAAGAAATCATAACCTTTGCATGAGTTGGAAGGATCCATGAATCCAAATCCATTTTAGAACATTATTGAGGGGGTTAAAGATCCGCTACATGCTTTGCCAAGGGAAAAGGCCCCACTTCAGCAAGAAATTTCTTCTCAAGAAGAAGACATGAGGATTCCTTTTTCAAAAGGAGATCAAGAAAAAGGGTCTCTTAATGATGAGGTATTCCCCATTGATGAGTAGGAGGAAGAGGAAGGGTTGGGAAGATCCTCCAGCGCTATGACAGTAGGAGGAGATCTACTTCTATTTGGAGATGGAGAGGAAGAAATTGCCTCTGCTAGAAGGGCTCTTGTATCTTTGCAGGAATCTCCAAGGGATCTTACACATGAAGACCATGAGCAGCATGTGTCTATGTTGATAGAAAATGAGACAGAACAAAGGAGGGATCATAGCGCTGACATAGCAGGAGATGATCCACCATCACATGGAGGTGAGGATGGAGCAATTGTTCCAATCAGAAGCACTCTTGCATCCTTAAGAGTGATACCCAATTATCATGAAACTTCCACACACAAAATAGAGATGAATTTGCGTAGTGGAAGCAGGGATATGATGATCCCATCTATTATTCGCATGAGGATGATCCATGAGACATCCTTATCTTGTGGTAAACCACCTAGGATACCACCTAATTCAGATTTGGTAAAATATGACTCACATCTTGATGCTCCATTCATAGATTCAAGAAGGAAGGGAGCATTAGAAGACCACCATACAACGTTGGGAGTGTTGGGTGAGATTCAGGACGAGGGAAATATTTTCCCACTATCACCATTGTCCACTCTCTCATATCATACTGCGCTGAGAGAAGATGTTGTAATATTGGAGAATGATACCATCATGGGGTAAGGAGAGCAGTCCTTGGCTATGGAGACTCAGAAGATAATCTCACTTGGAGAGAAATCTTCCATACATGATAGAAGATGGTGGCCACACATGCATACTTTGGAAATACCAAGGAGGTTTTGGATAGATGATAGCCTTCCATGGGAGACTAACTTCCAAGAACTTCCATATTCATTTAAGCATGTGCATATGTAAGAAGGGCAGCAAGGAGGGAATAGAAACCTTCCATCATATACCTTTGGCATGGGAGATGTTAAGGAGGAGAAGAAGGGAAGGGATGACCTTCCAACACATACCTTTTGCATGGGAGATGTCAAAGAAAGGAGCAGCCATATGACAACCATTTCATTTGATAGATCATCAGCGTTGTCATTGTTAGGGAGTTTAGATCCATATTGGAAATCCCAACTGTTGGTGGATTACTCCAAGGATATTCACACATGCATGATACTTGATGACTAGCTACATGAAGAGGGCTATTTATTCCAAGAAGGAGTCATGTATGATCATGGTAGGATCTTCTTGTCTAGAGCCTCCAAGCGCAAGGAGAAGTTGCTACAAAGGGCCTATGAAGAGTTTTGTTTCAGCCACACATATTCCATGAAGATCAACAACATCATCATGAGGAGCTACAATTGGGAGGGCTTTGAAGGAGAACTATATCAGCATTTCCAAATATGCATGAACCATGTGGGTATGGGGCAGCAAAATGACTCTACGAAAGAGTTATTTCAGCCATCTCTTCCTTATTTTGAGAGAGGAGATAGATCTATGCACCACTCCATTTGTATGAGGAGGATTATTGGTGAAGAGCATACTCATGTAAATTGTTGGGTGTGGAGCCTGATTTTATTCCTGATTCAGAGATCCTTGTTTTAGCTAGATGTATACCCCAGGAAAATTGTACAACCTTGCACACGGGGGGGGGTGCGGGGGGGCCGACCCCCCCGGCTATGGGGTCTGGGGGCCAGCAGTCCCCCGGTGGGGGTTTTGGTGGCAGTGCCCCCCAAGCCAAAAATAGATGTAAAATTGCCTTGTAAAAGTATAGTAATTTCTAGTCAATCTGGGCCGTTCATTAGGCGGATGATCTGACGGTAGAAGTTATGTTTAGTTTAGGGTTTTTTTCCCTAGAAGGCAACCCCTCGTTTTTATGAGGGTATTGTATTGCGGCTGCACATGGTATGTGTATTCTCTGAGAGGGAAACAAATAGGGAGACTGTGAGAGAGAACAGAGGATATTACAGCAGATCTATTGTAGGTTTTGTCTCTTCATTTTGTTGGATAATAAAAAGGAAGGACTGGCTATTCGGGGTGGACGTAGCCCAAACTGGGTGAACCACGTATATCTGTGTCTCTCTGGTTTTATGTGTTTTGTGTGCTTGTATCTTCCGCATATTTTGTGTGTTTCATTGCTCTGTAATATTTAATTTTCTAACAACTGGTATCAGAGCCGAAGGTATATCTGGCTGATAAAATCGCAGGAAAGAAGGGTTCCTGGTTCGAGTGGGAGCAATGGCGGAAGATGCTAAGTTTAGGGTTGAGAAAATTAACGGCCAAAACTTCCCGCTGTGGAAGATGCATATGGAAGATTATCTGTATCAGAAATATCTGTACCTACCATTGAGCGTAAAAGCAAAGAATCTGGCGGCCATGACAGACGTGGAATGGAACATTCTCGATAGAAAGGCACTCGGAACAATACGGTTGTGCCTTGCGGCGTCAGTCGCCTTCAATATTTCGAAGGAAACAAAAACAAAGGGTTTGATGCAGACGTTGGTGAAACTATATGAAAAACCCTCGGCCTCAAACAAGGTATTTCTTATGAAACGACTATTTAATATGAAGATGTCGGAAGGTGGATCTATTGCAGACCATTTAAATGATTTTAATACAGTTACCAGTCAGTTAAGTTCGGTAGGGGTAAACTTTGATGATGAAGTTAGAGCTCTGTTTTTCTTGTGCTCATTGCCAGAGAGTTGGAATGGTTTAGTAATGGCCATTAGTAACTCTGTCTTTGGATCTAGTACTTTAAATTTTGATGATGTTTTCGGTGCTATCCTTAGCGAGCAAATGCGACGTAAAAGCTTCGGTGAGACATCGGGTAATGCTTTGAGTGCAGAGCCTAGGGGAAGAAGAATGGAAAGAGGAAAGAGCTCAGGATATCGCAGTAAATCAAGGAAAGGCAGATCCAAGTCCAGATCGGGGATAGTGTGCTGGAAATGCGGAAAGAAAGGACACCTAAAGAAAGACTGTAGATCTCGAAAGGGAAAAGGAGGAGATGCACAACAAGAAAATAATCATGAAGCAAATGTGACAGGTGATGTGTTACAATATTCTTTGATTATTTCTTTCGAAAATGTCACTGATTCTTGGGTTGTAGATTCAGGGGCTTCATTCCATGCCACACCTGATAAGAAATATTTTCATGACTATGTTCAAGGAGATTTTGGACAAGTTCGTTTGGGTGATGATAAAACCTGTAAAATTGTTGGAATGGGTAAGGTTCTTGTAAAATAGCAGAATGGAAACCAATGGCTACTAAAGGAGGTAAGGCATGTTCCAGATCTAAAGAAAAATCTGATTTCAACAGGGCAGTTAGGCGGTGAAGGTTGTGTGACAACTTTCACAGATAAATCTTGGAAGGTCACCAAAGGAGCCTTGGTAATAGAAAAAGGTGAAAAGGTTGGTACATTGTATTTATGCAATGGTATTTCTAATTTTGTTAATGCTTTAACTTCCAAAGGAGCAGATGCAGCATTATGGCATCATAGGCTCGGACACATGAGTGAGAAGGGGATGAAGATTCTTCACTCAAGAAATTTGTTGCCAAGTTTGAAGAATGTTGATTTGGATTTCTGTGAAAATTGCATTTATGGAAAACAACAGAGAGTCAGATTTCTCAGAGTTGGGAAAGAAAAGAAGAGCGAAAAATTGGAGCTTGTGCATACAGATGTATGGGGACCTACTCAGGTATCATCTCTTGGTGGCTCTCGCTATTATGTTACGTTTATTGATGATGCAACTAGAAAAACTTGGATTTATTGTATTCAAAATAAATATGATGTATTTGATACTTTCAAGAAATGGAAAGCTTTGGTTGAGATTGAGACGGGAAAGAAGTTAAAGTGTCTCAGATCAGACAATGGAGGTGAATATTGTAGCAAAGAGTTTGATAGGTACTGTTCAGAGCATGGAATTCGTAGAGAGAAGATAGTTCCAAGAACACCACAAGAAAATGGTGTGTCAGAAAGGATGAACAGAACAATCATGGAGCGTGCAAGGTGCATGAGATTGCATGCAGGTTTGCCTTTACAATTTTGGGCAGATGCTGTAGATACTGCTATTTATCTAATAACCAGAGGGCCTTCAAGTTCCTTGGATGGTGGTATTCCAGAGGAAGCATGGACAGGTAAAAAGGTAAACTACTCTTTTTTAAAGCCATTTGGTTGTGAGGCATTTGTCCATATTAATAAAGAAAATAGAATAAAGCTTGAGGCAAAATCAAAGAAATGTACCTTTATTGGATATGGTGCTAATGATTTTGTTTATCGCTTATATGATTATGAAAATCACAAAATCATTAGGAGCAGAGATGTAATATTCAATGAAAATGTATTGTATAAGAATCAGTTGCAGGAAAAGAAAAAGGAAAAAGAAAGCAAGGAATACGCGGTTCTTGATGAGATAACTGAAAAAGTAAAGGTGCCTAAAAATGATAATAATCAAAAACCACAGCAGCAGCAACCACCACAATAGCAACAGGCACCTCAAACACCTGAAAGTGGTGTTAGAAGATCTACCATGATAAGTAGACCCCCTGAACGATACTCTCCTTCATTATATTATTTATTGCTGACTGATTCTGGTGAACCTGAATGTTATGAAGAATCAATGCAGGTTGGAAGCAGGAAGAAGTGGGGGCTAGCCATGGAAGAAGAGATGGACTCCTTAATGCATAACCAGACTTGGGACTTATTCAAGTTTCCTGCAGGTAAAACTACATTGCAGAATAAATGGGTTTACAGGCTGAAGGAAGAAGATGGAGGAAAACAGAGGTACAAAGCTAGACTTGTGGTGAAGGGGTTTGCACAGAAGAAAGGTATTGATTTTGATGAAATATTTTCTCTTGTTGTTAAGATGACTTCAATCAGAACTATCTTAAGTCTTGTAGCAGCGGAAGATTTACATCTTGAACAGTTATATGTAAATACAGCATTTCTCCATGGAGATTTGGAGGAAGAGATATACATGCAGCAACCAAAAGGATATGAGGTCAAAGGGAAAGAAAAATTGGTGTGCAGGTTAAAGAAGAGCTTGTATGGCTTAAAACAGGCTCCAAGGTAGTGGTATCTAAAATTTGACAAGTTTATGTACGAACAAGGTTATACTAGATGTAACTCTGATCATTGTGTTTATCTAAAAAGGAAAAATGATGGAAGCTATATTATATTGTTATTGTATGTAGATGACATGCTTGTTGCAGGGTCTAACATGCAGGAAATAAATGTGCTCAAAAGAAAATTGGAAAATTTATTTGCAATGAAGGATTTGGGAGCTGCAAAACAAATCCTTGGTATGAGGATAACTAGAGACAAGAAAAATCACAAATTAACACTGTCTCAGAATGAGTACATAGAAAAGGTGTTGAAAAGATTTAATATGAACAATGCAAAACCTGTTAGTACACCTTTTGCTAGCCATTTCAAACTTAGTAAGGAGATGTGCCCAAAGACCCAAGAAGACATGGATTATATGTCTAAAGTTCCATATGCATCAGCAGTTGGAAGCTTAATGTATGCAATGGTCTGCACAAGGCTTGATATTGCACATGCAGTGGGAGTTGTAAGCAGGTATATGAACAATCCAGGAAAAGAACATTGGATGGCAGTAAAATGGATTCTCAGATATTTGAGAGGCACCACAAATCAAGAATTATGCTTTGGTGGTTCAAACATTTCTCTACAGGGATATGTTGATGCAGATATGGTAGGTGACAGAGATAACAGGAGGAGCACTACAGGATATGTATTTATTGTAGGTGGAACAACTTTCAGTTGGGTTTCAAAAATCCAAAGTGTTGTTGCAATTTCAACAACAGGAGCAGATTATGTTGCTGCTACAGAGGCTAGTAAAGAAATGATTTGGTTACAAAGGCTTATGGGTGAATTGGGTAAGAAGCATGGTATGAAAACGTTATACAGTGATAGCCAAAGTTCCATTCATCTTGCAAAGAACTCAACGTTTCATTCTAGGACTAAACACATACATCTCAAGTACCATTTCATACAGTCAGTATTGGAAGATGGAGAGTTGAAGCTGGAAAAGATACACACTATCTAGAATCCTACAGATATGCTAACAAAAGTTGTAACCAGGGAGAAACTGAAAATGTGCTCAGTTTAAATTGGTCTTCAAGGATGATGATGAAGATGAGGAACAACCAGGTCCAAAGAGGAGTCATTTTCCAGCAAATGAAGTAGCGGTGGAGTTGCTACAATCAGTCTCCAAGTGGGAGATTGTTGGGTGTGGAGCCTAATTTTCTTCCTGATTCAGAGATCCTTGTTTTAGCTGGATGTATACCCCAAGAAAATTGTACACATTTTGCACGTGGGGGGGTGTGGGGGGGACTTGTCCCCCCCCCGGGGTCCAGGGGGGCTGACCCCCCTGGCTGGGGGGTCCAGGGGCCAGCAGTTTCCCGGCAAGGGCTTCGGGGGCAGCGCCCCCAAAGCCAAAAATAGATGTAAAATTACCTTGTAAAAGTATAGTAATTTCTAGTCAATCTGGGCCGTTCATTAGGCGGATGATCTGACGGTAGAAGTTATGTTTAGTTTAGGGTTTTTTTCCCTAGAAGGCAACCCCTCGTTTTTATGAGGGTATTGTATTGCGGCTGCACATGGTATGTGTATTCTCTGAGCAGGAAACAAATAGGGAGACTGTGAGAGAGAACAGAGGATATTACAGCGGATCTGCTGTAGGTTTTGTCTCTTCATTTTTCTGGATAATAAAAAGGAAGGACTGGCTGTTCGGGGTGGATGTAGCCCAAACTGGGTGAACCACGTATATCTGTGTCTCTCTGGTTTTATGTGTTTTGTGTGCTTGTATTTTCCACATATTTTATGTGTTGCATTGCTCTGTAATATTTAATTTTCTAACATAAATCATGTTGTATTTTATGATTGTATGTATTATTTTACCATGTATATGCAGGCCATGACTCCAAGAAGGAGTGTTTTACCTTATAAACTTCATGAACAACTTTGGGCCAAAAATATTTCTGAATATAGCCACTCCCTTGGAGGAAAAAGGGAGATTTTGCATTATGATGGGTGCTTTCCTAAGGCACCAAATATATCTCACACTTTCAGCCATGGTGAGATGGCATGGGCAGAAATTAAGTGGCGGGGAAACCACTTACCACATCTTGATCTAATGTAGGCAGGAGATGCATTGTGCTGGTTCCATATGTGGGACTATGACCCACCTCCATATCCACAAATTTATGTTTGTTTGTATGTAGTTTTTCTCCCATACATTGATGATGTACTTGTACTTTTTATGGGAATGTATGGAGGAAGGAGGGAAGGTATGTATGTGCCCTATGGGATGGAAATTCTCCATGTACCTTATGCTACATTTTCAGGGAGAACATTGGGTAAACCATGTTTGTTTCATGTGTAGTATTGTCTCCTTATGGGATGGAATATTTGCATCTCATGAGAACTTTGGAGAAGAAATTCATGGAGGGATGGATTGGTGAACACTTAGCTTATGGAGGGAGCTTATCACTTGTTGATGTCACCAATGAAGGAGGAGAAGACCTACAGCACTCACCTTATCATTTTCTTGAGGACAAGTAACATTTGGGAGGGGAGGACTGTAATATTCCCAATTAGTCCTAAGCTAATTGGAATATTCATTTTTGTTTCCTTTCTTTGTTTAAAGAATAAAAGTGTAAAGCAGGTCCATAATACTCCTAAACCATGAATAAAACAATGCCAAATGTAAAAAGGTTAAATATTGGTTGTTTAAATAAGAACCCTTAGGTGTGAAAGGGGTTGGATATTTTGACTGGGTCAACCTTGACCAGATCAACAACATTGTCTTGGAGGAGTGACCAATAATGAGGCATAGCATAGTTTTAGATGGAGATGGCTTGTGTGAAAGGAGTGATTTCATTGAAGGTGTTTTAGGGTTTACAAGCTCTTAACTTATAAGAGGAAGAGGATGGAAGCATGAGGGGTGGTTGATGATATGATTATTTTCTGAGTGTATGGTCTATTTAGACATATCTCCTTCTTGTGTTGTTTAGCTGAGAATAATGTTGTTTAGCATTGGGTGTTCCTGATTGGGAATCCCGCCTCTTTCCTTGAGAGGCCTCTTGGAAGAGTCTTGTATTGAATATTCCACTATCTGGTTAAATTCCAAGCTTCTTCTTCCAACTACAACACAGATCCTGTTGAGGGTTTGGTTGTCTTTCCAAGCTGCAGCAAGTGGAGGCTAGATCTATTCATATTTAGGCCATTTAAGTGCTCCTTTTCAGTGGAGGAGGCTTCTATTCCATTGAGAGGAGAGTATTGGACATCTTGAGCTACATTTTTATATCTTGGCATGTGGCCAATCATATTCTAAACCTACAGCGCAGTTTGCTTCCAGATCCGCGTTATTCCTGTAGGTGTTGTTGCAGGGTATTTTGGCACATCATTTGGAGGATTGGTTTTCAAGTGTTGGGGATCTACCCTTCACTTTGGAGATCCATTGGAGAGGATCATGTTCTTGTTCATATCATATCAGATCTAAATATTCCTGAATATCTGAATATTACTGCAGATCTGTAGATTTAAATCTTAGATCTACTCCTTGTACTTGGTGTAATGTTGAAAACCCCAAGGGGATTTTGAAGAGGATCCTATATAGTGTATGGATCTGTTATATATCTAAAATTTCATGCACTTATTTTCTCTATATCTAATGTGTAATCTACATCATGTTTCAGTCAATAAAATAGCACTATAAAGCAATTTCCAGTCCATACATATGGTTGCAGCACCTCTTTTTGAGTATTTTCTTCTATTGGTGACTTGTATTTCTAGTTATGCATCTTATGGGCCACATTTTACATCTATTTTTCTGATATAAGTACATTTGAAAGGTCTCCTTATTGGCCTCCTACTATATCTTAGATGAACTGTGTTATTTTCCTGCAAATCTTTCTTGTATTGTTGCATTCCCTATTTGGGAATATTACACCTTGGGAATAGCTTGTCCAAAACAAGCACAGAACTGGTCTTGGATATGATAATGATGTTTCCTTTAATATTCTAGACTATTCCAAGCCCATTCAGTTTCAGATTGCAGGATTTCTTTATGAAAATTCACCTTCAACTGTTCCAGTTTCTACTCCTCCTCCACAACAACAGATTGTGAAATTCCAACATTGTGATCAAGTTGGCCATATGAAATATCATTGTTTTTATCTTCACCCATGTAATAATTGTCAAAAAACCTCTCATTCTTCACACCAATGCTTCAAAAACAAGCCTCCTGCAAGAAAAAAGATTTGTCTTGGATGGATCGCTTCTTGGCAATGGGCATCAACAACCAAGAAGATGTTTCAGTCATATGTCAGAACTTGCTCTAGAGTATTGAAGGGTATTATAGTTGATTTTTCGCTATAATCTCACCTTGTATCTGACAGGGGGGAAATTATGGCCATCTACAAGCTTCAAAGCCACTTCAATCGAGCCTAATCCACAATCTACCATTCCAGATTCAGAATTGTAGCTAGAGACACAACAGTTCAAGCGAACCTAAGCCACAACCTGCCATTCCATATTCAAAGTTGTAGCCAGAGACACAGATTCCCATGAGAATGCCTTTGGTTGGTGGTCAGCCTTAAACCATCTATGCGAGGTTGAGATTCTTCCTCTTTAAAGAATTGGGGACATTTCCTCTAGCAGAAGACTTCATCTTCTTGCCAGTTTTGGAAGAGTTCCAAGAAAAGCATCAAGCATTCTAGAGTTGGTGGTCATCCTTAAACCATCACAGGTTTTAGACCTCCCTTCTTCCAGGTTGAAGGTCTCCCTCTTCAAAATATTAGGAGCACTTCCTCTAGCATAAGACCTCATCTTCTTTCCATATTTGGAAGAGTTTCGGGAACTGCACTAAGCGTTCCAGTTTTGGTGGTCATCCTTAAACCACCTCCTTATGCCAAAATTTCAGAGAGCTCATTTAGCCTAGTGCTAACATGCATACTTTGCATATTTGTATTACATCTCTCTTCTTGGACTCATACATACCCCTTCGGATTAAGGGGGGGAATGTTGAACACCTAATCCTCCTAGGGTTAGTGTGGAAGGTGAACGGTGAATAGGGAGTCCAAGAGACCTTGGAATGTGGAATACAAGAGTCACACCTAATGTAGTATAAATGTATATCATTGTGAATAATATGATATATCACGCTTATCTTATCTTCTTGTGTCTTTACCATGCATTTGTTTAACATTTCTATGTTCAATTATGGGGCCAACTTGTAAAATTGATTGGTTCATCTTGCTTGTACTTTGATTTTTTCACCCTAACAAAATCTTGTATATCTCCTCATTCCTATGGATTTAGAGGGAGTTTCATATACCATTAGAAATTTCTCAGGATAATATTTCCAACCGTATATCCTATGCTCAAATTTGACCTAGGAAATTAGAGAAACATTCCTTCAAATATAGGGTATCCAAATTGGGAAACAAAATCAAAAAAATAATATTTCCAACAATATTCATTTTCAAATCTTTATCTTGGACATATGTAGTCTCCCCTTATCTTTGACATCAACGAAAAAATTGATTACAACATACACATGGTGAAATTTCATGTTTTTTCTAATTATGCACCTTATGCACTTCTTGAGGATCACTTATGTTTCATTAATGAGATTCTTATTTACAAGGACAAAGGTATTGTTTTAGGGTTAATGTGGATTTATTATCTTATTTTCCCATGAAGCACTAGCCTTTTTAATTACATTCCAGTTATGATATGTGAATGTCTTGAAAAAAATGGTACACAATGAAATGGTGTTTTAGTAAATAATATTCATGAATCAATCCTTTAAACAATTAAAGCTTTGTAATTCATGAATTGATAGTATCTTGTATATCAAACTGTATTGGAAGAATAAGGAGCATTGTATCTAGAAGAATAAAAGAGACTTTTTGTGGATATACAATAAATTCCCTCACACATCAAGATAAATACTTTCAATGGTTTAGTAAACTCTACAGCATAAACTTTAGAAAAAAAAAATGATGATTGGTTTTGTAAAAGATAGATGCATACCTAAAACATTCAATTTTAGTGAGCTCATTTCTTAGTCTCCCTAAAGATTGATGTGAAGGGTAGAAAAATTAAGTAGGAATTGAAGGAAATAATCTATTATTGTTAACTCCTAAACTTTTTAGACTGATGTTGCAATTCCCTAATCCCAACAAAAGTATCAAGCTTCATAAAGCATACTCTTTTTTACATTCCAAGGGTGGTGGGTCAAGTTTCTTAAAGTAATTATTAGCTCCATCAACCTGAATTCTAGTTTAACTTCCATCTATTGATATATCTCTAGTGTTTTATTTGGATCAATTTTTTTCGTGGTAATTGCATGTTTTATCGAATGAGATTTGACATCTCACATTGTCGAGTCAATTTTTTATGTTTTTCACTTTTGCTTCAAAAAGGAAGCGATATTTTATTTGGCCAATGTAATCTTGAATCATATTTCCTACTATCTAGCCAAATACTTCAAAACTCAAAGTTTTTGCATGACTGCATATCTTGTCCTTATAGTTCTTACTATAATGTGTTAAATTAATTACTTTAAGGGAATAATTTAGATGTTGAGAAAGAGCATGTTCACTTTTGGTACCTAATTATATGGAAGGATAAGGCATATTTTCATTTATTCCTTGATCAAGATAAATATTAATTGTTAATTGGAGTATAACCATCATGAATAACTCAAGAGGTGGAATATTTCCTCAAAATAAAAGGAATTTGTGCACAAAAGGAATATCATACTTATATAAAATTATATGGATATGAGGGAGCCCTTTTCTTTTTCCTGTATTTTTTATGACTGATATTTTGTGGTTAAAGTTTGCAGGTAGTATAGAACATGGTATATCCCTTTTTTACAAGAATAAAAAGAGGTAATTCACTTCCTTTTGCTAATGTACCTAATGTTATCACTCTTCCAGATCTCTGAGGCTGAGAAGAGTCCAACAAAGCTAACTACAAACCAAGCTTAGCCAAGTAGCTAGTCCTACTAGGAAGGAGAGGGCTCTCTCCAAGGGATCTCGGCCAAGAGGGTTGGATCAATTTAGGTTTTAGGCTATTTATATTAGCAGAGGGGTTTTGATTGTTTAATTTGGGTGTTGGATGAGTGAATTAGGTCAAAGAGGTAACTAGGTCAGGGAAAATAAGATCAAAAATGAAAACATCTAATGGGTCAAGGTAGGTAGGTACATTAACACTTTAAGATTTTAGGCTGAGATGGATCATACTGGTGAGGTGTTAAAAAGAAACTGAACAAATTATGGTGATTTTCCCAAAAAAGAGAATAAAAGATGTATTTTTCCTATCAAACTTGAGAAATCAACATATCATAAAGCTGAAATGAACATGGAAAGTAAAAAAAAATCATACATATGAAACTGAAGAAGAAACTATGCCAAATTACAGTACCACATGAATCCCAAAATAATATCTGCAACTCATCCAATATATTCCTGCCAAAATATGAATAGACTAGTGTCTTTGATCAATACAGCAACATCCAACTTGTGAAATGAGTCAAGAAATTAAAGATATAGACATTAAAAAACATCTCCCAACCTCAGGGATCGAATCCCTAAGTTGTGGAACTGATCCACCAAAGTCTGAACTGAAACCTAGAGTGTAGGGTGGTCAAACTGACTCATCCCTAACTTTAGTGAAACTGATTCATTCATCTCTCCAAGAGTTTTACCTAGTTTATTTACCCCTAGGTAACTCATAAACATCATTATTTCATTTGCATCCATGAATTAAATCAGTAAAAACTCATAAATCCTATCAGCAACTGACAAAAACTCAAAAACTGGAAAATATCAGGAAACTGGCAAAAGTGCAGCGCCTGAAGCTAATGCGCAGTGCCAACTTCAAGGTGAGTTTTGGAAGCATTCCCGAAATAAAAATTGAGCTCAGGGTAGCTCATTGGAATTTTTGTCCTATCTAGTTTCCAAATGTGTTCTTAGTTTCAAAAATGGACCATATTTGACCCTCCAAAAATCCAATCTCCCAAGACTGGTCAAAATCGCAGTGTGGGGCTCAAAAAGAGGGCGGAAACATGGTTTTTTAGGTGTTTTTTGACTTTTTTGTTGACCATTTTGTCCAAATTTTCTTAGAAATGTTGTTAACATGCATGTATTCATCATTCTTAATCCACTTATTTTCTTATTTTGACCAATGGAGGTCCCTAGGAAAAGCACAGCGCCTAGGGCGTTGCGCTGTTGACAGTCGAATTGTCTAGTGATTGTTAATGAAATGCACAAAAAACTCAAAATCTTCAAAATTGTCCAAAAATTTGCCAAAATTTTCATAATATTTTTTGATGATGTGTGTTAAGCATGGAGGTATGCCTCATCAAGGATTTCAAGCTTCCTCTTCTCCTCTTGCATGATTAGGTTATCAAGATTTGACTTGACCTTCTTGAGATTAGACCTTGCAATTTGATTTCTTTTTCAATAGTGTTTTGCCATCTTCATTTGTACGTAATTATATTTCCTTTCCTTCTCCAGAAGTTTCTCAATATGGTTATTAACCCTTTCAAACCAATGCTCTCGTTTCTCATTTATCATTATGGAAAAATTTTCGTTTAAGGTGAGCTCATTTGCTCGTTCTTTTTATTTGTGTTGCTCTAATTCTAAAGCTCTTTTCAGGCCTCTAGTCCTTGGTCTCTTTCTTGGAACTTGGTCTTCTTCCTCATTAGGTTCACCATATCTCTCATAAACCTCATCAAGCAAGGCCTTTGCCTTGTTTTATTCTCTATTTTCCTTGAGAAGTTGCACCTCCATGATTGTCTGTTTGGTTTGGAGTTGATTGTTTTCATGCTCAAGAAAATAAATGACAAACTTAGATCTGTCTTAATTAGTCTGAAGCTCTCTAATTTTGGAATCCTTATCTTTGATAATCAAGGAAGTGTCATAATTATTTTTTTGACCCAAGTCAACAAGATCAAATTTTGTCTCTATCTCATGGAGGTCTTCCTCCTCATGCCTGACTTCCTCATGAACATTTGCCTCTAACATTTTTTTCTTTCCCTTTTGTACCTGCTTTGTAGATGAATAAGGCAAGGTCCCTTCCACAATGTGTGGATCAAACTCCTGCATGTGCCCTCTCTAATATGTTTTAGCCAATGCGCCCATTTCAGCCCTTTTAGGTTTGCTAACCATAACTCTGCTAGGTGACCCAATATGACTCTAAAATGGTGATGATGGTGATGAAATGGGTCCAGTAGGATGAGATGATGAAGAAGTAGGTGATGTGGGCTGAGATGGAGGAATAGATGTAGTAGGATGAGATGGAGGATTCATATCTTAAACATGTTGAATTTTTGGAGCAGTGAAGATTTTGTTGGCAATGAAAGTGTCCCATGAGATACTCAACTGGTTAAGTGATGGAGGACAATGATCTTGATGAGAGAGTGGTGAAAAAGGTTATTCATCTGATGGTTATAATCTCTCTTTTTTACAATGTATGTCATTTTTTCAATGCTCCTGAATAGATAATATGCAATATTGAGTATCTTGACCCTTGTGAAGTGCACGAGCAATATAATATGATAGATGTAAAGTTTTGAGAACCTTCTTTCACAACAGAAGTACTTCATGATGATTTTCATCATGGGGGCATACCTATCAAGGAGGTAATTGAAAGGAAAAACTCACTTTCTCTCATGTATGTACCTTGGCTTGATGTATGGCTCAAAATAGTGATCATCCAAATATTTGGACTTGAAATACTTCACCTACATTTGGAATTCCAGTGGCAGCTGCAATGATGGTTGAAGATATGGTGAAAGCCACACCAACAAGGATCACTTGGTTATCATGAATATTTGATATGAAAAGTATGCTCAAAACAGGGTGGTGTTGGACTCTTTTTATCTTTTCACAAAATTCAAAGCATCCTACATGCTTGAAACAAGTTTCAATCATGGGAGAAGCCATTAGTTCTCTAGTGTTGGTGGGCTCAAGTCTAATAATTCTTCCTTCCTTATGGGGCCTTCTTTCTTCCCTCCTTATGGGGCCTTCTTTCTTCCCTCTCTTCTTCCTCCATGTAATCTTTGTTTTCCTCCTCCATGCTATTTTGGTCTAGAAACCCTATGGATGAGGAAATGGGAGTGGTGATAGGTTTAGGGAGTGGGGAATGGGGTAAGAAAAATTAGGAAAATAGGGGAAGGGGCTAGTAAACTTAGGAAGGGGGTGGGAGGTTAAAATTTTTAGGGAATTGGGAATGGCAATTTTATTACAGGTTTGATGGTAATGGGTGCTTAGGAAATTGAAATGCCTAGGACTTAGGGTTTATGGGAAAGGGATTTAGGGACAGATATATAGTAATGTATGGGTAGGGATGGGTTTCACTGTGATGTGGGAAGGAAATGTGAGGTCTTAGGGAACCAAATTGGGAATGAGGGAATTATATTATGGTTTTTAATAGACAAACTCCAAATTTTGCATGAAAACTTTAAACACCATGAAAACTACTCTTGAAGAATGCAAGGAGGTGACAATTGTGTCTTAATCACTTGTTAAGAGAAGGTGAGAACCTTTTCTAGAGGTTAGAAGCAATTTGGATGAAGTTTGGAGCTTGTTGAGCAAAAAGGCGAGATGTGCAACACCTTTGAGAGATGCGCAGTACCCTCTCTACCAAATGCACAATGCACTTAGCAGATGTGCAACACTAGTTACTAAAGTGTGGCGCCTCTTGTCCAGAAGCGCAGCACCACCAAATAAATTACTCTTTCGCCCTTCAAACTGCAAAATCAAGCTATGGAAGTGGTAGCTCGATGTTGTGAGGGACAAATGAGAGTGAATTTGATGTCTTGATGAGCTTTATACATGATGGATTTGATTTTTTGAGCCTTGGGACTCACTTTACCTTCTTCACATTCATCTTTAAACTTTGAAATTATACCCTTTCACTATGACTTAATTATTTGAAAATTGATCATTTGATGGATTGATACACTTATATTTTGACATTTTGATGCTTTGGCATATGGAACTTTGAGTTTCTAGCTTGGGAGCCATGAACTTATTACAAATTTGAATGACATAAAATTACATAATGAAAAATAAAAATTACATTTTGGAATCAAAATTACATCTTGAAATAAAAATTACTCCTTACAAATAATCTTTACATAGTAAAGAGAAGTTATTTGACCACTCTCTTACTTTTTGGTCTTATGCAATGGAAATGGTGTGTTATTGGACCTTGAAAACCCTAGGACCTAATGGGAACCTTGGTTGATTGGAATTCATGATGACATGATTGAATGGATGATGTAATATCATGAAATAATGAATACTCAGCAAGTGAAAAAGTGAGCCAGCAAGTGATGAAATGACATTTATGAAAGGAGTGAACTTTAATGAAAATCTACACCAAGTGACCAAATTTTTGCATGACCTAGTGGAATGATAAAAACATTTTTGAGTGGGACCCCTAAAATGACATGAAAGAGTAAATTTTTATCACTGGTGGAAGGATGCAAATACTGACACTAACATTGTCTCCAATTGGGGATGGTAGCTCCTTGGAGGTGCCAAGAACATCGTAGACCAAGTGCCTATCCATTGGGCATGGTGTCAAATGCTAAAAACTGACTGAAAATTTAAAACTCAAATAAATTTGTGACAAACTCAAATTGACTAAAAACTAACTTTTTTTTTTTTAAATTGACTCGAGACTGACTTGAATTTGACTAACTTGACTTCGAAAATAGCAGAAAACCAATGAAACTTTATAGCCTTCACTATGGGCCCCAAGCTTTGGTGATCCTCCGATTCACACTTTGCAATGAAAGTTAAACTAATATTTACAATGGTAATGAGAAATATGAAAATTGCATCAAGAATAATAATGCTTAAGGAGCCTAGCATTGATTGGTCCTCCCAAAAATTCTTCTCCATTCATCTCTTGTAGTAGAAAATAATTTTTCCCTCGAATAGCTGAGATATTGTAGGGCCCTTTCCATAAGTTTTCAAACTTTATGTGCTTCCCTTTTTCCTCATTCCTTGCATCCCACCAGAGGACTACATCTTCAAGCTTAATGTTATCTGCCTTGGTCTTATGGTCATACACCTTCTTTATCTTGTCTTGAAGCTTTGATGTACTCTAATACCTCATCTCCTGTCTACTGAAAATGGATCATTTGAATGATCCGGCATTGTATATCATTCTCCTCACTTCCAGCTTCTTGCAACAATTTCATAATAGGGACTACAAGTGATGTAGGAAAAACAATATCTATTCCATAAACTAACTGAAAAGGTTACATGCTGATAGCTTTCTTAATACTCAACATGTATGCCCACAAGGCATTCACAAGATTTGTGTGCCAGTTCTTCTTGTTGGACTCCAGCATCTTCTTTATGATATTGATCAAGGATTTCTTAGAGGACTCTGCTAAACCATTACCTTGCGGATAGTAAGTTGAGTGCCCCAACTTGATATTATATTTGTCACAAAAATCAACCATCCTTTTTTATTTGAATGTTGTTGCATTGTCGGTAATAATCTTATGTAGACAACCAAAAATGAGACAATATATTAGTCTCCAAAAACTGAATAATTACAAGGTTTGTTGCTTGCCTTGTTGGGATCACTTCGATCCATTTGGTGAAGTAGTCGGTGGCTGTCAGTATCCATTTGTGTTTTGCAGGTGACGTGGGATGAATTTCTATGATGAAGTCAAGTCACCACTGCTAAAATGTTCCATGAACTAATATAGGCTGAAGAGGTAATGGAAGAATTTATATTTTACCTTGAAACACTTGAAACTCGTGGAAAATCATAATTGTTTTGTACAAATCTGCAAATAGAGTTGGCCAATAGTATCCTACTCTCAATACTTTATTAGTCGTGGTCTTCCATAAAAGGTGGCCCACGTAGTCTCCTTTATTAAAATAATTCATAACCTCTTGGGCTTCACTCTCAACTAAACAATTCAACAATAAACCTCCTTGATCTTTCTAATAAAGGGAATTGTCCAAAATGCAGTATTTGGAAACTTTCAACTTTAGAGACCTACCCTTACTCTTAGTCATGCCTGGAGGAGGATTCAAATGCTGAAGTACATATATTATATCAGAATACCAATGTGACGAAAGAAACATATCAGCTACCTGTATCAAAGCGACATCTTGATCTTCATTGGACAATGTTGTGATAAGTTTGATATCTAAAACATGCAGATTTGAATCAGCCATAAGATTTGCTAAACCTTGACCTTTTATCAGCTTTGTGGGATTGATCTCGAGGTCATATTCCAACATCGTTGTTATCCATTTCCCTCTTCTTCCTTCTGGATCTATCTGCATAATAACATCTTTGACATATGAATTAGGGACATAAGCTAAAGTATGAGAATGCAAAATATTGACACGGAAATCCTTTAATGCTTTTATCAAAGCCAAAGCCTATTTCTCTATGATATTGTACCGAAGATCTACATCCCTGATGGTTCGACTAAAAAATGCAATGAGTTGTTATTTCTTGTCCTTATTTTGCATTAAGACCGCAGCTATGGTGTGCTCAGACGCAAATGAGAATATAATGAAATCAAGAGTGTAACCCGGGCTTATTAAAACAGGGGTAGTAGTCAAAGAAAACTTCACTGTGTTAAAGGACTTCTTAGCATCCTCAGACCACTTTACCTCATTATCATTTTTCAACATATTGGTCATTTCTCGAAGGTGTTCAGCCAAATTTGGAATAAATTTTCGTAAGAAATTCATCTTACCATTGAAATCCTGAATTTCTTTCTTGCTGCATGGAAAATCAATCTTTTGAATTGCCTCAACTCGAGAAGGGTCAATATTGATCCCATACTTAGAGATAATGTGACCGAGAAGTTTTCCCTCCTCCATGGAAAAAATTATTTTCTTTGGATTAAGAGAAAGTGTGAACTTCCTGGATTTCTAAAAATAATCCTTAAGTGGTACAAATGTTCATCATCTAAATGGGAAAATAATGTCAAATCATCTAAATATATCACTTGGAAAACATCTTTCTCATCTGAAAATGCTATATCCATTGCACACTGAAAGGTGTCCCCTGCATTCTTTAACCCAAATGGCATCTTTTCATATTTGAATGTACCCCAAGGTGTAGTGAAGGAAGTTTTTTCCTCATCTTTTTCATATACTAAAATCTGATTATACCCCGAATATCCGTCAAGCAAAGACATTCGGGAAGCCCCAACCACTCTTTGTAAGATGTGATCCATTTTGGGAAGGGGGTAATTATCTTTTAGTGACACCTTGTTTAAATTTCTTAAGTCTATGCAAAGTCTTATTTCACCCATCTTCTTTTTACGGGGACTAAATTAGATATCCAATCAGAAAAAACTTATAGGAACAATGATACCTAGCTTATAGATCATGTTCACTTCTTTTTCAATTGATGGCAGCAACCTTGGGTTGATCCTTCTCAATTTTTTTCTGAAAGAGATTTTGATTAGGCTTAATGGGAATGGTGTGTTGTATGATGTCTTTATTATAGACCTTTAATTCTGCATAATCCCATGGGAAAACATCAGAAAATTCAAAAATTAAATCAATGTACTTATCCTTTACCTTAGGAAACAAAGACCTGGATATTTTGACCATCTTAGGCTTGTCGGATGTCCCAATGTTTACATCCTCCACACCTTTTTCTGTAGGAACCAATGTTGGTTTCCTTGCTACGTCATCCTAATCAAATAATTCTTCCAAAGGTATGAGACCTTTGGAAATATTTTTATCCTTAAGCTTTAGTATATCAACCTGAGTTGCTTCAATGACCTGATCATATTTATCATACACTTTGTCGATTGCACAATTATCGAACTCCTCTTTAATTTGTAGAAAGTTATTAACTTGTTGATCATCCCAAAATACTTGCCAATATTGCAATTTATTAGGAACTGTAGGACAGTGCTTCACATGAATTTCAAATTTTCTATTAGAAAATATTGGGATTTTGAAATTACTTACTACTGTAGCAATTGAATCAACCATGAGGTTCTGATTTCTTGGTACTACTGTCAAGGTGTATTTTGGAAACATCTTCAGGATATCCAGTACAACATTCTTGTATGCTGTCATTTGTGGATGTCTAGCCTGGTATTCCCCTTTTACCTGTTTTATCACAAGTTCGGAGTCGCCACGTACTGAAATTCTTCTTTCGCCCAGCTTCTTTAAAATCTTTAGACCGGTAATTAATGCTTCATATTTTGCTTCGTTATTAGAAGAATCAAAAGCTAGTTTGTATGAACATAATATAAAATTCGTAGGAACCTTACCAGGATGATGAAGAGGGATGCGGACCCAAATTCCAATGCTTGCCCCGTCTTTGCACAAGGCACCATCAAAATCCATGGACCATAGACCATTTTCATCCTCCAAGTGCTAAAATTATGTTTGTTGTTTTTTCTCAACTGTCTAGGCTGCTTCTTGATTCTGATTTGAAATTTCCTCTACCTTATCATATGGATGCTCTGAAACACTAGGAAAATTCTCTTTTTCCTTTTCTATAACTGTTTTGATGCAATTGTGAATATCTGGAACATATTCTAATTCTACAAGCTGACTATCTACATCATTCAAACCATTATCATTTAACAAAATGAAAGGTTCTAAATATGTATATACAACATTTATTGGATGATTGTTAGGCCTCTCTTTGTTGGTTATCATGTACTTCATCTTTGTTTCTTGGTACAACTTTCTCAATTGTCCGAAAACTGGGATGGTGGCATAAGAGAAGTCTAGTTGCAGAGTGCCTCTCCACTTCACTCCCCAAGATCTATATAGAAACATACCAAACCGTTGTGGTATATCAGCCACCACCACATCCATCAATACATTCTTTGCTGGAATTTGCTCAAGCGAAACAACTAAATCCTTAATAATACCTAAACAGTGGACTCTTCCTGAATCAAAGGAATACAATTCATAGTAAGGATAAGTGATATCTAGGCCCAATTTCTCCATAATTTATTTTGGCATCAAATTGTGGGAAGCTCTAGAGTCGAGCATGGCATTGTGAAGGATATTCTGGTGGATTCTCAAACTCAGATAAAATTGGGGAACTTCACTATCTTCTAATTTACCATCTATTGTTGGACCAAAGATAAGATCAAGTTGGTCATCATCGAGATTAAGTATATCAGACGAAGAATCAACTTTTAACATTTTGGCTACATGGGACTTATACTGATTATTCTTGACAAGTTCATTTAAAGATATTGAAACTTTTAATTTGGAAATTTCAGTTTCTAAGATGAAAGGAGTGGATTTCTCTACCTCTTTAGTGATGTCTCTTTTTTCGGCATGATATTTTGATGCAGATTCTTTCCTTTGGTTGTCATTTTATTTTCCTGATGAGCTTGTAGATGGTTGATTATTATTGTTCTAATTTGCAGTTGCTAGTTCTTTCCCTTTACTCTGATTACCTTGAGAAATATTTTTTGGTTGAGTATCTTTTTGTTGAGATGATCGTTTATGAATAGGATTTATTGGTACATCTCTTCCTCTCAATGTATATTTCCTCTGCTGTGAGTTGAGGGCATTCAATTATCCTCACTGATAATCATCAGATTCAACCTCCAACTGATGATCCTAGGCTAAAATATAATATTTATCTTTTGGTACATTCGTATTTTAAAAATAATATTCATCTTCATTAAAATATATAGGTTGGCCATCAGTAGTAGAAAAGTGGTTTTATACAACAATGTGATATTCTTCTTCTTCTTCAAATCCTTGACCATAATTTTGCTGCAAGGGTATCCAAATTTGTTGTCGTTGTGGTGGTTTCTCAGGTGCCCGTTGTTCCCTTTGCTTAATCATGAATTGAGGTTGTTGTTGTTGTCCTCTAAAATTAGGATTTCTTGCTTGTGTTTCTGGCTGCCTCTCAGTGATAGACATTCTATCAACCATCCTCTCAACTGTTCTTATTAATGTGTCTTGTTTTACATCAGAAGAGGATGATGCTTCCTCTTTGATAATTACCTTCCTTTCGCATTTCATTTTTTATTTCTTTATGGACAAATTAGATTCTACACTAATTGCATTTTTATGCATATCCTCTATCATAGCAGGATTCCTTTCTCACAATTGATAGGCCATGTCTAGGTCAAAACCATCCGGGTAATGCAAAAGGGACAACCCTGGAGAGGGTTTGATCTCATTAGGAATGGAATGGTAAACTCTGTTGAAACAAATAGTAAAGTCTTGTACTGACTCATTTGGTTCTCTTTTCAAGTTGTTATATTCAGAAAGGATTTGTAAAGGATTTTTTCTTACCTCCCATTTGGATATGAAAGCATCTATCAACTTATTTGATGTAGCTATGGAATTTGCAGTTAATTATTTGAACCATACCTTAACTTATCCTCAAAAAATCTGAACTATGATTCTCATTTTTGCATCATCTGCATCTATTTATTCAAGATCAATAAAGTCTGTAACTTTAACAATATGTTTTTTTGCAGTGATTGGAGAATCTTCATCAAACAATGGAAGACTCTGGCCATAAACCTGAGGTAAGTCACTGAGTTGACCTGGTAATATTAGGGGTGCAAATATGGCCATAATTCCTGTTGGATGGAGTACAAAGGTGAGAATAGGAATATTTGGCTGAATAAATGATGAAGTAGATGGTGTGGAAGAGGAAACAATAGTTGATTGTGACTGTGTCGAGATAGGTATCGACTGTTATTGATACTAGATTATAACCTTTTCGACTGGTACTGAAGTTGGTTTGCTATATTTTCAAGTTTGTAAAATTGACTCCAGCCTTTGCTGTCAAATTCTGATTCAAACTTCATTTATTTAAAGGATAGGTTTTCTTCAAGTTTCAGAGAACTAAGATCTAACTCAAATAATGACATGACCTCAAAGAGTCTCAAAGGATCAAAGACTATGTCGGCTAAAGAGGTTTCAGACTTAGATCGGAACAATGATAATTAAAATTTAAGATTAAATGGTATATCTTCAAGAGATATAAATTTAGTAGGAAATGAATAATATCTTACCAATGGGATTGGATCCGACTTAATCATTGTAGCTTGATATCTATGATTTTTGACAAGCTTCTCTGGATCTTCAATTGGATCTGCTGGGTGAGGATCAGGATGTGATATGGTGAATCTCCTCGAAGCTAGAATGTTTAATTTCAGCAACTTGTCCTTTCTGTCTCTTTTTGAGATTAGCCTCAACGAAATCTTAGACCTATCATCCAAAGGCCAAGAATTCGAATAACTAATGGTACAACCAAAGAAGATCTAACGCTTTTCTCCCCAATATGGTCGCCAAGATGTTATCACTCTGTCGGATCTCTGAGGCTGAGAAGAGTCCAACAAATGTAACTAAAAACCAAGCTTAGCCAAGTAGCTAGCCCTACTAGGTAGGAGAGGGCTCTCTCCAAGGGATCTCAACCAAGAGGGCTGGATAAATTTAGGTTTTAGGCTAGGTATAGTAGCACAAGGATTTTGATTTTTTAATTTGGGTGTTGGATGAGTGAATTAGGTCAAAGAGGTAACTAGGTCCAAGAAAATAAGATCAGAATTGCAGACATCTAATGGGGTAAGGTAGGTAGGTACTTTAACACTTTAGGGTTTTAGGGTGATATGGATTAGACTGGTGAGGTGCTAAAAAGAGCATAACAGTGCATGAATTCCTTTTAAACTGAAGAAATTGAAAAAATTATGGTGATTCTCCGAAAAAAAGAGCATAAAAGATGTATTTTGCCTATCAAACTTGATAAATCAACATATCATAGAGCTGAAATGAACATGGAAAGTAAAAAACATCCATACATATGAAACTAAATAAGAAACTATGCCAAATTACACTATCACATGAATCCCAAAAGAATAGTTGCAACGCATACAATATATTCCTACCAAAATCTAAATACACTAGTGTCTCTGATAAATACAATAGCATCCAACATGTGAAATGAGTCCAGAAATGAAATACATAGACATGAAACAACCTCTCCCAACTTCAGGGGTCGAATCCCTGAGTTGTGGAGCTGATCCACCAAATTCTGAACTGAAACCTAGATTGTAGAGTGGTCAAACTGACTCATCCCTAACTTTAGTGAAATTGATTCATTCATCTCTCAAAGAGTTTTACCTAATTTATTTACGAGCAGGTAACTCATAAACATAATTATTACATTTAAATCCATGAATTACATCAGTAAAAACTCATAAATCCTATCAGCAACTGAGAAAAACTCAAAAATTGGAAAATATCAGGCAATTGGAAAAAGCGCAGTGCTTGAAGCAAATGTGCAGCGCCAACTTCAAGGTGAGTTTTGGAGGTCTTCCATAAGTCCAAATTGAGCTCGGGATAGCTCATTGAAAAACTTGTCTTGTCTAGTTTCCAAATCTATGCTTAGTTTCCAAAATTTACCATATTTGACCCTCCAAAAAGTCAATCTCCCAAGAATGGTCAAAAGTGCAGCACCAAGCTCAAAAAGAGGGAAGAAACATGGTTTTTAGGTGTTTTTTGACTTTTCTTCTTACCATTTTGTCCAAATTTGCTTAGGAAAGTTGCTAACATGCATTTCTTCATCATTATGAATCCACTGGTGGTCTTGGTTTGACCAATGGAGGTCCCTAGGAAAAGCGCAGTGCCTAGGGTGTTGTGCTTTTGACAGTCAAAATGTCTAGTGATTGTCAATGAAATGCACAAAAAACTCAAAATCTTCAAAATTTCCCAAAAATTTGCCAAAATTTGAAATTTTTTTGCTAATGATGTGTGTTGAGCATGGAGGGAGGCCTCAGTAGGAATGTCAAGCTTCCTCTTCTCCTCTTGCATGATTAGGTTATCAAGATTTGACTTGACCTTCTTGAGCTTAGACCTTGCAATTTGGTTTCTTTTGCAATATTGTTTTACCATATTCCTTTCTATTTCATTATCTTTATTTGCCTTCTCCATGAGGTTCTTAATATGGTTACTAACCCTTTCAAACCAATGCTACAGGTTCTCATTTATCATTAAGGAAAATTGTTCATTCAATGTGATCTCATTTGCTAGTTCTTTTATTTTTGTTGCTCTAATTCTAAAGCTCTTTTTAGGCCTCTGGTCCTCGGTCTCTTTCTTGGCACTTTTTCTTCCTCCTCATTAGGTCCACCATATCTCATAAGCCTCATCAAGCAAGGTCTTTACCTTGTTTTCTTCTCTGTTTGCCTTGAGAAGTTGCATCTCCATGATTGTCTGCTTGGTTTTGAGTTGATTGTCTTCCTGCTCAAGAAAAGAAATGATAAACTTAGATCTATCTAAATTAGTTTGAAGCTCTCTAATTTGGGCATCCTTCTCTTTGATAATCAAGGAAGTTTCATAATCATTTTGTTGACCCAAGTCAACAAGATCAAATTTTGTCTCTATATCATGGAGGTCTTCCTCCCCATGCCTGACTTCCTCATGAACATCTGCCTTTGTCATATTTTGCTTTCCCTTTTGTACCTACTTTTCCAATGAATAAGGAAATTTCCTTTCCACAATGTGTGGAGAAAACACCTGCATATGCCCTCTCTGATATATTCTAGCCAATGTTCCCATTTCAGCCCTTTTAGACTTGCTAACCATAACTCTACTAGGTGACTCAATCTGACTCTAAAATGATGATGGTGATGAAATGGGTCCAGTGGGATGAGCTGATGAAGAATTAGGTATTTTGGGTTGAGATGGAGGAATATATGTAGTAGGATGAGATGGAGGAGTCACATCTTCAACATGTTGAATTTGTGGAGCAGTGAAGATGTCATTGGCAATGAAAGTGTCCCATGAGATATTCAACTAGTTAAGGTAGTGGAGGACAATGATCTTGATGAGAGAGTGGTGAAAAAGGTTATTCATATGTTGGTTATAATCCCTATTTTGTATAATGTATGCCATTTTGTCAATGCTCCTAAATAGATAATATGTAATATTGAGCATCTTGACCCTTGTTAAGTGCATGAGCAGTCTAATATGATAGATGTAAAGTCTGGAGAACATTCCTTCCCAAGGGAAGTACTTCATGATGATTTTCATCATGGGGGCATACCTATCAAGGAGGTAATTGAAAGGAAAAACTCTCTTTATTTCATTTATGTTCCTTGGCTTGATGTATGGCTCAAAATAGTGATCATCCAAATATTTGGACTTGAAATACTTCTCACCTACATTTGGAATTCTAGTGGCAGCTGAAATGATGGCTGAATATATGGTGAAAGTCACACCAGCAAGGGTCACTTGATTATCTTGAATATTTTATATGAAAATTCTGCTCAAAACAGGGTGGTGTTGGACTCTTTGTATCTTTTCACAAAAATAAAAGAATCCTATATGCTTGAAACAAGTGGCAGCGCATGGGAGAAGCCATTAGTTTTGTGGCGTTGGTGGGCTCAATTCTAAGAATTCTTCCTCCATTATGTGGCCTTCTTTATTCCCTCTCTTCTTCCTCCATGTAACCTTTGTTTTCCTCTTCATGGTATTTTGGTCTAGAAACCCTAGGGATGAGGAAATGGGATTTGGGATAGGTTTAGGGAGTGGGGAATGGGGTAACAAAAATTAGGAAAATAGGGGAAGGGGTTAGTAAAATTAGGAAGGTGGTGAGAGGTTAAAATGTTTAGGGAATTGGGAATGGTAATTTTATTACAGGTTTGATGGTAATGGGTGCCTAGGAAATTGAAATGCCTAGGTCTTAGGGTTTAGGGGAAATGGATTTAGGGATAGAGATATATTAATGTAGGGGTAGGGATGGGTTTCACTGTGATGTGGGAAGGAAATTTGGGGTCTTAGGGAACAAAATTGGCAATGAGGGAATAAGATTAGGGTTTTTACCTAGACAAACGCCAAATTTTGCATGAAAAATTTAAACACCGTGAAAATTACTCTTGAAGGATGCAAGGAGGTGACCATTGTGTCTTACTTACTTGTTAAGAGAAGGTGAGAACCTTTGCTTGAGGTTAGAAGCAATTTTGATGAAGTATGGATCTTGTTGAGAAAAAAGGCAAGATGCGCAGCACCTTTGAGAGATGTGCAGCGCCCTCTCTACTAAATGCGCAGTGCACTTAGCATATGTGCAGCGCTAGTTATAGAAGTGCGGCGGCACTTGTCCAGAAGCGCATTGCCACCAAATAAATCACTCTTTCAACCTTCAAACTGGAAAATCAAGTTATGTAAGTGGTAGCTCGATGTTGTGAGGGACAAATGAGAGTGAATTTGATGTCTTGATGAGCTTTATACTTGATGGATTTGATGTTTTGAACCTTGGGACTCACTTTACCTTCTTCACATTCATCTTTAAACTTTGAAACTATACCCTTTCACTAAGACTTCATTCTTGGAAAATTGATCATTTTATGGATTAAGACACTTAGATTTGAAATTTTTATGTTTTGGCATATGGAACTTTGAGTTGGCATCTTGGGAGCCATGAATTTATTACAAATTTTAGTGACATAAAATTACATAATGAAAACTAAAAATTACATTTTGGGATCAAAATTACATCTTAAAATAAAAACTACTCCTTCCAAATCATCTTTACATAGTAAAGATAATTTATTTGATCACTCTCTTACTTGCCGATCTTATGCAATGTAAATGGTGTGTTATTAGACCTTGAAAACCCTAGGACCTAATGGGAACCTTGACTGACTGTAATTCATGATGACATGATTGAATGGATGATGTAATCTCATGAAATAATGAACACTCAGAAAGTGACAAAGTGAGCCATCAAGTGATGAAATGAAATTTATGAAAAGAGTGAACTTTAATGAAAATCTACACCAAGCGACCAAATTTTTGCATGACCTAGTGGAATGATAAAAAAAATCTGAGTGGGACCCCTAAAATGACATGAAAGAGTAAATTTTTGTCACTGGTGGAAGGATGCAAATACTGACACTAACACCTAATATGATAGTAAGAAATTCTCACCAATTAATATAATTTTATAAAATGATCAATACCTTTACCCTAATGGGGACATAAACCCTTAAAGGTTTTGATATTGAAAGGTTACTTTATGAATGTTCCAAATCTATGATGTGTATTAATATTTTCACCGAGATTATAGAATGAAATAGAAAAAATTACCCATAGAGAAAGAAATCGTTAACATGTAATGAATATTTAGAAACTAAAGTGCCAATTCTAAATGCCAAAGGACCAAAATAAAATGAGGAGGTAGGAATGCAATCAACAAATAGTCTTATTCTCCCCCCAAGCATGTTAGAACTATTGCTTTTCTCAAAAAAAGAAAGACTCAAATATGAGAATAAAAGATAATACTGAATGGTATGCTCGAGGAGGTGATGGAGATGATCCCACCCTATATAGACATTAATAAAACATATAGCACCACAATAAAAAAGGAAGAGAAGCCAAATTAAAAGAGTTTCATAGAATTTTGAACATCCAAGAGACATTACTAACATCGAAGTAGACATCACTATTCTACTTGGCTGGGTAACATTGAGAATTTTTGAAAGCTAGACAATCATAGAATAGTTGGCTCAAGAGGAACCCATTTTTTTGAAGAAAAACATTTAACAATGCATAATTCCCAATATAATAAAGAATAAATGAAGTTGCAAATAGAAAAGGTCAATTTAAAAAATTAAAAAATAACTCAAAAGTGGACCTCAAAAGTGGATACTTTAAGAGTTGGATCCTACCTAAAATTACACATGACTACTAATTATGCTCCTAATCATTCCATTAAATTAGTAAATTGAAAATATAAAAATTTAAAAAAATAGGATAAATGAACTAGAGGACACATTAAGTCCTAAGGAATTGTTTACAAAACTGTAGCTATTGTTTCTCTAGATCAAATGCCTCAAAATACACCAATGACATCATCATGGGTAAATAAAGCTACTAAATTACTTAGTGGAATGAGATTGTATTTCACAAAAAACATTAATAATCGACTAAATATTATTTCAAAATATTGGGAGGTTAGATCAAAACTAAGGAATATGTTACAAAGAATTTTTGTATTTATGAAGTATTCGCAGAAAGATTTGGAACATGATGGTTTTTTTTATAAAAATTATTTAAATATTCCATTGCTTGAGTATATAGTTTAAATGATTTTCATAGAAATCAATATAGTTGACCCTCAAATAGAAGGATAAATTAGGTAAGAAAAGAATGGTTGACAAGGATATTGGTGCTAGTAAAATCAATCACAAATTGTACTAGGATCAATGATAAAACAAGTAGTTCATTTATCAATGCACTTAAAATTGTTGAATGTCTTGAGTAACCATAATTAATAATCGAATATATGCTTATAATGAAGGAATAATTTGAGGAATAATTTAATGTGGTTAAAGCTTTATGGGCCAATGAGTTTGATATTCTCATTGATTTTTCGAAGAAATATATTAAAAGGTGGTTAGTTACTTTTTCCAATGATAGTGAAGACCTCCACCATGACCCATTGAAATAATATTATCTTCAATATCCTTGCATATCAAGACTTTTATGATTTCAATCAATCCTTAGACATCATTGATCCAATTATTCAACCTACTAGATAATATGCACCTTAGAGTACCATTATTTTATCCATTTGATTCTACCTCCAATCCATTATTAAAGAACACTTATGGTGTGCATACAATCGTCCTTAGTCAATTTAACATTTTGTGCATTCCTATATCTCCATAAAACTTTTTCCTAAGTTTACCTTACTTAGGAGGTCATGCATAGTGATATTTACATTTTTAAATAAAATACATAAGCATTGATCCTGCAACCTTCTCCAAGTTCATTTACGCATGTGCACACACACCCACACACATGTCAATTGGATTTAACTCAAGTAGTTGGGATGAATGTTTGTTATCATCCGCACTTATGTTTAATTCCCATGAGTGACATGTTGAGTGTGCATCAAGTATATTGTTGTAATGGATTTTATTTGGTGATCATACTTATGCCCTAAGGATTCTAGGGTTTACCATAGGTACCATCTTCAAAATGAGGGGAAGTATTCAAGGGTTTTTTGTTAGGTCCCTACATTACTAGTGTAGTCCCTTGTTATTGTTAGTGTAACCCCCTTATTGTTATTGTTTTACACCTGTAACCCCCACATTGTTATTTTCGTGCCCTTACATTATTATTGTTAGGTTGGTTAGGATTATATTGTGACCCCATGCACTCCTATATATAGAAGGAGGTTTTTTCATTTGTATCATCCAATAATTTTGCATTTATGTAATGTAAAGGAGGTTTCCCCCTCAAAGTGGCTTATTTCTAAGACGTTGATCTCTCTTTTCCTCTATTTTTGGAGCTAGTTTCATAACATTTGGTATCAGAGCTTTGGATTCTAGGGTTTCACTGCTACAAACAGGTCATCGTGGAATTTTCGTTATAAATTTTTTTATACAAGGGATCAGATACTAAAAAAAAAACCCATTTCAAAGCAATCCTGAGGAACTTCATGTAAAAATTTTAGATCCTGGTTTGCAATATTTTTGGAGATATGATATGTGGAAGTTAGGGTTTTTGCAAGCTCCCGAATTTCATCTAAAAGAGGTGACATTGGGAAAATCATCATAACTCTCTCTCTCTGAGCATCAAATTGGAATTATGTAAAAAGTGGTCAAAATTATATGGACTGTAGTTTCGTGCATATCAATTTCAGAGCCAAAGGAGGAAACAGTGACATTTGGCATGTCGTACATGTTCGCTCTACTGAACTAGTTCATAATTAGGCCATTATGGGAGATTGGGTATAACTTTGCCTTCAAGAATCCAAATCAGGTCAAACCTATGGCATTCGAAACAAGATTCAGAGGGCTACTACAAGACCTAATTTCAGATATTGAGGATCCAAAGTCACTAAGATAATTCAATTTCAATATCAAGCTCCTCGAAAGCAAGAAAAATGTGTGTGTTTTTTTTTCAAAGTGCATAATTCTTGTTTGAAAAATCAGTTTGAAGTGATTCCAAGGGCATATTGAAGCATAGTTATCAGTACTAGGTTCTAAAATCCCCCTAAAAAGAATTCAACACCCATTAAACCCTCATAATAGTCTACCATGACTCGTGAAGATGAATAAGTGCAACATAATATATCAAAATTACAAGAGCAAGTGCACCAAATTTCGCTTTCGCAAAGAAAGAAAGAAAAATGAAATGAAATTTTTGAAGAAAGACATGGAAGCTAAGATGTATGGTTTGAAGAAGGGCATTTAATATAATATGGATGGTTTGAAGAAATACGTGGAAGCTAAGATGCATGGTTTGAAGAATGGCATGGAAGACATGAAGAATGATATAAAAGTAGACATGGAAGGTTTGAATGAAGGTTTGACAAAGTTGATACAAGAAATGATTCCTAATGAAGAAAATATAGTAGAGTAAACTCATGATGAGAACAAAATAAATTTTAATCGTGATTTCATAAACTCTAATGTTGGATTGAAGACCCACCATATTCCAAAGATCGATATGAGGAATTTTGATGGCAAGGATCCCATAACATGGATACTACAGATGGAGAAATATTTTGATCTCAATAATGTGCAAAACACACAAAAGGTACACCTTGCAACTTTATATTTATAACAAAATACATTTGTATGGTATCGATGGCTTTTCTCCAATAAAAATATTTTCACTTTGCCAATTTTTATGGAGGAAATGATAGCAAATTATGAGGATACAAAGAGCAACACCTTCTTTAACCAATTGATAAATCTCAAAGAAAAGGGTTCAGTGGTGGAGCACATTGAGGACTTCCAAAAATTGAATATAAGGGTAGTTTATATTCCATAGGAACACAGGATTGATGTCTTCATAGGGACTTTAAAGGATAACATCCAACATGAGGTTTGCCTTTGGGAACCTGATTCATTGGAAAAGGCATTCAGGTTGGCAAGAAAAATTGAATGTAAAATTACAGCGACAAGGAAGCCTACCACTCACATCTATAAAGATGGAAGTGTTGCTACTCCTAGACTTCCACAACCTACAAGGTTGACACCACGACAATCGGAAGAAAAAAGAGCAAAATTTCTTTTCTACAGTTGAGATAGAAAATACACTAAAGGTCATAAGTGTGCTGAGAAGAAATTATTTTACATAGATTGTGAAGAGGAGGAATAAAATGAACAAGATACTTCAAAAGAAGAGGATATACACTAGGAACCAACCCTAGAGAAAGAAGAAATGAGTCCGACCATATCCTGTAATGCATTGGCAGGAATTACCACTCATAAAACTCTAAAAATAGGACATATCAAGAAGAAAAAGGTAATAGTGTTTATTGACTCAGGTAGTACCCATAATTTTATTCATTGTAAGGTAGCCAAGGAATTGAATTTTTCCCTATAACTAGCACCAGAAGGTCAAGTGATGGTTGAAAATGGAGGAACTATAAATTGCTCTTGAAAATGCATTAATCTCAAGCTAACCGTGTGGGAATATATATTGAATATTCCAATGCTTTCCATTCCAATGGGAGGTGTTGATGTTGTACTAAGATTACAATGGTTACAATATTTGGGGATGATATCTTTTAATTTTCAAGAACTTTTCTTGAATTTTTTTCAAAAGGAAAGGAAGTTGAATTACGGGGTATTGCAGAGAAGCCAAGAAATATAATAAGCTCTAATGTAATGACAAAGCTTCTGAAGAAAGAACAACGAGGCGTAATTACACAATTATGCTCACTAGAAGTTCCAACATCAAAATCATCTATTTCTCTAGATCTCCAAAAAGCCTTGGACAATCATTCCAAGGTGTTTGAAACTCCAAATGACTCCCACCTATTCATGATCATGATCATGCTATTCATTTGATTTTAGGAAGTGTTCCTCCAAACATCAGGCCTTAGAGGTATCCTTATGTCCAAAAGAGTGAAATTGAACTTATGATTGCAAAATGTTAGAGGATGGTATAATTCAACTGAGTCAAAGTTCTTTATTTGCTCTGGTATTATTGGTGCACAAGAAGGATGGATCATGGCACATGTGTCTGAATTATAGGGAGCTCAATAAGCTCACTATTAAAAATAAATTTCCCATTCCTGTGATTGATGAATTATTAGATGAATTACATGGAGCAATTTATTTTACCAAGTTGGATCTTCATTTAGGATATCATTAAATTATAATGGAGACTGAAGATATTCTGAAATAGAATTTTGAACTCATGAGGGTCATTATGAATTTTTGTTCATGCCTTTTGGCCTTACTAATGCACCTTCTACATTTCAAGGGTTGGTGAATTCCATTGTAAAACCCTTCCTTAGAAAATGTGTGTTAGTATTTTTTGATGATATACTAATCTATAGTAGGTCTTGGAAGGATCATGTTCAACATGTTGACAGGGTGCTCAAACTATTGGAGGAGAAACAATTATATGAAAAAACCTCCAAATGTTTCTTTGGAGTACAAGAGGTGGAATATCTGGGTCGTATTGTATCTCACGAGGGTGTTAAGGTAGATCCTAAAAAAATTAAAGCCATTAAGGAAAGGAAATTCCCCACAACCATAAAGTAGTTGCAAGGATTTCTCGGGTTAACAGGGTATTATCACAATTTTTTTAAGAATTATGGGATAATAGCAGCACCTCTAACAACATTACTGAAGAAAGATGCATTTTCATGGACTCTTGAAGCAACTAAGGCCTTTGAACATCCTAAGGAGGAAATGTGCCTAGCACTAGTCTTAGCTATGCCAGACTTCTCAAAAACATTTATTGTGGAATGTGATGCCTCAGCAAATGGAATTGGTGGTATTTTAATGCAAGAAGGAAGACCCATTTCTTTTGAAAGTCATCCAATCAAAGGAAAGTATTTATAGAAAGCTATTTATGAGAAGGAAATGTTGGCAATACTACATGCACTAAATAAATGGCAACCTTACCTAATGGGAAGACACTTCAAGGTAAAAAATTATCATGATAGTCTTAAATACTTTTTGGAATAAAAACCATCTTTAGAAGAGCAGAAAAAATGGGTCACAAAGATGTTGGGTTATGACTTTGAAATCATCTACAAAAGATGGAAGTTAAATGTTGTTGCAGATGCACTCTCAAGAAAGGATGAAAAGGTGGAATCATTGCTTTGTGTCATTGCTATTATCCAAATAGATTGGATAAACGAAGCAAGAGATGAATGGAAGAAGGATGAAGAAGTGTGGACACTCATTCAAAATTTTCAGGAAGATCCTAGTACATCTGATACATTTAATTGGAAAATTTATTCCTTATGGTAAAAAGATCGCTTATATCATTGTAAGAATTCCCAACTTATCCCGTAGGAGGAAACTTGGGATTTTTAAAAATTATCATAGGGTGAAGAAAGAATTTTTTGGGGATGGCCTTAAATCTGATATTCAAAAGTTCGTGGAAAAATGTTTGGTTTTCTAGAAAAATAAAGTTGAGACAATTAAGACCTTGGGTCTTCTACAACCTTTATCCATTCCAAGTCAATGTTGGGAGGAGATTTTAATGGATTTTATCACAGGTTTAACTAAGTCCAAAGGAAAGAGTGTCATCATGATGGTAGTTAATACACTTACCAAGTATGCACAATTTTGTGCATTATCTCATCCATTTAAAGCAAGTACGGTTTCTACTGCATTTATGGAAACAATTTAAAAGCCACATGGAAACCCAAATATTATTGTAAGCAACAAAGATCCCATTTTTACTGGAAATTTTTGGACAGAATTATTTTCTTGTTTGGGTACTGAACGAGCTCATAGCTCATCTTATCATCCTCAATCCGATGGGAAAACTGAGATAGTGAAAAAATTATTGGAAGGATATCTTCTTTATTTTGTATCTGATAAACAAACACAATGGGTCAAGTGGTTACCTCTGGTTGAATGGTGGTATAACACTTTCTTCCATACTGCAGCAAAAATGACCCCATTTATGGCACTTTATGGATATCATCCACTGTACATCGCATCATCCTTAAGAGAAAATTCTAAGGTTCAAGAAGTGGAAGATCACATCGAGCATCAACAACAAGTTCTCCAACTCTTAAAGGATAACCTAAATTTGGCACAAAATCAAATGAAACAACAGGCAGATCAACATTGCAGCGAGAGAAGTTTTGATGTAGGATACTGGGTATTTTTATGACTAAAACCATACAAAAAAATGTCCCTCACGCAAGCTAAGAAGGATAATAAATTATCGCCAAAGTACTATGGTCCTTACAAGGTGTTACAAAATATTGGTACTATGGCATACAAGTTGGAGCTTCCTGCTTCTTCTCGAGTGCATCCTGTTTTCCCTGTTTCATTCTTAAAGAAGGTTATAGGTGACAAACTTCCATTTCAAAAATTATTTCCAGGACTTGATGAGGAAGGAAAAATCATATTGGAACCTGAAGAAGTCACAGAAATAAGAACTCGACAGCTACGAAATCGGTCGATTTTAGAGTATCTCATCAAGTGGAATAACTTACCCACTGAATATTCCACATGGGAGGATGATAATTTTATACATAAGCATCCAAAGCTACTCAAGCATTGAGGACAACACTTTTTGAAGGAAAGGGGCATGTTAGGTCCCTATATTACTAGTGTAGTCCCTTATTTTTGTTAGTGTATCCCCCTTATTGTTATTGTTGTACCTTTGTAACCCCCATATTGTTATTATTGTGCCCTTACATTATTATTGTTAGGTCGGCTAGGATTATATTATGACCCCATGGACTCCTATATATAAAAAGTAGGTTTTTTCATTTGTATCATCCAAGAATTGTTCATTTATGTAATTTAAATGAGGTTTCCCCCTCGAAGTGGCTTATTTATAAGGCATTGATCTCTCTTTTCTTATATTTTTGGATTTGGTTTCATAACAGGTGTTGTGTGTGTGTTGTACTTATGGTTCTATGTACATATGGTGTTGTGTGCAGGATTGTACATGTGGTGCTTTGTGTATGTGGTGTTGTTCACATATTTTACATGTGGTGTTTTTTGCAGGTGGTGTCATGTACATGTCGCGCATATGGTGATGTGTACATGTGGTATTGTGTACACATTGTACACATGGTGCAGTGTAGATTTTGTGTTGTGTACATGTTGTGCAGGTGATGTCCTGTACATGTGATGTTGTGCACACGTTGTGTATAGGTGATACTGTGTACATGTTATGCATATGGTACTGGTATACATGTGGTATTGTGTGCATGTAGTACATGTTCTGTTGTGGGCATGTCCAACTATGTATGTGCATCGTGTATTCATGGCATCGGGACATGTGTATTCATTGTGTTGTACCACATGTATGTATATGTATTTTGTTGTATTGTATGCTGGGTGTAGGTGTATGTGTTGTATGTTGGTGCAGGTGTATGTATTGTGTTATGTCGTACACCGAGTCTAGGTTTATGTGTTGTATGTCAGTGCAAGTGTATGTATGGTGTTGTGTCGTACACTTGGTGTAGGTGTATGTGTTTTATGTCAGTGTAGGTGTATGTATTTTGTTGTATTGTAAAATAGGTGTAGGTATATGTGTTGTATGTCGATGTAGGCATATGTATTGTGTTGTGTTGTACACTGTATGTATGTGCATGTAAATGTATTGTGTTGTACACTGGGTATAGGTGTATGTATTTTGTTGTGTTGTACACCAGGTGTGGGTTTATGTATTGTTTGGTGTTGTATGCCTTGTGTAGATGTATGAATTTGAAGAGAAGCAAGGGCATTGGGTTATTTCTAGGTGTGGAAATCGATCTAGTGTGTGTACAAAAGAATGAAGGCATACGTAAGAAATGATGAAGGATAACTATCAATATTTTATTTCAGTTTTATTATGAATGTGATCTGTGATTCTCAATTATGATGGTTACATGTGATTTATGACTATGGTTTATGGTGATTTCATGTGATTCATGATTTTGACCTATGATGGTTATGTTTTGAACTTACTAGATGTGATATGTTTATACATGATGATTTGATCAAATAGGTTTGACTTGTTGTGACAGGAAGTTAAAATTACAAGTGTGCCTTATTAACGAGCTACCAATGAGGTATGATGTGAATTTATTTTAATTTATTTTGAATCTAATGGAAGTTATGTGATTAGTATAGGAAGCATGGAAATGCCATGTTGGGTGGTTGAAACTGATTACAAGCATTAGTAGCAACAACAAAATTAATTGAAATAGAAAGTAGTATGTTGGTAAAGCACTTCAGGAACAAGGTCATTGTGGTACATTGGTACCCAATAGTGTCCATTGATTTCCATGAGAATGATATGACTGGTATGATGGTTTTGAGGTAGGTATATGCTTTGATTTTTGTATCTTCCGATGTGAGGAATCCTTTCCAAGGGATGGATCACCTGGATGTCTCAGAACTTGGAAGGTGTGTGACTGCACGGAAGGGGGTGGCCGGATTGCTCAAGGGACTGTGTATCAGAGAAGTGAAGTTCGGGGATGGATTTTTTTTTGTCATTAGTATTTCCAGATGGAATCATATGCACATTAGGAGTGTAACCTGGAACAATGAGTCAGTAATTTTTCACTGAGGACGTAGTAGTGCAGGATTTTAGAGCTAGAAATTGGATGTAGCTTTGACTTGGAAGTGTATTTTGGACTTCCTAGGAAGGAAGTGAATCCTGGTACTACTTTGAGGGTGGAGGTGTGAGTCTCTAGATTCCATTTTTGCTGATACATACATCATATCCTTATATTTGTTGGTTGAGAAAAGGTGCATATGTGTATATTATTATAAATGTCTTAATGAGCTATGTTATAAAGCTCCAGTATGCAGTATGATTCTCATGATGGTTTTTTCTTTTGAGTAGGTTATTCATTGTAAATACTAAAATGATTTGTGTGATAAATCTCCATAGGTAGTATGTTCTATTGTCAGTGGTTTGCTAGTTTGTAGGTGTCATTGAACACCAAGGATGGTGTTCCCCCAAGGGGGAGGGTTATGTAATAGCCTTGGTGAAAATTCCACGTAATAAAAGTTAAAAATAATAGAAACAGTTGATGGGACACATTTTCCAAGCTAAATGTTTGGGAAAACATCATAGTGGGTGTTCATTTCGATTATTATGGCTAAAGGAAATTGGAAAAAGGCAATGGAAAAGGATTTGGAAATGCATGAGGAATTAATTGGAATTTTTTTGTGAAAATAATGGATAATAGGAGAAAAGGGAGGTGAAAGGCCACAAGTTTCATGTGAGGAGTAAAATGAAGGAAAATAATGGAAAATGAAGAAAACAGAGGCCTCATTAATAAAAAGGCTTATGAGGAACAGTTGGTAAGCTTTTGATCAGTTTATTTTTGGCGCTCTCATTTATATATCTCTCTCTCTCCCTCTCATACTCTTGAGAAGTTACAGTATTCTTGGAGCACTCTTGGAGATTGTGGGATACTTTGAGATTTGGAGCAAGAAGGAAAAGCAAGAGAAGGAAGTACAAGAGGACATCGGGATCAATGACTATATATGGATTTCTTTGCAGGTATCAAGTTGCATGTATGTTTTACTCACTAGTTTTGACATGTATGGTGTATGGATTTGGATTTTCCTCTCCTTTCCATTTCCTAGATAGTCATGGTGTTGTGGTTTTATTTCCATTGATTATTTTCTGGTTGGTTCTCATGATTCCTTTAGTTGAGGGTTGAGTTATTAGTTCCTAGAAGTCTTGGTTGGAAAAATTCTCTAGAATCATGGTGGACAACTATGGGTTGAGTTACTAATCCTAGAAGCCTTGGTTGCAAAAACTCTTTGGAAACCCTAGGTGGGTTGAGTTACTAGTCCTGGAAGCGCTGGATGGACAAACGCTCTGGAAACCCTGTAACATTTTGGGTTGAGCTACTATTCCTGGAAGCCCTAGCCGGAACAAACACTTTGGAGCACTAGAACAGCTTGGATAGAGACCAATCTGTGATGGTTCTGATGTCCGACCATGAGGTGGAACCAATGGTTCAAGTTTGAGGTGGTTTTGCCTCTGGAAGGCCTGGATTGGTTGTGATTAATGTGTTTGATGGTATCCCACATTCATGCTTGGAATATGGCACGGGGGTGATTGTCTGAAGTGAGACTTGGCTCAGCTAATCTATGGTCAGGTGGAACGTGGAAGTCCCATCTCTGGTTGGTTTCTACATTCAGTAATGAGAAATTAATTCCCTTGGTATTTGGTATGCAAATCTACTGATTTATATGTGCATTCTATTTTTGTTGTATCCATGGTATTTCTGTTGTTATTGTGTTGGTTATCAGCATGTATTTTTACAATGATGATGTATGTCTCTCCCCATGTTTTTACTTGTAAATGAATACACAATGTATCTATGGTCATACATATTGTATTATAGTTAATGATGTAGGGGAGAAATTATTCTTAGCGATCCTCAGATAAGTATGAGACCCCTATGCTTAAATCTGTAGTTTACACTTGTAAATTCAATGTTTGTGACATGTTTGAAAAAATTATTTTCATGTCTAGGAGGGGTCCAGATGAGTTATTTTTGATGTTATTTCTTTCATATCATTGTCCTATTGTTATTTATCATCCCTTAAGTTTTCATGAATTTATGGGCAGTGACCTGGCTCTGGTCCTTAAAAGGTGGCTCAAATCCTGGAGTTGCAGACACATAACTGAGGCTTTTGGGCCCTAGACGCAGGCATGCAGTGTTATTCCTAGGGATATAAACTCCTAGATGCAGGCATGCATTGTTATGCATGCATATATAGCTCAAAGAGGCAAAAATTCCAATGTGACCCAGGGGTAAGACGCCTGAAAGGCTGGGTTAGCTCCTGGGGGTGTCATTGATGATGTACAAGGTATGTATGTTGTCTTTCTATCTATTCCACTTCCTTAAGGTCACCTAGAAGGTTGAATCCCATATATTAATCTCTCGTCACATGCTTACCCCAGTTGGATAGTTACTTAGGTAGATGTGGGAAGAGGGTTTTACAATAGGAGAATGTATAACAACTCTTTTTCCATAAAAAAAACCCATTTATATAAACCTATTTATGTAAAGTGTTAGTGCCAGTATTTTCATACTGCCATCAGTGATCAAAATCCTCTTTTCATATCATTTTAGGAGTCCCACTCAAAAAAATTTATCATTCCACTAGGTCATGCAAAAATTAATCATTGATGGTAGCCCTCCTCAAATTTGATTACTTGTTGTAGAAATTTGAATAATAGCTGAATTATCCACCGAGATTATCCTGGTCACATACTATTTGAGCTTCATACATAACACATAATCTCTTCTACGCATTAATCATCACATGCGGAAATAAAAACAACAAGCGGTATTGAAAATATTCACATGCGCACATAGAAATTCAACACATATAACACAGTATGTATACCGGGGAAAGCTTACAGCTGAAAACCCCCTACTGTCTGTATATTATAATGAAGAAGAATCATGTAACAATCTCAATACAATACTCCTCACAAGTACTCAGTACTGTCTCCAAAAGTTACACACAAACTAGCTCAGTTTTGAACAAGTCACGGGTTCAAAACTCCTCCACTGTTTGCCTGCCTCTACTGCGCAATCCAAGATGAGAGAATGGATTGAATGAATTCGAATTCCCTTGGCTTTAACTGCGCAATCCTCATTGGAAATCTCCTCCAATGATTGTGCAAATATCATGCACACTATAGTCACAACTGATAGTAGACTCCACCCTTTCTCCTACCTCTTCCACTAGTCTTCACTGAACTGTACATGCACTGAGTTAACTGATGTGTTGTTTAGTTGATTTATGAGTTAATAATTAGTGAATTAAATAATATTTAATTCACACCACTCATCTCTAGTGTATTAGTCAGTTTAACTAAATACAACTAGTTCAACTAAGTTAAACCGAACACAACTCCATCAATTGTCTCATCAACTCCACCAAACTCTGCGACATGAGTTCTAACTGAAGTCAAACATGCAATAGCTCAACTAACCCATAGGAAATTTGAATTTCCTTCTGCCAGCTGCATGTGCCACATCTGTAGCTCGAACTGAAGTGCTCCAAGAGGATAAGATAAAGTTTATAGTCCAAATATTATTAAGGGCTAATAATATTTGACTGTTCTATTTTTAGATAGGTAGTCTAAAAATAGACTTCGACCTGTATGTCTAAAAATAGATGTCCATCTATTTTTACCAACTTGACCAATCATCCAAGAATAGCATCCTGTAACTCCTAGACCATGCTCCATATGTCTAAAAATAGACATATTCTAAAAATAGACTTTTCGACAAAAATCACATGTGTGGTCCCCACCTAGTTTAGGTGATCACTTTCCACTAGGATCAGGAAAGATGTTTTAGGAGGCCCCCTTCACTATTTCTTGTTGCCATTTTCAACACTCCCTCTCAACAAGAAAGGAATGTCTTTACATGCGACATGCAACTCCATGCATTCGCCCTGCAACCTTCACAAGCGCCATGCAACTCCATGCATTTGCTCTGCAACTCCTCTTAAACTGAATAGGCTCCAAACAACTCAATCAGTCTGATGCATCTATCATCAAAGTCTTAGACCTCTACTTAGCTACTGCACATGTCATCAGGAACCACTGCGCTATTGAACTCTTGCACCCATGCACTCTTGCACTTGTTGTCAACTCTAATTCGCGCTCCAGTATTCGACACTGTCACTTTGATCTGCCTGCATCAATCCAACTGATCTTCTACTGCTACACTGTGGGCACCTCGTAGCCAGGTTCAATTCATGAGATCCACACCATCTCCATGAATCCTGCCCAGAAATATCCACCTGGGATTACTCATGCATGTCGCCCCACCTCTCACCTGGTGGTATAGCTGCATGCACTCCCTCTGCCCTTCTGTCATGAAATTTCTCTGCATGAGTGGTTTCTCCCACTCCAAGATCCTCTTGTGGTTGCTCCACACCCTAAGGTTCACTTTCACCTGCATGAAAAACTTGCTCCCTCTCAAGCGTCAGTTGCATGTCTTTCTCCCGCTTCCCAACAGTAGGAAGCTCCATAGACATCCCATCTACTTCAAGTCTGTAGAGATTCTTTGCCTGAATCCCAACCTTCTTGACTTGTCCCGTTGCCTTGTGCCGAAGGAAAAATTTCCCTTCTCTAAAGACAACTTCATACCATTTATCCTCTAACATTGCGACTGAGATCAAATTCTTTGTTAAACCTGGTACATGCAATACATCTTGTAAAAGAATGAGTTTACCTGACTCCCTCTGAAAGGTTATGGTACCAATGCCGGTCGCATTGTATCGTCCACCGTCGCCCAACTCAACATGCATCCGGAGACCTTTCTCCACCAAGTCACTGAAAAGATTTGCATCTCCCGTCATGTGAAAGGAAGCGCCACTATCAATATACCACCCCGATCCCAATGCACTAGACAACATGCATGCGATCAATGAGAAGTCCAGCTCAAATTGCGAGGCAAGAGCCTCACCAACTGCAGCTCCAGCAGCCTGCTTGTTCTTCTTCTTTTGTGGACAATTCGTGGCGTAATGTCCATGATCGTGACAGTGAAAACACTTCACTTTGGACATGGCACGCTTTTTACCATAAGCACCGGATTGAGAATCCTTCTCCTTGCCCTTCCCCTTCCTTGCTTTGGCAGCCAAAAGCGCAGTCTTCTTCATCAGATACCTTTGATAAAGATCCATCCCTGGTATTCCGCCTTATTTCCTCTTGCACAAGATTCGACCAAAGTCGCTCCCATCCTGGCAATTTATCCCGACCATTGACAGAATCCTCATAGGAATGCCAACTCTTCGGAAGACCAAGGAGAGCCAAGCTCACCAAGTCCTCATCATCCACACTAACTCCTACACTCCCAAGCTCATCCCTGCAGTGGACAAACTTTGTCAAGTATACCGGAATAGTGTCATTCTTCTCCATCTTTATTTTCCCGAGTTTATCCTTGAGCGCCAACTTCCTTTGGTCACTCTTGCTTTGGAACAAATCTGTCAAAGCTTTCCACATCAAGAATGGAGAAGCTTTACCATGCAGGCTGGATACTATGTGATCCTTCATGCCCTCCAACAGAATCCTTCGACACCTTGCTGTCTTCTTTTGCCAAGCTTCAATCACAGCAGCATCCGTAGAAGTAGGCTTTGGAATTTCTTTCTCTATGAATTCCAACAGCCCATTTTCATCTAACACTGCCTCCATCCTATCTTTCCATGCAATATAATTCAAGTTTCCTTCCAAGGCATACTCCAATTGCAATCCGACGAAAGACATCTTTTCTTTTGACACCAAGAAAAACAATTCTACAATTCGAATTCCAACAGCTCCAAACTCAACCGCTTCCAATCTAAACTTGAGAAAAAATTATTTCTAGCACAGAGATCGACTGTAGGGGAATTTACTGGATGTATCACCTTTCAGAGAAAGGATGGATCCAGAGGCTACCTGGCCCGTTACAGACTCTGTCTACCGAAATAATTGTAATCACTGTAATAGATCCGATGATCAATTCTGCTCTGATACCATGTAGAAATTTGAATAATAGCTTAATTATCCACCGAGATTATCCTGGTCACATACTATTTGAGCTTCATACATAACACATAATCTCTTCTATGAATTAATCATCACATGCGGAAATAAAAACAACAAGCGGTATTGAAAACATTCACATGCGCACATAGAAATTCAACACATATAACACAGTATGTATACCGGGGAAAGCTTACAGCTGAAAACCCCATACTGTTTGTATATTATAATGAAGAAGAATCACGTATCAATCTCAGTACAATACTCCTCACAAGTACTCAGTACTGTCTCCAAAAGTTACACACAAACTAGCTCAGTTTTGAACAAGTCACGGGTTCAAAACTCCTCCACTGTTTGCCTGCCTCTATTGCGCAATCCAAGATGAGAGAATGGATTAGAATGAATTCGAATTCCCTTGGCTTTAACTACGCAATCCTCATTGGCAATCTCCTCCAATGATTGTGCAAATCTCATGCACACTATAGTCACAACTGATAGTAGACTCCACCCTTTCTCCTACCTCTTCCACTGGTCTTCACTGAATTGTACATGCACTGAGTTAACTGATGTGTTCTTTAGTTGATTTATGAGTTAATAATTAGTGAATTAAATAATATTTAATTCACACCACTCATCTCTAGTGTATTAGTCAATTTAACTAAATACAACTAGTTCAACTAAGTTAAACCGAACACAACTCCATCAATTGTCTCATCAACTCCACCAAACTCTGCCACTGGAGTTATAACTGAAGTCAACCATGCAATAGCTCAAATAACCCATAGGAAATTAGAATTTCCTTCTGCCAGCTGCATGTGCCACATCTGTAGCTCGAACTGAAGTGCTCCAAGAGGATAAGATAAAGTTTATAGTCCAAATATTATTAAGGGCTAATAATATTTGACTGTTCTATTTTTAGACAAGTAGTCTAAAAATAGACTTCAACCTGTATGTATAAAAATAGATGTCCATCTATTTTTACCAACTTGACCAATCATCTAAGAATAGCATCTCGTAACTCCTAGACCATGCTCCATATGTCTAAAAATAGACATATTCTAAAAATAGAATTTTCGACAAAAATCACATGTGTGGTCCCCACCTAGTTTAGGTGATCACTTTCCAACTAGGATCAGGAAAGATGTGTCAGGAGGCCCCCTTCACTATTTCTTGTTGCCATTTTCAACACAGAATGTCAAGTGATGGTTGCAAATGTAGGAACTATAAATTTCTCTAGAAAATTCCATAATATCAAGCTAACCATGGGGGAATATGTATTGAATAGTACAATGCTTTCCATTCCTATGGGAGGTGTTGATGTTGTACTAGGAGTACAATGGTTACAATATTTGGGGACGGTAGCTTTTAATTTTCAAGAAATTTTATTGGATTTTTTTTTTAGAAGGAAAGGAAGTTGAATTACGAGGTATTTCAGGGAAGCCAGGAAAGATAATAAGCTCTAATGTCATGACAAAGCTTCTAAAGAAATAACAATGAGGCGTAATTGCACAATTATGCTCACTAGAAGTTCCTACATCAAAATCATCTATTTCTTCAGATTTCCAAAAAGTCTTGGACAATCATTCCAAGGTGTTTGAAACTACCAAAGGACTCCCACCTATTCGTGATCATGATCATGCCTTCCCCCATTTTATTCCAGCATTTTCACTCAAACATCGGGACTTGTAGATGTCCTTACTTATCGGCAGGCAGGCATGCCAATTGCAGTATTTAGAGGTGGTACTCATTCCTTTAATCAAATTCTTTCTCTATCCCCATAGTATTGGTACACGAGAGGGATGGATCATGGCGCATGTGTCTATATTATAGGGAGCTCAACCGGCTCACCATTAAGAATAAATTCCCATTCCTCTATTGGTAGATACTAGATGGATACATGGGCCTTTACAGAGTTGAATCTTCGTTAGGAATGTCATCAAATAAAATGAAGGCTGATGTTCTAAAAACACTTTGTTTCGAACTCATAGGGGTCATTGAATCTTGCTGTACCCTTGACCACTGACCACCTTTACATTTCAAGGTTGATGAATTCCATTTTCAAACCCTTCCTTAAAAAATTTGTGCTAGTATTTTTTGATGATATACTAATCTACAACAAGTCTTGGAAGGATCATGTTCAACATGTTGACAGGGTGCTCAAACTATTGCAGGAGAAACAATTATATGCAAAACATCCAAATGTTTCTTTGGAGTACAAGAGGTGGAATATCTAGGTCATATTGTATCTCACGAGGGTGTTAAGGTAGACCCTAACAAAATTAAAGCCATTAAGGAATGGAAAGTCCCCACAACCATAAAGCAGTTGCAAGGATTTCTCAGGTTAACAGGGTAATATCGCAATTTTGTTAAAGTTGATAGAGTAAGCACACCTCTGTAAAATTATTGAAGAAAGATGCATTTTCATGGACTCCTGAAGCAACTAAGGCCTTTGAACATCTTAAAGAGGCAATGTGCCTAGCACCAATCTTAGCTACGCCAGTCTTCACAAAAACCTTTGTTATGGAATGTGATGCCTCAAGAAATGGAATTGGTGTTGTTTTAATGCAAGAAGGAAGACCCATTACTTTTGAAAGTCGTCCAATAAAAGGAAAGTATTTACAGAAAGCTATTTATGAGAAGGAAATGTTAGCAATACTGCATGCACTAAAGAAATGGAAAACTTACCTAATGGGAAGACACTTCAAGGTAAAAGGTGATCATGATAGTCTTAAACACTTTTTAGAACAAATACTATATTCAGAAGAGTAGCAAAAATGGGCCACAAGGATGTCGGGTTATTACTTTGAAATAATCTACAAAAAATGGAAGTTAAATGTTGTTGCAGATGCACTCTCAAGAAATAATGAAGAGGTGGAAGCATTGCTTTGTGCCATATCTATTATCCAACCAGATTGGATAACCGAAGCAAGGGATGAATGGAAGAAGGACGAAGAAGTGTGGACACTCAATCAAAAGTTGCAGCAAGATCCTAGTACATCTGATACATCTAGTTGGAGAAATGATTCCTTATGGTAAAAATATCGCTTACATCTTTGTAATAATTCCCAACTAAAACAAAATATTCTTTTGGAATTGCACACTTCTACTTTAGGAGGACACTCAGGATTTTTAAAAACATACCATAGGGTGAAGAAAGAATTTTTTTGGAATGGCCTTAAATCTGATATTCAAAAGTTTGTGGTGGAATGTTTGGTTTGCCAGCAGAATAAATTTGAGACAATTAAGACCCCAACTCTTCTACAACCTTTATCCATTCTAAGTTAACGTTTGGAGGAAATTTCAATATATTTTATCATAGGTTTACCTAAGTCCGAAGGAAAGAGTGTCATCATGGTGGTAGTTGATAGACTTACCAAGTATGCACACTTTTATGCATTATCTCATGCATGTAAAGCAAGTACAGTTGCTACTACATTTATGGACACAATTCAAAAGCTACATGGAAACCCAAGGGTTGTTGTGAGCGATAGAGATCCCATTTTTACTGGAAATTTTTGGACGAAGTTGTTTTCTTGTTTGGGTACTCAATTAGCTCATAGATCATCTTATCATCCTCAATCTGATGGTCAAACTGAGATAGTAAATAAATGTTTGGAAGGATATCTTCATTGTTTTGTATATGATAAACAAACACAATGGGTCAAGTGGTTACCTCTCGCTGAATGGTGGTATAACACTTCCTTCCATACTACAGCAAAAATGACCCCATTTATGGCACTTTATGGATATCATCCAACATCCATCACATCATATTTAAGAGAAAATTCGAAGGTTCAAGCAGTGGAAGATCACATCGAGCATCAACAAGAAGTTCTCCAACTCTTAAAGGACAACCTGAATTTGGCACAAAATCGAATGAAACAACAGGCAGATCAACATCGCAGCGAGAGAAGTTTTGATGTAGGAGACTGGGTATTTTTATGGCTACAACCATACAAACAAATGTCCCTCAAGAAAGCTAAGAAGGATAATAAATTATCGCCAAAGTACTATGGTCCTTACAAGGTGTTGTAAAATATTGGTACTATGGCATACAAATTGGAGCTTCCTGCATCTTCACGAGTGGATCTAGTTTTCCATGTTTCATGCTTAAAGAAGGTTATAGGTGAAAATATTCCTATTCAAACAATATTTCCAGAACTTAATGAGGAAGGAAAAATCATATTGTAACCTGGAGCAGTCACGGAAACAAGAACTCAACAGCTACGAAATCAATCCATTTCAGAGTATCTCATCAAGTGGAAGAACTTACCCACTCAAGATTCTACATGGGAGGATGAGAATTTTATACAGAAGCACCCAGAGCTACTCAAGCACTGAGGACAACACTATTTTAAAGGAGAGGGGCATGTTAGGTCCCTATATTACTAGTATAGTCCCTTATTGTTGTTAGTGTAACCCCCTTATTTTTATTATTGTACTCCTATAACCCCCATATTGTTATTACTGTGCCCTTAAATTATTATTGTTAGGTCGGCTAGGATTACATTGTGGCCCCACTAGGATTACAATGTGGCCCCATGGGCTCCTATATATAGAAAGGAGGTTTTGTAATTTGTATCATCCAAGAATTTTTCATTCATGTAATGTATTGGAGGTTTCCCCCTTGAAGTGGCTTATTTATAAGGTGTTGATATCTCTTTTATTCTATTTTTGGAGTTGGTTTCAAAACACAGAGAGATATTGTACTGGAGTAATGTAACTATTTTCAACATCAGTAATACCAGCACGTTCATAGGATTCTTGAGCTATGTTAATGGTGAATTTTTCCTTATTTTTCAATGTTTTCCTTCTGTTTTCCATTCTGTCCATTATTTCTCTAATAAAAGAACATAAATTTTATATTAGGATAGGTTGTCTTGGCACCGTATTTCTGTCTTCATTATTTATCTCAATGTTTTCTTCTGCAAGGTCTGATTGGAGGATTCTTAATTTCTCTCTGGTTCCACCTAGCTTGCTGTCTTGGAAATGATTTAATAGAGTCAAGAAAAAGAAGTCTATGGTATTCCCTGTCCTTTGGTATAGCTTGAAATATTGTTTTAGGGCCTTTCTTTGAAATTTACATAGTAGATTCCATCCAAAGAAGTCTATGGGATGACCTGTCCTTTGGTTTTTCTTGAACTGTTGCTTTGAAGGTCTTTAGAGTGTTTGATTAAAGAAGACAGGTCTATATTTCTCTTTAGTTGCACTCATTGTTATCTTAAATGTTTTCTTTTTCTGAAAGTAATCCTAGGATTGTTGGATTGTTGTCTTCAAGGTTTGCTTATTAAAGTCTAGCCAAAGAAATCTATGGTACACCCTGTCCTTTGGTTTGTCTCAAATAGTTACCTAAAAGGCTTTTCTTGTTGAAGTATAGTTAAATGATTCTTAATTTCCCTTTAGCTTTATTGTTTTCACAACTTACTGTCATTTCATATTCCATCTAATCTAAGATATCCACTTGATAGAGTTATCTTGCCCTGTGAAAACCCTTGCAGAGTTGATGAACAATTAAATACTTTTATGACTCCATAGCCCATTGGATTAATGTCTCTTATGGTATATATATTCAGCTAAAACACTCCCTCAATTAATCACACCATTGATCTATCAATTATCTAATCAAACAAAAAAATAGTCCTAAGAATTTCATAACTAACCTAAAATCATAATACAAAATAATAAAGACATATCATTTATAAAAAATTATATAGAGAGAGCCCTCTCTGAGTCCAAGAACACTAGGTGCTTGGACTCCAAAGTGGTTTGATATGGTTCAACATAGTGGCAACCATATTGGGGAATATTGAGTTATTAAACAGCTTAAACATTACTTCAAGAACTGAGAAAACCTCATTTTGACTTAGATGAATCAAGTGTTAGCCAAGAATGGTATCTGGTTGCTAATGGTGGACAACAACTAGCTATAAAACAATTAAAAATTCCTCACCTAGTGACTCCAGTGGTTTTCAGTAGGCCTGCTGACTTCACTGGTTTTTGATAAACCCCACTGGGAAAATTATTTCATCATCAAACCTCAACAGAACCTAGTCAAGAATACTTTTTCGACTAGGTATCTATTTTATAGAGTGGTTTGTGTCTTAAAACTATTATAAACTCTCAAAATTTTTGATTTTTGGGTCCAAGTTCTGGCTTCTAGAAAAATCTGCACCAGATCTCATCCATACCCAAATCCTCTTGCAATAGTTGAAAATCCTAAAAGCATCCTTAGGAAGTCTCCTAGATCTAAAAACCCAACTGTTAGCAGACATATCCATAAAGCAATTTTTCTACGTGAAAACCTCAAATACTTGTAGAATATCCTCTCTGACCCACCCCTAGAACAAAACTTGTCTAGGACTAGATATCAAAGTTGGATAACTCAGATAGTTTTAGATCCATCCACTTTGCAGTAGAATTCTGTTGTACTAACCTCATCCCCCACTGTTCATCTTCCCCCATTTAACCCTGTACCTCCATTTCTAAACCTTCCTCTTGTTAACCCTCATTTGTTTCCTCAACCACATATCATGGCAACATGGTATTCTCCACTAGTTCTACCATTTCCTTTAGTTGTTCCACCATAGTACTATCAGTCCAAGGCTCCATTATATGATGCAAGTAGTTCTACTACTACTCAACAACATGTAGACAGAATGAATGACTACTTTGACAAACAAGAAATAGATGATGAAATCATTAAACTCAAAATGTTTGCTCAAAGCTTAGGGGGAGAATCAAGAAAATGGTTTAAAGGCTTAACCCATAATAGTATAAATGACCTCCCTACTTCTCATCAACTATTCTTAAACAAATGGAAATTCAAGAAGAACCCCCTCAAAATCTTATCAGAGTATGAAAGCATTAAGAGGAATGTTGGAGAAGGTGTCCAAGAATACTGCACTAGGTTCAATAGTGTATAGAATGCCCTCCCTATATGAAACCTCCAAAAGGTCTATCTATAATGAAATTTCCAGATGGTTTTGATGGAGAAATGTCTTATCAACTAAGAGAAAGAGACCCTCTCACATTAGAAGACATTCAGAAGGGTGTAGTAAGTGTAGAGGAAAATTTGATTGCCAAAAGAGCTAGAATGAAAAATGAAAAGAGAGTTACATATAGAGAGGAAGATACGCCGTCATCATCTAATACTAAGATTTAAAACCTAGTCTGAACCATGGAGAGGATGATGGAAATAATAAATATGAATGAGAGAGCTTATCCTAGAGAAAACCAAACAAGTCCTCAAAACAGAAATCAAAATTAGAACCAGAAATTTAGAAGAAATACCCCTCAAATAAGACAGAGAGGTCCTGACCAGCAAATCAGACCTCCTTTCCAAGAAAACTATGCTGATGAGGATGAAGGGGTGATTGAAGAAACAAAGGAAAGCCACATAAATTTAATGGGAGTAAATAATGAGGATATTGTTTTCCTCAATGAGGAAGAATAAGGCATATTTGCACCAAATGAGGAAGAAAGACCAGAATCTGAAGATTATAAACAAGGCTTTGAAAATTCCATTATGGAAGTACATAGACAATATGACCTCAAAAGCAAGAAAAACCAAGACACTCCGAAAAGAAAGACCTCTGAAACTTCTGCTAGGAATACCCCTGAAAACATTCCTAAAAAGACAACTGAAAATCTAAGCATAGTGGCTGAAAGTTCTAATAAAAATAAAAGCAAAAACAACCAACCTAGTGGAAAAAACAATGCTGTTTAAAGCAGCACTAGCAACACATCTAGTGCCCCTAACAAAACTGTTTTAACTCAAATTCCTAATAAAAACCAGCAAGCTGAAACTGCTGTGAAAACAGTGTCTGAAAAAGTTGATTTGAACATTTCAAAAACTCAGACACCTTTCAGTATAGAGAATGAACTTGCCAAGATTAAAATCTCTATTCCTATTACTGAATTAGTCACTCAATATTTATATAGATCCCAACTTTTGAAAGCTTCAAACATAGGAGAAAATGTTGATTCTGTAAATTTAAATGATGACAAACCTGAACTTCTGTTTTAACCAGAGGTAGAAGGAAAATTCCAAGAGGGAGATGTTCCTCCATTTTATGTCAGTATAAACATCCATGATAAAATTCTCCATAATTCCATGTTAGACTCAGGAGCTTCACACAACCTCATGCGAAAGGTAGTAGGGGAAATATTAGGTCTTGAGATAATTATACCATACAAATATTTATACTCTTTTGATTCTACTAGAGTTAAATGTCTAGGCCTAATCAAAGATCTTTGTGTTAATTTAGCACAAATACTAGCGAAGAGCCTAGTAATGGATATTCTAGTGGCTGACATTCCTCCTAAATATGGCATGCTCCATTCAAGATCATGGGGTTCCAAACTCCAAGGCACCCTCCAAATGGACATGACCTATGCTACCATCCCTATTTTCAGCCAACCAAGAAGACTATATAGGGAAAATCAGATGAAATACATGGTTAGCAGTCAAGAAAAAGTAGACAAATCCCCTATTTATTCTATTCACACTGATCTTGATTCATTTATCCTTTACAATGATGAAAATTTTAATGAAAAAGTAGAAGAAAATGAGAAAACAATCGTAGAAGAAGAGGAGAAAGAGAAGGAATAGTCAAAACACTTGGCCCAAACTGAAAATGAACAACATAAGGTAGACCATAAAAAACAAAAAAATGACAAACATAGTGGGGACCCTAAAGAACAACATAATAAACAACATAGTGGCAGCCGCAATAACCATAATCATAAATCTGAAATTGAACCTCTTTGGAGTATGAGCTTTGATGGTTTTTGTGGCAAGACTAGTTCAGAAGCAGGTATACGAGTGCATAACACAGAGAACAATGATGTAGAAGGTCATTCATACAAGCTAAGCTTTCACTCCACAAACAACATAGACGGATATGAGGCACTCCTCCTAGGGCTACAAATTGAAGAAATTAGGAGCCAAGAGGATTACTGTTCATGGATATTCTGAGCTAGTAATTAAGCAGATTAATGGAGAATACATAGCCAAACATCCTCGACTGAAAGCATATAGGGATGATTCCTTTTAATTCTTGAAAACATTCCATGAGTATGATCTCACCTTTGTCCCGAGAAACCAAAATATCCTTGCCAATTTTCTAGCATTTGTATCCAATACATGTCAAAATCCTTATCAGACCAAACAATACATAGTACAAGTCAAATACAGACCAGTAGTCCTAGATACTATGAGATATTGGCAAGTTTTTGAAGGAGATAAACATATAGAATATTTCCTGTAGTCCAGAAATGAGTTTGAAATGCCAAATTCAAACTCAGATCATGAAGAGGACTGCTTTGCTGAGGAACAAACTTACAAAGAAGAACCTCCTAATAATGCTGATATAAATATGTTAACAAAAGTTAACCCTCACAAAACAGATTTGTGCACAAATTCAGAAAAAGTAGATTTTGAAGTGTTGCATTCCAATAATGATAACTTGCCAAAGGGATTGGTTCCTTTAGAGGAACTTTTTGACTTTAATGATGTTGCTATTAAGCCAAATATGGAACCCACTGAAACTGAAATAGAAGAGTGCAATATAGACAGTGAAAAAAAACCAAAATGATAAAACTGTCCAAAACACTGCCAGCTCATGTAAAACAGAACTATCTTGAGCTTTTTAGAGAATTTGCTCATGTGTTTTCTTGGAGCTATGAAGATTTAAAGTCATATGATACTGAGTTAATCAATTATAATATCCCTCTCAAAGAAAACCAAAAGCCCATTAAACATAAATTGCACAGAATAAACCCTATGCAACTACCTCTAGTTGAGAAAGAAATTAAGAAAATTTATGATGTTGGAATAATAGTCCCTCTAAGATACTCAGAATGGGTTTCAAATCTGGTATCAGTGAGGAAGAAAAAAAGAGAAACTAGGCTATGCATAGACTTCAGAAATTTAAACAAAGCCTCCTTGAAAGACAATTACCCTTTACCAAAAATGGATCAAATCTTACAAAGGGTAGAAGGTTATTAAAAAATATCTTTGCTAGATGGATTTTCAGGATACAATCAGGTGTTGGTATACCTAGATGATCAACACAAGACAACTTTCACTACACCTTGGGGTACCTTCATGTATGTTAAAATTCCTTTTGGGATAATGAATGCTGGATCTACTTTTCAAAGAGAAATGAACATTTATTTCTCAGAATAAATAGGTTACTTCATTGTGATATATCTCGATGACAAAATAGTCTACTAAAGAACTGATGAAGAACACCTAGCTCACTTAAGAAAGGTCTTTGAAAAGTGCATAAAGTATGGCATGTCTTTATATCCCAAGAAATTTTTTTTTGGCCTTCAATAAGGTAAGCTTCTATGCCATATCATATCTAAAGAAGGGATCAAGATTGACCCAAAGAGGATTGAAGCAATATTACAAATCAATCACCCAAGAAACATAAAAGAGCTCCAATACTTCATTGGGAAGATAAATTTATTAACAAGTTTCATACCAAACCTTGTAGAACTCCTAAGAAACATCACTAACATGCTGAAAAGAGAAACATGAGTCAAATACACCATAGAAGAAAAGCAATCCTTTGAAATGGTAAAACAAGCACTTCCACAAACACTAGTTCTGATCATCCCTAATTTTACCAAAGATTTCTTCATATTCTCTTTTGCATCGGAACATACAGTTACTGATGTCTTACTGCAGAAAAATATGAAAAGACAAGAACAACCCATTGCATTTTTCAACAAGGCATTGAGAGATGCACCTCTAAAATATAAAATAATGGAAAAACAAGCTTTTGCCTTGATCAAGGCATTGAATGATTTCAGAGTTCACATTCTGCACTCACACGTCATTGCATTTGTGCCTCACTCAGTGGTAAAAGACATACTCACACAAGATCCTGATGGAAAAAGAGGTAAGTGGATTTTTGTTATATTATAATATGATCTAGAAACCAGGCCCACTAAGCTAATCAAAGGGAAAGGACTAGCTAAACTCATGGCTGAAAGAAACTTTCAAGAACTAGACATAAATATGATTAATGCATTAGATGAACAAGAGGAGTTGGCAACTCCACTTATTGAAGAATCATTTCTGAATTTGTCTTGGTATGTTGATATTTTATATGTGCTTTTTTATCTTAGTGTTCCTCCTGGTTTGTCCAAAACAAAGGCTAGATTCTTAAATTTAAAGGTTGTAAACTTCTGCATTTTAGATAAAATTTTATATTGGAAAAATGCTAGCAGTGTATTGCTTAAATTTTTTCCTAAGGATGATGTAGATAATATCAAGCACGAGTTTCATGAAGGAGAATGTGGAGGCCACCTCTATTGAAAAAACACTGTCAACAAAACCCTTAGAGCTGGTTAATATTGGCCCACTCTCTTTCAAGACATCCATAAGATGGAAATTTCATGTCACAAATGCCAAATATTTGAGGGCAAAATAAAACTGCTACCATTACCTTTGCATCCAATTACTATTGAAGCTCCTTTTCAACAATGGGGCCTAGATCTCATTGGAGAAATCCACCCTACCTCATCTTCCCAACATAACTGGATCCTCACTACAACTGAATATTTTCCAAAATGGATAGAGGCCATTCCTTCCAAGATTGCCACAGACTCAATAATCATCAAATTCCTTGACCGATAATGCTGATGCCTTTATATCCAAGAAAATGGTGGAATTTTACCACAAATATTAGATTTCATTGGGTCATTCCATAGCTTATTACCCTCAAGGTAATGGGTTGGCAGAATCCTCAAACAAAATTTTGGTTAACATCATTAGAAAGTTGTTGGAAGAGAACAAAAAAACATGGCACAACAAACTAGTACATGAACTATGGGCAAACAGATTAACAAATAAAAAATCAATTGCAATGTCTCCCTATTAGCTAGTGTATGGAGCAGATTCAGTTTTCCCAACAAGTTTGGGAGTGCTAGTAATGAAGCTCATCCAAGAAGCATAGTCTGAGGAGAATGATATGCAAAGAAGAATAAACCAGACTTTCCAGCTGCAGAAAACCAGAGGAGAACTATATAATAGAACATGACAAGTGCAGGAAAACATCAAAAAGATTTTTGATAAGAGGATCATGGCAAATTATTTCAACATTGGAGACAAAGTGTTGAAATGGGACTCAAGAAGGGAAGACAAAGGCAAGCATGGAAATTTTGAAAATCTATGGAAAGGTCCAAACGTCATCCATGCAACAAGAGGTAACAATGCATTTTTACTTCAAGAAATGGATGGAACATAATTATTTGGAGGCCTTGTCAATGGTAGGATGCTCAAGCATTATTTCAGTTGAAAACTATCATTTTAAAGCTTTATTCATTGTATATAACACTGCTTAAATAAAAAGACTAAAAAAATAGACATAAAAAGGAAGATTTGCCAAATTGTTTAAAATTGGCTTATCAGTAGATTGATAGCAAAAGATATTGGTTCCAAAGTTCAAATCTAAATAAAAAATAAAAGAGAGGGATGAATGAAAAATTCTAGATTATAGCCCTCAGTTTTTTGTTTTACTTTTTTTAAAAACAAAATCTGTGTGCAGCTTTTCCAAAAGGCCACAGTTCATGACAAGTCAAACCGCTTAATCTTGACTTGGTCATGCTTTCAATTTCCTCTTGACAGATTAGAGAATGAATTTTTTTCAAACTGTTTAATATTGATAGATAATTATATTAGGTAGAGAATAAAAGAGCTCATTAGTCTAAACTGAGCCTTTAGATGAAATAAGGGTAGAAATAGATAGTTTCATGTTTTTAAAAGAAAAATGATGTTAAGGGTTTGCCAATCCAAATGCACCTAAATGAAGAGAAAATGCTAGCAAGGTATGATGGGTAGGTAGAGTTGAGTTGAAGCAAGCATTTTTTTTTTCCAGATCTTAAATGGTCACAGCTTCAAAGAACAACAACAAATCAACAATTGAAGAATGAGAAATCTGCCAAGTACAATCAAGGCACTGATCTACAAATTCCAGAGATTTGAACTCTGAGGTTCTTGACACCTCCTTAAGGAGCTGCCCTCCCCAGCTAGAGCCACTGTTATCCCCCTGTATTCTATAGTTTCACTAGGTTACTATGGATCTCTACAATAAACTAAAGATAGCATTCCTTGATTATCAACTATCTTTAGAAATCTCACTACCTTCATTATCTTTATCTATCCTAATTTACTATCTCAGTTTTCCTTCTCAAAATCACCCTCCTGCTCTTAAAAAACTCATGTTTGGGCTAAATTATCTCTTATTCACCTTTTTTCCCTATCAAGAGCCTCATTTCCTCATTTTCCCCACTAAAAACCCACTTTCATTTCCTAAAAACCCCATAAAACCCCTTCACCTTCACCATTCTTCCTTATTTGCACTAAAAAAATGTAAAAAGTCCATTTTTTCATTGTTGCAAATATAAATTGATACCATTTAGGATCCTCCTTTATATATATTAAAAATATGTTTTAATATAAAACTCGACCCTTTATGTTTTTTAACCCGACCCTTTATAAATATTTAAGCCCCTACTTCAAGGCTTTTAGCCGCCACACTTGGTTAGAAACCTCATACAACCTTCCCCCTCTTCTTATGAAAAGCGCACTGCTTGTTTTATTAACCCCTAGTCCCCGCATATAACAAACCCCGCACTGTAATAAAATCTCACCACCTATCCGCCTGGACCCCACTCCCTCTGACTTACCCGTTGCTCCTTTCACCTGACCACCATTGATCTCCTCCCTAGAGATCCAACGGCCCAAAACCCTCATCGCAGTAATTCTTGCGCAGGGGTTAGCAACCCAATTCCATGAAAAGCAGGTGGTATTTGTCAATGTCCCATCAACCACGTGGCATCTTCCATATGGAATCATGTCCACTCACCCAAAACTTCTAACCACTCCTCATCCCATGCAAAAACCACTCTTCCTCCTTCGTGCCAAATCTTGATACCGACATCCAATTCAAACATTCGAGAGCCCTGTGGCTTTTCGATCAGGCCCGATCCTCTATTAACACCTCCGAAATGCTCCAATAGACCAAAAAATTGAAACAAATGTAGAAAATCCATGAACACAGGTTTTAAAAACTAATTGGTGGTTGGATTGTGCAGGTATCATGGCATAAATGCGAGACTTGCATCCTTAGGGTCCAAAATTTTTCAAACAGGTGTTCTGGGTGACGATCCAGAGGATATTGTTTCATTAGGAGGATCGGGAGCATAAGATCGAACAAAACACCAATGGATCATGACCATTGGTGGTGATTCAAGAACTCCATCAGTAGTAAAATGCCCCACTGTGCATCTAATTGTAGACAAATGTTGTGTAACCAGCTCCAAAAAGAGAAGAAAAGAGATATAAACGTCTTAAAAATGAGCCAATTCGAGGGGGAAACCTCCAATACATTACATAAATGAACAATTCTTGGATGATAAAATTCACAAAACCTCCTTTCTATATATAGGAGTCCATGGGGCCATAGTGTAATCCTAGTGGGCCACAATGTAATCCTAGCCAACCTAACAATAATAATTTAAGGGCACAATAATAACAAAATGGGGGTTACAAGGGTACAATAATAACAATAAGGAGTTTACACTAACAATAATAAGGGACTATACTAGTGATATAGGGACCTAACATGCCCCTCTCCTTCAAAAAAAGTGTTGTCCTCAATGCTTGAGTAGCTCTGGGTGCTTCTGTATAAAATTCTCATCCTCCCATGTAGAATCTTCCTTGTTGGTACTTCTTCACTTTCACTTGATGAGATATAAAATTGATCAATTCCGTAGTTGTAAAGTTCTTGTTTCCATGGGCCCTTGATTCAATATGATTTCCCCTTCCTCATCAGCTGCAGCATTCTTGTTTAATTTGAAGATTTTCTATGTATACCAAACGCAAACATGGTAGATATGCTCACGAGCGAGAAACTCAATTTGTATGTATAGTACAATCTTTGCAACATACATAAAGACCACATATTAATTTGGTGATAATTTATATCCTTCTTAGCTTGCTTGAGGGACATTTGTTTATATGGTTGTAGCCGTAAAAATGCCCAATCTCCTACATCAAAACTTCTCTCGCTGCGATGTTGATATGCCTGTTGTTTCATTCGATTTTGTGCCAAATTCAGGTTATCCTTTAAGAGTTGGAGAACTTCTTGCTGATGCTCGATGTGATCTTCCACTGCTTGAACCTTCGAATTTTCCCATAAAGATGATGTGATGGATGGTGGATGATATCCATAAAGTGCCATAAATGGGGTCATTTTTGCTGCAGTATGGAAGGAAGTGTTATACCACCATTGAGCAAGAGGTAACCACTTGACCCATTGTGTTTGTTTATCAGATACAAAACAACGAAGATATCCTTCCAAACATTTATTTACTATCTCAGTTTGACCATCAGATTGAGGATGATAAGATGAGCTATGAGCTAATTGAGTACCCAAACAAGAAAATAACTCCGTCAAAAAATTTCCAGTAAAAATGGGATCTTTATCACTCACAATAACCCTTAGGCTTCCATGTAGATTTTGAATTCTGTCCATAAATGTAGTAGCAACTGTACTTGCTTTAAATGGATGAGATAATGCACAAAAGTGTGCATACTTGGTAAGTCTATCAACTACCACCATGATGACACTCTTTCCTTCGGACTTAGGTAAACCTGTGATAAAATCCATTGAAATCTCCTCCCAACGTTGACTTGGAATGAATAAAGGTTGTAGAAGTCCTGGGGTCTTAGTTGTTTCCACTTTATTCTGCTGGCAAACCAAACATTCCGCCACAAACTTTCGAATATCAGATTTAAGGCCATCCCAAAAAAATTCTTTCTTCACCCTGTGGTAAGTTTTTAAAAATCCTGAGTGTCCTCCTAAAGGAGAAGTGTGCAATTCCGGAAGAATCTTTTGTTTTAGTTGGGAATTCTTACAAAGATATAAGCGATCTTTGTACCATAAGGAATCATTTTTCCAACTAAATGTATCAGATGTACTAGGATATTGCTACAAATTTTGAATGAGTGTCCATACATCTTTGTCCTTCTTCCATTCATCTCTTGCTTCGGTTATCCAATCTGGTTGGATAATAGAAATGGCACAAAGCAATGCTTCCACCTCTTCATTCTTTCTTGAGAGTGCATCTGCAACAACATTAAACTTTCCTTTTTTGTAGATTATTTCAAAGTCATAATCCAACATCTTTGTGACCCATTTTTGCTGCTCTTCTGACGATAGTCTTTGTTCCAAAAAGTGTTTAAGACTATCATGATCGGTTTTTACCTTGAAGTGTCTTCCCATTAGGTAAGTTCGCCATTTCTTTAGTGCATGCAGTATTGCTAACATTCCTTCTCATAAATAGGTTTCTGTAAATACTTTCCTTTGATTGGACGACTTTCAAAAGCACTGGGTCTTCCTTCTTGCATTAAAAAAACACCAATTCCATTTCCTGAGGCATCACATTCCACAATAAAGGTTTGTGTGAATTCTGGCGTAGCTAAGACTGGTGCTTGGCACATTGCCTCTTTAAGATGTTCAAAGGCCTTAGATGCTTCAGGATTCCATGAAAATACATCTTTCTTCAATAATGTTGTTAGAGGTGCTGCTATTCTCCCATAATTCTTAACAAACTTGCAATAATACCCTGTTAACCCGAGAAATCCTCGCAACTTCTTTATGGTTGTAGGGACTTTCCATTCCTTAATGGCTTTAATTTTGTTAGGGTCTACTTTCACACCCTTGTGAGATACAATATGACCCAAATATTCCACCTCTTGTACTCCAAAGAAACATTTGGATTTTTTTGCATATAATTGTTTCTCCTGCAATAGTTTGAGCACCATGTCAACATGTTCAACATGATCCTTCCAAGACCTGCTGTAGATTAGTATATCATCAAAAAATACTAGCACAAATTTTCTAAGGAAGGGTCTGAAAATGGAATTCATCAACCCTTGAAATGTAGAAGGTGCATTGGTAAGGCCAAAGGCATGACCAAAAATTCATAATGACCCTCATGAGTTCGAAATGCTGTTTTTGGAATATCTTCAGTCTTCATTCTAATTTGATGATATCCTGAACGAAATCCAACTTGGTAAAATAAATTGCTCCATGTAATTCATCCAATAATTCATCAATCACAGGAATGGGAAATTTATCTTTAATGGTGAGCTTATTGAGCTCTATAAATACAGACACGTGCTTGCGGTCACGTCCTTCTTGTGTGCTGTTACTACGGAGAGCGAGGAGAAAGAACTTTGACTAGGTTTAGATTATACCCACCTCTAACATTTCTGCAATCATCATTCAATTTCGCTCTTTTGGAAGTAAGGATATCTGAAGCTTGATGTTTGGAAAGGTGCTTCCTGAGATCAGGCAAATAGCCGCCAAAATCATGATCATGAATAGGTGGGAGTCCTTTGGGAGTTTCAAACACCTTGGAATGATTGTCCAAGACTTGTTGAAGATCTGCAAAAATAGATGATTTTGATGTTGGAACTTCTAGTGAGCATAATTGTGCAATTACGCCTCTTTGTTCTTTATTTATAAGCTTTGTCATGACATTAGAGCTTATTATCTTTAGAAACTTCCCCAAAATACCTCATAATTCGACTTCCTTTCCTTCTAAAAAAAAATTCAAGAAAAGTTCTTGAAAATTAAAACCTACCCTCCCCAAAGATTGTAACCATTGTACTCCTAGTACAACATCAACACCACCCATTGGCATGGAAATAATTGGACTATTCAATACATTTTCCCCCATGGTTAGCTTCATATTATGAAATTTTCCAGAGAAATTTATAGCTCCTCCATTTGCAACCATCACTTGAAATTATGGTGTTGAGTATAGGAATCAATTCAATTCCTTAGCTACCTTAAAATGAATAAAATTATGGGTGCTACCCGAGTCAATCAACAATATTACCTTTTTCTTCTTGCTATGTCCTTCTATCTTGAGAGTTTGAAGAGTGGTAATTCCTGCCAATTCATTACATCATATGGTCGGACTCATTTCTTCCTCCTCTAGGGTTGGTTCCTAGTGTATATCCTCTTATTTTGAATATTCTTTTTCATTTTCTTCTTCCTCTTCACAATCTATGTAATTTTTTTTTTCTCAGCATACTTATGACCTTTAGTGTGTTTTCTATCACAAATGTATCAAATCCATTTTTCTCTTTTTTCTTCCAGTTGTTGTGGTGTCAACCTTGTAGGTTGTGGAAGTCTAGGAGTAGCAACACTTCCATCTTTATATATGTGAGTGGTAGGCTTCCTTACTTGTAGTGCACATTCAACTATTCTTGCCAATCTTGAATACTTCTCCAATGATTAGGACACGACATGAAACTTCATGTTGGATGTTATCCTTTAAAGTACCTATGAAGAGATCAATCATGTGTTCCTGTGAAAGATCAGTTACCCTTATATTCAATTTTTGGAAGTCCTCAATGTGCTCCCCCACTGAACACTTTTGTTTAAGATTTATCAATTGGCTAAAGAAAGTGTTACTCTTTGTATCCTCATACTGTGCTATCATTTCCTCCATAAAAATTGACCAAGCGACAATTTTTTTACGGGAGAAAAACCATCGATACCATACAAACGTATTTTGTTCTAAATGTAAAGTTGCAATGCGTACCTTTTGTGTGTTTTTCACATTATTGAGATCAAAATATTGCTCCATCTGTAGTATCCATGTTACAGGATCCTTTCCATCAAACTTCGTCATATCCATTTTTGGAATATGGTAGTTCTTCCCTCCAACATTAGAGTTTATGAAATCACGATTAAAATTTATTTTGTTCTCATCATGAGTTTCCTCTACTATCTTTTCACCATTAGAAAACATTTCTTGTATCAACTTTGTCAAACCTTCCATGTCTGCTTTTAGATCATTCTTCATGTTTTCCATCTTAGCTTCCATGTCCCCATCATCTTCTGGCTTCATACCCTTCCTTTACATCCATCTTGGCTTCATATACATCATCTTCAGCTTCCATACCTCAACCCAAACCATCATCTCACTTCACTTCATTTGTTATAACTTCCATTTCATTTTTTGTTGCTCTTTGCGGGAGCAAAATTTGGTGCACTTGCTCTTGTAATTTTGATAGATCATGTTGCAATTCTTCATCTTCATGAGTCATAGTAGAGCCTTCTGAAGGCTTAATGGGTGTTGAATTATTTTTAGGGGACATTTTAGAATCCAATATTGATATCTATTCTACAAGATGCCCTTGGAATCAATTCAACTTGATTCTTCAAACAAGACTTATGCAATTCGGAAAAAAATACACACATTTTACTTGCTTTGAGGAGCTCGATATTGAAATTGAATTATATATGTAATTGAAATTATTAGATATCTGAAATTCAGCCCTATAGTATCCCTCTGAAGCTTCTTTCAAATGCCACAGGTCTGACCTGATTTGGATTCTCCAAGACAAAGTTGTGTCCAATCTCCCACAATGACCTAATTCTGGACTGGGTCAGTAGAGCGAACTTGTACGACTTGCCACGTGTCACTGTTTTGTCCTTTGTCTCTGAAATTTATAGCCACAAAACTACAGTCTGTGTACTTGCGACCAATTTTTATGACTCTCCAATCCGATCCCCAGAGAGAGAGTTATTGAACTTTTCCCATGATCACCTCTTTGAGATGAAATTCAGGAGCCTGCAAAATCACTACCTTCCACAGATCATATCTCCAAAAATATTGCGAACCAAGATCTGAAATTTTTTTGACGAATTTCCTCAGGATTTCAGCTTCGCACCATATGAATTTCATATTCTAAACCTTCGTAGAACAAAATTTATAGTGCAAATGCCACGATGACCTGTTTACGAGCCTGAAAAAAAGACCTGACTTCCACAGATCATATCTCCAAAAATACTGCGAACCAAGCTCTGAAATTTTTAAAAAAGCTTCCTCAAGATTTCAGCTTCGGACCCTAAAAATTTCAGCTTCTGAAACTTCGTAGAAAAAAAGTTATAGTGAAAATTCCACGATGACTTGTTTGGAGCAGCGAAACCCTAGAATCCAAAGCTCTGATACCAAATGTTGTGTAACCAGCTCCAAAAAGAGAAGAAAGAGATATAAACGCCTTAGAAATGAGCCACTTCGAGGGGGAAACCTCCAATACATTACATAAATGAACAATTCTTGGATGATACAATTCACAAAACCTCCTTTCTATATATAGGAGTCCATGGGGCCATAATGTAATCCTAGTGGCCCACAATGTAATCCTAGCCGACCTAACAATAATAATTTAAGGGCACAATAATAACAAAATGGGGGTTACAAGGGTACAATAATAACAATAAGGGGTTTACACTAACAATAATAAGGGACTATACTAGTGATATAGGGACCTAACAACAAAGACACAGTGAAGAGAAGAAGACAATCAAAGGATTGTGACAGTGAAAATCAGTGGATTAAAATTTAAATCATGAATTAAAGGACAAATTGGAATAAAGGAAGAATTAAAAGAGAAGACAATAATACAAGAAGAGAAGCCAAATCGAAGTTGAATGGCCTAAACAGAGTTTAAAAGATAATATCAAGAAAATATTAACATGAAGGAAGATTTGAATGACTCAACAAAAAACATTTACTTCCTCAAAAGCACATTTTGGCACCTACAGCCTATTTCATTTCAACAATGACATCAACAATTATTACCATAGTCAGAGATATTTCTCAACCACTCAGTAGTTATCGTAAAATTTATTGAGAAAGCCTAAAAGTCAAATATTTCAAAAAGTTAGATCAAATAATTAAGTTAGGAGTTAATATAACAGTGAGTCATTCTCAGATATTTTGGCTTGGGCCTTGCATGGTCTCAAAGGTAAAAAATGCATTAAATATGTAATAAATAACATCTGAAACCCTAGCTCAGGCTCACCTCCTCATTTTTTAGATAAATACTGCATGTATTATTCATTTTTAGTGTTATTTGGTTGGTTAGTTGGTGGACTGGTTGGTTGCTTTATTAGTTGATGACTGCTAGGCTAGATTTGAGGAAGCTCTGAATTGCAGAGATCTATTGTACTGGAGTAATGTAACTGTTTTGAACATCAGTAATATAAGCACATTCACAATATTCTTGAGCTATGTTAATGATGAATTTATCCTTCTTTTTCAATGTTTTCCTTCTATTTTCTATTCTATCCATTATTTCTCTGATAAAAGAACAAAAATTTTAGATTAGGATATGTTGTCTTGGCACCCTATTTCTGTCTACATTATTTATCTCAATGTTTTCTTTTGAAAGGTATGATTGGAGGATTCTTAATTTTTGTATGGTTCCACCTAGCTTTTTGTCTTGGAAATGATTTAATAGAGTCAAGCCAAAGAAGTCTGTGGTATGCCCTGTCCTTTGGTGTAGCTTTAAATATTGTTTTTAGGGCCTTTCTTTGAAATTTACTTAGTAGATTCCATCCAAAAAATTATATGGTATGCCTTGTCCTTTGGTTTGTCTTGAACTGTTTCTTTGAAGGTATTTAGAGTGTTTGATTAAATAAGACAGGTCTATCTTTCTCTTTAGTTGCACTCATTTTTATCTTAAATTTTTTCTTTTTCTAAAAGTAATCCTAGGATTTTTGGATTGTTTTCGTAGAGGTTTTCATATTAAAGTCTGGCCAAAGAAGTCTATGGTATGCCTTGAACTTTGGTTTGTCTCAAACAGTTACCTAAAAGGATTTTCTTGTTGAAGTAGAGTTAAAGGATTCTTAATTTCCCTTAATTTTTACTGTTTTCACAACTTACTGCCATTTCATACTCCATCTAAGAGATCCGCTTGATATAGTTAGCTTTCCCTATGAAAACCCTTGCAGTTTTGATCAACAATTAAATCCTTTTATGACTCCATAGCCCAATGGATTAATGTCTCTTATGGTATATCTATTCAGCTAAAACACTCCCTCAATTAATCACACCATTGATCTATCAATTATCCAATCAAACAAACAAATAGTCCTAAGAACTTAATAACTAGCCTAAAATCATAATAAAAAAGCATAAAGACATATCATTTATAAAAACTTATATAGAGAGAGCCTTCTCTAAGTCTAGGAAAGCTAGGTCCTTGGACTCTAAAGTGGTTTGGTGTGGTTCCCTATAGAGTTTGTTCTTTTCAATCTTGCAAATCATGGGGAGCCAACAGCTACTACTCCTTGGATGATGTTACTCCAGATGCTGCTACTCCTTGGATGATGTTACTTCGGATGTTGCTACTCATGATGTTATTACTCCTTGATGCTGCTACTTGTGATGTTGCTACTCCAGATGCTGCTACTCGTGATGTTGTTACTCCTTTGATGTTGCTACTATATGATGTTGTTACTCCCTGGATTTTTTTACTCCGGATGCTGCTACTCGTGATGTTGTTACTCCTTGGATGCTGTTACTCCATGATGTTGTTACTCCTTGGATGTTGTTACTCTAGATTTTGGTACTCGGGATGCTGTTACTCCTCAGATTTTTCTACTCCGTGATTTTGTTACTCCACTATGCTGCTACTCCTTGATGTTGTTACTCGGTCTGCATCATTACTGTGCCGTTATTTTTCTAACTGTCACTTCCCTTAGGCAAGTCGCCAGGTGTGTTTCCATTTGAATCTTATGGATTTAATTAAATATTCCATGGATATGAAATTGATGCCATGGACAACTGTTTTTAAGTTGGAGAGGTGTCGTCATAACTAAACGATGGTTTAAGTAAACCACACCAATGATTATTCCAAATTCATTATTAAAATATTATGCTGTTGGTACACTCCACGATCCTCACTGTATTTTGTATAATAATTAATGTGTATTGGGATTATCAACATGCACATGTTTCCAACCGATCATTCCTTTCCAACTTATGCGAAATAATTTCCATCTCATTCATCACACTTACCATAATCTGCCATGATTTTCCTCGTTTCCCAGGAAATAACTTGTCGTATTTACCGTAATTCCACTTCATTTTTCACCATGTTGTTTTTGCCGAATTTTTTAGCCATCACTCCTTCCAACGGTCTGCTACGTCCAGAGTGTTGTTACAGTCTCTACAGGATGGGCGGACTGGCTATGTGGCATGAACCCAAAGATACAATTTTGGTCTGTAGCAATGCAAATGTGTGGCAAGTTTTCATCAATGCAGGATGGGATAAATATTTTAATAGGTTGCAGGGATTTGATAATGGAATTATGACAGAATTTGCATTAAATTTGGTTGGGGATCGCTCTCGGGTCAGAGGAATATAAATTCCAGTCACAAAATAAGCCATTGCAGAATTTAGCAGGCTAGCACGACAAGGAAGACAATGGTTTTCTTGGAGGATTCCCCTATTGGATATTCCCGAACTATTTCTACAGGGAGGAGAAAGCGGTGTTCAGTATGGGAGAGGGTATGACCGTAAATATTTACCATATCCATGGAATGAGGTAGCAGGCTTTGTGATGAAATATATAACCTATGAAGGACAGTCTACAACTCTGTTCAAGTACCATTTCCAAATCTTGGCTCACCTTCGATTCTCGTAGGCACAAGTTCACTCTTTAAACATGCCTTCTTCTTTTTTAAACATCTCCAACTCATGGGTCAGTTTGCTCGGCGTTCACGCCAGGTGCTGGTTGTCCTCACTAATCACGGACTGGTTCTTTTATTGGTTATTAATGAAATGGCCCAATTTCAAGTTTCTTGGGCAGAGCTTTGTGAACTATTGGAAGAGGAAGTAGAAGTTATTATTACTGCCAAGGAGGAAGAACCAGCACCTCTAGCTGACTCGGCAGAAGAGGAAGAACTAGAGGAAATGGAGGAAGAACCACTACCTCTGGTTGATTCAATAGAAGAGGAAGGGCTGGAGGAAATGGAGGAAGAACCAAAACCTTCTGTCAATTCAGCAAAAGAGGAAGGGCCAGAGGAAATGGAGGAGGAAGAGGAAGAACCAAAAGAAATGGACATGGAAGAAATAATTGTTGATATAGTCGAGGGTGTCACACAAGAACTAGCCTCTATTGTGGAACCTATTGGCAAAGGAATCATGGATATACGTGATGAAGTTGATACTATCCCGTAGACATCGAATTTCATTAATGAAGCACAGGGAGAAGGAACACTAGCCAGAGGGTTGGAAAGTGATGTTTGTTAGCCCCCTATAAATTCCTTGACAAGCAAGCAAGGGAGGCTAATTTGTTTTATGAGCCTTCAAGGAATGCATTTCTCTTGAAAACACATCATCCTTGAAGCCTTTTCAAGCTCTCTGCCCTTTGGTTGTTTCCCTCTGTTGTTCTTGAGTAAATGAGCCTCACTGATAATGATAAATTGTGCTCCTAAAGGCCTACATTTGCCCCTTGTATCCCTGCAAAATGTCCCATTTCAACCCTTTTTCCCTTTGTCAAAGTTCTCCTTTTTTACCCCCAAATCCCTCCCCTAGTCCTCGTAAACCATCCTAAAATCCCCTTTAAACCTTCCAAATACACTTTGTTTGGTTTAAAATCCCCTTTTTCCTCTACCATTACCCTTTTCCTAGCCTCAAATCGCATTGAAAAGGTTGAGAAACCCAAATTTTAACATATATGGGGTTTAGCCCCCTTCAGGCCAGCCCCCTTAATTTTCCCTCCATGCGACCCCGGTGCTAGAACCTGGCGCTAACCCAGAAGGTGCTTATCGAAAATTTATACTGGGAGCATTTTAAACCATCAATCTGTATAGATCGGACGGTCGTCGTGTCCCCACAGCGTCCACCGTTCAACCTTCCCACCACCCCAATCACACATCCACCGTCCGTTTAACCCGCCTAATCAACGGTCAGCCTTTCACTCGCCCAGTGGTTCCTACAAACGCGCCATGATCACTGTTAAAAATCCACCGGTTTCATCACACCGCCTTCGGAGGTCGGGCAGTTATTTTAATTTCGGAGTGATTCCACTGGCCGAATGACACATGTCTTGAGAACTATTTGAAAATTTCCCTTCCATCGTGTATTAACGTTTGGTAGAAAACCCAACGCGATATGCACATGCACCGTCTGATCCAGAGCTGCCCATCCAATGGTGATCGCTCCAGAAATTTTCACAGGGGTAACCTAAGGTGATCGTACCACTGGCCCACCATCCGTCACCCTCCACTGCATTTTCAGTCGTCGATCTCCTCCCGTGATCAGACGTTCTAGATTCAATCGCCCTTTGCTGCATTCTCAACCGTCGATCTCCTCCTGAGATCGGAAGGTCCAGATTAACTGCATGTCCCGCTATTGACCGGTCCCGCCATGTCACCATTCCACGTGTTTCATCATATTTTTCACCTGCCCTGTATATATATTAGTTCAAAGGTCAAATTTCAATCATTTGCGTTTAAACCTGCTGCATTTCGCCAACTTTCACCATGACTGTTTCTCGTCATCCGCTGCATTTTACACCATCATCCTCCACTGTTCAACCATGCCATGTCACCATTTTCACATTCATCCACAGCGTCCCACCCCATGCATGGTTTTTCTTAACAATTTTTCGTGTTTTGCAGGTTTACGGACGGCGAAAAACCACCATGATTCAGTCTCTGTTACAGTGATAGAGAATGCAGAGAATATCATGCGCAGGAGATTGGAAATTATGGATAAAGGCCTGGGAAGGTGATATGATAGGACTTTATTTAAAGGAGCAAGTTCAAACTCTATAAAACCTCTGCGGAGCCATTAAAGGGTGGATTTCTCTGACAGAGCCAGGTTTGAAGAGGCAAAGAGTATCAGTGAGGAAATTAAAGGTCTAAGGCACATTGTTGAAGATCTTAAGCCTTAATCCAGTGTTTAAAAGGAAAGGTACTAGAACCGAAGACATCATGGATCACACGGAAGGCCTAGCGCACAGAAAGAAATACTATCAGCATTTCACATCAGCATATTGTTCTTTTCATAAAGGATGAAGTGCCCATACTGTCTCCACTCTATTTCGTGTCCCTAAGGAAATGCATCCCTGACAACAGTCCTAAGCCACCGGAGCATTTGTTACGCAATATGGTGGACTTCACAGTCATTTATTTACCTTTTTGTTTATTGACCAAAGTACTACAGAGTACTACAGCCAAAGTACATCAGAGGCATACCAGAGTAAATGGAAGCCTGGAGAAGACCACTCTTTCACTCAAAGAGTGCCAGAGATAAATGCACAGAATTTAAACAGAATGGGCTTCGGCCCTCTTCCTCTTCTGAGTTTCAATGCTGCATTTAGTTTTCCACCTACCTTCTCTGCTCCACTTGAGCTATAAATTCATGAAGGAACTCATTGTAAAGTTGTTGATCAGCTGTCAGAGAATTGCAAGCTGTTTCTTTTAAGACATAGTCTCTGTGTAAAGTTGTAAGATAGGCTGAGGAGATGTTTTCAGACTAAATATCTAGCTATTTGTAATGTTGTACTTGAATGGTGTTGCTCTTTAATATGACAAGCACATCTCTTTGGATCCTGATCTAAAGAAGCGGTGATGTTTTTCTATCTCTGTATTTGTTATTAACTTGTAGTTCATTTCATTTCATTTCTACTGGCTCGCATCAGAAATCTAGCATAGGATTTACCCTTGTTAGGTACCCTATGTTTCTGCTCTCCTTGCCTTCAATGTTTTCTACTAAATGTGTTTTCTAAGGGTTGATTTCAGTTAATTTAACCGGTGTAGTGGATGTCATTGCCTGCTAGTTGATGTATGAATAAATGAATATGTTCTTAGATGCTCTTGTTAGGATTTAATTGAATCAATTGGGAACACTGGGAAGTCTATAACTCTGTCTCTATCTCACTAGTCAATTAATTGAACCTTTCTAAGATTCCTCAAGTTGGAGGTTGAAGCATTAAGAGTTCAAAGTCTCTCTCTGATATCAGGTCTTTAACTTTGTGTTCTAAGTCTTTATTGTTTCCTCCTCTCTTACCATCTCACACCACGCTATCATCTTTAAGATCCAATGCTTTAGATGACTAGCCCAACTGAAAGCCTGCACATTGAATATCAAGTAAACCCTTTCCTGACTCCATTGCCCAATGGTCTTGAATGTTCCCTAGAATATCTCTCCTTTGCCTAAATTCCTCTTTGCTCATCCTTGTCTTATATCGAACCTTTCTTTCCTAATTCCCAACAACCAAACATACATCAAAAGAAAAAACCGAGTTTTAATAACTAGCCTAATATCTTAACACTGAGCTTCAAAGACATAAAACCCTACTTATATAGAGAGATCCCTCTCTAGACCCAGGAGGGCTAGATCCTGAGGTCTGAAAGTGGTTTTGATGTTGTCTCATCCTTTGGTCTTGCCAATCTGGCCAAAACATGGGAACTCCAACATAATGGCGACTCCGTTGGGGAAAAAATCTGAGAGTCTATAGTTGATAACATTTATCTGTCTCCCATTGTCATCACCAACATAATGGTGACTCCACTGGGGACATTCTGAGTATTTCCACCTTACTACATCATAAGAACCTCAAAAACCTAGAATCTCTGGTTAGGTTGGCAGTTAAACACTCCTATTCACAGATCAACCTCTATACCTTTGTTGTGTTCTCCCACACTCTTAGACAGAGTCTGGAAAGGGCCAGGTAGCCTCTATATCTCACACTCTTTCAGAGGTGACACATCTGGTAAATTCCCTCCCAGTCAATCTCTGGTTATATTTTGTTGTGTTTGAGGTTACTCCTAAAAGGGGGTATCTCATAAGCACTGTGGTGGACAGTGTACGCTCCAGAAGCATCCTAAACCCTCCACTTGGTGACTCCATAGCTCCTTAAAGATCAAAGACTAAATTGGTGATCAGTAGGCCTGCTGATTATCTTGGCTTCACATAAGACTCCACTGGGAGACTAGCCTTTATAACCACATCAACCATAATAGAAGTAACAAGTAGGGTTAAGCTGCTTGGTTGGAAAACAACATTCTGGCTTCAAGAACCGTTCACACAAGAGCTTATCCCAATCTGAAACCACCTAAAATAGTTGACAACCCTGAGAGCATCCTCAAGATATCTCCTACACCTATAATACCAACTATTTCCAGCCACATCCATAGAGCTAACTCTACACCAGAAGACTTTACAGCTCTATCAAACCCATTTTCTGACCTAGGCGCTCAAAACAGTTTGCCAAGAACTAGGTCATTCAGTGTCCTAGACTAGCTAGACCTTGAGCTCCCTGGTTCACCACCTCAAAGTGGTAAACCCTTTGGGGATAGACAGACCCCTCCATCTACACCTCCTGATATTCACCTCAATCAAAACTTGGGGCTCTGCCACCCTAAATCTGCCCAACAAGCTTTTTCTAGTCCTAGTATCCCTGTCATCCATATACCAGCTGCTCAAACCAACCATTTCCCTCATCAAAACATCATCATGGCAGCCTGGTATGCACCTCTGGTTTTACCCCAGCCTCTAGTACCCTTACCCAATGATTATCAATCAAAGATCCCACACTTCACTGAAAAAGAGTCCACCATAGCTCAGCACCATGTAGATAAGATGGAAGATTCTTTTGACTACATGGAAATAGATGATGATATAGTCAAAATGAGAATATTTTCCCAGAGCTTAGGAGGTGATGTGAAGAAATGGTTCAAAATCCTACCTCGTAATAGTATCCAAGACCTTCCTACTTTATACCAGACCTTCATAAACAAATGGGAAGTTAAGGCCAACCCTCTCCAAATCCTAGTAGAATACAAGAATCTTAAGAGGAACATCGGAGAGAGTGTCCAGGACTACTCTACAAGGTTTAACAGAGTTTATAATGCTCTTCCACCACACATGAAACCTCCCAAAGGTATGGTTCTAGTGAAATACCTGTTTGGTCTCAACCTAGTCTCCTAAATTGAGTTCATTTAATTGTCAACCAGGGTTGGTAAACTGCTGAAGTGAAGTGCACTGTATGTGCCTAGGTGTTTGTCTCTTAATGTGTTGTGTTTAGTGTTTTATGATGTTTTTGGTCTTTTGTGATGATTTATGATGTTTTTGGTCTTTTGGTGGTTTTTATGTTCACAAGGAAAATGACTAGAAAGCTAGTGGAAAGAAGCTACTGGTTTAAAAACAGAGTGAAGCCTAATTGGTTGATGACAAATGAAAAATGAAAATGCAAATACTGAAACAGAATCAAACCTAAACTATGACTAAGCAGAATACCAAGCTTGATAATGACTTCAAGAAAATGAATCAAAACATAAACTTAACTTTTCCAATTCTTTCATCAAAGGTATTTTGGGAGAGCTTGAGAAGTGGTCAGCTAAGTATACAAATTCTCTAACTAAACAATTAAATAATCAGCTTATAATGAGACAACATTTTATCCATGATTAAAGATTTGTGAAAACATATTTGGAGGAAAGCATTGGTACCATCATAAGATCTCTACTCTAAGACTAGTTCCTAACTCTATTCTGCAACTTAGTTTAACATTACTAAACCTTACTCAAGAGTTATAGATTTCTTTTTAAAGTAGTCTTTTGAGAAAAGGATTTGTTTATGAAGTGGTAAAGAAGTTGCAAAAGTACTTCAGGCCTTGAAATGACATTGTCTTCTGTTCATATGGTTATGAATCAATTATAGCTTTGGAACAAGAAGAGGTTTTGTAAATAATGAAGGCCGTATTGTTAAGTTTAACAACTAATGTAATCTAATATGCAGTGGATGACAACTAATTGTGGAGTGAAAATGCAATGAGTTAAGCTAAAACTGAACTTAAGATGTCACTATTCTAAAACAGTGTTGAACTAACAAGCCATTATCAAACTTAAAACAAAATAACAGAGCATGGATTGAATGCAATTTGACTCCTGAGTACCCTAACTAAGTTATCATGCATTAATCTATGGGATTCTACAGCCTGTTTTGTCCATCATGATTGGTATTTTGGAAGAGCTTCTTAGAACAATCCTGATTGTACAATTTAGTGCAAATGCAAACATAAAGACTGAAAGCAATTTAAAAACTAAGACATCACAGCTATCTCCTACCCATCATTATGGTATTTTGGAAGGGCGTTTTAAGAGTAAGAGCAACTATGCTACTTAGTGCAAACAAACAACTGAAACGTTCAGTATCACAGTCATGCCTTAGACATCATAAGGATTTTTTGGAAGAGTTTGCTTAGTATAAGTTCAACTGTGATAGTGAACAAAAGAAATTGCAATTAAATCCTACAACACTATAGCCATTTCCCATTCATTATCATGATCTTTTGGAAGAGTTTCTTCTTTTGGAAGAGTTCTTAGAACAAGTACAACTATAGTGGCTAATGAAATTAACTACAAACTCAAACTTCAAAAACGTAAAAAAAACTAAGATACTTATCTAAATTACGAAAGTAAAGCCGTGCAGGAGGCAGGGGCCCTCTACCACCAGACGGAATCTAACTCCAAATCAACTCAATGCGTTCAAAGCAATTCTTTCCTCTTCATTAAAGTAGAAATAACTTGAAAACAGATTATTCTTCGTTTTCAGAAATATAGCATGAAATCTAAGCAAAATCTAGCCTATCTCTCGGTTTCCCAAGTGTTTTTATAACAATTTTACATAACAGAACTTGCAACAATACAGGGATCCTTGTCTTTCCTTATCAAAATCACATTAGGACTCTGAAGATGGCAACGTAAAGAGAAAAAGGACATCTGGACTAAGACAGTCCTATTAGAAGTCTGCTTCCTTAAATGAGTTCCCACGTACCAAAACCACGTCCAGAATTCGGTTCTTCCTTCATGGTGAGCAACGAATGATGTGGAAATGACGTGGAATATACCCATATGTGGTTTTTCTTCAGAGGACACCTGGAACATGCCTGAACGTGAAGACAGTTGTAGAATTGCCGGTTAGCTACAGAATGTCTGCGTGCTGCAGCTAGTTCCGGTCAAAATGCATTACAATGACAAAAATCACAAAACTTAGCAAGTTAGATATGTTAATCATTCTAAAAGTAATTTTAACTAATTTCATTGATCAATTGGGTCTGGGATAACAATGGACAAAGGAAAATGAGGTGAAGTAAGGTGAAAGAAAGCACAATCTTGGGGCTCAACATACCCCCACTGCTGTCTTCTTGCATGTCCTCATGCAATTTATTCCATAAACTCAGAGACTTCTGCAAGAACATCTAATCCTCTCCTTCTTCTTTGCCTGGAAGCTAAAGGTCTTCTGGGTTTTCTGATGACAAGTTTGAACCTTAAGTTGATAAGTGCCCTGATTAGCTTCTTGTTCCTCTTTTTCAACTTTTAATTAGCCTTTTCCACTTTGTCCATTTGTAGATATAAGGTTGAGTTTATACTGGTTTTGAGTTTGACTTGTTCCTTTAGAATATCATTCTCATTTTTTATGTGTCTATTAAGTATTTCCAGCTCATATCTATCCCTTCTTAACACATCTATTTCAGACAGTGGAGGACTAGGGGTTCTATCTCTACTCTCTGAAGCTTTCCTTTCCAATGTTTCAACATAGTCATAAACTTCTTGCTGAGCAAGGTCAATTTCAAGGGTTTCTTCATTAAAATATTCTTCAACATCTTCTTCAATAGATTTTTCCTCATCTTCTATATTTATCACCCCTGTTTGTTTGATCTGATTTTTCCTTAGTTTCCCCCTGAGTCTATGGCTTCTTCTTGGCTGGGATGATCCCTCTCCTTTTTCTGTGGCCGATTTTCTGATTACCCTCTCTTTCTTGAGTTGTCTCTTAATTTGAGTCAACTTCTCTGAGATTATTTCTTCACTACTCTCCTTTACTGTTTTGTCAATTTCAATTTTAGAGGCTCTCCATTTTTTTCTTCTCCTTGTAGGTTGTTGTTCAGGTGAGGGCTCTTTTGGCTCTTCAAAATGATTTCTTATCAAGAAATTATCCCAAGTATCATTTGTTTTGGCTAAATGGTGTTCAATTAAAATCTTAACCAAGCCATGATGGTATAGAGTTGTCTCTAAGAATTGGACCCTTCTTTGAACACAAGAAGCCATCTTTTTCAAACTTTGAAGCAAAAAATAGGGCAAGTTTAACTCTTCCTCCAGAAAATGCATTATCAGTCTAATATGGTAAACATAAAATGTGCCATATCTACCTTCACATGTGATAAATTTTTGCATAATAAGCAATATATTTCTCCATTTATTTTCAATGCAGAACTTGGAATTCCCTTTTTAAACACAGTGACATCCATACCTGGTGATTATAGGATTTGCTTCCATGATTCATTGTGAAATTCTCTGTTTTTAAATCATCTCTCTCCATTTCTAAGCAATCTTGTTGCTTCTGCAATGAAAACCTCAGTGACAGTGAATTTAACATCTCCCACTTCAACCTCAGCTCCTTTAAATGACCTTGCAAATGTTTTAGTGACTTCTTTGTGGAAGCCATTAAATTTCTCAAGAAATTGTAGCCATCCTACCTGTTGCAACATTTCTCTACTTTGAGGGTATCCTTCTAGGTATTTTGTACCCACTGGTTCAGTTCTTACAATGAGGCCCATAATTCTTTCTTCAATATTCAGATTAATACTCTTTCTGCCCACGGAAACAATAACTTCAACCTTCAAACTGATATACTTCTGGTTCACGGTGACAATGGCTTCAATCTTCAAACTGATATACCTCTGGTTGACAGTGACAATAGCTTCAAATTCCACACTGATATACCTCTGTGTTTATGGTGATAATGGCTTCAAATTCCACACTGATATATCTCTGTGTTTACGGTGATAATGCCTCAATCTCTGCTCACAGTGACAGTGCTTCAGTCTCTGCTCACAGTGATAATGCTTCAATCTCTGCTCACGGTGATAGTGGTCTGATATTTCAAATTGATATACCACTGCTCACGGTGATAGGGATATCTCTGTTTTGCGGGATGTAATGATGAAGGGCTGGCTACGGAATGGAGTGATGGAGGTAGTTACGGAATGAGTTAATGAAGTAAGGTGAAGAAAAAAAATTAATGAGTGAAAAGACTGCGGATATTTTTTTTACAACGGAAAAAAAATCATCATTAAATGATTTGGCTGGGTGACGTGAGGAAATCAAACACTTCAGCCTTTTTAACCGCTTAAATGATGGTCGGGTATAGAATTTGAAATGAGAGATTTTTATCCAAAGTTTGCGGAGAGTATATTGGACATGATCAATAAAAATAATCAAAACTACTTTTTCGAATGATTCATAACTAAAACTATGCTAAAGTTTATGATATGCCATTATAATCAAAACTTGTTACCTTTGCTTTTCATTTGCTTTTTGTGGTCTTTGTCTTCTTTGTTCTCCTTTGGAAGAGTCTTCATAATCCTTCTTTATTCTTCTTTTTCATGGATATACTGGATCATCTTGTTGCAATTCAAATGTCTGCTGATTAGTGTCTTCAGGATCTGTAGCTGCGGAATGACTGTCTGGCTGCGGAAAGTCTGATCAGCTGCAGAATGTCTGTTAAGCTGCAGAATGTACCTGTACAACATTTTAATCATGGAATGGAGTGGTTTGGAATATAAGTGAAATTTTATATGGCATGAATGAAGATGTATGACGAGACATGATATGTATGAAGTGGATGATGAAATGGAATGGATTCAATTCATGAAATGGAGTGGAAGAATATAAGAAATGGCCTGCAATCCATGACATGTGTTATTCATTTGCAGCAAGAGATCAAACTTTAAATTTTGACATGGAAATGAGGTGGATGAAGTATGGAATGAGATGAATGATATATGGAATGAAGTGAAGTATGAATGAATGAATGAAATGGAGTATGGATGGAAAATGAAATGAGATGGATCATAAGTACAATGGATCTGAACTTATGATTTTGTAACAGCTGCTTGCAAAAACAAAATGGGAAAAGTTAGAGTGTCAGAAAGACTCTGATTTTCACCCTATCTTTTCTATATAAACATGCCAATCAATGATTGGTTTTCATGTTTATACCTTCTTCTTTTTTTCTTTTTCTTCTTTTATTATTATTATTATTATTATTATTTTTCAAAAGAAATGCTTCAGAAAATTCAATCAAGTTGATGAAGAAGAAAGATTCTTCTTCATTAACTTCACATCACTATTTTCCTGGAACTTCTTGACAAATTCTTCTCTTGAGAGTGGTTTGTGATACAGCTTCAATCTATGACCATTCACAAGAAAAGTGACCTCTTCTTCATCTATTGTCCTGATTTTTACTGCTCCATTGTCAAAAATTTCAACAATTTCATATGGCCCAAGACAATGTGTTTGAAATTTACCTTGAAAATCCTTGAATTTTGAATCAAACAAGAGAGCCCAGTCACCTTCTTTGAATTTCTTCTCTTTGATGTACTTATCATGCCATCTAGTCCTTTGTTGTTGAACTAGACTTGTTTTCTGAACTGCATCTTGTATGATCTCATCCAATTCATTAATCTGCTCCAATCTATGCTTTTGTGCCTCCGTTAAATCAAGTCCTAGCTGAACTGCCATTTTGAAAGTTTGAATCTGGAACTCTATGGGAAACAAAACTTGCTTTCCATAAACAATTTCATAAGGAGTATGGCATGTTGTGTTTCTCCATGTAGTTCTATAGGCCCACAAGGCTTCAGGAAGCCTATCTACCCAATCTCTTCTATGTAAATGAACAGTCTTTGTTAGGATTCCTCCAATGACCTTATTAGTAGATTCCACTTGACCATTTTCTTGTGGATGATAAGGAGTAGATGTTCTATGTTTGATTTTGTACTTCTCCATCATTTGCTCCACTAGCCTTGATGTAAATTGAGCTCCTTGATCTGTAACAATTTCCCTTGGGACACCAAAACGAGTAAAAATATCCTCAAAAGAAAAGTAACTACAGATGCTTCATTAGCAACAAGTAATGGCTTGGCTTCTACCCATTTAGTAACATAATCAGTGCAAACTAATATATACCTCTTCTGTCTTGATGGAGGACTAATAGGTCCTACAAAATCCAAAGCCCATTTTTCAAAAGGTTCAATATGTACTTGAGGTTGTAATGGCATCTCACCTGAAGGAGAAGGTTTCCCTACCCTTTGGCAACTGTCACATCTTTTGACATACTCCTTAGCATCTTTAAACAAGGATGGCCAATAATATCCTAAATTAAGGATCTTATAGGCTGTCCTCTTATCAGCAAAGTGTCCGCCACAAGGTTCATCATGACATGCTTTGAGAATCTCAGGCATCTCATCTTCACGAACACACCTCCTAATGATCAAATCTGGACCTGTCTTGTACAACTCATTAGCAACCCATGAATATTTTTCACTGTCATAAATGATTTTTCTTTTATCTCTTGCATTCATTATTGAAGGAAATTTCCCTGGAACTAAATAATTAGCAATATCAGCAAACCATGGAGTTTGAGTAGAAATTGCAAAAAGATATTCATCAGGAAATTGATCTTCAACAGGAGTGTCATCTTTGATATTTTGGAGTCTAGATAGGAAATCAGCTACTGTGTTTGGTTTTCCAGGCCTATCTAGAATGGTAATGTTGAATTATTGTAAGAGCAATAACCATCTTATAACTCTACCATTAGTGATTGATTTTTTCATTAAGTATCTAATTGCGGAATGATCAGTGTGAACAAAAGTTTCATAGCCTGTTATATAGTGTCTAAATTTGTTTATGGCATGAACAACAGCTAAAAACTCTTTTTCAGTTACAGTATAGTTTAACTCTGCAGGAGTCAAATTTTTACTGGTATAATAGATGGCATAAGGAATCAAATCTTTTTGTCCCAATACTACTCCTAGAGCTGTATCAGAAGCATCTGTTGAGATATGAAAAGGTAACTTCCAGTTAGGTCCCCTTAATATATCTGCTTCAGACATTTTTGTTTTTAGGGTCTCAAAGGCTAACTGGCAATCAGAAGTCCATTTGAATTCACAATCTTTGGTAAGTAATTTGAAGAGTGGAGATGCTATCTTGGTGAAGATTTCTATAAATCTCCGATAATATCCTGTAAATCCTAGAAAACTCCTAACATCTTTTTGACAACTTGGAATAGATAAGTTAGAGATGACTTCAACTTTTGACTCATCAACTCTAATCCCATCCCCTGAAATGTGATGCCCCAAAACAATACCTTCAATAAACATCATGAAACATTTCTCATGACTAAGTGAAAGATTTGCTTCTTGACATCTCTTTAAAACTTTTTCCAAGTTTGCTAAAGCTTCTTCAAAAGTGTTTCCATAAACTGTGAAATCATCCATGTATACCTTTACACAATCATGTATTAGATCTGAAAAAATTCCTAATACTTCCCTTTGGAATGTTGCAGGTGCATTGCATAATCCAAATGGAAATACTCGGTAAGCATAGGTACCCCAAGGACAAGTAAATGTGGTTTTGTCTTGATCTTCAACTGCTACTTGGATTTGGTTGTAACCACTAAACCCATCTAGGAATGAGAAGTACTTTTTGCCAGCTAATGTATCTAACACTTGATCTATGAAAGGTAAGGGAAAATGGTCTTTAAGAGTAGCTTTGTTTAGTTCCTAGTAGTCAATACATACCCTCCATTTACCATTTTTCTTTGGCACAATTACCAAAGGAGAAACCCACTAACTATCTGAAATGGGATAGATGAAGTTGACATTTAACAATTTTTGCAATTCTTCTTTAACAATCTCCCTAAGATTTGGATTCATCCGTCTTTGAGGTTGTCTGATTGGTTTACAATTTTTCTCTATATAGATGTGATGAGTGCAAGTCTTGGGGCTTATCCCTTTCATGTCAGTGTACTCCCATGCATATGCAGAAGAATGTCTCTGTAATATCTTGACTAACTCTTCTTGTTGAGATTTTTCTAGGTTCTTGTTTATATTCAAAGTTTTGCCTGGAAATATCTCACTTGTAGAGCTGCCAAATTTATCCATAGAATGAAGAGACATCTGCCTTGATGACAAAAACTCAATATTGGATCCCTCTTGAAATGATTCATGTTTGTGTTCTGGAGAGGATTCAAAGTTTTCTAGAGTATTCGGAATTTGATTATCTTCACTAATTTCTGAAATTGTGAAGAGAGGTTGTAAATCTTCTTCATCCTCTATCCATTGAGTGTCATCTAGATCTGTAATTGTCCTAGCTGGAGGATATAAAGTGAATTTCTTAGTTGAACTACCATCAGAGATATACATATCACCGGATCTACAACTAATAAAAAAATCAGCTGTAGCCAACCAAGGTCTTCCTAATATATCAGGATGTCCTCCTAGATTATTCTTAGGAGTTAGGATCATGAAATCCACAGGGTACTCCCAAGAATCTAGGGACAGTGGAATGTCTTCTATTACCCCATCTGGTTTGATCACAGATCTGTCTGCTAATTGTAATAATGTGGGTGTAAAGAGAAGATTAGGAAGTTTCAGTTTATCCATGATTTGTCTACTCATGATATTGATTACTGCTCCTAAATCAATGAGTGTGTTTTGGATTTCAATTCCATTGATGTGAATTTTAACAACTGGATTTCCTGGGTCAAGATACTTTGGAATAGAAATCTTACCCGTCATAATGTCTGCTATTTTTCCTGCCAGTTGAATTTTATTTGTTTCTCTTATTCTTTTTCTTGTTTTCTTCATGCTCAACTCCTTTATTGTTTTGGCTAAAATTGGAATTTCCTTGATGGCTTGTAATAATGGAATTTTAATGCAAACATTTCTCAGCTCATCTAGGAAATCATAATTAGGCACCATAATTTATTTTTCTACACCTCTATCGATTTGTAATCTTTCTGGAAAGGGAGGTATAGAAGTAGATGTGGATGGTTGCTCTAATACAGGAGTTGAAATTATTGGATCTTTTTGCTTTAATTTTTCAGTGTTTGGGTCTTGAAAAGATGTGTCTTCCTCAAGACTTTTATTCACCTGTAGAGAGTCTTCCTCAGAGTTATCTTGTTCTTGTATGATCACAGAAGGTTTCCTCTTTTCAAGTATTCTTCCAGACCTAAGTTGAACATCACTAAGGTCTAAAGGAGTAATTAAATAAGTTGGAAAGTGTTGGCCTTCTATCATGTATGTGTTCTGAGGATTTTTATTATTAGGGTTTGGTATGGGTTGAGCAGGCAATTGATTTGATTTTTGAGGGAATGGTAATGAAAGTGGTTGATTTTGATGTGGTAGGTTCTGATGATGTTGTTGAGGATTTTGTTGAAAATTTTGTTGAAGATTTTGAGGAAAATTTTGTTGAGGATTTTGAGGATAAAAATGTGGGTATGGTGGATAGGATGGTGGATACTGATAGTATGGGGAGTATCTTCCATAGGGACTTTGTGATCCTTTTGCCCAAGCTGGAGATTGATTTTGAAATTGAGGCCAAGGTTGCTGCCAAGAATTCCAAGGTGGAGGTTGATTATACATTTGATCATGGAATCCTTGTGTTTGAGGTCCCTGGCAAGGCCTTCTAGATACAAAATTGAGAGACTTTGTGGAATCTGTAGGAGTTTCCTCCTGAAAGACAACTTTGAGACCAAGAACAGAAGGAGAATTCTTGGTCTCATGTTTTTCAGAACAAATGACACAGGTCTCTACAACTTTTACATCCAAAGGACACTCTCTCAAGGCGTGTTTCTTTCTACATTTGGGACAAAAGATTGCCAAGGCATCATATTCAGCTTTTTGCTTGTTTTGAATCTTAAGGGTGTCTATTTGTTCACTAAGACTCCCTAAGATGTCAAATTTGAAATCCTCAAGCATGTGTTCTATTTCTGATCTACTTACTGTCCCAGAAGCAGACTTACTTGCCCTTGCAAGAGCAGGATCTCTTGGACCTTTTATAGATTTAGATTTCCCTCTTGAAAGGTTGATACATAACTCAAATATTTTAGGTAATGTGAGCTGTGATATATCCCCTTTTCCCATCATGTTAAGGATATCCAACCATTCATCCCTAATTGTTTTCAACAAAAGAGCTTTTAAGGTGTCTTGATCTAGATTTTCCATTTTTGCTCTTTTGATGTTGTAATGAAATCTCTCCAACAAATCTTCCAAGTTTTCATCTTCTTTTTGTAACATCTTAAACACTTCTTCCTTATGATTGACCAACATACAATAATCCAGATACCTCTCTAGAAATGCTTGTTTAATGTCTTCCCATGTCCTAATACAACTGTTGATCAAATTCATAAACCACTTCAATGCTGCTCCTTTCAAGGTTGAAGGGAATAATTTCAGTTTTTGAGCATCTTGTAAGTAGTCATAAGTTCTACATAGGACTTCAAATTCAAATAGGAAGGTTTCAGGATCTTCAATTTTAAGTCCATAGAAGTTTGGAAGGACAGAGGGTGAAATGTTTTTCATGGTTGTATTGGTTTCTTCATCAATTATAGGGAACCGAAAATAGCTTCCTATTTCTCTTCTACCTCTTCCTCCATCTACACCTCTACCTCCTTCTCCTCTACCTCTACCTCTACCCCCTCAAAATAATGTGTGTTCTCCATTAAAGACTCCTCCTCCTCCTTCTTATGTCGTGGTTAGTTCCTCTGTAGTAGTAGGAAAGTTTGTGTCCCTAACAGGAGTCCTTAGATTTTCTTCCAAGACAGATTCAGTGGATGAAGTGGAAGGTCTTTCTAATGGAATATCTGACCTTAGATCTTCTAGGAGTCCAGGATCAGTAATGGATGGAATGTGGGTCTGAGTTGAAGGTGTACTAGCTCTGGGTCTAGGTGAAACAAGTGGTGTTCTAGGAATCAAATTTCTGCTTCTGCTGCTTATAAATCTACCCCTTGAATCTCTCTCTCTACGCATATAATTTTTTTTAGTAGTTAAGAAACAAAGGTTACCCAATTTTCACTTCCCTGGCAACAGCGCCAAAATGTTTGGTCTCAACCTAGTCTCCTAAATTGAGTTCATTTAATTGTCAACCAGGGTTAGTAAACTGCTGAAGTGAAGTGCACTGTATGTGCCTAGGTGTTTGTCTCTTAATGCGTTGTGTTTAGTGTTTTATGATGTTTTTGGTCTTTTGTGATGATTTATGATGTTTTTTGTCTTTTGGTGGTTTTTATGTTCTCAAGGAAAATGACTAGAAAGCTAGTGGAAAGAAGCTACTGGTTTAAAAACAGAGTGAAGCCTAATTGGTTGATGACAAATGACAAATGCAAATGCAAATACTAAAACAGAATCAAACCTAAACTATGACTAAGCAGAATACCAAGCTTGATAATGACTTCAAGAAAATGAATAAAAACATAAACTTAACTTGTCCAATTCTTTCATCAAAGGTATTTTGGGAGAGCTTGAGAAGTGGTCAGCTAAGTATACAAATTCTCCTAAATAAATAATTAAACAATCAGCTTATAATGATACAACATTTTATCCATGATTAAAGATTTTTGAAAACATATTTGGAGGAAAACATTGGTACCATCATAAAATATCTACTCTAAGACTAGTTCCTAACTCTATTCTGCAACTTAGTTTAACATTACTAAACCTTACTCAAGAGTTATAGATTTCTTTTTAAAGTAGTCTTTTGAGAAAAGGATTTGTTTATGAAGTGGTAAAGAAGTTGCAAAAGTACTTCAGGCCTTGAAATGACATTGTCTTCTGTTCATATGGTTATGAATCAATTATAGCTTTGGAACAAGAAGAGGTTTTGTAAATAATGAAGGCCGTATTGTTAAGTTTAACAACTAATGTAATCTAATATGCAGTGGATGACAACTAATTGTGGAGTGAAAATGCAATGATTTAAGCTAAAACTGAACTTAAGATGTCACTAGTCTAAAATAGTGCTGAACTAACAAGCCATTATCAAACTTAAAACAAAATAACAGAGCATGAATTGAATGCAATTTGACTCCGGAGTACCCTAACTAATTTATCATGCATTAATCTATGGGATTCTACAACCTGTTTTGTCCATCATGATTGGTATTTTGGAAGAGCTTCTTAGAACAATCCTGATTGTACAATTTAGTGCAAATGTAAACATAAAGACTGAAAGCAATTTAAAAACTAAGACATCACAGCTATCTCCTACCCATCATTATGGTATTTTGGAAGGGCGTTTAAGAGTAAGATCAGTTATGCTACTTAGTGCAAAAAAACAACCGAAACGTTTAGTATCACAGTCATGCCTTAGACATCATAAGGATTTTTTGGAAGAGTTTGCTTAGTATAAGTTCAACTGTGATAGTGAACAAAAGAAATTACAATTAAATCCTACAACACTATAGCCATTTCCCATTCATTATCATGATCTTTTGGAAGAGTTTCTTCTTTTGGAAGAGTTCTTAGAACAAGTATAACTATAGTGGCTAATGAAATTAACTACGAACTCAAACTTCAAAAATGTAAAAACAACTAAGATACTTATCTAAATTACGAAAGTAAAGCCGTGGAGGAGGCAGGGGCCCTCTACCACGAGACGGAATCTAACTCCAAATCAACTCAACGCGTTCAAAGCAATGATGTCCTCTTCGTTAAAGTAGAAATAACTTGAAAACATAGTATTCTTCGTTTTTAGAAATATAGCATGAAATCTAAGCAAAATCTAGCCTATCTCTCGGTTTCCCAAGTGTTTTTATCACAATTTTACATAACAGAACTTGCAACAATACAGGGATCCTTGTCTTTCCTTATCAAAATCACATTAGGACTCTGAAGATGGCAACGTAAAGAGAAAAAGGACATCTAGACTAAGAAAGTCCTATTAGAAGTCTGCTTCCTTAAATGAGTTCCCACGTACCAAAACCACGTCCAGAATTCGGTTCTTCCTTCATGGTGAGCAACGAATGATGTGGAAATGACGTGGAATATACCTATATGTGGTTTTTCTTGAGAGGACACCTGGAACATGCCTGAACGTGAAGACAGCTGCAGAATTGCCGGTTAGCTACAGAATGTCTGCATTCTGTAGCTAGTTCCGGTCAAAATGCATTACAATGACAAAAATCACAAAACTTAGCAAGTTAGCTATGTTAATCATTTTAAAAGTAATTTTAACTAATTTCATTGATCAATTAGGTCTGGGATAACAATGGACAAAGGAAAATGAGGTGAAGTAAGGTGAAAGAAAGCACAATCTTGGGGCTCAACAATACCCTGAAGGCTTGGATGCTGACATGGCCTACCAGCTTAGGGAGAGGGATTACAACACATTAGAAGACATGCAAAAAGGAGCAGTGAGTGTAGAGGCTAATCTGATTGAGAAGAAATCAAGACTGGGAGCTGAGAAAAGGGTAACATTAGGAGATGACAATGTAGCTTCCACATCTAACCCCAATTATGACCGCATATTCGAAAACATGGAAAAGCTGCAACAAATGATGGAAAAAATGGTTGTCACAGTTAGTAACCAAAACAAAATTCAAAACCATAACCAGAACCAAAACTTTAGAAGAAATAATGCCACTCCCAACAGAAAAAGAGAATCATATCAGCAAGTTATTCCCCCATTCCAAGAGAAATTTCTTGATGAAGATGAGGGAATCATAGAAGATTCTGAGGGAAACAAAATAAACATGTTTGAAGTGGAAAGCTCAATCCACAATTTTTCCATAGGAGAAGATCAATCCTCACCCTCGTATTGGGATGAGGAATGGTTAGAATCTGAGGATTACAGGTTAGGATTTGAAAATGCCATGATGCAGGTCAGAGAACAATATGAACTTAGAAGCAAAAAGAGCCTAGACACTTCAAAAACAAAATCTTTAGAGGTTACCATCAAGAAAAGGCCTGAGAAAACTTCTAAAGTGACTGTTGAAAGTAACAAATCAGAAGTTGAGAGTTCTGGGAAGAAAAAAGAAAAAGACAACCAAAACACTAATAAGTAGGGTCAACCAACTAGCAACACTAGCACTACAGTTAGTGCTCGTGATAAAACAATTCCAAACACTATACATAGTGAGAAGTAGCCCAATGATTCAGCCACTAAGGTGGTGGATAACAAAACAGAGTTGAACATTCCAAAGAGTTAGTCCACTTTCAATTTGGAGAGTGAGATTGCAAAAATTAAAATCTCTGTTCCACTCTCTGAGCTGGCCACCCAGGATGTATATAAATGCCAAATTTTGAAAGCATTAAATTTAGGTGAGAATAGTGACACTGTAAATCTGAATGATGATCAATCGTCCCTTATATTTGGTCCAAAGATAGAAGGAAAGGTTCAGGAGGGGGTAGTGCCACCTTTTTATATCAGTCTCAATATCCATGATAAGATCCTTCATAATGGAATGCATGACTCTGGTGCCTCACACAACGTGATGCCTAAAGTAGTTATGGAAAGATTAGGCCTAGAGATAACCCATCCCTACAAAGACTTATATTCCTTGATTCTAGCAAGGTAAAATTTCTTGGCCTAATCAAAGATTTATGTGTAAGCCTAACCCAAATTCCATCCAAGTGTATGGTCATGGATGTTATAGTGGTAGATGTGCCACCCAAGTATGGCATGTTATTATCGAGATCATGGGGAGCCAAGCTGCAAGGTACAATGCAGATGGATGGGACCTATGCCACAATCCCAGTCTTTAGCCAACTTAGAAGATTGTATAGAGAGGAACAAATGAAATTCCTAGTCAGTAGCCCCGAAAGGCCTAAAAATTCACCTTTATACTCTGTACATATAGATCTTGACTCCTTCATCCTTTGTAATGATGAATCCTTAGAGGGGTCAGAGTCCAAAAACAGAGATACAAACAAGGAAATAGAGCCCATGGACTTTAACATAATGGCTACTCTAGACTCGGAGGAGAATGATATAGAAGACTCTGAACAGTGCACTAAAACAAAAACTCAAAATGAACTAGAGACAGAATGCAGTCAGCTGATTAGTCACCCTTCACGAGTCCCTACACCACATCAAGAACGAAACGATGATACACCCGAGAACGAACCTTTATGGGAAATGAGTTTCGATGGGTCATGCACCAAGAGAACTATAGGATCAGGAGTGTGGGTGCATAACACAGAGAGTGACTACGTAGAAATCCATGCATGTAACCTGCACTTCAAATGTAAAAACAATATCGCAGAATATGAGGCTCTTATCCTAGGCTTGAATTTGTTGAAAAAACAGGGAGCCCGTAGGATAGTCGTGCATGGGGACTCTGAGTTGATCATTAAACAAGTGAATGGGGAATACACAGCAAAACATCCTAGGCTGAGAGCTTACAGGAATGACACTCTGGATTTATTGAAAACCTTTGTAGAATGCGAACTGGTGTTTGTCCCTAGCAGTCAGAACACAATTGCAAATGGATTAGCTAGCGTGGCTAGTTCATATCAAAAACCTCCCAGCGACCAACAGATCATCATTCAAACCAAATTCAGACCTGCAGTGTCAGACAATGAAAAATATTGGTAGGTCTTTGAGGGCGATAAACAGATTGAATATTTCCTGGTAGGCAGAGACAAGTTTGAATTTTCCGATTCAGATTCTAAATCTGATAGTAGCTGCCTAAGTGAATAGTCCTCATATGAGGAAAAACCACCCTGTAACATAGAAATAAACACTTTGGACGAACATATTGGAAATCCAAACGAAAAATGTAAAACCACAGGCAGTGAAGAAGTAGAGGTGCTACAGACCAAAGATAAGAACCTACCTTGAGGTCTGGCACCTTTGGAGGACCTTTTTGACTTTGATGATGTAGCAAAAAAGCCCACTATAGAACACGCAGAATCTGATGTGGAGGAATGCAACATAGGCACTGAAGATAAACCCAAGATGATCAAATTGGCTAAGTCCCTGCCTACAAACATGAAAAAGAAATACATCAACCTATTCAAGGAATTCATTGATTTGTTTTCTTGGAGCTATGAGGACTTAAGGGCCTATGAAACAAACATCATACATCACAAAATACCTTTGAAAGAGAATCAGAAACCCTTCAGACAAAAAATTCACATAATAAACCCAAAACAATTGCCTGCATGGAAAAAGAGATTAAGAAGATGTATGAGGCATGCATAATTGTTCCTGTGAGGTTCTCTGATTGGGTATCAAACCTGGTGGTTGTGAGAAAGAAAACAGGGGAGATCAGGCTGTGTATTGATTTCAAGAATCTTAATAGAGCCTCACTCAAAGAAAATTACCCTTTTCCAAAAATGGAACACATCCTTCAGAGGGTAGTGGGCTAAAAAAGGATCTCCCTGCTAGATGGTTTTTCAGGTTACAACCAAGTTTTAGTAATCCCAGAAGACCAGCTCAAAACAACTTTCACCACTCCATGGGGCACTTTTATGTATGTAAAGATTCCCTTTGGACTGATGAACGCTGGTGCAACCTTCCAAATAGCAATGGACATAGATTTTTCAGATGAAATAGGACACTTCATTGTCATCTATCTGGATGACATAACAGTCTATTCCAAGACTGAGGAAGAATAGCTAGAACACCTGAGAAAAGTATTTGAAAAATGTGGAAGGTTCAGTCTGTCATTTAATCCTAAAAAGACTATCTCTGGGCTACAAGAAGGAAAACTTCTTGGCCACATCATATCTGAGAAGGGGATTAGGATAGACCCACAAAGAGTTGAGGGAATACTACAAATCACACACCGGAGAAACATCAAGGAGTTACAGTCCTTTATTGGGAAAATTAACTTCCTCAGGAGGTTTGTTCCCAACTTAGCTGAACACCTTAGGAATATGAAAAACATGTTAAAGAAAGGTGGATGAGTTAAATGGACTGTTGCAGCCAAGAAATCTTTTGAATCAGTTAAACTTGCACTCACCCGGGCTCCTATCTTAATCAGCCAAGATTTCTCAAAGGATTTCCTAATTTTTTCATTTGCCTCCGAGCATACAGTAGCTGCAGTCATGCTACAGAAAAATCAAGAGGGAATGGAACAACCCATTTCTTTCTTCAGCAAAGCTTTGAGAGACGCACCCTTGAAGTACAACATAATGGAAAGATAGGCCTATGCCTTGGTAAAGGCCTTGAAATACTTTAGGGTGTACATATTGCATTCCCACACCATAGCATATGTGCCAAATTTAGTGGTTAAATACATATTGTCCAAAGACCCAGATGGGAAAAGGGGCAAATGGATTGCTGTGATCTTAGAATATGACCTTGAGATTAAGCCCACAAAACTGATCAAAGGTCAGGACCTAGCTCAACTAATGGCTGAATAAAATTTACAGGCCCTTTACAGAAAAATGATGGATACCTTGGATGAGCAAGAAGGATTGTCTGACCCCACTGTTGAAGAGAAGTTCCAGAACTCTCCATGGTATTCTAACATTCTCTATGTACTCACAAACCTCAGTGCCCCTCCTGAACTATCAAAGACCAAGGCCAAATTCTTGAAGATCAAAGCTAGAAGATATTGCATAATGAATGAAGGATTATACTAGAAAAATGCAAATGGCCTATTTCTTAAATGTTTTCCTAAGTCTGAAGCAAAAAGGATTAAACAAGATTTCCATGCAGGAGAGTGTGGAGGCCACCTGAACTGGAAAACCACTGCAAAAAAAATACTCAGAGCTAGCTACTATTGGCCTACACTCTTCAATGGTATCCATAAGATGATAATTGCCTGCCACAAATGCCAGATTTTTGAAGGAAAAATAAAACTCCTTCGCTTACCTCTACAACCCATCACTGTTGAAGGTCCCTTTATGCAATGGGGCCTAGATTTCACAGGAGAAATTCACCCTTCTTCTTCTACACAACACAAATGGATCTTAACAGCCACAGACTACTTCACTAAGTGGATAGAGGCCATACCTACTAGGAATGCCACAGATTCAATAATCATTAGGTTCCTAGAAGGTCATATCCTCTCTCGTTTTGGCTGCCCAAGGAAAATAATCACTGATAATGCTGCTACTTTTGGATCCAAGAAAATGGTTGATTTTTGTCACAGGTATCAAATATCACTCAGTCATTCAACTTCTTATTACCCAAAAGGTAATGGCTTAGCTAAATCATCAAAAAAGAGCCTGGTGACCATCATCAAAAATCTACTAGAAGAGAACAAAAAGTCATGGCATAACAAGTTAGTGCATGTCCTGTGGGCTGACAGGCTTAAAACAAAGAAATCCATTGGCATGTCACCATACCAGCTTGTCTATGGAACAGAAGCATTTTTTCCTACTAGCCTTGTAGTACCAGTGATCAAACTTGTCCAAGAGATTCAGACAGAAGAAAACAGTATGGTGAGAAGGATAAACCAAACAACTCATCTCCAGCAAACAAGGGAAGAGGTCTATAACATAGCTATGAAGGTTCAATAAAATATAAAGAAATTATTTGACAAAAGAACTAAAGCCTCTGATTTCAAAATTGGAGATAAAGTTCTGAAGTGGGACTCGAGGAGAGAGTACAAAGGAAAGCATGGAAAGTTTTAAAGTTTGTGGCAACGTCCATACATCATCTAGGCCACTGTGGGTCCAAATGCATTTTTTCTACAAGAGTTAAATGGTACAGAGCTATTTGGGGGTCCTGTCAATGGCAGGATGCTCAAACACTACTACTGCTGATTTCCAATTTCCAGTTTCCATTTCCATTGTAAATACCATTGCAGTGTTTTGTTTTCAAGAAAAAGAGAAAAAATTTCAAAAAACAGAAAGAAAGGAGAGGTTCATACATGCTCAAAACATGAACCTATGAAGTGCAAAAATATTGGCTCTAATATGATCAAAACCTGAGCCAAGGGAAGTAAAGATAGCTGGTTCAAACATGCCCAAAAACTGGACCAAAAAAGAAGAAAAGAATTAGCTCTCACATGCCCAAAACCAAAGCTAAATGAAGAAGATAAAGTGACTCTAACAAGCTCAAAACTTGAGTCACAAAGAAAGGAAGGATGCTTCAAAACTTCAGATTTCAAGCCTTCAAGTTTTGTTTTGAAATTATCTGCAAGTTTCTGTCCATGTGAAACTATCTTTATGCCTTGGATTCACATCAAACTAAACTGTCTAATCCTAGTTTGGCTATTTTTAAATTTCTGTTGTAGAATATAGAGAAGAAATATGTTGGACAGATTAATCCCAACAGATGTTAAATTAGGTAGAGAAACATGTGAGGCCAACAGTTTAATCTGGTCTCATGGAGCAATAAGGGTAGAAATAGAATAGGTTTACTTTCTTGTTTGTAAAAAATAAAAATGATGTAAAGGGTCTGCTAGTTCAAATGCACCCTAGAAGAAAAAATTCTAGGATTGTAGGATGGGTAGGTAGATTGTTTGGGTAATGTTTCTGCTAATTGATGTCTTCACAATTGTAGTAGCTGAAAATCAAATAAGAAAGGTGGCTCAAGCAGCAGGCATCTGGCCTACACCAAAGATCATTTTCTGAAATCTTGACTCCTTCAAGAAGAAGCCATCCCCATGTGGAGCCATTGTTAGCCCCCCTATAAATTCCTTGAAAAGCAAGCAAGGGAGGCTAATTTTTTTTATGAGCCTTCAAGGAATGCATTTCTCTTGAAAACACATCATCCTTGAAGCCTTTTCATGCTCTCTGCCCTTTGGTTGTTTCCATCTGTTGTTCTTGAGTAAATGAGCCTCACTGATGATGATAAATTGTGCTCCTAAAGGCCTACATTTTCCCCTTGTATCCCTGCAAAATGTCCCATTTCAACCCTTTTTCCCTTTGTCAATGTTCTCCTTTTTTACCGCCAAATCCCTCCCCTAGTCCTCCTAAACCATCATAAAATCCCCTTTAAACTTTCCAAATACACTTTGTTTGGTTTAAAATCCCCTTTTTCCTCTACCGTTACCCTTTTTCTGGCCTCAAATCGCATTGAAAAGGTTGAGAAACCCACATTTTAACATATATGGGGTTTAGCCCCCTTCAGGCCAGCCCCCTTAATTTTCCCTCCATACGACCCGGGCCCTAGAACATGGCACTAACCTGAAAGGCGCTTATCGAAAATTTATATCGGGAGCATTTTAAACCATTGATCTGTATAGATCGGACGGTCGTCGCGTCCCCACAACATCCACCGTTCAACCTTCTCACCGCCCCGATCACACATCCATCGTCCGTTTAACCCGCCTAATTGACGGTCAACCTTTCACCCGCTCGGTGGTCCCCGCAAACGCGCCACGGTCACTGTTCAAAATCTGTCGGTTTCATCGCACCGCCTTCGGAGGTCGGGCAGTATTTTTAATTTCGGAGCGATTCCACTGGCCAAACGACACATGTCTCGAGCACTATTTGAAAACCGCCCTTCCATCATGCATTAACGTTCGGCAAAAAACCTGACGCGATATGCACATGCACCATCCGATCCAGAGCTGCCCATCCAATGGTGATCGCTCCACAAAGTTGCACGGGGGTAACCCAAGGCGATCGTACCACTGGCTGACCATCCATCGCCCTCTGCTGCATTTTCAGCCGTTGATATCCTCCCGAGATCGGATGTTCCAGATTCAATCGCCCTCCGCTACATTCTCAACCGTCGATCTCATCCTGAGATCGGATGGTCCAGATTAACTGCATGTCCCGCCGTTGACAAATCTCGCCATGTCACCATTCCACGTGTTTCATCGTATTTTTCGCCTATCCTATATATATTCGTTCAAAGGTCAAATTTCAATCATTTGCATTTAAACCCGCTGCATTTCGCCAACTTTCACCATGATCGTTTCCCGTCGTCTGCTGCATTTTACACCATCATCCTCCACTGTTCAACCGTGCCACATCGCCATTTTCGCAGTCATCCGTAGCGTCCCACCCCATGCATGGTTTTTCTTAACAAGTTTTCGTGTTTTTCAGGTTTACGGGTGACGAAAAACAGCCATGATTTAGTCTTTGTTACAGTGATAGAGAATGCAGAGAAGATCATGCACAGGAGATTGGAAATTATGGAGAAAGGCCTGGGAAGGTGATATGACAGGACTTTATTTAAAGGAGCAGGTTCAAACTCTGTAAAACCTCCACGGAGCCTTAATCCAAATTAAAGGTCTAAGGCACATTGTTGAAGATATTAAGCCTTAATCCAGTGTTTAAAAGGCAAGGTACCAAAACAGAAGACATCATGGATCACACGGAAGGCCCAGCACGCAGAAATCAATACTATCAGGGATTCACATCAGCAGATTGTTCTTTCCATTAAGGACGAAGTGCCCATACTGTCTCCACTCTATTTCATGTCCCTAAGGATATGCATCCCTGACAACAGTCCTAAGCCACCAGAGCATTTGTTATGCAGTATGGCGGACTTCAAAGTCATTTATTTACCTTTTTTTTTATTCACCAAAGCACTATAGAGTACTGCAGCCAAAGTACATCAGAGGCATACCGGAGTAAATGGAAGCCTGGAGAAGACCACTCTTTCACTCAAAGAGTGCCAGAGATAAATGCACAGAATTTAAATAGAATGGGCTTTGGCCCTCTTCCTTTTCTGAGTTTCAATGCTGCATTTAGTTTTCCACCTACCTTCTCTACTCCACTTCAGCTATAAATTCATGAAGGAACTCATAGTAAAGTTGTTGATCAACTATCAGATAATTGCAAGTTGTTTCTTTTGAGACACAGTCTCTGTGTAAAGTTGTAAGATAGGCTGAGGAAGATGTTTTCAGACTGAATATCCAGCTATTGGTAATGTTGTACTTGACTGGTGTTGCTCTTTAATATGACAAGAACATTTCTTTGGATCCTAATCTAAAGCAGCGGTGATGTTTTTCTATCTCTGTATTTGTTATTAACTTGCAGTTCATTTCATTTCATTTCTACTAGCTTGCATCAGAAATCTGGCATAGGATTTACTCTTGTTAGGTACCCTATGTTTCTACTCTCCTTGCCTTCAATGTTTTCTACTAAATGTGTTTTCTAAGGGTTGATTTCAGTTAATTTAACCAGTGTAGTGGATGTCATTGCCTGCTAGCTGATGTATGAATAAATGAATTTGTTCGTAGATGCTCTTGTTAGGATTTAATTGAATGAATTGGGAACACTGGGAGGTCTAGAACTCTGTCTCTATCTCACTAGGATCCTTTTTAATTAATTGAACCTTTCTAAGATCCCTCAAGCTAGAGGCCGAAGCATTGAGAGTTCAAAGTATCTCTCTGATCTCAGGTATTTAACTTTGTGTTCTAAGTCTTTATTGTTTCCTCCTCTCTTACCATCTCACGCCACACTATCATCTTTAAGATCCAATGCTTTAGATGACTAGCCCAACTGAAAGCCTGCACATTAAATAGTAAGTAAACCCTTTCTTGACTCCATTTCCCAATGGTCTTGAATGTTCCCTGGAATATCTCTCCTTTTCCTAAATTCCTCTTTGCTCATCCTTGCCTTATATCAAACCTTTATTCCCTGATTCACAACAACCAAACATACATCAAACAAACAAAACCGAGCTTTAATAGCTAGACTAATATCTTAACACTGAGCTTCAAAGACATAAAACCCTACTTATATAGAGAGATCCCTCTCTGGACCCAGGAGGGCTAGATCCTGAGGTCTGAGAGTGGTTTTGATGTTGTCTCATCCTTTGATCTTGCCAATCTGGACAAAACATGGGAACTCCAACAATGTTGTTATGCAAGAAACAACATCACCTACCCAAATGGATTTGGATATTGAAATAGGTAGGGGTGTCACAGAAGAATGACCCATGACTCATTCAGGACAGGAAAGTAGGGAACGAATGACCCTCAAGGTTGACACTACTCCACAAGAACCAGTGTCAACTGTAGACAAAGAAGCAAGGCACAAAGGAGGCTCGACCCAATTAAGGAACGAAGGTGATGAAGAAAAGGAATCAGAGGTGGAAAACAAGAACAACATAGAGCAGGTAAAATACATTCTCCATTCTTATTTTCAAACTATGATGCCAAGAGGAGCAAGGGGGTTTCATTCTCCCCAATGATTAATAAAAGAGATTGTTTTTTGACCAGTACTAAAGTTTTTCGATTCAAGGAAAGATATGGCCGATGTCGGTCCATCGATTGATGATTCTTAGCAAGGGCATCCTGAAGCTCAAAATGAAGAAGGGAATTTTGTAGAAGCACTGGAATAGAGGATGGCTGATGAAGGCACTGACCAGGTGGTAGAAGTTCCTTAATTAATCAAATAAGAAGAGGGGAGCGCTCTTGAATAAAGGGAACCAAGTAAAGAAGAGTCGATAGAGAAGCTAGTTTATGTTGCTAACATCAGCCCACTTCCTTCTGAACCTGCTACAGGGTCAGAAGACCAATTCACTATTAAAAATGAATGCATAGAACAATGTGAAAATAGGATAGCACCTCTCAAAAGAAGGTACCAACTTCAGTTCAACGAGACCATGCAGCTGAAGAAGGAAGTTCAGAAACTGAGGAAGCAAGTATCTCGGTTGAAGAAGAAAGTAAAGAAATGAAAATGGAAGGCAATAGAGCATAAGTTCAAGGTTTCCTCTGCTGCCACACAAACTGGCCCCATTGAACATCTGTTTGAAGCACGAGTGTTCCTCCTGGCTGCCGAAATTCAGAAATGGAAATATTCCGCAAATGAACATAGGAAGGAGACAAAGAGGTTTTGGTATCAGGCCACTGGGATTATTACTGGGTATATAGACCAGTTAGACAGAGCATGGTAGAGGCAAGAGAAACAACAGGCTAATATGGAGGATTTAGAAGAACAAGTGCAAATTTTGAAAGTAGATAAAGAAAATATGTTTACCTTGGTGCAATAGGTAATAGCATGTAGACCTCCACCCCATATTTATCCTTTATTTCTTCATGAGAATTTCCTTTTCTTCTACCTAGAAAGTATTTATAAGGAAATAAGTGATGAGATTGAGGATTCGATCCAGTTCCTTCCTATTTTGAAAATCCATGATGTTGTGGGTCAGCACTTGATGTGCAAACTTTACATGCATAATTATTTCTTGAAGGATGATCAAACCTTCAATCCTGTTCCATTTTTGGGGGATATTCACCTATGAGCCTTCACCTCCTACACCATCAACTAGGTTTAATGGAGGAATGCCTTTGATAATTTTGAGGAGAATCAAGTTACAAGATCACTGATGTTAAGGAGGGAGCATGGTCAGGGAATGAATATTTATAATAAGCACTCTACCATTTTACAGATTGAGGAACATAAGGAACATATGCTGGAAACAGAGAAGTGGCGTGTTAACCTCTCTGTCATACAGGTAGTTTCTTTTTAGAATGAAGCTCTTGAAAGTTGCCAAAGGATATGGATGTTATCATCATCAACTATCAGAAACCAGGTACCTTTTGGAGCACCCAATTTTTCACGAGCATTAAAAATAGTGCTTCATTTTGCTGCATGTATTCATACTTGTGGGGTTTGGTGGATGGGACTAAGGTTTCAGTTCCCTCTCATTTTGTTGCAAATAGATCAGTATACTTTAGCATACACTGTAAGTGAAGATTGGTCAAAGGATATCATCTTGACAGAAGGGTACAAACCTCTTGGAATAGGGATGGCCGTAGAATATGACCTCGCTCAGCTACATGTCGACCATAGTCAGTCCAACCCATATCTAAAAAGATGACAAGTTGCATGAGGACATGCAACTAGACCAGTTGGAGGGAGATGTTGGGTACCAAATATGCATACTTTTCTCTCCTATTTTTCACCCACTCTTTCACTTATTTGTATCATTAATATTCATTAAATGCTATAAACACATAAGGTAAACCCCCTTTCACTGTCTTATCTGTAATTTTTAATAAATGAAATAATAGTCATGGCGATTTTTCCTATGCGAGCACTAATTTTGTTATTGTCATAGATTCGGCGGTCAAAGTGTTGCATTTGCGAGTCTCAGAAGAAACTTCAAATTCACAGTGCTATTTTGATATGTTATAACAACATAATAGATTCCAACCTACTCGAGATCTATTTCATAACATTCTTCGTTTTCTCTCGGCAACTAGTTTGGCCATTGTAAAAATTGTATATTTGTAGATATATTTGTCAGATAGGGAAGACGATTTTCTAAACAACTGTATAAGAAGAGTCTCAAGGCTATGAATCGGGTTAGCATGCAAGAGATCAAGTTTTGTAATAGAATACTATTAATTAATTGAATGCAATTCATTTTTTTTCTACCTGTAAGTTGTGACTCAATCGTAACCCTGGTCAAAGAGTTGGGCCCACTCTTCTTATCAGGTGCTGCGTTATTTTTGTGTGTTGCTTTCGCATTTTTGTTTGAGTATTTTAACTTTTTTATGGTACGATTCTACAATTGTTGTAAATTATTTTATAATTCTGCAATTTATCTTTAATTGTTGTCACATTAGTTCTTTTTTATTTTAGTTGTTAAATCTATGATTAATATTGGATTGTGCCATTGTTCTTGCATATACCTTGCGCGTTACTTTGAAATAATGTACGCACCCAGATTGATAAATTAAAGTGGAACAAGGGTTGAATAGTTTATTCACACTCAAATGCCAACATCGACTATAATTATCCCTTAATATTAGTTTGACAATAAACAATAATATATTATCAATGAGCACTTGGAAATAGTTAACTGAAGTGGAAAATGAGTTAGCTATAGGAATTTCGAGTTGAGTGGTTGGTTGGTGGGACATGCAAGTGGAATTAGTTGTAACTGAGTGATTCAAAGTTGTAACAAAGTTGGAAGTGTAGTTATGAAAGTTGTAAAGTATTTTAACTCAGTTAAGTGAATTAAACTCATTTGCAATAGTTGTAACTAAAGATACACTAGTGAGAGATCAAGTGAATTAATTATTAATTAATTCATAATTAGTGATCTCAAATGCAACTGAATATTTACTACTATTAACTACATGCAGTTCAGATGTAGGTGAAAGGGACAGATTGACTATAAGTTGTGATATTATCGGTTTCACACATGCAACCATACAAACATTGGATGTACCCATGAGTATTGTGCAGTCAAGGCAAGTAGGATTCCATTCATTTAGGGATTTCTATCAGTTAGAATTGCATAGTGGAGGTAGGTTGTCTCGAGGCAGTAAATTAGCTAAGGAAATTCCCAATTTTTGTATGACAATGTGAGACAGTTAACTATTGTACTGAGAGCTCTTGGATTGGAGATTTGTACGTAATTGTTTCATGATCCATGATATAATAAATAATAGAAGATAGTGGGGTTTTTAGATTTATGATTTCCTGGTAAATTATCTTTGTTATGTTTGATTGATATGTCATCATGATATTGTGATTGGTGATTGTGTTTCAAATTCCACAAAGATTTTGTAGAATAACTTTTGTATTTAACAGTGGCATATAATTGTTAAATTAGGAGAATCCAAGAAATACATATTTTGTATTAAATTATACATGGTATCAGAGCACATGAGATTGAAATTTTGAAGCAGGAGCTAAGTTTGTTGGTGGAAAGAATTCGAATTTGAAGAAAGAATTTCTTGGTGCTATAGCCGATTTAACATCGAAATGGCTTTCAATGGCTTGAGGTCAGAGCGTGCACTCGAGGGCACCTCGAACAAAATTTATTGGAAGGACATGATGGAGGCAGTGCTTGAAGATAATGGCTTGAAGGAATTCATTGACAATGATGTTCCTAAGCCAGCTTCGACAGATGTTGCATTACTTGATGCATGGAAAAAGAAACTGGAAAAGGCAAGGAGGATTATGCTGGAAGGAGTACAAGACCACATAGTCTCAAGCCTTCATACGAAAGCCACACCATATGCTATGTGGAAGGCTTTGACGAATCTTTTCCAAAGCAGCAGCGACCATAGTAAATTGGTGCTCAAATATAAACTTAGGAAGATCAAGATGGAAAAGGGCGACAACATTCCAAAGTATCTCACAAATTTTTCCAATTTCGGGATGAACTGGGGAGTGTGGGAATAACTATGGCTCATGATGTTTTGTTGAGCTTGGATCTCTTGGGACTTCCTAATATTTGGCACAGTTATGAAGACTCTATCAACGGATGGGAAAAATTGACGGATTGGGAGCGACTGTGGTCGGATCTAGTGTAGGAGGTGTTCAAGTGGAACACCAGAGATGGCTCTTCATCAAAGCATGATGATGAAGAGGATTTTTCTTCGGATTCCTAGGTGAAGAAGGGGAAGGGGAAGAAATTCCATTCTAAATCTATGTCTAAAGGAAATAAGCTTGATATTTCCAAGGTGAAGTGTTTTCATTGTCACGAACATGGGAATCTTGCTACTAACTATCCACAAAAGAAGAAGAACAATAATGCTACTGGAGCTACAGCTAGTGAGGCCATTGCCTCACAATTTTAACTTAACTTCTTCTTGATCGCATGCATGGTTTCAAGTGCATTGGGATCCATGTGGTATTTGGATAGTGATGCTTCCTTTCACATGACGGGAGATAAGGAAATTTTTAGTGACTTGGAGGAGAAAGATCTCCAGATGCATATAGAGATGGGTGACGATGGACGATATAGTGTGACTATAATTGGTACCATTACCTTTCATAGGGAGTCAAGTAAACCATTTCAATTGAAATATGTTATGCATGTTCCAATTCTAAATAAAAAATTGGTCTCATTCACAATGTTGGAGGACAGAGGCTATGACATTGTTTTCAACGATGGGAAATATTTCCTGTGACATAAAACAATGGGTCAAGCCAAGAGGATAGGGATTCAAGTTAATAATCTCTACAAGCTTGAAATAGATGGCTTCCCTGCCATGATGGGCAAGGAAAAAAAAGTGGTGAGCCAGGATGAGGGCAAATTATGGCACAAACGATTGGGCCATCTTCATCATGGACCCTTGAAAGTCATGCAACAAATATCTACTAGACTTCCAATGGGAACACTTTTTTAGCTAGATCAGTGCAAGGGTTTCACCATGGGGAAGTATGTAAAGTCCACCTTTCATGAAAAGGAGAACAATCCTTTGCAGATCCTTGAGAGAGTTCACAGGGACATGTGTGGACCATTCTCGGTTGCTTCAATAGAAAAACATAAGTACTATGTTATTTTTTTGATGACTCTTCTCGTAAATGTTGGATCTTCTTCATGCAGAAGAAGGATCAAACATGCTCAAAGTTTTGTGAGTTTAAGGCATTGGTGGAGAAAGAGTCAGGGAAGCAAGTGAAGGCTCTGGGGAGAGATAATAGTGGAGAATACATCTCTAATGAATTCAAGAACCTCTGTAGAAAAGAAGGAATTCGAAGAGAACTCATAGCGCCTCATAACCCACAACAAAAATGGGTCGTGGAGAGGAAGAACAGAACGATCGTAGGTGCAGCACGAGCAATGTTGCATGATCAGGGCCTACCAATGCATTTGTGGGAGGAAGCATACAACACTGCAGTTTATGTGCAAAATCTTTTTCCTCATAGAGTACTTGGAATGAGTACACCTGAAGAAGCTTCACTCATAAGAAACCAGATATTTCACACAAAAAAAAATTTGGCTCATTTGTTTATGTGCATGAGACCAAGGACGCTAGGAAGAAGATGGAGCTGACTACTAAAGTTGGGATATTTTTAGGGTACATAGAAACTCCCCATAATTATTGTGTGTATTTTCCAAATAGCCCAATTACTGTGGTGTGATGGGATATAAAATTTGATGAGAGGAAAGACATGCGGTTGTTGCTTGAGAGGGAGCTAGACTTGCATGCGGAGGAGGAACCGTTGGTTCCCAAAGATGAGTCTCTAGATGAGGATCAACCACATTAGGAGGTTCATGGAGTGGAGGAGTCCACTCATGCAAAGACAACCATCAGAACTGGTAGAAGGCGTACCACAGAAGCTGATAGGCTGAGACTTGATGCTGCATAAAATGTAGGAGCGTCTACTTCACAGTGCAGAAAAAGACAGTCTCATGACATATTTACTGGATACATGGATCTCATGAGAAAATGTATTATAATTGAGCCATATTCCTTTCAGGAAGTAGTGCAATATCCCACATGGGTAGATGCAATGGTGGAGGAGTATGACTCAATTGTCAAAAACAGTGTGTGGGAAATTGTTCCAAGGTTGGTTGCTAAATCAATGGTAGGTTTGAGATGGATCTACAAGGTAAAGCAAGTTTTTTATGGGAGTGTTGACAAATACAAGGCTAGATTTATGTCTTGGGGCTTCTCACAAATCAAGGGGATATATTATGAAGAAGCCTTTTCAACTATCGCAAGGTATTCTTCGATAAGGACCATCCTTGCTCTCTCAGCACAAATGGGATGGCACATTCATCAGATGGATGTGAAGACTACGTTTCTCAATGGGATCACTGATGAAGAGGTGTACATATAGAAGCCTAAATGATTTCAGATCTTTAGTAGTGAGTCGCATGTGTGCCGACTCAAAAGAGTGTTGTATGGGTTGAAGCAAGCACCCCGTGCTTGGTACACTTGGATAGACACCTATTTCACCAAACCGGGCTTCACCAAAATTGTAGCAGATGCAAACCTATACCAAATTGTGGTGGAGGGTAAGATTTTAATCTTTGTTCTTTATGTTGATGATTTAATATTCACTGGTGATGAGAAACTGATACACTCATGCAAGGAGGACCTTGCAAAGGAGTTCGAGATGAAGGATATGGGCCTCCTTCATTATTTCCTTGGATTGGAAATATGGTAGAGAGATGGTGAACTTCTTGTGTATCAAGGAAAGTATGCAAGGGAGATACTAGGTAAGTTTCACATGGAGGGCTGCAAACCCATGGATACTCCTCTTCCACGAAACTGGAGGAAATAGGATGCTACTTCTGGAGAGGTAGTGGATGCTACTATCTATTGACAGTTAGTGGGTTCACTAATGTATCTATTGAACACGAGACCAGACATTTTCTATGTTGTTAACCAGATGAGTCAAGTGATAGTTAAGCCCACCAAGCTCTTTTGGAAGGTGGGAAAGCATGTTATAAGATACCCAAGGGGCACATCTGAGTATGGTTTATGGTACAGACAGATAGATGAAGTGAAGTTGCAGGGCATCATGGATGCAGATTAGGCAGGCAGGCCATTGGATAGAAAGAGCACATCAGGGGGGATATTTAACATTGGATCTATAGTTGTTTCTTGGTATAGCAGGAAGCAGAGATCCATGGCACTCAGTTCAATGGAAGAAGAATACATGGCAGTGATTCAAGCTACATGTGAGGCTATCTAGATGAGAAATATCTTGGTTGGATTTTTTGGTTCTCTTTAGATCAAACAATGATACATTGTGATAATCAAAGTTGCGTTAAACTCTTAATTAATCATGTGTTTCATGATATATCTAAGCATATATATATTTGATATCATCATACCATAGATTTCATGCAAAGGAAGATCATTTTTCTTCAGTACATTCCTACGGAAGATCAAGATTCAAATATTCTGATGAAGGCACTCATTAGCAGAAAATTCGAATACCACAGAGATAAGATCGGGGTGAAGGATAATGCCTTTCTTGTTGAGAGGGAGTGTTGAGATTCAACAAGTAGATCCTATTTAAAATCATGCACCTACACTAGGATGGAGCCTCAGGCCATTTTTAGGTGGATGTCTATTTATAGATACGTATGGAAAGCTATTATTATCCCTTAATATTATTTGGACAATAAATAATAATCTATTCTCAATGAGCACTTGGAAATAGTTAACTACAGTGGAAAATCAGTTAGATATAGGAATTTCAAGTTAAGTGCTTGTTAAGTCCCTATATTAATAGTGTAGTCCCTTTTATGTTAGTGTATCCCCCCTTATTGTTATTTTTGTACCCATGTAACCCCCATATTGTTATTATTGTGCCCTTACATTATTATTGTTAGGTCAGATAGCGTTACATTGTGGCCCCATGGACTCCTATATATAGAAAGGAGGTTTTTTCATTTGTATCATTCAAGAATCATTCATTTATGCAATTTATTGCAGTTTTTCCCCTCGAAATGGCTGATTTCTAAGGCGTTGATCTCTCTTTTCTTCTATTTTTGGAGCTGGTTTCACAACATTTGGTATCAGAGCTTTGGATTCTAGGGTTTTGCTACTCTAAACAGATCATCGTGGAATTTTTTCTATAATTTTTTTCTATGAAGGTTCAAAAGCTGAAATATTTAGAGCACAAAGCCAAAATCCTGAGGAACAACGTCACAAAATTTCAGAGCTTGGTTGACAATATTTTTGGAGATATGATCTGTGGAAGTTAGGGTTTTTTGCAAACTCCTGAATTTAACCTAAAAAGGTCATCGTGTCATTTTCACTATAATGTATTTTCTACGAAGGTTCAGAAGATGAAATGTTTAAAGTGCAAAGCCAAACTCCTGAGGCACATTTTCAAAAAAATTTAGAGATTGGTTCACAATATGTTTGGAGATATGGTCTGTTGAAGTTAGTGATTTTTCAGGCTCCCGAATTTCATCTCAAAGAGGTGATCATGAGAAAATATGCATAACTCTCTCTTTGAGCATCATATTGGAATTCTGTAAAAATTGGCTTGAAGAAAATAGACTATAGTTTCCTTTCTATCAATTTCATATCCAAAGGAGCAAACAGTGAGACGTGACAAGTCGTACAATTTTGACCTACTGAACCAGTCCATAATTAGGTCATTGTGGGAGATTAGACATAACTTTGCCTTGAAGAATCCAAATCAGGTCAGACTTGTGGCATTCGAAAGAGGATTCAGAGGGATACCTTAGGGCCAATTTTCAAAGATAATTTAGTTTCAATATTGAGCTCCTCAAAATCAAGAAAAAGGTGTGTATTTGGTTTTTAAAATTGCATAACGTTTGTTTGAAAAAAATAGTTTGAAGTGATTCCAAGGGCATATTTTAGAATTGTTATTAGTATTGGGTCCTATAATGCCTCCAAAAATAATTCCATACCCATTAAGTCCTCAAAAAGCTATACTATGACACATGAAGAGGAAGAGTTGCGGTATGAGATATCAAAATTATGGTACTAAGTGCAACAAATTTTGATCTTACGAAGAGCAACTGAAGATGACATAGATGGTTTAAAAGCATAAATGGAGGCTAAGTTGGATGGTTTGATGGATCAAATAATAGCTAATATGGATGATAAATTAGTGGAAGATCAAATCGAGCATCAACAACAAGTTCTCCAACTCTCAAAGGATAACCTAACTTTGGTGCAAAATCTAATGAAACAACAGGAAGATCAACATAACATTGAAAGAAGTTCTGAAGCAGTCACAGAAACAAGAACTCGACAAGTATGATCAATTTCAGAGTATCTAAGCAAGTGGAATAACTTTCCTATAGAATATTCCACATGGGAGGATGAGAATTTTATACAGAAGCATCAAGAAATAATAGAGCGTTGAGGACAAAACTGGTTTGAAGGAGAGGGGTATGTTAAGTCCCTATGTTCATAGTGTAGTCCCTTAGTATGTTAGTGTATCCCCCCTAATTGTTATTTTTGTACCCCTGTAACCCCCATATTATTATTATTGTGCGCTTACATTATTATTGGTAGGTCGGCTAGGGTTACATTGTGGCCCCACTAGGATTACATTGTTACCCCATGGACTCCTATATATAGAAAGGAGGTTTTTTTATTTGTATCATTCAAGAATCATTCATTTATGTGATGTATTGGAGGTTGTCCCCTCAAAGTGGCTAATTTATAAGGTGTTGATCTCTATTTTCTTCTATTTTTGGAGCTATTTTTACAATAGTGGTTGGTTGGTGGGACATGCAAGTGGACTTAGTTGTAACTAAGTGATTCAAAGTTGTAACAAAGTTAGAAGTGTAGTTATGAAAGTTGTAATGTATTTTAACTCAATTAAGTGAGTTAAACTCAGTTGTGGTAGTTGTAACTTAAGATACAATAGTGATAGGTCAAGTGAATTTATTATTAATGAATTCACAATCAGTGGTCTCACATGAAACTAAATATTTACTACTATTAACTGCATGCATGTCAGATCCAGTGGAGACCCAGTTGATATGTACGTGAAAGGTATAGATAGATTATCAGTTGTGACATTATCAGTTGCACACATGCAATCACACACACATTGGATGTGCCCATGAGGATTGCGCAATCAAGGCAAGTAGGATTCCATTCATTTAGGAATTTATATCATATGGGATTGTGCAGTGGAGGCAGGATTTTTGGAGGCAGTAAATTGGCTAAGGACCTTTCCAATTTTTGTATGAAAATGTGAGATAGTTAGCTATTGTATTGAGAGCTCTTGGATTGGAGCCTTGTATGTAATTGTTTCATGATCCATGATATAATACATAATAGAAGATAGTGGTGTTCTTAGCTTTATTCTTTCCCTTAAAATTAGTTGTGTTATGTGTGATTGATATTTCTTCATGATATTGTGATTGGCGATTGCATTTCAAATTCCAAGAATATTTTGTAGAAGTGATTCTGTATTTAATAGTGACATATAATTGTTAGATTAGGATAATCCAGGAAATATAAATTTTGTATTAAATTTCTACAATCAAGTCCAAATATGACAAGGCTAATATATTCTTTGAATTAATTCATCACATCTTCCATTAGGTCCATGGCATACTAGACAAACCCAATTTTAAGTACAAGTAGTGACATGATAAGCATTGTGTGCCACAAATGTTCCAAGTGGGTGACAAAGTTTGGCTACATTTGTTGAAGGAGCGCCTTGTTGGGTCCCACCACAAGATTTAGTCATTATGATATGGTCCATACACCATCACCAAGGCTGTAGCAGAAAATTCCTTCGTTCTCAACATTCCGCCATTCGTTGGCCTGCACCTAGTTTTCTATGTGGTCCACCTTCGACCTTACTTTCCACCATTACTAGACACATTTGATATTGCAAAACAACTCACACCAATAGAGTTAAACACAATCTACATTGTATAAGAAAAAATTATCAGATCATTGGTACGTATATAAATAATACTCAACAACAAAGGATCCAACTAAATTGAGTTGTCAAAGTAGGTCAACTCCTTCACTAGGGCAAGTGGTTCACTGCAGACAAGGTTCAACCAAAAATTCCTCACCTCATGGAGGCTTTGCATGCAATGGGGACCATTGATTCCTATGGAGGGAGGACTGATCCAGGTGGATATTGGTGACCATCCACCTATTCCACGTAGACCTTTAGTCCATTTCATTAGTTTCCTTATTTTTAGGATCATTTACTATTTTTAGCATTTTTCAGGTCTTGAACTTCTAAAGAAGTTTTGACCCTAAACGACATTTTTCTATGGTTTGCAACAAATCCATAAATGTAGTAGAGGGATTATGAAAAATCCAGTAGTACTCAGAGAGGAGAGATATTTCCAATGAGGTATCATATGCACCAAACAAAGATAATATGACCAAGTTACGACGCAAGGAAGTTGGCTATTCAACTAACCCAAATGGGGCCCACAACTTTTGGCATTCCATCTCTTGGGGTTAGGGTTTTGGTTTTTTTATTTTTTTCCCTTGTTTATCAGTAATAAAAAGTCCCTTGAGCTCATTATAACACAATTCAGAGGCATGTAGATGTTAGATCTCATCTCGTAGATAAGCTACCATTGCATGAGCTAGTTTATTTCCTTTATGTATGTAAGCATATTTCAGTTCTAAGAGATTAATGAGATGAAGTGTTATTTATTTTGCATATCTGTGTTTATGGTTATATCTATATTATTTTGTGTTCTTGTTTAAGTTTGGATCAGTGGTATCAGAGAAATTTTCTCTTTCTCTCCATTTCTTTCCATGTCCCTAACAAGGTTAAGGTATAAGGAGTTAGAGCTCAAACTGGTTGCAACTTTGCAATACCAACCTCAGAAACCCTGATGACGAGCGACAAAGGAGCGAGGTGATGGAAAAATTTTCCCATATCCTTCAACAAATACATACAGGAGACACATCTTCTTCCAACAGCTACTTTGGAAGGGAAACTCCCTTTAACGTACAAGTTAACTTTGACATCACCATATTTGAAGGTCAGATAAATCTAGATGTTGTATATAAATGGTTAAATATTGTAGAATGGTATTTCTTGGTTCATGATTTTTCTAACTGTAAAAAGATTACTTTTTGACTCTTCAAAGCCACCCCACTCGTCAAGGACCAGTGGAAAACCTACAGTGAGAAGAAGCACAAGGGTGAACACTCACTATTTTCAACTACACCCTCTTGGAATTATTTTCGAGATGAAATCAAGGAGTAGTATTACCCTATCGGGAGCTATGATAATGAATACATAAAGTGGAAGAGGCTATGATAGGGAAGAGACCAAGATGTACCAAAGTTCACAATATTTTTCATACCCTTCGCATGAAGTTTGGTATCAAGGATTCTGAGCGACATTTGATACTCAAGCACTATGAATATCTACACAAATACATGTAGGACGAGATGGAGTTCATGGCCATCTCCTCGCTCGGTGCTACATATCAATATAATGTAAACATGGAGTGGGAATTTAAATAAAAAAATTAATACTTTAGATTTGCGAATCTTAAGCAAGGGAAAGGTGGCTCCAAACTGCAGAAAAAAAGGAAAGATCCAAGCCAGAGAAAACTAGGAAAAGCCATCGAACCTAAAAGAAAATAACAATGACACAAAGACAAAGAAATAAATAGGAAAATGGTGTGAGTTCCATATGATTCCTACTCACAACGCAAGTGAGTGTTGGGCCAAGTAGTATCTAGTAGTTGAGTTGAAGGCTTCTGAATCAAATGCATGTTCTGACTCTAAGTCAACACCTAACAAGGGGAATGGAAAAGGGAAGCGGATTATTCATGTGGAGCCTAGTGCCACTATTTCCACCGCCAAGATCCATAAGGATGAGCCTGAAGACCTATAGGAGGCGCAACACCTCTTCCACTCATAGATGTGGGTGAAGAGTTCTCTGCTGCAGATCATTGTCAACATTGGCAGCCAAAAGAACCTCATTTCATCAAATTTTGTGAAGCGACTGGGACTATGGACCACACCACACCTACAACCGTACATAATCCAGTGGCTTCACCAAGGACGATATCTCTGCATCAACCAAGAGTGCTGCCTTCCCTACAACATCAAGCCCTTCGTTGACGAGGTATTATGGGATGTTGTTCCTCTTGAAGTTTGTGTTGTATTATAAGGCCGCCCATACTTTTGGAAGATATATACCATGTATGATTCTAGGCCTCACATAGTTTTATTACTTTGGGAAATAATTTGTATTGGATACCAAAGGTAGCACCACCTACCACCATCTCTTTGATCACTATGAAGTAATGTAGTAAGATCATTTACCAGATCGAGAAATTTGTTTTCCTGATGATTCACCCTTAGGGAAAGAAGAATATTGTGGCCATGAACTCCATATAGGGCTCCTTTTCACATCAGCAATAAATGGAGAAGGTCGTGGAGGATTACAGGGACATCTTCACCTCAACCACAGGGGTACCTCTACACTATTATTTCAATCACTCCATCGACCTCACCCTAGGTGCGCTGCAACACAATGGACCGATATATCGATTATATGTTCTAGAGAATGATAAAATCAAGAGGAAGGGTCAAGATTTTTTTCATAAATGGAACGTCAAGAAGAGTTCATCACCCTGTGGGAGTGTGATCATGTTTTTACACAAGAAGGAGGGGAACTAGAGACTTTGTATTGACTATCAGGTGTTGAATAAGATCAGTTTCTAGAATAGGTATCGAATCTCATAGATTGATGACCTTCTGGACCAACTCAATGGGGCCAAATATTTCATCAAGATTGAATTGAAGTCTGGTTATCACTACGTACCAATCGAAATATCTGATTTATTGAAGTTTTCCTTCAAATCCAAGGAGGGACTTTTCGAATGGCTGGTCATTCCTTTTGGGTTCACGAATTCCCCCAAAATATTCATGAGGAGATGGATGAGATATTGTGACCCTTCAAAAACTCATTTTTGGTGGTTTTTTTGGATGTCATCTAGATATTTAACCATATTTGAGAAGAGGACCTCCACCATACTCGACAGGTCCTCCAAACCCTACGAAAACACAAGTTGTGTGTCGATTTAAGGAAATGCACTTTTGGTATGACCCAGGTTCAATATATGGGGTACATTATTGATGAAAAAGGTGTTCATGTAGACCCAGCCAACATAAAAGTAATTCGGGATTGGCCAGCCCCAATCACTCTCACAGAGCTCTGAAGCTTTCTGTGTCTTGCCAATTTCTACCACAGGTTCATGTTGGGGTTTTTGCGTATCACTTGGCCTTTAAGTCAAGTCACCAAGGCTGAGAGAAAGAGAGATTATTTTTGTTTGAATCCCAACATTAGGAATTTTCTAAGTTGAAGCATCATCTCTTCTTTGCACTAGTTCTCAGATAACCAAACCTACAACAACCATTTGAGATTGAGACAAAAGCCTCTTATTGTGCTATTGGTGCAATTCTTACTCAGCGGGGACATCGAGTTGCATATCAGATTGAGACACTTTTAGACACATTATGAAAGTATCCCATTTATGAAAAAATATTTATTTCATTATGCAGACCTCCTGATAATGGAATCATTAAATTTTGGGGAAGGAAACGGTCATCCACATAGACCACCGACCCCTGTAGTTCATACTGACAAAAGTGATGTCTTAGAATTATCACCATTATAAATGGTAAAAATACCTGCAACAAGTCCATTGAACATTAATTATAATGAGGAAACCACCAATAATGTTTTATAATGCCTCAGAGGACCATCGAACATGGCGCTGACCGCTATGCTTGACTCTTGTGGGCACAAGACTTCGGGGTGGTCGAAACTTTATAATAGCGATCCAGAATTTGGAAACACATACCAGACGCTCATGGAAGGAAACCTAGTTGCAAATTTTCACTTCGAGGGTGCATTGTTATGCCACATGGGATACCTTTGTGTTCCTTCAAGTGAGTGTGCCAAAATGATTTGGGAGGCGCACTACAGTGAGGTCGCTGGACATTTGAGACTAGAGAAAATAGTCACAATGATACATAAGTATTTCTATTGGATAAAACTTAAACATGATGTTTGGAAGTACATCAAATCCTACACTTCTTGCACCATTTCCAAACCGACCATCAAGAAGTAAGGCCCATATTCTCCCCTTCATATTCCTAGTCGACCTGAGCAATCCATCTTCGTTGATTACATGTCGGGCCTTCCTTCTACTAAGCATCGTAACCACTACATTTTCACAGTCATCGACATATTCTCTAAGATGGCCATTCTGGTGGCTTGTAAGAAGATTATCACATCAAAAGCCACTTCTAATATCTTCATTTAATAAGTGTCACTATAGTCTAGGATCCCACAGTCCATCATCTCATATCGGGACAGCAGGTTCCTAGGAAAATTTTTGTCAAGTCTTTGGTTGATGATGGATACCAATATCACTAAGCCCATGGCCTTCCACCCCAAAACTAATGGTGAAATAGAGATCATTAAAATGATTATCGTACACATTCTATGCATGTACAAATAGAATAATCCACACAAATGGGATGAAATATTCCCTATGTCCATCATAGTTACAACATAGCTCTCCATAACTCAACTAGACATAGCCGATTTCAGGTGGGGTTGGGATTCCAATCACTATGTCCCATGGATGTGTCCATACAATTTGAAACTACTCTTGAATATTCGACTCATGTCAAGTTTGAATTTGAAAGTGCTAACAAATTCATTAATTTCATTCATCACATCCTTTAGTAGGTCCATCACACACTAGATAGATTTAATGCTAAGTACAAGAAATTTCATGATCAACATCAAGTGCCACACAAGTTCCAGGTGGGCCAAAAAGTTTGCCTACATTTATAGAAGGAGCACCTTTTTGGGCCCCACTGCAACTGTCACCCACTCCAATATGGGACATACACCATCACCAAGGTTGTAGGGGAAAATTTCCTCAAGCTCAATATTACCCTTTTCCTTGGCCTACACCTAATGTTCAATGTGGACCGCCTTGGGCCTTACTTTCAACCATTACTGGACACATCTGACCTTGCATAACAACTCACAGCAATAGGGTTAAACCCATAATTCATGGAACAATCCACAACTTATTAGATCATGGAAATGCGGGTGTAATATTCCCAATTAGCCCAAGCTAATGGGAATATACAATTTTGTTTCATTTTCCTGTTGCATGAATAAATGTGTAAAGGAGGACAATAAAAACTGCTAAAATAGTGAATAAATCAATGTCCCATGTGAACAAGGCTAAATCTAGGCTTTCTAAATAAAAAACCCTTATTTGTGAAAGGGATTGAGACATTTCACTAGGTCAGCCATGACCAGATCAATAGCATTGTCTAGAAGGGATGAACCTAATTGATGCATTGCGCAGTCTTAGTTGGAGGTGGCACATGTGAAAGAAGCTAAATCATTGAGATGGTTTAGGGTTTTTCAAGATATATATCTTATAAAAGGAAGAGGAGGATAGAATGAGAAGGTTGTTGATTGGATTATATTCTGAATATATTGTTTGTTTAGACATATATCATTCTCTTGTTGTTTAGTTGAGAATAGTGATGTTTAGCACTAGGTGTTCCTGATCGGGAATCCCACTTCTTTCCTTGAGAGGCCTCTTGGAAGATTCTTTCAAATATTTTCCATTATCAGGCATTTGGCCAAGCTTCACCTTCCAACTACAATGCAGATCCCGTTGAGGGTTTGGTTGTCCTTGTAAGCTGCAGCATGTTACATAGCATTTCGTCACTGTCCCTACAATCCCTCACCCTGCATATTGGAGGGTCCTTCCCATGACCTGTAAGTAGTGTCATACTCTGCAAACACCTTATTTGCATCCTTATGCATAAGGACATCATTTCTCCTGTTGAACATTTCCTCAAAAAACACACAAAAACCTATGTTTTGGCCTTGGTGCGGGTAGGCATTTCACCCCTCACGCCAATGTGGTAAATTTGCACTAGACCCCATGCCACCTGGTGCTCTGTCTCTGTGTAGTGCCCACAGAAACTATTTTAGGAATGTTTTCTAACAAATAGAGGTGGAATTTTCCTTCTAACTACCTCAGGGATGACTCATTATAAGTGGTTAAAGTTGATGAGCCACAGATCTCTCCCTTTAGGTAGTGGTTTTTTACCTCCCATGGAACACTCCTTGAAAATAGGACTCCCTTCCATGATTATAGGGATCCTAACCTCTCCCTCTTCCTCTATATAAATAGTCCTTATCCCTTTATGAAAGCTAGCTGAACATATAGCCAAGAAGCTGAACTTGGAGAAGAGATGCTATAGCTGAGTAATTTCTATAGAGAAGGTAGAACCAAGGAGAATTTCGTAGAGAGAGCCCCGTCTGAATTCCCGACGAGCCTTTGTGAGACACGTTCCGCTGGAACCCTATTGGAGGAGACCGCACCGTCGAAGCTTTCTTGTACTCTTCCTTTCTTTCATTAATATACTCGACTATGGTGTTGGTTCCATCATTTTTTTAAGTTGATTATTGATGCAATTGATTTAGTCTTCTTTGACTGACTGATAATTATGAATGTGAAATAGTATGTTGTATATTGTCATTGTTTCTTGTGTGTGTGCAGGTATCCGAGCGTGAAAGCGAGTAGACTATGACCTGTCAAACCAGGAACGAGAGGGAGCCACTCTTTTGACGAAAAAAACAGCGTAGGACCTCTAGTAAGTAATTTATCGAATCTCCATCCATTCGTTAACTAGGAATCGATATTATAGCTTGTCTCATTTGTGGCTAGACCCACTCTAGGGCTAGTGGGATCACCTCTATTTGCAGAGGGGATTTACCTCACCAACAAATTGGCGACTCCGGTGGGGACCAGTGTGAGTTTTTATTTCATCCATTAGGTCTTATTCTTGGTATTTGCTTGCTTAGCTTGCCTTTTATGATTATTGTTGTTGAGTCTAAGACCCCTGTTCATCTCCAAAGGATCAGATCTTACCACTGTTTTTCCAAAATTTTCCTTTTACCAGGGTTGACTTGATTGCTGCATTTTCTGGTTTGACATTCGCACCCACTGGCACTTGTTGCTAGTTCAGCACCCGCACCATCCATTTTTTGGCATTGATTACATCCAACTAGCCACACCAATTCTTGTAGGTATTAGGGTTTGCCTTGTTTTGGAGATTTTAGTAAGTACTTGTGTTTCTGGGTGATTTTTTGGCATGTTTTGGGTGCCTTGGGATTGTTTGTGATTGTGAACAACCTCCTTTCTTTAGTTGTTTGTCTGTTTCCTATCAGCATCATAGCCTTATGGTTTTCTAGTGCTTTGGTATGCTGAGCCTCCTGTAGGAGTCTGGGTCTTTTCTTTCATGGTCAACTTCATTCCTTGCTTGATTGCATTCGCCTCCCTTGACCTGTTTGAGTGATTGCATTGGTTGAATGGTTCTTACCTCCCACTCAGTTGTGATTCTTATCAGTTCAAGCATAGATTACACTGCTTGTATGGGTTTCCTTCAACATCTTTCTTCGATTTGAGAGATTGCAACATTGGTTTGAGTTTTGCTTTGTTTTCTTTTGAGTTTATTGAATTGTTTTGCTTCGACTCTTGCATTGAAATTCTTGAACTAGTGTGTTGGTTTTTTTTTCATGTCATTTAGTGCACTGTTTTTCCTATTACATTGAAAAATCAAAATAATTTTGTGCTTGCATTCTTGTTTGCATTGTGGAATTGAAAATATTTCGTATAACTAACATTGGACATTCTAGGAAAGATTTCTCATTTTCATTAGCTTGCATCAAATATTTTTGTGGATGCTTCTATGTGTTCTCATTATTTACTATCGCCTGAAAACTCATAAACTTTCTCCTAAGTAGCTTTTCATCGAACGAAATGGTATTTTATGGCATGTGGCTTGCATTTAGGGATTCGTGAGATTCAACATTCGATAGGACCTTGGAATTGAAACATAAATACAAGATCAACTTAAAATTTATTCAATTAACCTAAGGCAACATTGAAACCTAATGAAACATTTCGCAGTCTAAGTTAGAGATGTGTCCCAGCGTATTTAAACCTAGCAGCTGTCGCTCGCCATTTGGCTTCAGATAGCACTAGTATGGACTTGTGCTCCCCATACCATCGAGTATATAAAGGGAGACCCCTCTAGGTTGAAATCATTTTATCTGTAGGAAGCCGAGTCTGCCACCTTGTAATAATGATACACCGAACACAACATTCAGGGAGACTATCTGCACATACATCAAGTCCTTGGCTAATACTTCTTTCATTTTATTACCAAGGTGTATATGGCAGTTCACGAGAACCTGGTACACCCTCTTACTTAGACTACCTGAGCAATCATTTTCGATCTTTACTGACTCCATAAATTTGAAAAAATCATCGAGCACTTGTCCTTTCATGCTCGTTTCAACCTGAAAGTGATAGAGTCACCTTTTGCCTTTTTCTTGACTCTTAAAAGATGAAATGGTAGATTTTGGTTTCAGCATCTTAAAATTAATTGCCCATGAAATATTCCTGGTTAAAGTTAGTTTCCTTAGTGTTGTTTTAACGTAATTTCTAATGACAACCTTCCCGGAGTTCACCAACCAAGGAATCCCATCCGAAGGGAATCCTGGCCCTTTTCCTACTTTTGGGAATGTTGGTGCTCCTTATATGGTGACGTTGTCTCTTCCATGGTTAACTTTTGGTTTCCCCATGTGGTTGTTTTTGACCTTGGTGGTCCCAAATGCCCTGATATCTGTTCAACCATCACCTCCACCTGAACAGCCCCATATTGATTCTAAGGTGGACCTATCCCCTTCTTAGCCTATTTCTTTGGCCTCCTCTTCTACTTATCCTGGTGAAAGTTTGGATTCCAGTAACCAGGTGGCTAAGAAGAAGAAGAAAAAGAAGATGAAGAACAAGAAGTTAGATAAGTAAGAGGCTAATGTTGCAACTATTGTGCCCAAGAAACCTTCCATTGAGAAACCATCCAACCTTACACGGAAGGTCAAATTCCCTTGCATGTTGTGCAAAGGTGACTACCTTCTTTAAGAGTGCCTTGGCATTCCCAAGGTACTTGAAGTATGTTCCAACGATATTATGCCATTGCCTTTGGCTTCTAGAAGTCATATTAGGGGCACATCTTTGACTAGTGTTGATAAGAATCATAAGAAACAGGGTAAGATTACCAATCCCTATAAGTTGTGTGAAGGCCATCATCCCATTCACCTTTGTCTGTAAATGGATGAAGCCAAGAGAGTGTTGGACAACTCTACAGTTTTTGCACCCTGCCTTCCAGCTGGTTACCAGAAAATTTCTTTGAGTCTTCCACTAGTTGATTCCATAATCTGTCAAGAGTCATCCTTGGTTGATGCCGCTCCTCCGGAAATTCAAATTCAAGAATCTGTTCCCGACCAACCATTGGAAATGGAATTGTTCAACTTGATCCCGCCTATGGTTCATCAGGTCTTTTCCATTGAGAGTGGATCTCATTCCCCTCATGTTATTCTTATTCCATCAGATTCTTCAGACTTGGAGAAAGATTCTTCCGTCCCTGTAGTTCAAGAAGTTGCTCCTCCTACTCCCATGATGGAATTCCAGGAGAGTGCTCCTCTTGCTCCAGTAACACTAGGAGAAAAAAATCTCAATTCAGTGGTATCCCCTCTAAGTAGTTTGGTCGCTTCCTTTGATTGGAGTTGCTTTGCAGGATACTGCCTTTCGTCTTATGTGCCTTTCGAGATAATGGTACAAACCTTTGATCTGGTTGTACCCAGCACTATTATAGATGAAGGCACATCTGTTAGTATTCTATCTTCCACTACTTGGAAAGCTTTTGGTTCTCCACCACTTATGCCTGTTACGCAGAATATATTGGATTTTAACAGAGGAACCAGTCAACCGTTAGGGATCATTCCCAAATTCCTTATTACTTTGGGAAGGAAAATTGTTGATATAGACATGATGGTTGTTCCAAGCCCCTTGGATTTAAATTTGCTCTTGGGGCACGACTATAGTTATGTCATGGGGGCAGTTGTCTCTTCCCTTTTTCTTGTGATTTATTTTCCACACAAAGGTCAAATCGTGACCATTGATCAGCTTTCATTCTTTGGTCCTGGCATGACATCTAGTCCACCATCATCCCTTCCGGGTCTTTATCCACTGGATATATCTTCCCTGACATAGCTTAATTATGTGGCTACCTGTCCCGTGCCCACATTCAGTGATAGTATCATTGTGCATCACGTGCTGGGGGCATTGGGTCCTGATTTCCAAGATGTTGTTCTCCGATCAGATGTGAACCTCTTGGAGTCCATGACTTTTTATTCAACATGATAAAAGGTTGTCAGAGCAGAGTTCCTTGTCTTGTTTCAAACTCCTTAAACAATGAAACAAGGTGTTCTGAGGATAGCTCATATTCTATGTCATCCTCATTAAAAAATGAATTAGGTTAGGAGGATAGTTCTTTTAATGTGTCAACTTCGTTAAAATAATGAAACACATTCCCGTGCAATTCAAATCTTTTTTCAGATCTCATAAAATCCCAGTCGAGTCTTTCTCGGATCTCGTAATTTGAACCTTCACTCCATCTTCCTTTCATATGGACTGAAGCTTGGGGGCATATACCTCGAATTGAGTCACCATGCTAGGAGCATGCCCATTTTTTCAAGCATAGTTTGTTTCCATTTCAAGCTTGTGTAAAAATGAAACCAGTTTCAAGCATAGTTTATCTTTGTTTCAAGCTTGTGTAAAAATGAAACCAACTTGAAGCAGAGTTTCCTATGATTTCAAGCTTGTGTAAAAATGAGACCATTCCCATTTTACCTCTTGTTATTGCCATTTTATTAGCCTATTTTTCCAGATGAACCTTGGTTTTCTCATTCCATCGTCACCATATGCTTGGCCAATCATACTCCTTCAATTGATTGTTTTACCCATTCCTAAGGAGCCAACCTCTTAACCTTTACTTGTTCTGAGTATTTCCACCATCACCGGAACCAGTAGCTACCCTTAATACCACTCGTTCCTCCAGGTGGAGTCACCTTTTAACTCTTTTCTGACTCTCTAAAACTAAAAAGAGTGCCGAGATGCTTGTTGTTTTGAACTCGTTAAATTGGTTGCATAACAATATCTACCCATTATACGTTTACCCCTTTTTAAGACTAGGATAGAATATTTACGAAAAAAGGAATAACTTCGCCTATCGTGACTAAGAGGTTCTCTCAGACACAATTTTCTACCTTTTCGGATCTATGAGACTACCTACGAAAAGGGACTACTGGAGTTTTCTTTTCCGCTTTCTTTTCAAACTCTGTAAACATGAAAAGACGTCGAGTTGTTCCTTTTTCAGACTCGTTAAAAATTGATGACATCGAACTCCATCATTATGATGTTACCTGAGTTCCTCCTTCCTAGGGCTCGTAAAATGTACTAGGTTGGATTTGTCTGAAGGACAAACTTAAATCACAAGCACATGCTATCCCCTTCAAGCTTGTTTTCAAAAATAATTGGGGTACTTGCTAGAAATGATGGAGGGAAATGAAACTAGATTGTAGTCGTGTTGGCAGTATGTCGCTCTTGAACATGGCACTTTTCTGCATTCGTGTTGGGTTGGGGACATCTCACTTCGTCATTTTTTTGCCTCCATGGGTTTGGGTAATCTCTTTTGACTGCTCATCTGCTCTTTTCCACATCACCATGACCTCAGATCCCTTGATGTGAAATACTTCCAAATCTAGTGTCATGCTACAGATATGTTCAAGAGAATTTTTCCTTTGAATTTTTCAACCTCCCTCTGATTCTTTGTTGGTCTTGATTCACAAACATCATATTCCTCTATCTCGTGTCGATGCTGTGTGAAACATTATGGCCCACCTTCGATTAGGTCACTTCCTTTCGACTCCAGCTCATTATCCGAGAAGTTGATCTAGAGACTCCCTTCAGGTACCTTGGAGCCTGCATGCCTCATTGGCAGGTTCTTCACATTCAATGCAAGGTTTACATCATTGGCCTTCGATCGGATTATGCTATGGGTGTTCGATGCTAGATCACTATTTACATTCTGTGGATTGTACCTCTTGTACCTTAAGGACCATTTTCATTACTGATGGTTTCTCTCATGTCTGTTAACAACTTTCATTATTAGCTGGTAATCACACGATTTTCTTGAATGTTTGACTTCTACTCACATATTCGCATGCTCGAATTTGTACTTTGTTTAGGTCAAGATGGAGTGCAAGAACCTAGGTTTTGTCTGATGAAATCCAGGCTGCAGGTTTGTTGTGGGTTACTATGACTTATTACATGGCTCTTCTGATTGGATGGTTGTGACCATACCTGAGTCTATGTGCTGATCCCTACTACTGGATGGCTGTGTCCATATCTCCGATCTCATTTTTTATGTACTCTATTATGGATGGCTGTGCCCATACCACATGTCATGTATCAGAAATATTAGTTGTATTTGTAATTGCAGGTCTTCTGATAGCGGTTTTGGGGCCGAACATGTTCTCATAAATAATTTCACCCCTCCCTCTCTCTCGGACCTCATTCATTAGGGGGCATCTATTACACAACATTTTGTCACCATCCCTACAATCCCTTACCCCGCATATTAGAGGGTCCTTCCTATGATATGTGAGTAGTGTCATACTCTGCAAACACCTTCTTTTCATCCTTCTGTATAAGGAGATCATTTCTCCTGTTTAACATTTCCTCAAAAAGCACACAAAAACCTATGTTCTGGCCTTGGCATGGGTAGCTAGTTCACCCCTTGCACCAATGTGGTAAATTTGCACTAGAACACGTGCCACCTCGTGCTCTGTCTCTGTGTAGTTCCCACACCAGCTGTTTTAGGAAAAAAAAAATTAACAAATAGAGTTGGAAGTTTCCTTCTAACTACCTCAGGGATGACTCATTAGAAGTGTTTAAATTTTATGAGCCACGGATCTCTCCCTTTAGGTAGTGGTTTTTTACCTCCCATGGAACACTCCTTGAAGATAGGACTCCCTTCCATGATTATATGGATCCTAACCTCTCCCTTTATGAAAGCTAGCTAAACATATAGCCAAGAAGCTAAACTTAGAGAAGAGATACTATAACTAAGTAATTGCTATAAAGAAGGTAGAACCAAGGAAAATTTAGTAGAGAGAGCCCCGTCCAAATTCTCGACAAGCCTTTGTGATATGCGCTCCGCTGGAACCCTGTTGGAGGAGACTGCAACGTCGAAGCTTGGTTGTACTCTTCCTTTATTTCATTAATATACTCGACTATGGTGTTGGTTCCATCATTGTGTTATGTTGATTATTGATGCAATTGATTTAGTCTTCTTCGACTAACTAATAGTTATGAATGGGAAATAGTATGTTGTATATCGTCGTTGTTTTTTGTGTGTGTGCACGTATCCGAGTGTGAAAGCAAGCGGACTGTGACCTGTCAAACTAGGAACGAGAGGCAGCCACTCTTTCGATGACAACAACAACGTAGGACCTTCGATAAATCATCTATCGAATCTCTGTCCATTCATTAACTAGGAATCGATATTATAGCTTATCTCGTTTGTGGCTAGACCCACTCTAGGGCTAGTGGGATCACCTCTTTTTGCAGAGGGAATTTACCTCACCAACGCAGCAAGTGGAGGCTAGATCTACTTAGATCTGGGCCACTCTAGTGCCTCTTTTTAGTGGGAAAGCCTTCTATCTTATTGGCAAGGGTGTATTGGACCATTGGAGCTTCAGATCCACATCTTGGCATCAGGCCAAACTAATATTGAACCCTATAGCGTAGTCTATCTACCAGATTTGTGTTTTTCTATAGGTGTTGTTGTAAGGGCTTTTTGGCATAACCTTGGAGGAGTGATATCTAGTGTTGGGGATCTTCCCTTTAGTGTGGTGATCCATGGATTTCAGATCTAATCCATGTTATATTCCAATCTAAACTGGATACTCTTGTATTTACTTCAGCATTTCTGAGGATTTCTGCAGATTTTCAGCTTTAGATCTCAGTTCTACTCCATGTGCTTCATGTATTGATGAAAACCCCAAGGGGTATGTAAAGTAGAGACTCTATAGTGTATGGATATTTCATAGATTTTATTGTTTAGGCATTATTTTTCTCTAGATCTAAGTTGTAATCAACAAATTTTGTAGCATAATAGAAATAACACTGTCAAGCCTTTTGCAGTGAATACATGTGATTGCATCACCTTTTTTTGAGGGATTTATTCTCTATAAGTCTTCTATTTCCTGTTATACATTGTATGGACCTTATTGTAAATATTATTTGTGAATATATAAGTGATTCTTGGGCCTCCATATTGGCCTCCTATTGCTGTTTAGATAAACTGCATTATTTTGCTGCAGTTTTGTTTACATATTGCTGCAGTCTAATTTTTGGGATATTACAGTGGTATCAGAGCAATCATCTTGGCACAGCCTGTGCTTTCTTAATAAGCCAATATGTCTTCAGAATAATATGAGCCTCTTACTAACAGAGAGAAGAGGTATCTAAGAAGAAGATAGAAGAAATTTGATTACACAAATGATGATAAAGACAAGGGTAAAGCCCCTAAATCTGGAAGTGATATAGAAGGAAAGGACTTTGCAAAGATCCTTTTGAAAGCCATGTAAGATCTTGCTAGAGAGATCAAAGAGATGAGATTGGACAGAATCAAGGAATCTCCTAAGAGAGTTCATCTTGGATAAAGCTATGGCATGTGTCATCACTGGAATGATCAACCAGTGAACCAGCGACAAGTTCCACAATGCTCTACCATGCCTACTTTTTTGGTTTTGGAAAATGAAGGGCTTCAAGAGAAAGCATCCCTTGAAGACTATTTTGAATAATATGAGTCTCAGAATCAGAGATTCAAGGATCACTTGATTTTTCAACAGTTTTTTCACCTCAAGGACAAAATAAGACCAAGGCATCAACATAGAGATGGTGGATTCACTCAGAATCATGATCGACATCACTCTATGGGAAAATTATTTTTACCCAAGTTTGATGGGTCATCCACTTGTTCTGCCAAGGCATGGGTAGAAAAAATGGACATCTACTTTGAGTTGAACAAGGTCCCAGAGATGGAAGCTATCAAGATTGTAGTGCTGCACTTTGAAGGTGAAGCACAGAACTGGTGGTTCCATGGCTTGTCTACATTGGGTCATGCCAATGTGACTACATATTCTAAGTTCACTAGAAGGATGGTGGAAAGGTTTGAAAGAAAATATCTAGAGGCACCTTTCATGAGCCTTGCAAAGTTGAAGCAATCAGGTAATACATAGTCTTATATTTCTGAATTTTTGAGATTATCTGTTATGGTTCCTAATTTGTCTACAGAAATAAGGGTGTACATGTTCATCAATGGTATAGATGAACCTCTTCATGGGTTGGTAAAGTCTACGAAGCTCACTACCTTGCATGATGACATTGAGAGGGCTAGAGACCTTCAAGATTCCTTGCCAAAATAAAAGGCAAATTTTCAGCACAAGCCCTATTTCCCTTCTAAAGGAAAGGAAGAGAAAGTTTCTCCTTCAAAGGAGAGCTCATACAAGAAGCCTCTTGATGATGAAGTTTGGAGAGATCTAAGGAGAAAGAAGCTATGCTTTACTTGCCAAGAACCATGGGTACCTGGAAATAGATGTGCTACTGGTAAAGCACATTACATAGAGGTCTTCTCAGATCTTGAAGAAGATGAAGATGATGAACGAAGAAGGGGTCACAGTGCTGATAATGTTCAAGGAGATCCAACACCATAAGGAGATGGAAATGTAGCCTTTTCTCATATTGGAGTAAATCTTGCATCATTGAGAGGAGTATCTAAGTACTTGACCTTAAGATTTCAAGGTTCAGTCATGGATCAGAGGGTTTCTGTATTGATTGATAGTCGGGCTACCCACAACTTCATTTATGCCCATCTTGTGCAAAGTGTTGGAGTTCCTATGTTTTGGCAAGTTTGGCAATACCAAAAGATAAGACAACATCAAAACTTCTTTGGGACCTCAGGATCCAACCCTCCTGGGTCTAGAGAGGGATCTCTCTATAAAGTCAAAGGTATATGTCTTTGAGGTTCAGTTTCAAGATATTAGGCTACTTATAAGGCACAAGGTTTGTTTTGTTTTGTTTGTTTGTTTGGTTGTTGGGAAACATGAAGGAAGGATTCAATATAAGCCAAAGGGTGAGAAAAGAGGATTTTAGGAAAAGGAGGGATAATTCAAAGAAAACTCGAGACCATTGGACAATGGAGTCATGAAAGGGTTTACTTGCTATTCAGTATCCAAGGCTTTCAATTGGGCTAGTCATCTAAAATAGTGGATATGTAAAGATGATAGTGTGGTATGAAATGGCACGGAATGAAGGTGAATGACAAGGAAACCTCCGAGGTGACCACTTAGGAATCATATCTAGGGATAGGGCATGCCATTAAACACCTATGATCCAGCCTCTAAAAGTCTAACTCTTCAAAAAACAAGAGACACTTAAGATTTAAACACAAAGGTGAAACCTGAGATTAGAGAAAGGCTTTGAACTTTCAATGCTTCGAAATTCATCTTAAGGGAACTTAGAAAGGTTCAATTGATTGAAAAAGACCCTAGTGAGACAGAATCAGAATTCCAAACTCCTGGTATCCCAATTATTTCAATTTAAAACCCAAAAAGAACATCTAAGAACAGATTCATAAATTCATACATCAATTAGTGGTGAATAACAGCTACTACACTGGTTAAATTATCTTGAATTAGTTCTTAGATAACACAATCAATAGAAAACATCAAAGATAAGAAGACCAGGAGCATTAGGGTACCATGCAAGGGTATATAATAAGCCAGACTTCTGATTCTTACCAGAGAAATGAAATGTAATGAATTACAGAAAGAAAATAGAGACAAAGGTAGAACACATCACCGCTGCTTTCAATCAGGATCAAAAGAAATGTGCTTGTCATATTAAAGATCAACACCAGTCATGTACAAAATTATCCAACAGCTTGATATTCAGTCTGAAATCATCTCCTCAGCCTATTTTACAACTTTACACATAGAACTATGTCTCAAGAGAAATAGCTTACAATTCACAGATATCCGATCAACAACCAACAACGTGTTTCTTCATGAGTCTTATAGTTGAAAGAGAGGCAGAGGAGGTAGATGAAAAATTTAATGAAACCTTAAAACAAAAGAAGAAGAAGAGGGCTCGAGGCCCATTTTGTCTTAATATCTATGCATTAATATTCAGTACTCTTTGGGTGAAAGAGTGGTCTTCGATAGGCTGATATTAACTCCAGGTATGTTCCTTCATGTACCTTTCGGCTGCAGTACTCTGTAGTACTCTGGTGATAAGAAAAAGGCTAAATGACTTTAGGTCTGCAATATTGCATAACAAATTCTCTGGTAGCATTATGAATTTATGTCAGGGTGGAAATATTGTCAAGAATGCGATATAGAATAGAAAACAGTATTGGTACTTTGTCCTTTCACGGGAAAGAACCTTCTGCTGATGTGTGACACTGATAATATTTTTTTCTGTGCTTTAGGCCTCATTAGGCCTTCTGTGTTGGTCATAATGTCTACAATCTGGTACGCTTGCCCTTTTAACACTGAATTTAGGCTTAAAATATTCAATAACGGGCATTAAACTCTTTAATTCTTCACTGATACTCTTTGTCGCTTCATTGACTATCTCTGTCTGTGAAAATGGAGCTTTAATGGTGTTGGATGGTATTACAGAGTTAAACACTATTTTTAATGAAATTTTTCATTCTAACACCTCCCCAGGCATTTTCTCTGCAATCTCAGGCTCTGAACATGGCCTTCTCTGCACTCTGTGTCACTATGACAGTGACTGTGAGCCATGGTGGTTTCCACCGCCTGTAACCCTCCAAAACACACAAACATGTTAAGAAATCCATGCGGGAGGGAGGATGGATGTAGTGGAAGGCTGTGAAAATGGCAGCGCAACAAAGATGAATGTAGTGGATGCAAGGGGAATACGGCTAAAACATTTAGTGTAATGGTGAAAATCTGATCTGATGGAGGTTTGGTGGCAGAATTCTTTTGAACCATTCGATCAGATCTGGAGGTGGTGATCGAAGGTTGTGATTTGCTGGGGGAATTTTCTTTAGAAAGTTAGGCAATAGAAATAAACTTTAATGTTATTACACTAAATTTCTAATGCTGGGCAAAAGAAATGATTTTTAATGTAAATTATGAAAACTTAGACTTTGGCGAAATACAAAAGAAATGAATGAAAACGAAATGAAATGGGCTTGAATGGTCGGACTTGGCGTGGGTGGAGGGCGATCTAACCTGGACCGTTAGATCTTAGGAGGAGATCAATGGCTGAGATGATCAGATAAATTTCCTTGGTAGCGCGATGAAGAACTATGAATGAAATGCAAGATGTAGTGTGGGCCATTGATCTGAGTAGATCAATGGTCGAGATCTTTAGATGGTCTTTTAGGAGCAGAAGTAGGGAAGTGGTTTTCCAAGTGAAAACAGTTGTTTTCACGCAGCAAAATGGTGGTTTTAAATTTTTCCCAAAATCATGTGATATCGCTTGCCGTTCGACACGTGGCAAAATAAAACTGCCCATATTGCGTGAATTTTAACTGCTAATGTTCGGATGCGAAAGTTACGTGATATGGATGCTTGTTGTTGGATCTGGGACCATGAGATCTGATGGTGGTAGATGGAGCATGATATGAGGAGATGCATGGTTGGTAAGGTGGGGGGCGATCAAAGGTGGTTTGACTACGAGTCGTATGATTAGTGTGATGGACGGTCGAGATCTGCAGAGGGAAAGCAAAGGCGGAGGAGTTGGTTAGTGGTTGAGAGGATTCCTGACTGTTGGATCCCAGGGGATCAATGGTGGATATTTGAAGATGAGGTGGAGGTAAAAGGGCCATATAAATGCGTGGGAGTAATCCTGGCCATCAGATCAAATAGGACGGATGGTTGCTATTCAATCAGAATCGAAGGAGGCAGGGGCCAAAACTCCGATGGGCGATGTTGCGATTGCATCTAGACCGTCAGATCAGCGGAAGATCGACAGTCTCGATTGGATCGGATGGTGGCCAATCAAGGAACAGGGGGCGGAGTGAGATCAAATCATGGTCATTGTTTCTTGTGGATTCAATGGCCAGGATCCAATCAGGGAGACAAAAAGTGAACATTTTAAAATTTTCGATTGGTGATTGGAGTGGTGATGCGATGGCCATTGGATCAAAGGGGAATCAATGGTGAAGATGGCCATCAGAGGTTTGTAAAGTGATGAGGCAGGGGGTGCAGTGAAACAAGCGTGGATCATCGAATCTTTGTATATCGACGGCTAGTAATGCACCAAAGGTCGACAGAATGAAACACCATCGCATCAAAACTTTTTCACTTTACAAAGAAAATGCGCTCCGTTCCAACCTTCCAATGCAATAAGCGCTTTTTGCCTCAGCGCTCAGTCTTAGTGCCGGTTTCATGAAGGGGAAGTGGTTAGGGCTTAGCTGAAGGGGGCTTAGGCCTATTATATGGTAAAAAATGGGTTTTCGTCTTAAAAACAGAGCTTTTTAAGGGTGAACAGAGGTTCCGGTAGGAGGAAAGAGGAATTTTAAAATAAAATGAAGGGATTTCACTTGGTTTTTAAAGGTGAATTGGATGGTTTAGAAGACATAGGAAGGAATTTTGGGAGTCAAAGGGGAAATTTGAGAAGGGTAAAAAAGGGGTTAAAATGGGAAAATTTGCAGGGATACAAAGGGGAAAATGGAAGCCTTTCTGAGCCTAATTTTTTCATAGACAGTGAGGCTTTTTGGATGGAAATAATAGTGAAGATATTTTCTAAGGCAAAGGGCACACAGAGGCTTCAAGAATGATATGTTTTCAGAGGAAATGTATTTCTTGAAGGCTCATAAAAATATTTAGCCACCTGTTTGCTTGACAAAAATTTCATAGGTGGCTAATATTGGCTCCACATGGGGATGGCATCTTCTTGAAGGTGTCAGGAATTCAGAAAATAATCTTTGGAGTAGGCCAGATGCCTGATCCTTGAACCATATTTCTTCTTTGATTCAGATGTTTCAAACATGATGGATATTAATTAGCAGAAAAAATTCCCCAAACAATCTACCTACCCATCCTACAGTCCTAACATTTTTTCTTCTAGGTGCATTTGAATTTGCAACCTTCTTCATCATTTTTTTATTGAAAACAGAAAACAAACTAGTATAATTTTACCCTTATTCCTCTATGAGACCAGATTAAACTGTTGGCCTCACATCTTCTCTACCTATACTAATATCTGCTAGGATTAAACTGTCTAGCAGATTTATTTTTCTACATTCTACAACAAAAATTTGAAAACAGTCAAACCAGGATTAGACAGTCTGGTTTGCTGTGGGTCCATTGCATAAAGACAGCTGCACAGGAACTAAAATTGCAGAAAATTGAAAACAAATCTTGAAGGCTTGAAATCTTGAAAATTTGAAGCATCCTTCTTTTCTTTGTGACTCAAGTTTTGAGCTTATTATAGTCACTTTCTCTTCTTCATTTTAGCTCTGGTTTTGGGCTTGTTAGAGCTAATTCTTCTTTCTTCTTTGCTGGTTCAGATTTTGAGCATATTATAACCATCTTCCTTTAATTCCTTTGGCTCATGTTTTGATCATGTTAGAGCCAATCCTTTGCACTCTAGAGGTTCATGTTTTGAGCATGTTTGAAACTATTTTTTTTTTTTTTAATTTTCTTTTTTCTTGAAATCAAAACACTGCAATGGTATTTACAATGGAAATGGAAACTGTAAACTGGGAATTAGTAGTAGTAATTCTTGAGCATCCTGCCATTGACAGGACACCCAAGCAAATATGCACCATCTAGCTCTTGCAAAAAAAAGGCATTTGGACCAATAGTGGATTAGATGAAGTAAGGACCCTGCCACAAACTGTCAAATTTTCCATGCTTTCCTTTGTCTTCTATCCTAGAGTCCCACTTTAGAACCTTATCTCTAATTTTGAAATCACAAGATTTTTTTCTCTTATCAAATAACTTATTTATGTTTTCTTGCACTTTCAGAGCTCTGTTGTAGACTTCCTCTCTTGTCTGTTGGAGATGTATTGTTTGATTTATTCTCCTTACCATATTGTCCTCTTCTGTATGAATCTCTTGGACCAGTTTAATCACTGGTACCCCTAGGCTGGTAGGAAACACTGCCTCTGTTCCATAAACAAGCTGATATGGTGACATTCGAATGGACTTCTTTGTTGTTAGTCTGTCAGCCCACAAAGCATGCACTAAATTGTTATGCCATGATTTCTTATTCTCTTCAAGCATTTTTTTTATAATGATCACCAAGCTCTTGTTTGATGATTCAGCTAACCCATTACCTTATGGGTAATAAGCAATTGAATGACCAAGTGCTATCTGATACCTGTGACAAAAATCAATCATTTTCTTGGATCCAAAAGAAGCAACATTATCAGTGATTATATTTCTAGGGCAGCCAAACCTAGAGAGGATGTGGTCTTCTAGGAACTTAATGATAATAGAATCTGTGGAATTCCTAGAAGGGATGGCCTATATCCATTTTTTGAAATAGTCTGTGGTTGTAAGGATCCACTTGTGTTGTGCAGAAGAAGCAAGGTGTATTTCTCCTATAAAATCTAGGCCCCATTGTTGAAAGGAAGCCTCAACAATAATGGGTTGCAATGGTAAAGGGGGGAGCTTTCTTTTGCCTTAAAAAATCTGGCACTTATGGCAGAAAATTATCATTTTGTGGATGTCATTGAAAATTGTAGGCCAGTAATAGCTAGCTATGAGTATTTTGTTAGCAGTGGCTTTCCAGTTTAAATGGCCTCCACACTCTCCTGCATGGAACTCCTGTTTAATCCTTTCTGCTTCAGCTTCAGGCAAACATTTAAGTAATAAAACATTTGCATTTTTCCAGTATAAACATTCATTTAAAATGCAATAGTTCCTAGCTTTTAAATTTAGGAATCTAGCCTTAGCCTTTGATAAATCAGGAGGGGCATTGAGGTTTGTGAGTACATACAGGATATCAGAATACCAAGGAGAATTTTGAAATTGTTCTTCGACTGTAGGATCAGGCAGCCCTTCATGTTCATCCAAGGCATTTACCATGTTTATGTCAAGGGCTTACAAGTTAGATTCAGCCATCAGTTGAGCTAAGCCCTAACCTTTGATCAGTTTTGTGGGTTTTATTTCTAGATCATACTCTAATATTACATCAATCCATTTTCCCCTCTTTCCATCAGGATCCTGGGACAAAATTTCTTTAACCACTATGTTTGGCATGTAGGCAATGATGTGAGAATGCAGAATATACACCCTAAAGTCTTTCAAGGACTTTACCAAGGCATAGGCCTATTTTTCCATTATGTTATATTTTAAGGGTGCATCCCTCAGAGCTTTGCTAAAGAAAGAAATAGGATTTTCCATTCCCTCTGGATTTTTCTGCAGTAGGACTGTAGCCACTGTATGCTTGGGGGCAACAAAAAATATCAGGAAATATTTTGAGAAATCTAGGCTAATTAGGATAGGTGCCCGGGTGAGTGCAGGTTTAACTAATTCAAAATATTTTTTAGCCTCTACAGTCCACTTAACTCCTACACCTTTTTTTAGCATGTTTTTCATATCCCTGAGGTGCTCAACGAAGTTGGGAATGAACCTCCTTAAGAAGTTAATTTTCCCAATAAAGGACTGAAACTCTTTAATGTTTCTCGGGTGTGTAATCTGCAGTATTCCCTCAACTCTTTGTGGGTCTATTTTAATTCCCTTCTCTGATATAATATGGCCAATAAGCTTACCTTCTTGAAGCCCGAATACAGTATTCTTGGGATTTAATGACAAACCGAACCTTCTACATTTTTTGAACACTCTCCTCAGATTTTTTAGGTGCTCCTCATCAGTCTTGGAATAGACTGTTATGTCATCCAAATAGATGACAATGATGTGCCCTATCTCCTCTGAAAAGGCTATGTCCATTGCTCGTTGGAAGGTCGCACCAATGTTCATTAGTCCAAAAAGGCATTTTTACGTACATAAAGGTGCCCCATGGAGTGGTGAAAGCTATCTTGAGTTGGTCTTCTGGGAGTACTAACACTTGGTTATAGCCTGAGAAACCTTCTAATAGGGAGATCCCTTTTGAGCCAACTACCCTCTGCAGTATGTGTTCCATCTTTGGTAGGGGGTAATTGTCTTTAAGTGAAGCTCTGTTAAGGTTTCTGAAATCGATGCATAGTCTGATCTCACCTGTCTTTTTCCTCATAGCTACAAGGTTGGAAACCCAATCGGAGAACCTCACAGACACTATAATTCCTGCCTCGTACATCCTCTTGATTTCCTTTTCAACTAGAGGCAGTTGTTTCGGGTTAATTCTGTGAAGTTTCTATCTGAAGGGATTTTGGTTTTCTTTCAAAGGGATCTTGTGTTGTATAATGTCTGTATCGTAGGCCTTTAAGTCCTCGTAGCTCTAGGAAAACACATCGATGAAATATTTAAATAAGTCAATATATTTCTTTTTCATGTTTGTGGGCAAGGACTTAGCCAATTTAATCATCTTAGGCTTATCCTCGGTGCCTATGTTGCATTCCTCGACGTCAGAGTCTGAGTGTTCAATAGTGGGTTTTTCGCAACGTCGTTAAAATAAAAAAGATCCTCCAAAGGCACCAGTCCTCTGGGTATATTCTTATCTTTGGACTGCAGCACCTCTATTTCCTCTTTTTCTGTGTTCTTATACTCTTCAGTTTGATTTCCAGTTTCTTTAGTTAACATGTTTATTTCTATGTTATGGGGTGATTTTTCTTCATCGGGGGGCTCTTCACTCAGGCAGCTTTCATCAGATTTAGAGTCTGAATCAGAGAATTCAAACTCATTCCTGCCAGTCAAGAAATCCTCTATCTTCTTGTCGCCCTCAAAGACCTGCCAATATTTTTTGTTATCTAGCATTGCAGGTCTATATTTCATCTGAATGATGATTTTTTTGTCACTAGGAGCTTTCTGATATGAACTAGCTATGTAGGCTAATCCATTTGCAACAACGTTCTAACCCCTAGGAACAAACACAAGTTCATACTCTAGAAAGGTTTTCAGTAAATCCATAGCATCATTCATGTACACTCTCAATCTAGGGTGTTTAGTTGTATATTGTCTGTTCACCTGTTTTATGATTAACTCAGAGTCTCCATGTATAGCTATCCTTCAGGCTCCTAGTTTTTTCAACAGATTCAAGCCTAGGATAAGGGCCTCATACTCTGCGATATTTTTTGTACATTTAAAGTCCAGTCTGAAGGCATGACTCTCAACATATTCACTCTCAGTGTTATGTAACCACACTCTGGCTCCTGCATTCTTTCTAGTGCAAGACCCATCAAAATTCATTCTCCATAAGGGATCGTTTTTAGGTTTATCATCATTTTCCTCCCTAATGTTGGTTTCATTTTTATGTTGTAATATGGGGTCTGCATCATGGTGTGGAGGATTTTGTTCTTCATGATGTGTGTGGAGTTGAGAGAGATGACAAGTCAGTTGTTTGTAGTCCTATTCTTGTTCACTCTGATTTTCAAATTCAGTGCACTGTCCAAAGTTTTCTTCTTTGTTTTCTTCTATGTTTAGAGTGGCCGTTATGTTAAAATATATAGCCTCTACCCTATTGTTTTCATCTCTATCTTCTAGCTCTGGCTCGTCTATGGATTTATCGTTGTAAAGGATAAAATTGTCCAGATCCATGTGTACAGAGTACAGAGGTGAATTTTCAGGTTTTTCAGGGCTTCTGACCATGAACTTCATTTCTGCCTCTCTATACAGTCTCCTACGCAGGCTAAAGACAGGGATTGTGGCATATGACCCATCCATCTGCATTGTACCTTGTAGCTTGGCTCCCCATGACCTTGAGAACAACATGCCATACTTAGGTGGCACATCTGCCACTACAACATCCATAACCATGAATTTTGCTGGAATCTGAGTCAGGTTCACACAAAGGTATTTGATTAGGCCAAGGCACTTCACTCTGCTAGAGTCAAACGAATATAAATCCTTGTAAGGTCGGGTTATCTCTAGGCCTAGCTTCTCCATAATTACTTTAGGCATTAGGTTGTGTGATGCCCTAGAGTCATGCATTGCATTGTGAAGGATCTTGTCATGGATATTAAGGCTGATATAAAAAGGAGGTACTACCCCTTCCTGAAATTTCCCCTCTATCTTTGGACCAAACAAAAGGGTTGGTTGATCATCACTTAGATTGACAATGTCACTATTTTCACCTAGATTTAAAGCTTTCAAAATTTGGCCTTTATATACATCCTGAGTGGCCAGCTCAGAGAGTGGGACAAAGATTTTAATTTTAGCAATCTCACTCTCCAAATTGAAGTGAGATTGACTCTTTGTAAGACTCAATTCTGTTTTTTTAGCCACTACTTTAGTGGCAGAATCGGTGTGTTGATTCTAGTATGTATAGCATTTTCAATTGTTTTATCAGGAACACTAACTGCAGTGTTAGTACTGCTGGTTTGTTGACTTTGTTTATCAGTATTTTGGTTGTCTTTGTCTTTGTTCTTCCCAAAACTCTTAGTTGTTTATTTGTTGCTTTTAGCAGTCACCTTAGGAGTTTTCTCAGTCCTTTTCTTAATGGTAATCTCAGAAGCTTTTGGTTTACAATTTTATAAGCTCTTCTTGCTTCTAAGTTCATACTGCTCTCTGACCCGAATGATGGAATTTTCAAATCCTAGCCTATAATCCTCAAATTATAACCTTTCCTCATCCCAATGTGAGTGTGAGGTCTAATTGTCTTCTGTGGAACGGTTGTGAATTGAGCTGTCTATTTCCACCATGTTTATTGTGGTTCCCTCGGAGTCCTCTATTATCCCCTCATCCTCATCAAGGAAGTTCTCTTGAAATGGGGGTATGACTTGTTGATCAGAGTCTCTCTGTCTATTAGGATGGTTTTTTCTCCTAAAGTTCTGGTTCTGGTTCTGGTTTTGGTTTTTGTTCCGATTACTGACTGTGACAACCATTTTCACCATCATTTTCTCTAACCTTTCCATGTTTTTGGCTAGACTGTCATACTTGGGATCGAATGTGGAAGCTGATGTGTAATCCCTATATGTTACCTTTTTCTTAGACCTCATTCTGGCTCTCTTTTCAATCAGGTTAGCTTCTACACTCACTGCACCTTTTTGCATATCTTCCAATGTGTTGTAATTTCTCTCCCTAAGCTGGTAGGCCATGTTAGCATCAATGCCTTTACGATATTTCACTAAAGTCATACCTTGAGGAGGTTTCATGTGTGGAGGAAGAGCGTTGTAAACACTATTAAACCTTGTAGAATAGTCATGGACACTCTCTCCTAAATTTCTTTTAAGATTCTTGTATTCTGCTAAGATTTGGAGAGGGTTGGTCTTGACTTCCCATTTGTTTATGAAGGATTGATATAAATAGGGAAGATCATGGATGCTATTAGGGGGTAGGCCTTTAAACCACCTCTTCACATCACCTCCTAAACTCTGGGCAAAGATTATCATCTTGACTGTCTCATCATCTATGTCCATATAGTCAAAGGAATCTTCCATCCTATCTACATGGTGCTGAGATGTGGTAGACTCTTTTGCAGTGAAATGTGGGATTTTTGACTGATAATCATTGGGTAAAGGCATTAGAGGCTGTGGTAACACCAAAGGAGCATACCATGCTGCCATAATGGTGTTCCGTGGAGGTAATGGATTGGCTTGAGCAGCAAGTATAAGGATGACAGGAATACTAGGACCAGCAACACTTTGATGAGCTGATTTAGGGTGATAGAGCCCTAAGTTTTGAATGAAATGAATATCTAGAGGTGTAGATGGAGGGGTATCTCTATCCCTAATATGTTGACCACTATGAGATGATGAACCAGGAAGCTCAAGGTCTGACTGGTCTAGAGCACTGAATGACTTAGTTCTTGGTAAATTTCTTTGTGAGTCTAAGTCAAAATAAGTATCTGATAGAGCTGTAAAGTTTTCTGGTGCAGAGTTAGCTCTATGGATGTGTCCGGAAATAGTTGGCCTCTTAGGGGTGGGAGATTTCCTAAGAATTCTCTTAGGGTTTTCAACTATTTCAGGTGGGTTTGGGTTAGGATAAGCTCTTCTATGAATGGTTCTTGAAGCCAGTATGTTGTCTTAAAACAAAGAAACTTAATCCTACTTGTTACTTATAATATGGCTAATGTTGTAATGAAGGTTGGTCTCCCAATGGAGTCTTATGAAACCAAGATAACCAATAGGCCTACTGATCACCAGTGGATTCTTTAATCATCAAGGAACTATGGAGTCGCCAGGTGGAAGGTTTAGAATGTTTCAAGAAGGTTATTGTCCACCACAGTGATTAACCATCAAAATCAGGCTACTATGGTCTTCTTTGAGTTCTTAGAAGTGTTTAAAGGTGTGTTTTACTCAAAACTCCCCAGTGGAGTCACCATTATGTTGGAGACTACAATGGGACACAAGACCAGATATAGCAGTTAAGGGCACTCAAAGTTTTCCTCCCCAGTGGAGTCGCCATTATGTTGGAGTTCCTGTGTTTTGGCAAGTTTGGCAATACAAAAAGATAAGAAAACATCAAAACCACTTTGGGACCTCATGATCTAGCCATCCTAGGTCCAGAGATGGATCTGTCTATAAATTCAAAGGTATATGTCTTTGAGGTTTAGTTTCAAGATATTAGGATAGTTATAGCGCACAAGGTTTGTTTTGTTTTGTTTGTTTGTTTGGTTGTTGGGAAACATGAAGGAAGGATTCAATATAATCCAAAGGGTGAGAAAAGAGGATTTTAGGCAAAGGAGGGATAATTAGGAGAACACTCGAGACCATTGGGCAATGGATTCATGAAAGGGTTTACTTGCTATTCAGTATCCAAGGCTTTCAATTGGGCTAGTCATCTAAAACGGTGGATCTTTGAAGATGATAGTGTGGTATGAAATGGCACGGAATGAAGGTGAATGACAAGGAAACCTCCAAGGTGACCACTTAGGAATCATATCTAGGGACAGGGCATGCCATTAAACACCTATGATCCAGCCTCTAAAAGGCTAACTCTTCAGACAACAAGAGACACTTAAGATTTAAACACAAAGGTGAAACCTGAGATCATAGAAAGGCTTTAAACTTTCAATGCTTTGGCATTCAGCTTAAGGGAACTTAGAAAGGTTCAATTGATTGAAAAAGACCCTAGTGAGATAGAATCAACATTCTAAACTCTCGGTATCCCAATTCTTTCAATTTAAAACCCAACAAGAACAGCTAAGAACATATTCATAAATTCATACATCAGTTAATAGTGAATAACAACTACTACACTGGTTAAATTATCTTGAATTAGTTCTCAGATAACACAATCAGTAGAAAACATCAAAGATAAGAAGAGAAAGAGCATTAGGGTACCATGCAAGGGTATATCCTAAGCCAGACTTCTGATTCTTACCAGAGAAATGAAATGTAATGAATTACAAGAAGAAAGCAAAGACAAAGGTAGAATACATCACCGCTGCTTTAAGTCAGGATCCAAAGAAATGTGCTCATGTAAAAAATTATCCAATAGTTTTATATTCAATCTGAAATCATCTCCTCGGCCTATTTTACAACTTTACACATAGAACTATGTCTCAAGAGAAATAGATTACAATTCACGGATATTCGATCAACAACCAACAATGTGTTTCTTCATGAGTATTATAGCTTAAAGAGAGGCAGAGGAGGTAGATGAAACATTGAATGAAACATTAAAACAGAAGAAGAAGAAGAGGGCTCGAGGCCCATTCTATCTTAATATCTATGTATTAATCTTCAATACTCTTTGGGTGAAAGAGTGATCTTGGACAGGCTGATATTAACTCCAGGTATGTTCCTTGATGTAATTTTCGGCTGCAGTACTTTGTAGTACTATGGTGATAAGAAAAAGGAAAATAAATGACTTTAGGTCTGCCATACTGCATAACAAATGCTCTGGTAGCATTAGGACTTTCTATCAGGGTGGAAATCTTCTCAGGAACGCAATATAGAATAGAAAACAGTATGGGTACTTTGTCCTTTCACGAGAAATAACCTTCTGCTGATGTGTGACACTGATAATATTTTTTTCTGTGCTTTAGGCCTAATTAGGCCTTCTGTGTTAATCATAAGGTCTACAATCTAGTACATTTTCCCTTTCAACACTGAATTAAGGCTTAAAATATTCAATAACGGGCATTAAACTCTTTAATTCTTCACTAATACTCTTTTCCACTTCATTGACTGTCTCTGTCTGTGAAAATGGAGCTTTAATGGTGCTGGATGGTCTTACAAAGTTAAACACTATTTTTAATGAAATTTTTCATTCCAACACCTCCCTGGGCATTTTCTCTGCAATCTCAGGCTCTAAACATGGCCTTCTCTTCACTCTATGTCACTATGACAGTGACTATGAGCCATGGAAGTTTCCACTGCCTATAACCCTGCAAAACACACAAACATGTTAAGAAATCCATGCGGGAGGGAGGATGGATGCTGTGGACGGCTGTGAGAATGGCAGCGTAGCAGAGATGAATGCAGTGGATGCAAGGAGAAAATAGCTGAAAAATGCAGTGTAATGGTGAAAATCTGATCTGATGGAGGTTTGGTGGTGGAATTCTTTTGAATGGTTTGATCAGATCTGGAGGTGGTGATCAAAGGCTGTGATTTTTTGGGGGAATTTCCATTAGAAATTTAGGCAATAGAAATAAAATTTAATGTTATTACACTAAAGTTCTAATGTTGAGCAGAAGAAATGATTTTTAATGTAAATCATAAAAATTTAGACTTTGGTGAAATACAAAAGAAATGAATGAAAATGAAATGAAATTGGCTTGAATGGTGGGACCTAGCATGGGAGGAGAGTGATTTAACTTAGACCATTAGATCTCATGAGGAGATCAACGGCTGAGATGATCCGATAAAGTTCCTTAGTAGCGCGATGAAGAACTGTGAATGAAATGTGAGATGTAGTGTGGGTCATTGATCTAAGCAGATCAATGGTCAAGATCTTTAGATGGTATTTTAGGAGTGGAAGTGGGGAAGTGGTTTTCTAAGGGAAAAAAATTGTTTTCGCACAACGAAAGGGTGGTTTTAATTTTTTCCCAAAATCATGCGATATCGCTTTCAGCTCAACACGTGGCGAAATAAAATTTCCCATATCGTGTGAATTTGAACTATTAACATTTGGATGCCAAAGTTACGTGATATGGATGCTGGCTGTTGGATCTGGGACCATGAGATCTGACGGTGGAATATGGAGTGCGATACGAGGAGATGCGTAGTCGGTAAGGTGGGGGCCGATCAAAGGTGTTTTGACTGTGAGCTGTTCGATCAGTGCGATGGACGGTCAATATCTGCAGAGGGAAAGCAAAGGCAGAGGAGTTGGTTAGTGGTTGGGAGGATTCCTGACCGTTGGATCCCAGGGGATCAATGGTGGAGATTTGAAGATGAGGTGGAGGTAAAAGGGCCATATAAATGCATGGGAGTAATCCTGGCCGTCGGATCAAATAGGATGGACGGTTGCAATTCAATCGAAATCGGAGGAGGCAGGGGCCAAAACTCCAATGGGAAATGTTGCAATTGCATCTGGACCGTCAGATCAGTGGAAGATCTATGGTCATGATTGGATCGGAGGGTGGCCAATCGAGGAACACGGGGCAGAGTGAGATCAAATCCTGGCCGTTGGTTCTTGTGGATTCAATGGCCAGGATCCAATCAGGGATCGGCCATTCGGGGAGACAGAAAGTGCACATTTTAAAATTTATGATTGGCAATTGGAGCGATGCTTCCATGGCTGTTGGATCAAAGGGGAATCAACAGTGTGTTAGCCATCAATATTTTTCACCTGTTGATGATGACTAGTTTTTAAATCCAAGTATTCTAGTAGCTGATCTCCAATTTGTCAAATTTGTCAGCTAGAGAACACCCCTAAAAAATTTTTCATCCTACCTTTTCAAATCAGCCTATGATGAGAAAAAACCTAGTTTTCAAGCCCTATCTAGTCTCAGTCATATAAGCTTGTCCATCAGCTGTCATAAGCTAAAGTCATCTATTGTCATTCACCCTCATCCCCAGGTCATTCATTAACCAACTATTGATAAGAATGTCAGCCACCCTACCTCTGGTCATATGTCATCTTAAGATCTGTTCATACCAAAGAGAATACTCCAAATCTATCAAATATCTCCCCTAAGTTAGGTAGTGGCGCTTTAGGAAATCCTCTCTTGGCAAACTATCCTAAGCCAAAATAACCTCTGTCTAATACCAACTAGTCAGAGATGGCCTTCTTATTCTGCAAACAAAGTTTGATACACCCTTAGGTTGCGCCACTAACGAATCTTGGTGTCTCAGTAGTGCATGTTTCAAAAGCCAAACTCATACTGTGTTGATATATAGTGTTTCAGTGTCCTTTTCAAAGAAGAAATGTACCAGTGTTCCAGAAGACATTATTAAACTAAACATGAGAAGACAACTGCTTCTCATGTTGTTTTCAACCTGGGATGAAAGTATTAGTCAGAGAGGTAATTCAATGAACTTCTGCAAACACTGTCAAAAAGTTAGTGACTTATGACTAGCAAGTGATACTCTACAGATACAAGTCAGGTTTCTCCCGGTTTCTAAAGATGCATAAGAGTATTTTAACAACATGATATATATCTCAGAGAATGCCTCTCATACCATATTGTCAAATTTTCACTTTTTTTACTTACTGTGATATACCAAGCAAAGATAGGCATTACAAGGAAAGATGACACAGTTTGAGAAAGGGATGAAATGTCACTTGTTGTTAACCTCCTCCAAGCATGAGTAGATGGTTGGGTGACTGTGTAAAACCTCCTCCAAACATGAGCAGATGGTTGGGTGACTGTGTAAAACCTCCTCCAAACATGAGCAAATGGTTGGGTGACTATGTAAAACCTCCTCCAAGCATGAGCAGATGGTTAGGTCATTGGTTGTAAATATCCTTCATTTAAAAGCAGATGGTTTGGAAATGTGATAAGGGCCTCCTTCATTTAACAAGTAGAGGGTCAAGAACTGAGGTATAACTTCATTCAAAGAGCACAAGGATAACAATGCTTCAAACGGCTTAAAAAACTTGTTTACAATTTTTTCTCCAATGGATGAAACCACTGATACAACAGTGGTGTTTCAAGGAATTCTTACATGTTTTCACTGATTGAAATATAGCATTGAATTTTAGTGAGAAGAAATTCAAGGTTTATGATTTGAGGGCTGGTGTTAAACATAGGCCAAGCAGTGATATTATAGTATTCAAAGAAGCTTTGTTTTTCTTCTATCAAAGATCTCCTTCAAAGGCAATATGAAACTAAAGTGAACAAAACTTAGAACAAGCTCATCAATGACAGGAAGGGTATGAAAAAATGTCTCAAATTCAAGACAATATTCAAAGAATCAAGCCATATCACTATCATAAACAAAGATCTTTTTATGAAACATGTGAAAAGACCTTGCTGTTGCATATGATTGCATTAAGGGTCTCTAAAGGCCTCTTTCCTTGATCAACAGATATAATTCAAGCCTCGGTGAATACAACTAAGGTTTTACCCACAGTCAAAGAGAAATATCATTATAAGGATGCCTCAGTAGTCTTTGATATTTCTCCAGAGCGGTTTTCCTTTTTTAAGGATAGAAATGGAAAAAGGGTGACAGGGTTATTTTCTTAATGAGGAAACAGTGAAAAGATCTTTCTTTCTAAGGAGTTTTCTTTACTTCAGAAAAAGTCATGACTATGGTGTCCTCAAAAATAAGTTGTCCACAACATTTTTGTTATTAACTTGATCGAAGATGGGTCTTTGTAATGTTTTAAAGGTGATGAAATTACAAAAACAGTGATTCATGTTTTGACAAAACAAAAAAGGGCCTTTTCAAACATATAAACCCTCCAAAGCATGATATAAGGAAATTTGAGTTTTCTTTCATATAAAATGCAGAGGATACCATTGCAGAGTCCCATTTTCATTTCTCAAAAACACGAAAAAAATGCTCCCCTAGCTGCTCACTCGAGAAACGAGGTTTTTAGAAAAAAAAATTCAAGTTTTTTCAAAGCTCGAACCTGCGCGGCGCGCCTATGAACGTAAATACATAGGGCTTCAATGGTTGTGCAGCACGCCTGTAGCAGTGCACGGCGCACCTGTGATTCCGTTCATTCACTGCCCAAAACTGACCCGACGGTCTGTTGTGCAGTGCCCTTAGATTTAAACACATCACTCCTCCATTTTCCTTCCAAAAAAGCTCTAAAATCTCCTCCAACAATCGACCAAGGCCCTTAAGCATTTCTTCGAGGTATTCTCCATTTCCTCTTGGAAAAATTCAAATTTTGAAGGGGGTTTTTTGCGGTGTCTTTTTTCCTAAGAAGGAATAATGATTTTGAAACCATTTCATCATGTAAAAAAATGAGATAGGCAGTGTTAAAGGGAAAAAGTTCTTGTGAAAACTGAATAAATTTTTCTTATGTTTGGAGGTCTCAAATAAATTTGGAGAGTGTCTTAACAGTGGTTTTAAGGGCATTTTGTCATTTAAAAAGCACAGGAGAAAAGCAGTGATTAGAGGTTAGAGCCTTTGGTAAAAAATTAAAGAGTTTTGTTGCTGTGAATGCCAAGGATTAGTACAGTGATATGTGGGGTGTTTTTATTAGTCTTAAAGGGCCTTAACTGCCTTTAAAAGTAGTGATAACCCACAGTTGCTACAAGGAGTAGACTTTGTTAAAAAATTAGAGGATAAAACAATGAATGGAAAAGGAGGATTGTTAGATAAATTTGAAAACTCTTCTGGTGTTATTAAAAATCCAAAACCATACACAAATTACTAGACAGAAATACAGAGTTGTAGAGGTCTCAAGTTGGCTGGAAGGTGTCCTAACAGTGTTAAAACAAGAACAAACTTTGTCTGCAAAATCAAAGGGGAAAATACTGATTATAAGGTGAAGGCTTGGTCATATAAAGTGTCCTCTCTGTGTTGTGAAATAGTGAACTTTGTGCAGCCACCAGAGTTCCAAAAACAGAGTGTGTTGAAAGGTTTTTCAAGTCCGCTGAGGGTGTCTTGTTTATTTTGTAAAGAACAGTGAATAGAAAAAGAACATTTTTTGGAGGAAACGTGTTTTTTTTTTCAAAACATAAGAGTTCTTTCTTCACCAAGAGAACACAAACACATATTTTCAAGACCTTGCCCAAGCACAGTGATAAATTGGATTTTTGTTTTTCATTTGACAAGCACTTGTTGATTGGCATCAAAGAGGCACAGTGACTTATAAGGAGGACAAAGTGTGGTGTTGGGAAACCATTTCAAAAACCATTTGAGCAGCTTTTCTTGGTCAAGACATCAAAGAGTATTCAAAGCAAAATGCCTCCCAGGCAAGACAGAAGAAGTGGCCCTCATAGGAGGTTTGAACCTATTTCAACTGAAGAGGAAAATCCTCATCCATCAGTCCTGTTTAAATTTCATGAAGTTGGATGTCTAGAGTTTTGTCAAAGGGTGCAGGAGGCGAAACACTATCTCCCCTTGACACATCTTTGTGCTTTGAGATTGCAAGGGAAACACTTTCAACTGGCAGGCTTGGATTTAAAGTTTTCTCCTAGATCCATTTCCAAGGCTACCAAAATCCCTTATGTCGGGGAAAGGTGGTTTAAACAGAGCTACCTAGACTTAGAACAATACAAACCCTTTTTGAAGCCGGAGAATCAGGATACATGTCCATCCATCTTTCCTTTCTCATATCTGTTGACTAGTTATGCTCCCCACATGAAGATAATCATGAAATATTTCACATGCGAGGGAAGATTTTCCTGGGTCAATGCTTACCATGTCCAGTTGCTCATGCATTTCACAAGAGCCCAATTGTTAAATCTCCCCTTCTTCCTCCATAGAAGTATTGAAAATATGGCCTCCACTATTCAAAAGAGACCTCTCTCTCAGCAGTCAACTTTCCTTTTCCATCATTCCCTCATCAAGATTGTTATTCTTCATCAACTTGAGAAGAATGGAAACTCTTGGGACACTTTCATTTCACATCTAGATTTCGTCATTGTCCCTTCATCCCATGCATCTCCTTCACCTTCCACTCAACATATTTCACCGTATTCAAGTAAGCCCATTCCCAAGAAGCTAAAATTTCCCATGATTAGTGAAGAACAGCAGCATGATGAAGAAGGGCAGCATGGTGAAGAAGAGCAGCCTGATGAAGAAGGGCAGTAAGGTGAAGAAGAGCATAGTGAGGAAAGGTAGCAAAGTGAAGAAAAACAAAGTGATGATATACAACACAGTGATGAAGAAAAGCGCCATGAAAAATATCAAAACAGTGAGGAGGGAAATGATGAGGAAATTGAATAGTTTGATGAGGATATATGTAGCCCTCATAGTAGCAAAAATGATGAAGATAAAACCCAAAACATTGAAGAGACAGAGCCTCAAAGTCCTAAAGAAAGCAAAGACAAGAGTAAAGAGGGCAGCCCTCAAAAGGACATGCAAGATGACAGTCAAAGTATTCATGAAGAAACTCAAAACAATGGCAAGGATGATGAGGGAAGTAGCAAGGGTAAAGAACAAATAGAGCATGTGCTAGCTGCCTCTCTTAGGCAAGGGACCATGCTTTCTCCTCCAAAAGTGGCAAAGCCCCGGACATCAAGGAAAAGGGTGCCTCAAACTATAACTCCAAATGTTACTAGGGCCCTTCGAAGCAAGGGGAAGTTGCCCAAGCAACCCATTGTTGAATTACCTAAGAGGAGGAAGACCAAGAAGGCCACCTAAAGCAAGGGAAAGGAGAAAGAAGAAAGCAGCCATGAGAAGGAGAGTGACTTTGACATAATTCAAATCCAAAGTGATGATAGCGACAATGAGGCCCAAATCCTAGAGTCTCTCTTGATCAATAGAGAAGAAAAAATTCATAATTTAAGGGCAGATCTAGAGAGGTCTAGAAACTTCATTCACTTTTTGCAAACACAAAATAAACATATTAGTGTCCACATGGCGGTATATGAGACACAGGCCATCAAATATAAAAAATAGGCCTCCAAGGCACAAATTAAGTTGGAAGAACTCATGGTCGAGTTCAATGATAGCAAAGATGAATATCATCCAAGAAGAAAGAGGCCAAGGAACATGGGACTCAAAAGAGCCTTAGAGAAACAAAAGGAGGAAGAAGCTGCCCTTTTCCAATATTTTTGTCTCACTACGTTGTTCACCCAAGAGATATAAAGCAATCGAGAAGCATGGCTCGAGAGGGTGAATGATCACTTGGAGAAGAAGTTGGAAAAGGCCAATAGAGATTTTGACCTTCACAAGAGGATGGCCGGGCACTATAAGAAGCTTAATCAGTTCGCCCGACGGAAATTGAAGGCCACACAGGAAAAACTCTAGGAAGCTCAAAAGAGGCACCCGACACCAAAAATGAAGAAAGACACCTCAGAGATCCAAATTTTGGCCTCATATTCTCAGCATGTTTCTGAAAACCTTTGAGGGTCATGCTCGCCAAAATTGGGTGAAATTCAACAAATTTTGGTTTTTTGTCATTTTTGGGCTTTTGGCTAAAAATCATGGGCATCGCCATTTCTGTTTGGGACATTCTCAAAGGATTAAAATAGTATCATTGGATGCCATAATTTTAGGGGCATTTACTCAGTTATTTTTAGATCAGTTGAATATGATTTGGTCCCCCAAAATGGCGAAAAACACACTTTTTCCACACTGCCTCGTTTATCAGCAAAGTCTATTTTTTGGGTTTTTACACACAGGTTATTTTTTGATAGACTTATAGTTATAATTTTGAATAAAAATAATAATTTTCAGAAAATTTACATTCATAGCTTTCCAACGAGCCATCACGGGCCTCATTTCGACATCGGGAAGGCTTCCAAAAGTTGCCCACAAGACAGAAGACTTTTTGCTGATATTTTTCTTAAGTATTTTTGTGAAAAATGTACTTTTCTAAAGTGACTTTTCCTCATGTGCGTTTAGCTATTTTTCAGCATGGTTAGTTAGGAAAAGTGAATATATTTTCCTTTTTTAGCACTCTTGAGATATTTTATTAGATATTTTGTGCCTTGGGCTTTGCAAAGCCTCAAGGACAAAATTAGATATTTTTTATGGGACAATGAGATTGCAAGTTGTACTAGGAGGTTTTCCCTCATCTTGGCCTATATATTCCAAGAGATTTCATTGTAAATAAGGCTGAACTTGATGATATAGAGCAATATATGGTTATACAAGCTTGAAAGAAACACTTGTCTCATGCATTGGATAGTTTCTTGAATATTTTTGTATGATGAAAGAGGACTGTTGTTGGATTCCTTGACTTGGTAAAATGGTATAGTGTCCCTCTCTATTATGCTTCTTAGTTTTCATTCATATTCCATGTTCTTGCTTGCTATAAGACAATAGAGAATAGATTTGAGACATGCCCTTGGAGGCACCTCAAATTTCCTGTTTCTTTATAGCTTCTACGTTTTCTTCCTTCTTAGTCACATCAAATAATCCTTGATTTCTCTTTGATAACTGAAGAAATTGTTTGCTTGTTTCATTTATGGTTTTATGCATGCTAAGTATGATTCATGGTATGCACTTCTTACTCATGGCTAGTCATAGCTCCACCTCTGAAACCTTTCTTTGATTTTTTGATTGTCATTTGTTGAACCAAGGAGGTCTTGTACTGATCTTGCCCTTTGCCTAAAACTATGCAATATTGCTTCAAAGTGCCCAATAGCGTGAAATACTATGCTTAGGAATTTTCTCATAGTGATTTGAGTTGTTTGTTTGTCTTAATTGTATTTCCCCAAAGTCTGATAGCAATTTTCGAAAGTTAGAGAGTCGTATATCTCTATGCATTGCTTGAATGTTTATTTCTATGCATTGATCACTTTATAGTTACATTTCTCATGATTAATGGTTAGCCCTACCATGTTTATGTCAGCTATTGAAATATTTATGTTTGAAATCCTTTGTTCTTCACAAATTTAGTGTCCATCCCACTCCATTTTACCTCGACCAAATCGGCCCTTCAACAACCTTGTATCACCATCTGAAAGCTTTCTTAACCTTTTCGACCCCATAGCCCAGTTAATCTGACAATATTTTTATCTATCTCAGTCTTTGATCAGTTCATCCCTCACAAACCTAAAAACAAAACCAAAAACCTACTTCATAACTAGCCTAAAATCAGAAACACAAGAAGCAAACACACAGATATCCCTTACACAAATAGAGAGAGCCCTCTCTGAGTCCAGGAAGGCTAGGTCCTTGGGTACCAATGATTGGTTTGATGTTACCCTGTCACTTGGCTTGCCAGTCAGCCAAATCACGGGACACTAACATAATGGTGATCACGGTGGGACTCTGAGTGATAAACAAAATTATATTCCCTAAACCTTCAGAGACCTTTGAGAATACTATCTTGTGGACTTATCCCATAGCTCACTAACATAATGGCGATCACGATGGGACTCTGAGTAATAAACAAACTTAGATTCCCTAAAAATTCTAGTAGCCTTAAGAATACTATCTGGTTGACTTATCCCACTGCTCACTAACATAATGGCGATCACGGTGGGACCTTCCGAGTTAGTGACAATCTAAGTACTTCTTAGTAACTCTTGAAGTCTCAATCAAACTTAGAAAACTTAAGTGTTGTTTGAAGAGTAGAAGCTAACTCTTTCACCATCTTAGCAAAATGATGATTCAGTTATAGGAAACTCTTCCAAACCTCATACGCTACACATAAAACTCAGAAAACCCCAAAACATCCCCAAATTGGCTTTTCCTAGTTATTGGTGGTGGACCATAGCTACATCTCTATAAAAAAAACAAATTTCCACCTGGTGACTTCACTAGCCTCCAGTATGCCTAAAAACTCCATAAAAAACCAAAATTTTCATAAACCATAACTTTCTGTTGACTCATCCTTCCCAAAACTTAAAATTCATGGTGCAAACTCTGTGATCAGTGACAAAATAAGTATAACTTAGCGATTCAGAAAACTTCACCTAAACATAGGATATAAACAGGAATAAACTTGCAAATAGAACCATCAGCTTTCCCAGACATCCTAGCAAACTATTGAAACCAAGTAATAACTCTTCCTTGCAATTCTTCACCTCAAATTTTGCTAGAAAAATTTTTCTCGAAAGCATCTTTGATAAGTATTGGTGGTGGACCATATATCTCAAATAAATCCACCTGGCAACTCCACTAGCCTAATTTTTGTTGACCATCATTCACATTAGCAAAACCCCTAGAGAGGCCATCCGTCCAAAACAATCACAAATTCCATCCTCTCTAAACTTTGATTTCAAAATCTGGCTTCACAAAGAATCTATACTAGATCTCACCTGAACCCAAATCCCCCTATCATAGGAGATGACCCAGAGAATATTCTGTGGCAAGCTTCTGAAACTGGAAACTTAGCTACTGATAGGTCCATCCATAAAGCAAGATCAGTACCTGAACATCTCACATCCTTACAGGATTCCCAATTTGACTTAAAATCAACAAAAACCCTTTTTAGAAGCAAGTCACAAAGTAAGGTAAACTTTGACGATCTTGAGCCCCTAGATTTGCCACAGAGTCCTAGTAGAGAAGCCTCACCTACTACACCTCCCAAATTTCAGCTTCTCCATCACTTTGGCTCCTACCACCCCAGATCTACTCAAAATTAGATCACTAGCCCAAGTACATCCACCACACCCATCCAAACCACTACTGTTCAAATCACCTAAGCTCATCCTACAAGCCCTCATATTGTAAATCATCCATTAGCTCCCACCATGGTAGCTTGGTATGCACCTTTGGTGTTACCACACCCTTTGGCTCCTTTACAAAATGAATATCAATCCAAAATCTCGCACTTTACTGGAGTTGAGGCTACTACCGCTCAACAACAGGTAGATAGAATTAGCGATGCCTTTGAATACATGGAAATAGAATATGATACTATAAGAATGAGGATGTTCGCCCAAATCCTGGGTGGAGAACCCAAAAAATGGTTTAAGAGCTTAACTCCAAATAGCGTACACGATCTCCCAGAACTCTACCAAACCTTCATAAATATGTGGGAAATCAGAAAGAAACCCATTCAAATCCTGTTGGAATATAACAATCTAAAAAGGGAAAATGGGGAAAGTGTCCAGGAATACTGCACTAGGTTAAATAGTGTGTATAACGCCCTCCTGCTTCACTTCAAACCTCCACTTGGCTTAGCCTTAGCAAATTTCCCTGAAGGTTTTGACCCAGACATGACTTATCAACTAAGAGACAAGGATCCCCCAACCTTAGAGGAAATGCAAACAGTGGCCATAAGTGCAGAAACCAACTTAGCAGAAAAAAGAGCTAGGACCAGATTAGAAAGGAAAGTCACATACCTGGATGAGGTCTCTCCTTCAACCCCTTCCTTAGATCCTAGAATAGATGACTTGGTTAGATCCATGGAGAAAATGTGGGAAAAGATAAGTGAAAAAACACCTCTTAGGGACAACCAGCCAAACCCTCCAAACAGAAACAGGAACCAAAACTTTAGGAGAGAACAACCTCAAAACAAACCAACGGAAACTGACCAACAAATTAGGCCACCCTTTAATGAAAATTATGTTGATGAGGATGAGATGGATACAAAACCCATTGATGAAAGTCATTTGAACCTAATAGGTTCTAATAACGAGAGTGAGGTTTACCTCACAGAAGAAGAACAAGCTTTCTTCTCTCCGAATCAAAATGAAAGCAACTATGAATATCCCAAAGATCCTGCTATATATTTTTAGAATGCCATAATAGAAGCTCACAGGAAGTATGATCTTAGAAGTAGAAAAAACCAAGACAACTCCAAGAAAGGTAGCTCAGACACTACTAAAACCCCTGATGCCATCCTTAAAAGAGCAGTGGATAGCAACAAAATCGTGGTCAAGAAAACTGACCAAAGCAAAGATAAAGCTATTCAGACAAACCTTGGCCCAGATTTTCCCAGTACCTCTTCCAAGATTCCCGAGATGTCTATTTTGAACAAAATCCCGAAACATAGTCAGCAAACTAAGAACATAGAGAAAGTCATGGCTAAAAAAACTAAAGAAAACCTATCTAAACTACAAGCACCCTTCAGTTTTGAGGGATAAATCACCAAAATAAATATTACCATGCCTCTCACTGAAATTATCACCCAAAGCTCTTATAAATCCCAAGTGTTAAAGGTCCTGAATACAGGAAATGATGCAAACACCCTAAATCTAGCTGATGACACTCCTGAAGTGTTGCTTGGTCCAAAAATAGAAGGGAAATTCCAAGAAGGAACCACTCTTCCCTTTTACATCAATCTGAATATCCATGACCAAATCCTACACAATGCCATGCTAGACTCTGGTGCCTCGCATAATCTCATGTTGAAGGTTGTGATGGAAAGATTAGGCCTAGAAATCACAAAACCTTATAAAGACTTATATTCATTTGATTCAAGTAGAGTCAAGTGTCTAGGCTTAATCAAAGATCTTTGTTTCAGTTTGGCCCAAATACCTTCAAAACACCTGATCATGGACATAGTGGTAGCAGACATTCCCCCCAAGTACGTAATTCTTTTATCCAAAACTTGGGGAGCTAAGCTTCAGGGAAATATTAAACTTGATATGTCCCACACCACTATTCCTGTGTTTAACCAAACTAGAATACTCTATCGGGAATCACACATGAAATATATGGTCAGCAGCCAAGAAAGGCCAAATAACATCCCGATGTACTCCTTGCATTCTGATCTGAATTCTTTCATTTTACACATTGATGAAGACATTGAAGAACAATCAAGAGGATTTGAAACAAACTTAGACCCACCACATCAGCTGCCCCAAGTTATCTATGATGAACTAGACACTCAAAATTATCATGACCATGAGCAATTATGTCTTGAGGAAAGAGAGTTTGTTCCTCTTGAAACAGAGATAGAGAAAGAAGCACAAAACATTATGTACCATCAAGAAAATTTCTCAAACCATAGTCAAACATCAGCAATAACATCAGGAGACTTTTTTAGAATAGAGGCATTAGAATACTTGCATATCACAAACCTCTTTGGAAATCAGGGGCAGGGAAGCTTAATGTTCTTACCATACCTTAAGGATTTACCATCACATAACTCTACCCCTTCAAATGAAACATTGACTGTAGCCATAACAGCTCAAAATCCAGGAAAAATGTCTAAAAAACTTCTTATGAAAGGATATGATGACTGCAGTCCAAGTACACCTGAGTTGTTTGAACTAGCTAGCATTTTTCCACTCCACCAAAGACTTAGAACTACTAGAATTTGCAATATTGTTCAAAATACTACTTCATGTAGAGAAAACAGTGATAAGCACTATGCCACTACCATCACTCCAAGAAACAACTTCGACAAAAGACAATACAAAAATCTTGACCAAACAATAGTATTCAAAGATAAAACAGCTGGTCATAGGATCTATTTTGATTTTAGACATACAAATACACACTCTTGTGATATAAATTATATCCTTTCGGTCCAAGACCATGATATACAAATGATAAATTATTTTAATCATGTGTCTTTGCAAAATGATGTATCAGTATATTTCCAAATAATCTCTTTGCAAAGCAAACAGATCAAAGAATTTTTCAAGTATTTTGGAAGTAGTTCCATCTTCAAACCCAGAATTGCAAAACCACCGGACACCAAAAACATGCTCCTAAAAGCCATGTTTCTAGTTCTGAATTTTTTCATTCTGATGTACCTTGATGATGTCATCATATACTTCAAAAATGACAAAGAATATCTGCATTATTTGAAAAAGATGTACAACAAAAGAAGAAGTGGGAATCATAGGTATAAAGAGGTACAATGGGAAGATACGGGGTTGTTTAGAGATTCATGCATGAATCCTTATGTCATGCTTGAAAGAGAAAATTTTCCAAATTTTTCTTTTCAAGAGCTGAGTGGACCAAGAGTGGTAGGAGATCCTTATGAAGATAAGATGCTTAAGTTTCACCATTTCCAGGATTTATGAGTTAAAATATTTTCAATCATTGTATATACCGTTGTTTGAAAAATAAATCAAAAAGCAGAAAATTCAAAAACAATAGAAAAAGAGGGCGGTTTGAAAAATAGAAAGAAATCCCCATGTTCAAAAAATAGTCATTCTGAAAGCGTGCAAGACTAAATGCCACTACTAGTGCTCAAAATTTCTTGTTCAGTTATCTAGCCTAATCATAACTGAACATGTTTTAAATTTATTTGTTGATAAGTTAGTGAGAGGAAAGATAATCAACATTGTGTAAGTTTGACTTGTCAAAGAAAATAGATTAGGAAAAGATACTAGTTTTACATGCTCAAAACAGAACCAAAAAGGAAAACAAGGATGAAAAAAAAATTGTGTATCCTAGCCCTGATTTTCTAGATTTCATTTTATGAGAAATAATATTTGTGTGCAGCTTGTCTTTCATGCCACAAGTACATGACAAGTCAGACTGTCTAATCCTGATTTGGTCATTTTTCAATTTCATGTTTTAGATTAGAGAATCACTAGTACAAAATAGCTAATTAATTACTAAAAAAATGACTAAAATTTGCATATAAACGACTATTTTTCGGTCGGTGACCAATAGTAGCTAATTTACAGTGTCTTATAACGCGACCAACTTTTAGTCGTTTTTAACTTAGTCATTGATTGGTTATCTCAATTTTGTTGTCGAGTAGTATATTTGGTCATTAATTTAATCATTGATTTGGTCATTAATTTAGTCATTGATTTGGTCACTAATTTAATCATTGATTTGGTCATTAATTGTCACAATTAATGATCAAATATACCACAAAATATATTACTATATAATCACCTGAGAAAACCAATTAACGACCAAAAAAATATGACCAAAATGTTGGTTGTATTATAAGATACTGTAAATTAGCTACTAATAGTCATATATATGCAAATTTTAGTCATTGCTTGAAACTAATTAATGACCAAAGAAATATGACTAAATTTTTTGTCGTGTTATAAGATACTGTAAATTAACTACTAATAGTCGTTTATATGCAAAATTTAGTCATTATTTGTAATCACAAATTTATCATTTGCAGTGGTCATTTATCTTTTTTGTTAGTTTCATATTCATTATATAAACGACTGATTTAGTAGTTTATATTCATTACATTTACTTTCATTAATAATCATTATAAATTACTAATTTGGTCATATATTTATGTTATTTGTGTTCATCATTAATCAATATAAACTACTAATTTAGTAGTTTTAAATTGATTTTTATGTGTTCATTATTAATCAACATAAATTAATTTGTATATTTTAAAAAATAGCATACAATGTGCATGTTCATCTAATATGAAAACATAAAGTTGCATATGTTAATTATAATACTAAACAATATCAAGTGCAATTATAAATAATTTCAACCACAAATTATATTATATGAAATGCTAAATTATTACAATGAGTTTCCAACTTAATATTGGTTGGACTACAATTTATACATGAAATGATGTTTCATCACTTCAAAACATTATCATTGTGTTGTCAAGGCATTGCAGGTGATTTCACCAACTCTGAAGACCTGACCATCAGTATTTATATGTGTGTCTTATGCGAGATATTGGCTCTAAGGGTATCACAAGACCATTTCTCTTCTCTCTTTTCTTGCATTTGTCACTACAATGTTATTGCTCTCCTCTTTCTTCAATTTTTGCTTCTTACCATCAATATTGAGTTCATTTTCTGTAAACAAAAGATACAATGTAGAGTGTAAGACATGAACGACAATAAACACTATAATATACAGTGAATTTGACTGTAAATAATTTATATGACATATACCTCAACATCAGCAATGTCAAAGCCATTTTTCCCCATAAAAGTAAGAAACTCAAACAAATTTTCTTCAGTTGCGCGATAGTGGCAACTATAATGTGGCCAGATGACCTGTATAAATAAAGAAAATAAAATGTCACCATATATATAAAAGAACACCTTAGTAACTTAGTATTCAACGTTCAGAGAAAGCTTAAAAACAATCATGTCAACTAAGTTATATGCTAAAAGCTCAAGTTGTAGATAACTTATGAAAACAAATAATATGAGGTGTGATGTTTAATCCTTGTCATTTTATTTGCAAAAAAAATTCATTTTCTAATGCATGAACTTGGTCAAGTATATAAACAAAATGTACTCAAATAACAACATGAAAGTCAACTTTTCTTATATTCATGAAAATATTTTAACACAAAATAGCTATAAGGATTCCAATAAATATCGTGTAATACTAATTTCATCTTCAAGTTGTGGTTGTTGTTTAAATGGAGATGATACCAAGTATTTTCAATTTCATAGTTAAACGACAAAACAAAATCAAAAAAAGCCTCCAAAATACAATTAAACAATAAAGAGAGAATATCATAGAATGGAAATTGCAATTATAAAAAAAATTGTTTACTTGTCCACCGATGTCGTGTCTGGAATTCCTAAAACATTTGCTTGCCCATTTGCATTTCCTCTCCTGGCGCCCGCGAACCAAAAATAAAAGTGATTGTTCTTTCACCGCAGTAATTTTACGTTAAAAAGCTAAAAATAAGAAGATTATGTGGCTCCGAGCCAGCGCAAAAACGGGAAGGTCCAAGGCTTGATTCCTCAGACGTCCATGGTATTCCGCTGAAAGAGGGAGGGGGATCTCGAAATCCAGAAAATTTTGAAAGTGCTGAGTTTGATTCCAGGGGCCATAAATAAGTGTTGTGAATGTGTGACTTTGTTGTTTATGAGGTTGTTGTCAACATCGCTCTTTTGGACAGCTGGCAAGCATTTCGTATGTGATACTGTCACATTGTACGGACGCATAGTGCCGAAGGGTTTGGTGCCACTGAATGCTCGGGGGCAGAGAGGTTGACTCGAGTAGATTTACTTTCAACGCCGTCTATTGAGGAAAATAAATTTGAAACTTAGATCCTCAAGTTGCACTATTATAAAATTTCATTGTTCAGAACACCCAAACATTCCTTTTGCGCATAGCTTGGAAGGAGAGTTGAAAATCTGTGTAGAATTTAAATGAAAGGAATGATAAAAAGGTTCCTGGAATATCTTCCGAGTTGGACTGATATGGTGATTGTGTTATAATTTCAGTACCAACCATGAGGAGATCAAAAAGAGAGCATGTGGCCAGGAATCGTACTCCTGGTATTACATATGCAGGGAATGGGAAGATAGGGATCTATGAAAAACCATGTAAGGTTCCTCCAATAGAAAAAGTTGAAAAAGTAAATATTACTAAGATGATAGACACTGTAGTGGATGGTGACAAAAATAATCTCTGCATCAAAAATATTAGATGCACGTAGGTACAGACAATCTATGTCATCAAAGTTTAAGGTTATCATAAGGGAACCACAAGAAGGAGAAAGCACAAAGAATCATGTAAGTGATGCTTCCACTGCCATTGATAGAAGTGCAATAAGAAATAAGAATATAGAAATTGGGGAGCATGTGACACTGCAGCTAGAGTCACTGGACAATGATGGAAGGTTGCAAGATTTGGAACAAAACACGGAAAGTGGGCTTGGTGTTTCAGGACAATATGGCACATATAATAGTTTGACTGTGTTTGAGAAAAGTAGCAAACAGAGGGAATTCACTCAAATAAATAGAAAGTAAAAGCATCAAGCTGAATTGCCACAGGATTATGTGCCTACTCCAACAACTGTCAAATCCCCAGCTAAAGTTGTTGGTGCTCACAATCAAACTTCAGGGCTTAACATCACCAAATTAGAAGGTTTGGAGGACCAACAAGAGGTTGAGAATGGTCAACATAAAAAAGAGAGTTCCCAGAAGTAGTAGGATTCATAACAAGAAAGATATACAAAAAGATTTAGTTAAAGAGAGTTACTCAGCACCTGAGAGAAGATCTGGGAAAATGTACAAGTTTAAAGTTCTGGAGGACAAAAATGGCACTAGTACTGTTAGAGACCATGAAATAAAGTTGACAGGTCTAAAGGTTTGAAGAAAAGGACAACATGATGTTGTACAGAATCAGGTTAAAGGATGTATCCAATATATAACTAGCAGTCAAGAAGGTGGTTCACGTGAATTTCTTGAAGAAACATATGGAGAAAAGAGTTATAAAAAGAAGAGAAAAAGGAGCATATGACAGAAAGGAGATGTCGACAGGGACAAGAAAGAAGACAATTTTCTTGATGATTCTGGCATGGATCTTGTTGTTTTTGTTCCTATTGGGGAAAAAGGTGAAATGCAACAGCATGGGATGAGTGAGGATCAGCATACCAAGGAATGGGCTCAATGTATCAAATGAAAAAAGTGGAAGAGAATAGAGAATATTCAAGTATGTAGGCAGTCTTGGTATTGTGATGACAGTGCATGTCATGCTTTGAATGCTACTTGTGTTGCTTCACAGGAGTAAACTAAATAAGGTCTTTCTAATTCTTGCATGCACATTGAACCAAATACAAATGCTGATGACCATGTGGAATCACGTGCTTGTTTTCAAAGAAATGAATCTTCTGCTAATATGTGGAAATGTAGGAGTGGGGCAAGAATCTTCTAATGGAGATTCTGAGTCAGATGAGAATAACATAAGCAATGATTCGGAACCAAAGACAATTGTTTGGGCTGAGATAGAAATGGGCAGATGGTGGCCTTCTTTCACTGTGCTAAAGTCTGATAGTATGCAGAAAAAAAAGTTCGTCTACACATGATGGGTTGGCATTAACTCAGCTCATTTACTCTGTGGATTCAAGGGAGGAACCCGAATTTATTAAGGCAAGGTCTTTTCGTCTGTTTTGGGAGAAATATGAAGAAATTAAAAATATGTGTAAAGATAAGAAATTTTTAGATGTTGTTACCAAAACTCATCAGTTGTATCATAATTGTTTGCCAAAGGACCCACCTATACGTTCAGTCGGCTTGCAAAGAAGCTATTTGGAGTCATCAGGACAAGTTGAGGAGCCATTTAGTTCTTTGCAGGAGGACAAAGCTATTGTAAATTGAGATAACGATGGAGGAGATGACTCTGCTATAACTCAAAAGGGGGCAAAAAGGTTGAGAAAGAATGTTCCAGGGTTTGACAGTCGTCGAATCTGTGTAGAGGATTATGAAGATGAGGGCACTTTGGACCTTAAGAGAACGATTAGTGGAACAGAGGTAAGCAGAGAATATGCTAACATTGAGGAACCATTTGCTGTGCATATAAGTGGTTTTGTTGCGAAGTCTTATACAGATTGCTATAATAATGTGTGCCAAGTTTGTAAAGAAGGCGAGGAGCTGCTGAGTTGTGATGGAAAAGACTTCCTCGTAACTTACCATATAGGTTGCCTTGACCCACCCTTGGTTCAAGTTCCTCTTGGTGACTGGTACTACCCAACTTGTACTTACATGAGAATATCATGTGGTGTACACTCTCTCTGCAAAGAAGTCGAATCAATATGGGACGTCAAGCATGTTGAATCTGAACAATTTGCTAAATTGGATGCCTTTGTGGAAAAAAAAAAGAGAAAGTGGACAACATTTTTTAGAGCGAATATGGTGTTCATCCTGTTATAGGTTGTTCAATGTTGTCTTCAACTCAGAGAGATCACGATAAGCTAAAAGAAAAAACATTGCTTAAATCTAATAATGTCGGAGATCGTGAAATTACTGCGAAGACTACATACCAAGTGAAATCAGATAAAGTAGTAGGACGACTCAAGAAAAAAAAATGATATATTTTGTTAAGTATAGAGGACTTTCTCATATTCATAATTGTTAGGTCAGTGAAATTTTGCTTGTCCATGAAGCTCCCAAGCAGCTGGCTAATTTCAATAAAAAAACTGCAGCAAGGAAAGGCTCTAAAATGGAACTCTGAATGGGTTGAACCACAATGGCTTATTCATAAGAGAGCACTGATATTTCCTAAGCATCTTGATAAAAAGTGTACGGATTCAATTAGTGAATTGGGCTGGAAAGAATGGCTCGTCAAATGGAAAGGGTTAGGCTATGATCAATGTATATGGGAGTAAGAAGATAGAAGTTTTCTTAACCTAACTTCAACTAAGGAACTAATGAAAGCATAAGAACTTCACTATTATGAGGCACACCAGCGAGCTAGTCCTATTCAAGCAGGTAAGGAAAAAAAGCTACAAAACAGTCCTTTTTCAAGGTTGAAAAGACCTCCAGACTGGATGAAAGGGCTACTGGATTATTCTCTTCTTAGATCTGTCAATAAAATTCGAGAGTTCTAGCAAAACCACAAGAATGCTCTTGTCATTGATGAAGTTAATCAGGAATGCATTGCAATAATGATTTCCTTTATTCTATCCTTAATCAAGTATTTTCAAATAAACAAACCTATTGTCACTATCACATCAACTGCTGGAATATATAGCTCGGACTCGGAATTTTTGAGGTGGGCTTCTTCTATAAATATGGTGGCTTATTGTGGTAATAGAGAGTCAAGAGATGTTATCCGGAAGCTTGAATTTTCATAATAAAGTGGATGTGTGCTTGTTCATATTGTCTTATCAACCTCTGATGTTGTCACCATGGATCTGGACTCTTTAATATGCCTTGATTGGGAAGCAGTGATTGTAGATGAAGGGCAATGCCTTAAACTCTCAAAAAATTTCTAGCATCTGGAGCAACTACCTGTTGATTTTCAACTTGTGATTTTCCATGAGAAGTTGAAGGATAATGCCCCTGATGTTTCTCATCTTCTTGCCTTCCTCGATACTGAAAAAGAGAGTCAACATGTTAATGAGTTTGAAGAGCAACAACATAACAGTAGTGAACATCTTGGTTTATTGAAGAGAAAGTTGTCAGAAAACATTGTATATGAGCGAAAATCAGACCCTTTGACGAGTGCCAATTTCAAAGAGTATTGGGTCCCTGTAGACCTGGCATATGTATAGGTGAAGCAATACTGCAACATTTTTATGAAAAATATAGATTTTTTGTGTTCAGTGGCGAAGAAAAATGATTTTGGAGCTCTCAGGGACATCCTTCTTTCATTAAGGAAGTTTTTCAATCATCCTTATCTTGTAAATGGTTCATTGCAAAGTTTGCATCGAAAGGTCCTTTCAAAATTTGAATTCCTTGACACTGATATAAATGCCAGCAACAAGTTGCAACTGTTGGACAATATACTATCAGAGCTAAGGCTAGAAGGCTAAAGGGTGTTGATTCTTTTCCAGATGATTGAACGATCTAGGTCAATTTCCATTGGTGATATTCTGGATGATCATATCAGGCAACGTTTTGGGATTGACTCCTATGAGTGTATTGATGGTTTCTTACTTGCTACCAAGAAACATGCAGTGTTGCAGAATTTTAATAGTAAGGATTCTGGATGGTTTGTGTTTTTACTCAAAAAATGTGCTTGTGGAACAAGCATAAAGCTTTTTTCAATTGACACTGTAATAATATTTGACAGTGACTGGAACCCAATCAGTGACTTACGGGCCTTACGGAAGATACATATCGATAACCAAGTTGAGTACTTGAAAATCTTTCGGTTCTATTGCCCATACACAGTGGAGGAGAGAGTCATGATTTATGCCAAGCAAGACTACTTACTAGATAATAGTTTGGAAAATTTTAGTACAACAGTTTTCCATTTGCTCCTCAGTTGGGGTGTTGCACATCTTTTCGAGAAGTATGAGAAGCTTCATGATGTGAATGATCTTGATTTAAATTGACATCTATTTCTAGAAATTGAAAACTTGAAGTCTTTATCTCAAGACATGTTAACCCGTGCATGTGACATATCTGAGATTGATAATACACCAGAGAATGGTATTATTGAAAAATTACCACGGGAAGGCAGGTATGGAAAAGGTGTCCCACTGCTTGGTGAGTCAAATGGCCAATTGACAGCAGAGAAGATACCATCAGAGAAGATACCTACTAATATTTCCTTGAAAAAAGTTACTAAAAGGAAGGTGTATAAAAAAACATGGTACTACTAGACAGATGGAGAGACCAAGAAGAAAGGTGTAGTACTATGGAGGATCACCCAATAAATCTATGTCTCATTCTGATGATATAGAATCAAGGAAGAAGTGAAGACGTGTATGTGGAACACTTGATCCAATCTCAATGTCCTCCTGGCTTAAGGATGCAAAAAATTCATTGGCTAGTGAAAAGGAAATAACTGAAAACAAAATTCAATTGCATGCAGATGGTGCCAAAAAAACATCCAATGAATCTGTAAAAGATGATTGTGGAAATTTTTCCCATCCCAAAAGCAGAATTATCTGAGGTGGGATATTATCACAATTCCCAGGAAAAAAAACCCTGAGACAGAAACAAAACCCTGAGACTGGTTATTTACATAATTATTTTGAGGCAAATTAATTTGAATTTTTTTAGCATCAAAGGAAGCTAATCCCAACCAACCCCCTTCCTTAGGCCACTCGACGATTATTTGTGCTCTGCAATAGGTCTTAACTTCTGAAGAAATTTCCTACTCCTATATAGAGCTCAGAGTGGCTATCTGAGGCAAGTATAGAGGAATTGATTAAGGACCGAAGCAGATCCAAGACTCTCTAATACGATGCAGTGGTATTGGATAGATTCTCGGAGAATTTTCTGAAGGAAATCCAAGGAAGAAGAAGATTTTTATCCTCCGTCTTGACCCCTGAAACCGTTCAGATACTAGCCCTGATTAGAATTCACAAATGTTTATTCAAGTCTAATGGATTTATGGTTAGAATACAACTTTGTCCAATATGAAATTATATTGCAACTATTTGAAACTATACTAAACTATTAAATATGGAGAATATAGTGGTACTATGAAATTTTGTTGCATGGTTGAACTATCGTATTTTTTACTTTAATGTTGAGATAGCAATGTTATTTACTGAAGAATTCATTCATTTGTATTGGATGAATCTTAGTGTCATTGTCCGAAAAATAATTTGTTGAAATCCTAGGGTGAAATTTTCCCTAGGATCTCACAAAAACAAGCAAATCAAATTTACCAAGTAAAAAATAAAGATCAAGATCTGCAATAGCTATATTAAAGCTTGAAACTACCAATTATTCTTCAATCCTGAAGTATTGAGCATGTGATGCCAAATTCATCCCATAAAAGTCTTCCTTCAATTTGCATACATGTATCTCTCACCCATGCACCTGAAAGCCTCTCAATTGATTGATGTATATTGCCTCCTCGATTAGACCATTAAGAAACAATTTTTTTACATCCATTTGATATAAATTCCAACCAAAAATTGATGCTAAAGATATGACGAACCTAATGCAAGTACACTAGCAACTAGAGTAAATCCTAAAGGTGTCCTCATAGTCAACTCCTCTCTAGAGAATAGTCTCACTATGAACTGAACCTTAGTACATTTTTATGGTATCTACTGCAAGCTTCACCTCAAAACCCCCCTAGAATAAATCAAAAACTTCCCCACTTGTGTTGGCACAATATCCCAAACAACATTCTTCATTATAGAGTTGTGATTGATCTATATTTCCTCCTTGATTATACCATTAAGAAACAATGTTCTTACATCCATTTGATATCAATGCCAACCAAGAATTGACACTAAAGAAATTAACAAACCTGATGCAAGTACACTAGCAACTAAAGTAAATGTGTCCTTATAGTCAACTCCTCTCTAGAGAATACTCTCACTATGAACTGAAACTTTGTAGTTTTTTATCTGCTGCAAGCTTCACCTCAAAAATCCACCTAGAATAAATCAGAAACTGCCCCACTTGTGTTGGCACAATCTCCAAAACATCATTCTTCAGTATAGAATTGTCCACGTCCACCACAACATTCTGCCATACCTGCTAGCCAACTACCTCCCCATAACTAAAAGGCTCTACAAAAATGATGGAAGACATCGGTACAACATAATTCAGAAACTTTTTAGAAAGATAAATCGCTACAAAGGATGGCTTTGGAGATCCAACATGCTCCTATGCACCCTACTATGTTTAGTACCACCTAGGCTTCCTTGTTGAACCAAAAAATACTAAAGTATCACTTCCACCTCCAAAAACTTGCTAATCATCATTAGGACAGAAAAGGTTTCTCCCTCCTAAAACTCTACTAAAAGGCTCCTGAGACCTTGAGGGACCATGCATCATCATAAGGTTCACATCTCAGTTCACTACTATTTTTCATTGTGACAGAATGTAGACTCCATAGGCCTTACAGGACTCATTATATCCATCAAAAACACCCTTAAATTGATGTGTTTCAATTTAGTTCATTTCTCCTAAAAAATATGAATATATACAGGACAACAACACAAAAAGTGTGATACCTAGGATTTCTCACCAATGAAAGCTTCCTTCGATGTTTTGTCCTTCAATATCTAGAGAGGAAAACTGTTTAGGATGTAGAAAATTGTACCACATGCCTCTAGCCAAAGTAACATAATAAAATCTAGGTCATGAACCATAGCCTCAGTTGTCTCAGTCTGAAGCATTTGTTTTTGGAAGAAAGTAATGCTGGATCACCAAAGAATCACATGGGTAGATATTATCTACTGAATAACCAAAGAATCAAGTCAGAGATGTCGTGAGTGAGTGGGTAGCTACCAACAGAGATATCAAAAGGTATAGTTTATGATCATGGTAGAGCCTCTGAATCAAAGTGATTAAGCCACCAAAATAGAAGCCAACCTGTAGCAGCGGATAATGAAGAGCATTGGTAGCTTACATACAAATTTTAACTAGTCACCACCTAGAAAATTTGTGAAATTGAGCTGCCAAATAGAAGATTCACTTATTAGGAATTTAATATAGTATTAAATTTGGTTACTATTAGTTAGGTATTTCGGAGATATGCAGTGTTGTAAAGTTTTGTAGATGTTCTATGCTAGGAGCAATTTCACTTTTCTTTCAGCAATCATACAAGTAGTTAAGCAAAATGCAGATAGAACATATAAGTAGATCTTACAGAAGACAAATCAGAAACAGGAAAAATGTGTGTGTTCGTTTCGGCGGTCAACAGGATGCTTCAACCAGCAAAGTCTCCTTTGGTCAGCCAGCCCAGCATGTGTCACAACGGTCCTCCAATCAGCAAATGAGTCAACCCAAGTCAACTCTGCAAAAGTCAACGCTGTCCTGAAAAAGTCAACGCAGGGCAGCAAGCTAAAAGTCAACGCAGCAGCAAAACGGTCAACCCTTTGACCTCGATTTTTGTGCCAGGTAGTACGGCCTTCAAAAATCGAACCTTCCACAAGTTTTCGGCTTGATTGGACCATGCGTTGACCAAAGTCAACGCTGGTCAAACTTTCTGCGAAACCCTAGCAGCAGAAAATCGTACTTCAGCTCAGCCGTACGGTCTGTCCTCTCTCTCCTTCACACGTGTGGCTGAAACTCGTCCTTTAGGTAGCTCGTACTATTTGATGAGAGAGGAAGATGTGAGTTGTGATGATGATCAAATTCTCTCCAACTTTTCCTGTATTTATATCCATCAATGAGGGTGTGTGACACATCTGTTGGGCATGTGAGCCTACATTACAAAACTGGCCGACCTTGCACATGTGGAAAATAAATTCAAAATATATGTTCTGCTCATCGGATTAAGACATATTATATATGGATTTTACATCTCTCTAAAAGAGGATTCCAACAAAAATATTAGCTTCTTAATCTGAGCATTACAACATGGAGTTTGGACCTAGTTGTCCAAATTTAACACTCCCTCTCAACTAGCGAGAACTCCATCCATTAGTGCAATCAACATCGTGCGTCATCCCGCCGAAACTTGCTTTGCTGGCTTCTTTATTTCAGAACAGAAGTGGGTCAGTCACAAAGACATCATCCCCCGACTGACATAATCAGTCCAGATGTCCCAGACCTCACAAAAACTTGATCCCAGATCAAGTGGTTGGACCGTGCCATCCTAGATAGAGAGTACGGCAATCTCTGATGCGTCCATCAGTCTTTGCTAATAGTCTCTAGCTTTTCCACACCTCATTGGCCACATGAGAGGTACTTCCCATGAGCCCTGAACTCAATGGGTAGGATGCATACGGGGCACAGATAAATGAGTGGCGAACCAGCTCAATAATCACAAGGGTGGGGCAGAAGCATTATGAGTGCTTATAGCTCCGAAAAGCTATCCCCAAAGCCCCCCAGAGCTCCCAGAGCTCATCGTCCAACAGGACCCACATCATAGGGTCTTTCCACGACACCAAGACTCTCACGGAAGGTTAGGAACTTGACCTTCCCCGGGGGCTTAGTGAGAATATCCGCGACCTGCTCATCAGTTCCTATATGATCGAGCCTTACGGCGCCTCGCTGTACCATATCCCGGATAAAGTGGTACCTGATATCAATATGCTTGGATCGGTCGTGGAACACGGGATTCTCAGTCATACGAATCCCACTCTGATTATCACAGAGTATCACAGTGGTATCTAGCACATGTCCAAACAGCTCACTAAAGAGCTTCCGCAACCAAACTGCTTCACAACAGGCCATACTAGCGGCAATGTATTCGGCCTCCGCGGTGCTCAAAGCCACCGACTTCTGCTTCCTGCTCATCCATGAGATCGAAGCAGAACCAAGATTGAAGCAGCATCCAGATGTGCTCTTACGATCCACCACACTGCCAGCCCAATCGGCATCGGTATATCCACGAAGTATCACACTCCCGGCAGTGTATCTCAGCCCATGGTTTATCGTGCCCCGAAGATATCTCAAAAGATTCTTGGCACCAACCCAGTGAAAATGATGAGGCTCAACCATCTGTTGACTCAAAGTGTTCACTGCAAAACATATGTCCGGACGTGTGTTCACTAAGAACATTAAAGCTCCTATGAGTTGACGATACTTAGTAGGATTGGCCAAGATAGGCCCAGTAGCGCTGCCACTCAACTTTTTAAAGTTGAGTTCCATTGGTGTCGACACGGACTTACGGTCCACCATTCCAAATCTTTCCAGAAGCTTCACAATATATTTTCCTTGAGAAAGGAAAATCTCTCCAGGTCTCTGCCAGACCTCCAGGCCTAGGAAATAGTGCATCAGTCCTAGATCCTTCATCTCGAATTCAGCAGCAAGCTCCCTCTTACATTGATGAATGAGAGGGTCATCACCAGTCAGGAAGAGGTCATCCACATATAGTACTAGAATGAGAGGCTTCTCTTTCACAACCTTGAAGTAAAGGTTCAGATCAGCATTACTTCGAGTGAAGCCCAGCTTCATCAAGTAACTATCCATCCTTTCGTACCAAGCTCTGGGTGCTTGCTTTAACCCATAGAGGGCTTTCTTCAACCTGCAGACATGAGTGTCTCGATCCTGAACTTCAAATCCCGGAGGTTGTTCCACATACACCTCTTCCTTTATTGCACCATGCAGAAAAGCGGTCTTGACATCCATCTGATGAAGACTCCATCCTTGCGTAGCAGCAAGGGCTATGATTGATCGGATGGTGGTATATCGTGCCACAGGTGCAAATATGTCATCATAGTCAATTCCTTCCTTTTGAGAGAAACCACGGGCAACAAACCTTGCCTTAAACTTTTCAGCACTCCCATCAGATCCATGTTTGATCTTGTAGAGCCATTTCGCGGTGACAACAGATTTGTCCTTCGGTCTCGGGACCACATCCCATACATCATTCTTCATTATGGACTCATATTCTTCGTGCATAGCATCCTTCCAAACTTGATGCTTTACGGCTTCCTCAAAAGATCCAGGTTCAGATTGTACAATAGTACTCATGGCAGCTAGATACCCTTGGTATCTACACGGCTTCTTGCTTTTCCGGAATGTCCCTCTTGGGGCAGCATGACCCTCAGCATCTTCGAGGGTGTCCCTGAGCCATGATGGTCTCTTTCCTAGTGAAGGGGGTGGATCAATAGGGTCCATTGGCCCTTCAATATCAGGCATAGTCTCATCCTGGGGTTCTTCCAGATTTCCAGGTCTTTCTTCATGATTTTCTTCAGATCTAGGAAGATCTACTACTTTCTTCAAGGAAGCATCTTCGTCAAAAGTGACATCATGGCTTATTTCTACTTCCCTTTGACCGGGTACATAGACTCTATATGCCTTAGAAGTCTCACTGTAGCCCACAAACATTCCTTTCTTCCCAGTAGCATCCAGCTTACTTCTCTTTTCTTTCGGCACATGAAAATAGACAGGACATCCAAAAATTCTAAAATGTGAGACATCGGGTTTCTTACCAGAGAAAAACTCTTCGGGAGTTTTGGAGTCCAAAGCGGAATGAGGGCATCGGTTTTGAATGTACACAGCAGTATTTGCAGCTTCTCCCCACCGAAACTTTGGTAGACCCTGGTCACATAGCATGGCACGGGCAGCTTCCACAATAGTCCTATTCTTGCGTTCAGCAACACCATTCTGCTCAGGAGTATATGCAGTGGTAGTCTCCCTCTTAATGCCGGCTTCTCTGCAAAAGTCTTTGAACTCATTTGACTCATATTCAGTGCCATTGTCGGTCCTCAAAATCTTGATCTTCTTTCCGGTCATATTTTCCACAAAGGCTTTGAAGGTACGGAACCACATGAAAGCCTCATCCTTCTTCTTCAAGAAGTATATCCAAGTTTTGCGAGAGAAGTCATCAGTAAATGTCATGTAGTAAGAACATCCCCCCAGGGATGTCACGGGCAACATACCAGATAGATCAGAATGGACCAGTTGCAATATGTCAGATGTCTTTGTGACACTTGAGGGAAAAGGTCCCCTTGTATGTTTTCCTTCAGCACAGCCCTTACATACACCTTCATGATTATTTCCAAAATCAGGCATCCCTGTCACCACCTTCCTTGCTTCGGGAAGGGCTTTGTAATGAAGGTGTCCAAATCTTTGGTGCCATAGTTCGGTTTGTCGGATAGTATCACAAGTCATAGCTCCCAACGGACTCCCTCCAACCTGGTAGAGTGTACCAACTCTAAAACCAATTGAGATAGCTTCCTTGAAGCTCTTCTTCCACATGAGCACCTTTCCATGAGAGAAAGTTACATTGAATCCTTTGTCTTCCATGGCAGATACAGACACAAGGTTCTTCTTCAATTTGGGTACATAGAGTACATCTTGCAAACGGAGGACTTGTCCTTGGGACAAGTGGAGGGTCACAGTCCCTGTCCCTTTCACAGGATAAGTGGCATTATCCCCAAGGATAATTTCTAGATTAGTATCCCTTTCAACCATGTCGGAAAGTGCTTCCTTGAATCCGGTGATGTGTCTTGAGGCACCACTATCGATTAGCCAGACATCCATAGTGTCGGGCGGAGATGCAGCTGAGAGAGCAGATACCAGAACATACTCATTTCTTTTATCAACAACATTAGACTCCTCATACCTGGTATTTCTGGTCCTCTTAGAAGGTTGATTGTTTCCTCCAAAGTGAGCCTTCCTTTTTCCTTTGGATTTGTCATTTCTTCGATTCCCATTCCTTTGGTTGTTATTGTTATCGTCACTATCGGGAGAATCCTTCTTGAAGGGGCATTCTCTAGCATAGTGTCCAGGCCTATGGCAAGTGAAACATTTACCCTTCTTCTCTTGAGTCTTTGTCCTTCCTTTGTCCTTAGAACCACCAGAGTTCTTCTTTCGGGAATGAGCACCATAGGCAGCATTTCTATCATTATCGAATTCCTTCATCCTTGTTTCTTCTTGCATACATCTAGACAGAAGCTCATCAAAGTTAGGAATGGTATTATTGTTGAGAATGGTAGTTGTGAATACTTGCCATTCATATGGAAGTCCTCCAAGTGCGGTGTGAACCATTTCACGATCAGCTATTGTCTCCCCAATAGCTAGCAGATTGTTCCTGGTTTCAGTCAACTTCATAAAGAAAGTTTGAATAGACTCGTCTCGGCCCTTCTTCATATTCTTCAACTTGTTCTTGAGGAATAGCACTTGGTTCACATTGTTTACTTGGAACATAAGTATCAATTTGTCATACATCTCCTTGGATGTGCCTAGTTCAGATATGTAGGCAACCAGACTCTTATTTATGGATTCCCTGATCAGCGACTTTGCTCTGATTTCTCCCTTCTTATACTTGTTTCTAACAGCTGCAGAGGCATTGGATGGAGGTTCTTGAATCTTCCCCGTCACATGATCCAAGAGATCATGATCTTCCAATTTGAGATCTAATATCATCTTCCAGGCATGGAAGTCATCACTTCCAGTCAGCTTGTCATTCTCCTTGAATTCAAGACTAGTGGAACCCATTTCCTCCGGTGATGATTGCTATAGATAGAGTTTGTCTTCACCTCAGCTCTGATACCATGTAAAGTTTTGTAGATGTTCTATGCTAGGAGCAATTTCAATTTTCTTTCAGCAATCATACAAGTAGTTAAGCAAAATGCAGATAGAACATATAAGTAGATCTTACAGAAGACAAATCAGAAACAGGAAAAATGTGTGTGTTAGTTTCGGCGGTCAACAGGATGCTTCAACCAGCAAAGTCTCCTTTGGTCAGCCAGCCTAGCATGTGTCACAACAGTCCTCCAATCAGCAAATGAGTCAACCCAAGTCAACTCTGCAAAAGTCAACGCTGTCCTGAAAAAGTCAACGCAGGGCAGCAAGCTAAAAGTCAACGCAGCAGCAAAACGATCAACCCTTTGACCTCGATTTTGTGCCAGGTAGTACGGCCTTCAAAAATCGAACCTTCCACAAGTTTTCAGCTTGATTGGACCATGCGTTGACCAAAGTCAACGCTGGTCAAACTTTCTGCGAAACCCTAGCAGCAGAAAATCGTACTTCAGCTTGGCCGTACGGTCTGTCCTCTCTCTCCTTTACACGTGTGGCTGAAACTCGTCCTTTAGGTAGCTCGTACTATTTGATGAGAGAGGAAGATGTGAGTTGTGATGATGATTAAATTCTCTCCAACTTTTCCTGTATTTATATCCATCAATGAGGGTGTGTGACACATCTGCTGGGCATGTGAGCCTACATTACAAAACTGGCCGACCTTGCACATGTGGAAAATAAATTCAAAATATATGTTCTGCTCATCGGATTAAGACATATTATATATGGATTTTACATCTCTCTGAAAGAGGATTCCAACAAAAATATTAGCTTCTTAATCTGAGCATTACAACATGGAGTTTGGACCTAGTTGTCCAAATTTAACAAGTGTGCTCCTATTTTCCTACTATGTAATGACTCAATGAGACATCACATCAATGAATCCACTCTCTCATTCTACTGTGTATTCATGCCCATGTACATGTGTGCAAAAAAATACATTTTATAAATGCAAGTGTGGATTTATGCAGACTGTTTCTAGGGAAAGGATGGATACTCATTTATGATGAGTGCAGCAGCATGGGATGAATGAGGATCAGAATACCAGGGAATGGGCACAATGTATCAATGCAAAAAGTGGAAGAGGATAGAGAATATTCAAGTATGTAGGCAGTCTTGGTGTTGTGATGACAGTGCATGTCATGCTTTGAATTCTAATTGTGCTGATTCATAGGAGGAAACTAAACAGAGTTTTTTTGATTCTTGTGTGCACATTGAACCAAATACAAATGCTGATGACCATGTGGAATCACGTGCTTGTTTTCAAAGAAATGAATCTTCTTCTAATATATGTGGAAATGTAGGAGTGGGGAAAGAATCTGCTAATGGAGATTCTGACTCAGATGAGAATAACATAAGCAATGATTCTGAAGCAAAGATGATTGTTTGGGGTGAGATAGAAAAGGGCAGATGGTGGCCTACTTTCACTATGCTAAAGTCTGATAGTATGCAGAAAAAAAGTTCATCTACACATTATGGGTTGGCATTAACTCAACTCATTTACTTTGTGGATTCAAGGGAGGAACCTGAATTTATTGAGGCAAGGTATTTTCATCCATTTTGGGAGAATTACGAAGAAATTAAAAATATGTGTAAATATAAGAAACTTTTAGATGCTGTTACCAAAACTCATCAGCTGTATCATAATCGTTTGCCAGAGGACCCACCTATTCGTTCAGTCGGCTTGCAAAGAAGCAATTTGGAGTCATCAGGACAAGTTGAGGAACAATTTAGTTCTCTGCAGGAGGACAAAGCTATTGTAAATTTAGATAAAGATGGAGGATATGACTCTGCTGTAACTCAATAGGGGGAAAAAAGGTTGAGTAAGAATGTTCCAGGGTTTGATAGTCATCAAATCTGTTTAGAGAATTATGAAGATGAGGACAATTTGGACCTTAAGAGAATGGTTGGTGGAACAGAGGTAAGCAGAGAAGATTCTAAATTTTAGGAACCATTTGATGTGCATATAAGTGGTTCTGTTGTGAAGTCTTCTACATATTTTTATAATAATGTGTGCCAAGTCTGTAAAGAAGGTGGGAAGTTGATGTGTTGTGATGGAAAAGATTGCCTTGTAACTTACCATATAGGTTGCCTTGACCCACCCTTGGTTTAAGTTCCTCCTGGTGACTGGTACTGCCCAACTTGTACTTACATGAGAATATCATGTGGTGTACACTCTGTCTGCAAAGTAGTCGAACTGATATGGGACGTCAAGCATGTTGAACCTGAACAATTTGCTGAATTGGATGACTTTGTGGAAAAAAAAGAGAAAGTGAACAAAATTTTTGAGAGCGAATATGGTGTTCATCCTATTATAGGTTGTTCAATGTCGGCTTCAACTTAGAGAGATCACGATGGGCTAAAAGAAAAAACATTGTTTAAATCTAATAATACCGGAGAATGTGAAATTACTGTGAAGACTGCATACGAAGTGAAATCAGATAAAGTAGTAGGACGACTCAAAAAAAAATGAATGATATATTTTGTTAAGTATAGAGGACTCCTTCATCTTCATAATTTCTGGGTCAGTGAAATTCTGCTTGTCAAGGAAGCTCCCAAGTAGCAGGCTAATTTCAAGAAAAAATTGCAGCAAGGAAAGGCTCTTAAATGGAACTCTGAATGGGCTGAACCACAACGGCTTATTCAGAAGAGAGCACTAATCTTTCCCAACCATCCTGCTAAAGACTGCACAGATGCAGTCAGTGAATTGGGCTGGCAAGAATGGTTCGTCAAATGGAAAGGGTTAGGCCACGACCAATGTACATGGGAGTTAGAAGATAAAATTTTTCTTAACCTAACTTCAACTAGGGAACTAATGAAAGCATACGAACTTTTCTATGATGAGGCACACCAGCAAGCTAGTCCTAATCAAACATTTAAGGCAAAAGAGCTGTAGAACAGTCCTTTTTTCAAGGTTGAAAAGACCTCTAGACTGGATTAAAGGGCTACTGGATTCTTCTCTTCTTACATCTGTCAATAAACTTCGAGAGTTCTGGCAAAACCACAAGAATGCTCTTGTCATTGATGAAGTTAATCAGGAATGCATTGCTATAATGATTTCCTTTATCCTATCCTTAATCAAGTATTTTCACATAAACAGACCTATTGTTGAATATATAGCTGGGAGTTGGAATGTTTGAGGTGGGCTTCTTCTATAAATACGGTGGCTTATTGTGGTAATAGAGAGTCAAGAGATATTATTCGAAAGCTTTAATTTTCAGAAGAAAGTGGATATGTGCTTGTTCAGATTGTCTTATCAATATATGATGTTGTCACCACAGATCTGAATTCTTTAATATGCCTAGATTGGGAAGTAGTGATTGTAGATGAAGGGAAATGCCTTAAAATTTCAAAAAAATTCTAGCATCTGGAGCAACTACATGCTGATTTTCGACACGTGATTTTCCATGAGCAGTTTAAGGATAATGCCCCTGACGTTTCTCATCTTCTTTCCTTCCTCGATACTAAAAAAGAGAGTCAACATGTTGATGATTTTGAAGAGCAACAACATAATAGTAGTGAACATCTTAGTTTATTGAAGAGCAAGTTGTCAGAAAACATTGTATATGAGCGAAAATCAGACCCTTTGACAAGTGCCAATTTAAAAGATTATTTGGTTCCTATAGATCTGGCATATGTATAGGTGGAGCAGTACTGCAACGTTTTTATGAAAAATATAGATTTTTTGTGTTCAGTGGCGAAGAAAAATCATTTTGGAGCTCTAAGGGACATCCTTCTTTCATTAAGGAAGTGTTGAAATCATCCTTATCTTGTGGATGGTTCATTGTAAAGTTTGCATAAAAAGGTCCTTTTAGAAGTTGAATTCCTTGATGCTGATATAAATGCCAGCAACAAGTTGCAACTTGGACAATATACTGTAAGAGCTAAGGCTAGAAGGCCAAAGGGTGTTGATTCTCTTCCAGATGATTGGACATTCTGAGTCAATTTCCATTGGTGATATTCTAGATGATAATATCAGCCAATGTTTTGGGATTGACTGCTATGAGCGTGCTGATGGTTGCTTACCTGCTACCAAGAAACAGGCAGCCTAGCAGATGTTTAATAGTAAGGATTATGGGCAATCTGTGTTTTTACTCAAAAAATGTGCTTGTGGAACAAGCATAAATATTTTTTCAATTGACACTGTAATAATATTTGACAGTGACTGGAACCCAATCAGTAACTTATGGGCCTTACAAAAGATACATATCCATAACCAAGTTGAGTACTTGAAATTTTTTCGGTTCTATTGCCCATACATAGTGGAGGAGAGAGCCTTGATTTATGCCAAGCAAGACTATTTACTAGATAACAATTTGGAAAATTTCAGTGCAACAATTTGCCATTTTCTCCTCAGGTGGGGTGTTGCACATATTTTTCAGAATTATGAGAAGCTTCATGATGTGAATGATCTTGATTTCAAATTGACATCTGTTTCTAGAAATGAAAACTTGAAGTCTTTATCTCAAGACATGTTAACCCGTGCAAGTTACATATCTGAGATTGATAATACACTAGAGAATGGTATTATTGCAAAAGTACCACGTGAAGGAAGGTATGGAAAAGGTCTCCCACTGCTTGGTGACTCAGACAACCAATTGACAGCAAAGAAATTGTTTGGAGTCATCATGACAAGTTGAGGAACCATTGAGTTCTCTGCAGGAGGACAAAGCTATTGTAAATTCAGATAAAGATGGAGGAGATGACTCTACTGTAACTCAAAGGGGGGCCAAAAGGTTGAGTAAGAATGTTCCATGGTTTGATAGTCATCAAATCTGTTTAGAGGATTATAGAGATGAGGACACTTTGGACCTTAAGAGAATGGTTGGTGGAACAGAGGTAAGCAGAGAAGATGATAACATTGAGGAACAATCTGCTTTGCATATAAGTAGTTCTGTTGTGAAGTCTTCTACAGATTTTTATAATAATGTGTGCCAAGTCTCTAAAGAAGGCAGGGAGCTGTTGTGTTGTGATGGAAAATATTGCCTTGTAACTTACCATATAGGTTGCCTTGATCCACCCTTGGTTCAAGTTCCTCCTGGTGACTGGTACTGCCCAACTTGTACTTACATGATAATATCATGTGGTGTACACTCTGTCTGCAAAGGAGTCGAATCCATATGGGACGTCAAGCATGTTGAACCTAAACAATTTGTTGAATAGGATGTCTTTGTGGAAAAAAAAGAGAGAAAGTGAACAACATGTTTGAGAGTGAATATGGTGTTCATCCTCTTATAGGTTGTTCAATGTCGGATTCAAATCAGAGAGATCACGATGGGCTAAAAGAAAAAACATTGTTTCAATCTAATAATGCTAGAGATCGTGAAATGACTGTGAAGACTGCATACCAAGTGAAATCAGATAAAGTAGTAGGATGACTCAAGAAAAAGCAAAGGATATATTTTGTTAAGTATAAAGGACTCTCTCATCTTCATAATTTCTGGGTCAGTGAAATTCTGCTTGTCAAGGAAGCTCCCAAGCAGCAGGCTAATTTCAAGAAAAAATTGCAGCAAGGAAAGGCTCTTAAATGGAACTCTGAATGGGTTGAACCAGAATGGCTTATTCAGAAGAGAGCACTGATCTTTCCTAAGCATCCTGATAAAGAGTGCACATATGCAGTTAGTGAATTGGGCTGGCAAGAATGGTTTGTCAAATGGAAAGGGTTAGGCTACGATCAATGTACATGGGAGTTCGAAGATAGAACTTTTCTTAACCTAACTTCAACTAGGGAACTAATGAAAGCATACGAACTTTGCTATCATGAGGCACACCAGAAATCTAGTCCTACTCAAGAAGTTAAGGTAAAAGAGCTGTAGAACAGTCCTTTTTTCAAGGTTGAAAATACCTCCAGACTTGATGAAAGGGCTACTAGATTCTTCTCTTCTTACATCTGCCAATAAACTTCAAGAGTTCTAGAAAAACCACAAGAATGCTCTTGTCATTGATGAAGTTAATTAGGAACACATTTCTATAATGATTTCCTTTATCCTATCCTTAATCAAGTATTTTCACAGAAACAGAGCTATTGTCGAATATATAGCTAGGAGTCAGAATTTTTGAGGTGGGCTTCTTCTATAAATATGGTGGCTTATTGTGGTAATAGAGAGTCAAGAGATATTATCCAGAAGATTTAATTTTCAAAAGAAATTGGATGTTTTCTTGTTCAGATTGTCTTATCCACCTCCGATGTTGTCACCACGGATCTAGACTCTTTAATATGCCTAGATTGGGAAGCAGTGATTGTAGATGAAGGGCAATGCCTTAAACTTTCAAAAAAATTCCAGCATCTGGAGCAACTACCTGCTGATTTTCGACTTGTGATTTTCCATGAGTAGTTGAAGGATAATTCCCCCGACATTTCTCGTCTTCTTGACTTCCTTGATACTAAAAAAGAGAGTCAACATTTTGATGATTTTGAAGACCAACAACATAGCAGTAATGAACATCTTGGTTTATTGAAGAGCAAGTTGTCAGAAAACATTGTATATGAGCGAAAATCAAACCCTTTGACAAGTGCCAATTTAGAAGAGTATTGGGTTCCTGTAGACATGGCATATGTACAAGTGGAGCAGTACTGCAACATTTTTATGACAAATATAGATTTTTTGTGTTCAGTGGCGAAGAAAAATAATTCTAGAGCTCTCAGGGACATCCTTCTTTCATTAAGGAAGTGTTGCAATCATCCTTATCTTGTGGATGGTTCATTGCAAAGTTTGCATCGAATGGTCCTTTCATAAGTTGAATTCCTTGATGCTGATATAAATTCCAGCAACAAGTTGCAACTGTTGGACAATATGCTATCAGAGCTAAGGCTAGAAGGCCAAAGGGTGTTGATTATTTTCCAGATGATTGGACTATCTGGGCCAATTTCCATTGGTGATATTTTGGATGATCATATCAACCAACGTTTTGGGATTGAATCCTATGAGCATATTGATGGTTGCTTACCTGCTACCAAGAAACAAGCAGCCTTGCAGAATTTTAATAGTAAGGATTCTGGGCAGTTTGTGTTTTTACTCAAAAAATGTGCTTGTGGAACAAGCATAAATATTTTTTCAATTGACACTGTAATAATATTTGACAGTGACTGGAACCTAATCAGTGACTTATGGGCCTTACAGAAGATACATATCGATAACCAAGTTGAGTACTTGAAAAATTTCCGGTTCTATTGCCCATACATAGTGGAGGAGAGTCTCCTGATTTATGCCAAGCAAGACTATTTACTAGATAATAGTTTGGAAAATTTCAGTGCAACAGTTTGCCATTTTCTCCTTAGGTGGGGTGTTGCACATATTTTTGAGAATTATGAGAAGCTTCATGATGTGAATGATCTTGATTTCAAATTGACATATGTTTCTAGAAATCAAAACTTGAAGTCTTTATCTCAAGACATGTTAACCCGTGCAAGTGACATGTCTAAGACTGATAATACACCACCGAATGTTATTATTGCAAAAGTACCACGGGAAGGTAGGTATGGAAAAGGTGTCAAACTTCTTGGTGAGTTAGACAACCAATTGACAGCAAAGAAGACACCTACTAATATTTTTTGGAAAAAATTACTAAAAGGAAGGTGTATAAAAAAACATGGTACTACTGGACAAATGCAGAGACCAAGAAGAAAGGTGTAGTAATATGAAGGATCACCCAATAAATATGTGTCTCATATAATGTAGAATCAAAGAAGAAGCGAAGATGTGTATGTGGAACACTTGATCCCATCTCAATATCAACCTGGCTTAAGGATGCAAAAAAGTCATTGGCTAGTGAAAAGGAAATAACTGAAAACAACATTCAGTTGCATGCAGATGGTGCCAAACAAACATCCAATGAATCTATAAAAGATGATTGTGGAAAGTTTTCCCATCCCAGAGGCAGAACTATCTGAGGCAAGATATTATCACAATTCCCAGGAAAAAAAAAAACCCTGAGACTGAAACAAAACCCTGAGACTGGTTAGTTATGTAATTATTCTGAGGCAAATTAATATGAATTTTTTTAGCATCAAAGGAGCCTAATCCTAGCCAACCCCCTTCCTCAAGCCACTCGGGGATTATTTGTGCTCTGCATTAGGTCTTAACTTCTGAAGAAATTTCCTACTCCTATATAGAGCTCGAAGTGGCTATCTGAGGCAAGTATAGAGGAATTGATTTAGGACCAAAGCAGATCCAAGACCCTCTGATACGATGCAGTGGTATTGGATAGATTCTCGGAGAAATTTTTGAAGGAAGTCCAAGGAAGAAGAAGATTTTATCCTCCGTCTTGACCCTTGAAACCATTCGGATATTAGCCCTAATTAGAATTTGCAAAGGTTTATTCAGGTCTATGGATTTCTAGTTAGAATACAACTTTGTCCAATACGAAATTATACTGCAACTGTTTGAAACTATACTAAACTATTAAATCTAGAGAATATAGTGGTACTATGAAATTCTATTGCATGGTTGAACTATTGTATTTTTTACTGTAATGTTGAGATAGCAATGTTATTTACTGAAGACTTCATTTGTATTGGATGAGTCTTGGTGTCATTGTCCGAAAAATAATTTGTTGAAATCCTAGGGTGAGATTTTCCCTAGGATCTCAAAAAAACAAGCAAATCAAATTTACCAAATAAATAATCAAGATCAAGATCTGCAATAGCTATAGTAAAGCTTGAACCTACCAATTATTCTTCAATCCTATAGTACTGAGCATGTGATGCCAACTTCATCCCATAAAAGTCCTCCTTCAATTTTCATACATGGATCTCTCACCCACGCACCTGAAAGCCTCTCAACTGATTAATGTATATTGCCTCCTTGATTAGACCATTAAGAAACAATGTTTTTACATCCATCTGATATAAATGCCAACCAAAAATTGATGCTAAAGATATGACGAACCTGATGCAAGTACCCTAGCAACTAGAGTAAATCCTATATGTATCCTCATAGTCAACTCCTCTCTAGAGAATAGTCTCACTGTGAACTGAACCTTAGTACATTTTTATGGTATCTACTGCAAGCTTCGCCTCAAAAACCCCCCTAGAATAAATCACAAGCATCCCCACTTGTGTTGGCACAATCTCCCAAACAAAATTCTTCATTATAGAGTTGTTATTGATCTATATTTCCTCCTTGATTAGACCAATAAGAAACAATGTTCTTACATCCATTTGATATCAATGCCAACCAAGAATTGACGCTAAAGACATTAACAAACCTGATGCAAGTGCACTAGCAACTAGAGTAAATGTGTCCTTATAGTCAACTCCTCTCTAGAGAATACTCTCACTATGAACTGAACCTTTGTACTTTTTTATCTGCTCCAAGCTTCACCTCAAACATCCACCTAGAATAAATCACAAACTACCCCATTTGTGTTGGCACAATCTCCCAAACATCATTCTTTAATATAGAGTTGTCCACGTCCACCACAACATTCTGTCATCCCTGCTAACCAACTACCTCCCCGTAACTAAAAGGCTCTACAAAAATGATGGAAGACATCGGTGCAACATAATTCAAAAACTTTTTAGAAAGATAACTTGCTACAAAGGATGGCTTTGGAGATCCAACATGCTCCTATGCATCCTACTATGTTTAGTACCACCTAGGCTGCCTCGTTGAACCAAAAAATACTAAATCATCACTTCCACCTCCAAAACCTTGCTAATCATCATTAGGACAGAAAAGGTTTCTCCCTCCTAAACCTCTACTAAAAGACTTCTAAGACCTCGAGGGACCATGCATCATCACAAGGTTCACATCTCAATCCACTATTATTTTCCATTGTGACATAATGTAGACTCCATAGGCCTTGCAAGACTCATTATATCCAACAAAAACAACCTTCAAATTGAAGTGTTTCAATTTAGTTCATTTCTCCTCGAGAATATGAATATATACAGGACAACAACACAAAAAGTGTGATACCTAGGATTTCTCACCGATGAAAGCTTCCTTCGGTGTTTTTTCCTTCAATATATAGAGAGAAAACCTGATTAGGATGTAGACAATTGTACCACATGCCTGTACCCAAGGGAACATAAGAAAATCTAGGTCATGAACCATAGCCTCAGCTGTCTCAGTCTAAAGCATTTGTTTTTGTAAAAAAGTAATGATGGATCACCAAAGAATCACATGGGTAGATATCATTTGCTGAATAACCAAAGAATCAAGTCAAAGATGTCATGAGTGAGTGGATAGCTGCCAACATAAATGTCAAAAGGTATAGCTTATGTTCTTGGTAGAGCCTCTGAATCAGAGTGATTAAGCCACCAAAAGAGAAGCCAACCTGTAATAGAGGATAACGAAGAGCATTGATAGCTACCATACAACTTGTAACTAGTAACCACCTAGAAAATTTGTGATATTGAGCTGCCAAAGCTACCAAATAGAAGATTCACTTATTAGGCATTTAATATAGTATTAAATGTGGTTGCTATTAGTGAGGTATTTGGGAGATATGCATTGTGCTCCTCTTCTCCTACTATGTAATGACTCAATGAGACATCGCATCATCTAATGAATTAATGAATCCACTCTTTCTCATTCCACTGTGTATTCATGCCCACGTACATGTGTGCAAAAAAATAGATTTTAGAAATGCAAGTGTGGATTTATGTAGATTGTTTCTAGGGAAAGGATGGATACTCATTTATGTTGAGTGAAGTGATTTTTATACTATTTTAATATTTTCACTCCCACGAGAAGACTTTATTGCTTTAACTAGTGATGGAGATGTTCATCAGTGGAATCATGTTGTACCAAATCCTGCGGTTGGAGTATATAATGTGCCAGCTACCCCATTGTATGGACATGGTCCTTGCATTCCACATGGTGATAAGTTGAGGGAGGTATATATTGGGGTTGATATGTGTGCTAGAATTACAGATGGTGGTCGAGTGCATACTTGGAAGACTGCGATGAAAGGTGGTCTTATAGGCATGTTAGTTCCAGAGAAGGAAGCTTTGACACCACTTGGCCATGAGGAAAGCCACAAGGATATTGTGATTGTTAATCTAGGTTTGTACCTTTGTTTCTGCAAAGCACAATCTCTGTATTAGATTTATTGGTTTGTATTTTTAATGTATGTATACTTGTTGTTATACTCTCTGAAGGAAGTGTAAATTCTAAGACGATTTTTCTGACCATTATCTCTTTTGGGTAGCATATACAAAAGATGTTGGCTTCATTGAAATTGTGTTTTCTATGTACTAGGGGTTTAAATAACAAGAATATTCATTATGTTGTTGCAGGTTTCAAGTCTGCTACGAAATTAATATGTTTAGCGGTATCCTTGATAGTAGTTGTCAAGAAGAAAACTAGAGGTCGAATGGGACTAAGGAAGAAACTAGTGGTGCATCATCCTGATGTTTTGATTTTTTCTTGAACTCCAGAGATAAAACCTTTGGAGCAGACTCCATTTTCTATTCGAATGGAACTAAGGAAGAAACCAGTGGTGCATCATCCTAGGGTTTTGATTTTTTCTTGTACTCCAGAGATAAAACCTTTGGAGCAGACTGAGTCTTCTATTCGAGAAACACTATCATATTAATGAATATTTCTTTAAAAAGGAACAATTATTATAAAATTTCACTAGAGCTTTGGAAATAACAAACAAAATGAAATTTCGATGTCTTAAATAAACTGTAAAATCTCCTGAGGTAGATGTTCATACCAACTCCCTCCGGACTGATGACTGATGATGCTCTTGGGGCATGTCTAACATGCTCTTCCATTGCATAAATGAATGATGTTTGTGGATGTTCATTTAGTAATTTGATTCAAACCCTCTGCCAGAAGCCGGGCCAAACCCTTCAAACATTGCTGCACCAGAGCTTTGTGAATACTCTTCCATTGCAGAAATGAATGATGTAGGTGGATGTTCATTCACTGACTTGATTCAAACCCTCTGCCAGAAGCCGGGCCAAACCCTTCAAACCCTGCTGCACCAGAGCTTCGCGAAGCCATAGGGATAGATCTGCAAATCCATCGTTCTACTATAGAACTCTGGACAAACACCCACAAAGCCTCAGCAAATTCGATTTCATTTTAGTTCAAAAACCAAAGACAGAGATCAAATGGCTCTAAATCCCAGGGAACGCGTGGATTTTTTATGCTGTATATTTACATTGACATGTAAAATGTTCTTCGCTCTCTGTTTGGTTTCTTTCCCGCTTCTTGCTGGTTTCCAATAATCGAATTGTGCTGCGGTCTGAGGAAACGACATTTGGAAATGTTGTAGGTCAATATATCAATTATTTTTCATTTTTAAACTTTTTTTTTTATTTTTCCCACTAACATTTTAAATTTTTCCCTCCACTACTTTACTTTGATTTGAGTTTAGATTATTAAATAGTATTTAATTTTTTAAATATTTATGAATTTCCCTCCACCACACTATTTTGATTTGGGTTTATATTATTGAATAGTATTTAATTTTTTTAATATTTATGAATTTGTCAATTGAAGAGAATTTCTTATTTTTCTGGCAAAATAAGAAAAAAAATATATGTTTTTTAAAATAAGAAAATGAAAAAATTATATTAATTCATCTTTTAAGCTATTTTTAAGATATATAATGTTTGTATAAATTTTATAGAAGCTTTTCACCTTTCTTTTAAATGAATAATATTATGATTAAATTTTTAAACATTAGTTTCATTGAAAATATTTTTAAACATGCACTTTTATATCAAAGCATAAGAAAATATAGAAATATATTTATAATTAATTTATAATTAAGTTGGTTATAATTCTTTTTAACATGTATTCACGAATGTGGAAAAATATCTCGAGTATTTTTGCATAGAAAATAAGGGTTAGCTAAACAATTTGTTATTAGTGTTGATGGGTATTTGGCTAGTTTTACACTATCAAATGCTTAGATCAAATCTCTTGAGTAAAGTGCGCCAGTCCACACTAACAAATTTATTGTGGATGTCATCCATGAATGTGGGGAAGCAACCCCTTTGTCTCTAAATTTTAACGCTGTAGATGGATTCAAAGACCCCCTTTATCTCTGAATCCATCTGCAACGTCAAAATTTAGTGAAATGTAACATTTTAATATCGAAATTGCAATGTTCCATTTCTATGGTGACACAATTAAAACTGACTAACATAAATGACTAAATCATATACTTCTTGTACTTGCTAGTTGGTCATATTTTTATTCTTGAACTACAGTATTCATTTACGTTAATTATTTCTAATTTTGTCACCTATTATCTAGTCATATATTTTAGTCATGGACAAAATTAGTCATTTAAGTTAGTCGTTTTTAGTTGGGTCACTTATTATCTAGTCGTTTATTTTATCCCTAGACTAAATTAGTCATTTAAGTTAGTCGTTCTCAGTTGGGTCACTTGAAATTGTTCAAATTTAGTAGTAATTCACTTAAAATAGTTGTGGTGACTAACTTTTTTGGTCACCTAGTCACTAATTATAAATCCATCTTTGAACTTATTGGAGAGATCCCTCTCCGGATTCAGGAGGGCTAGATCCTAGAATCCAAAAGTGGTTGAAATAGTGTTCTCCCTGCAATTGGACTTTGCCAATCTTGCTAATTACAGGGAGCTAACAGCTCCCATCAAAGATTCTCTGCACTATGTTAGCTTCTCCCAAGGCTCCTTCCTTAGCCAAATATGCAAATTCTGCCCATAGTTGAGAGAACACCTTATTATTCTTCCAATAAGGGGATCTCCCTGGTGGAATGCCTCCATGCAAAGAGACATCAAGGCATAGAGCAAGATGCACATGTGTGTGGGCAGATTGTACTTGCCTTCCCTGCACAAATATTCCTGCCTCCTTTGTGTATCAATCTTCTGAAATAAAGAGGCATGTGTGCTCCTCATCATATGATGCTTTTCCTCCCCTTTATATTCTTCTATCTTCAAGATCTCACTATTTTCCAGTGATGGCACATGCTGCACATGGATTGGGCAATGATCTCTACATGTGAGATTATTTGGAACTCCTTGCAAGAGTGAAAGAGTTTCTCTCCTTGGAGCCAATGCCCCATATTCCTCTTCAGGAGGTACTGGATGCGCTCTTGATATGACAGTGCTGTCACCTCCAGCCTTCTCTTCGTCCTCATCAATAGTTGAGAATGCGTCATCAACAATGAGAGACCTTAGATCTTGGTCTTCCCTTGAAGGAGGAATATCCATGTCTTTCTTTTGAGAAGAAATCTCATTATGAAATGGGGACTTTGCCCTTGGCAAGGTATACAAGTTTTCATCCTCTTCAATGGTTTTCTGAAATGGAGTTGGATTTATAGATCCTCCCAACTCATGCAAAGGTTTTGTTTGTTTTGGTTTGATAGACTCTATAGAAGGTGTTTCATAAAAATTTTCATCAAACCTTTCCACTACTCTTCTAATGAAATTTGCATAAGTAGATGTATTTTCATTCTTTAAGGAAAATTACTCTTCTATCTACTTTGATGGCTTCATCTTCTGAAACTTGATGTTGTTGCACATAGGTGTCTAGCTCCTTCACCCAAACCCTAACTGGACATTTAGGTGATCCATCAAAATTAGATAGAAAAAATCTACCCACACCATGATGCTTGCTCCTTATGCTCCTTTCTTCCTTGATCTTGCAAAACCCTTGGAATTTCAAGTGATCTTTGAACCCCTTATATTGAGCTTCATACTCTTGCAAATAATCACCAAGGGTCTCCTTCTTTGGCACATCTCCTTTCTCCATCTCATTTGTCATGAACATATGGATGGTAGAGCGTTTTAAATATGATGGTGTGGCTGAATACTCACACCCATAATATGAGGAATTAGAGCTTTCCTCATGTCCAAATATTGATGAGGTATCTCCATGTTTCTCCCTCCTCATTTCTTTGATGTCTTTACTGATGCCATGCGAAGTGTGTAGAAGAAGTTTTGAGAACTTCTTCCCTCCAGAAAATAAGGGTTTTCCTTGATCCCTTTTGCATATGCTCTCCTTCTCATGAGAATACTCCATAATGGTTGTAGTACATAGGCTGAGCCAAGATTACAGCTCTGATACCACTGTAATATTCCCAAATGGGAAAATCAGCAATACATGCACAGAAAACACATTTTTCAGAAACATAAGCATTAACAGAAAAATGAAGCACATGGATCCATTATATCTAAAATTATTACAACCAAATCCAAGAGGAAATAAGAAGAAAATCACTTATTCCTAGTTAAACAGGCCTCCTATCGCCAAAACAGCCCAAAAACACTAAAACCCCAAGGCTACTGCAACACAGAAGTTACTAAAGAAAGTGACAGTGCAATTTATTGAGGGTTATACTTTGAAATATTAGAGACAAAATAGATATGCTTATATATTAATCAATGAGGCCCAAAAATAGAAATCTAGCCTCTTTTATAGAAATCCAAGATGACCCGACAAGGGTTTCTTGATAAACATGAAATACAAGAAGCATCTATTGCAGATATATGGCTGAATCATGCTGTATGGCTGAAGCTCTACATAAAAATGGCTTATCATGCAAATAAATGGTTGTATCTCCTCCTACTAGCTTTCCGGGAAAAAGACTAATCCTCCTCCTGGGAAACTAGCTCATAAAACAAGGGATTAAACCCCTCCACTACAATACCTTAAGGAATAATGTATTTTCTGCAAGGGACTGTGCTATTTCTGAAGGTGACTGCTTGGCCTAACACCATATAGTGGAAAATTTAGCATAGGATTCTCCTCTTAGATCCCTTAAACAAGTTCTCCAAGAAGAAGTGGGGAATTCCCGTATGAGAAAACCCTTGCACTAAACAGTGCAACAAAATTAGCTAAAAAACCAAAGAATGCAAGAAGTCTAAACAGACCACATAAAAATCTAATCTTCAATCATGCCCCATATGGCTGCCATTCCCTCCATTATTTAGTTAATTAGCTTCCTCACCATGGGTCCCACCCAACTAGGGGGTTATTTCCATGCAAAGGCACCTCCACCAAAATTATGTTGTCTCCATGAGTCCCACTCTTCTATTTACAATGATGTTTGATTTATTCAACCTTGAATTGATCTTCATGCATTGCCTATTTTCACACCCAAGGTGTCTTCATTTTGACTAGCTAGATTGATATTCATTCACACTGAGTTGTCTTTATTTATGATCCATTCCTCATATAATAATGTTGTTGACTTGGTCAAACTTAACTTTGTCCACACATTTTAGAACTTTTTCACACATGAGGATGTTTGATCTAGTTATTAACATGATCCATTTTCACGTTATGAGGGATTTTATGCCTACTTAAGCAACTTATGGGCCTCCTTACCCATTTATTCATCTAACTAGATATTAAAAGAAAAATTAATATTCCTATTAGTTGCATGATAATTTAGGAATATTACACCATTGAAGAAAAGTAGGATTTGCAAAACCTTACTATTGTACAACCACATGGGATTTTAACAGCTTTTGAAATGAGAAAATGAGGTCCTTCAGATATCAAAGAAGTTTCATTTAAACAACTGCAAAACGAAAAGAAAAGGAAGTTCTCAAGGAATCAAGTTATATATCAGAAGAAGATAAGGAAACTTTTATTAGGAAAATCCAACCAAGTACAGGAAGGTTCAAATGTAAGTTTCCCTTCAAATTTTTTTCTTGTGGTAGATTTGGTCATTATGCTACTAAGTGTCCTTATAAAGAAAATCATGAAAAAGGGAAACGGTTTGAAAATAAGAGAAGCTATTATACAAATGAAGATAGTGATGGTTTACCAATTGGAGAAGAGGGAGATTTTGATCAAGATCTTCAAGTACTTATGGCACTTAGTATTAATGAATCTAATGATAATTTCATAGATTCCATAGAAGAGAAGGATCCTTTTATTAAATAGTCTCCTAGATGAAGGCGAAAAATATTGTAATATTCCCAAATTTTCACATCATATTTGGAATATTAGAGTCCTTGATTTTCTTAATAAATTAAGTAAATAAAAGGGTGGAGGGACCCAAAAACCTCAAAGATGAATAAAATCCACTTTTAATGTGTGAATGTGGATATTCTAGATCTAGATTTAAAAACATGGAGTAGTGGAGCAACTCCATTAATGGAGATCATGTCTCATTTATGAGATAGATGATGGAGGATGAATCAGTCAAATAAGATCCTGGATATTAAATATTAAATCCCAAGGATATTTGATAAGGGCAACTAATATCATAATGCATTCAAAGAATATCATTAAGCACTTATGATAAGATAATGGGGGAAGTGATGCATTTAATGCATGCATGATGGAGAGGGTGATCACTCCATGTGAGCATGATGGAGGAAATGGATCAACAGCGCAGTCAAACATGGAGAATTTGTCCACATGTACAAGGCTCATGCATATAATCAAGGTGAAGGCATAATGTAAGGCATGATTTGGATTATTCATCTCTTGATCTGTTTAGATCTAATTTTGTCTAAGGACATTTCTATGAAAACTTAGTTGTTTAGCAGAGTTTGCAAGGTGTTTTCGAGCAGGAATCCCACCTCTTTCTTTGAGTAGCTCTAGAAAGAGGATTGTTCTTCATTCCATATCAGGCATTGGTGCCATCTTCAGGAGGTTGTTTCTATCATTTAGCTAGGAAACCAGTGGAGGATTCATCCTACCACTTTTTTCTTCAGATCCAACCTTTCAGGAGCAGCAGATCTACATCTGACATTCAAGCCATTGGGTTTTACCTCCACGCAGTAGCAATTCCCTCAAGGATTGCACATATCAGTCTTGTAGATCTATCAGAGGAAGGAAGTTTCCAGTATTTCAGCTGGAAATCCTGTGAGGGATAACCTCCTCACATTGGATCTATTGTTTCCATCACTCAGGAGCTGATTTTCCATATCTGGCAACAAGCTAAAGAGCCTCCCTCTTTGACAGCATAGATGTTTGAAGTTTTTGTTCATTTAGTAGCTATTTTTAGTGGAGGAGATTGGAGGAGCTAGATCTTGAGCTTTTAGCCCAAGGATCTAGTGAAGGGATCAGCTCTTCTTGCATAGATCTGATTTTACATCATTACAGCCATCTTATTATCAGATCTAGTTTTAGATCTCCATTCCCAATAGCATATATGTGTGAAGTGGTGGACATCACAAGATACCCTTCCAGCGAGAAAGAAGAATCACGTATGTCCCCCTCTTGGGATATCATTACAGGGTCATTCTAGGCTACTTTTGTGGCTTGAGTGTCTCATAGTTTGAGCACTATTGTACTTTCTTTTTCACCACCAAATTAATAAAATGGCTCAGCTATTTCTGTGCATTCTGTTGTGTATATAGATTTATTGTTTACTTTGCTGCAGTTCTTATATTGTGTTTGAGTATTATTGCATTCTCCATTTTGGGATATTACAGTGGTATCGAAGCATGATCTTTGGCTCAGCTTGTGGAAACTTCATATTTTACATCAAAAGAAGAAGCAGATAGATGAAATCTATCATGGAGGGAGAAAATTCTGCCACTCCTTTCTTTAGATCCATGCAAGATCTCTCCAAGGAGATCAATCCAATGAAGAAATCAGGAAAGAAAGAATATCCAAGAAGAAGATGTGATAAGGAAGGTCCAAGCACTTCCTATCAACAAAGAAGAAAACCAAAGAATCATAGATCTCCTCATAGATCCACTATGCCCAATTTCCTTGGAGAAGGTGAAAGGCATAGAAATGAAGAAAGGAATGAACCTGAGACTCATGAGACTCTCAGTATATATCTCGAAGAGTACAAAGCATGGTCTAGAGCATTCAAGGCGAAGCTAACTCTCCAACGATTCTTCAAAATCAAAGAAGAAAGCGGATCATATAGCAGCACTGTTAAGGCTTGGAGGAGAGAATTAGATGCATTTCTAGGCTACATCCTGTAGCTGAAGAAGAGGCTATTCAAATTGCAACACTTCATCTTTTAGATGAAGCTAATGATTGGTGGTTTGGTCACGTGGAGCATGCAAAGGTGACTAAATATTTAGATTTCTTTCTCAAATTGAGAAATAAGTTTGATGTGAAGAAGACAGGGATGTGCCACAAAGAGACATTTCCTAAGGAGGAGGATGTCAATATTGTCACTCTGAACAAGAGGTCACTACATTCACCACCAGCTACAGAAGTACTTGCATCTAGAGAAGAGACACTTGCACCTTTACAAGATGGTCTTGAGCTCTTGACATATAGAGTCCCATGCATGATTCAGGAGATGCATGAGGGAAAGGAGAAAGATTCCAGTGCTGGTACACTTGGAGAAGAGCAACCATCACTCTTACGAGTAGTTGGTGGCACTATTGTCTCGGTTGGAGGAACTCTTGTGTTCTGGCAAGAGGTCCCCACACATCTGTTGATCCAATATATGCATGAACTTTCATCACATATTGTTTCAAGGCCAATGCATAACCAAGGGTTAGAACAAAATGCTGATTTGAAGCAGCAATATATCACAGCACAGAGGACCCTTGATCTAATCAAGGAGGAGGTTAAGAACTATCGCAGTTCATCATTGTTGAGCCACATTCAACCCTTTTAGTTGAAGTGTAGAGTTTCAAAAAGTGGGATTAACATGATCCTATTTATAATGACTGGTTATGAGATCAGTATTGTGCCTTTCTTTGAGATAGCTCATGTATTACCATGCAAATCTACGGCGTTGTCACTTAGTAGCTGTGTTAAAGAAGGGGCATCATCATTCTTGGATAATTTTTAAGGTAGCTTCATTCATGAAGCAATGGAGGTAAAGATGATAAATGGTAGACATCTTGAGATGAGAAAATTTTTCTCCTTTCTAGATGACACTTTCTTAATGGCCTCTCACTGCTCAAAGAGAAACTTCTACCTGCAGCAGATCCAAAAATTCATTGGTTTTGGAGGGCCTTTGGTGGTAAGAGAATCTCATTGAGAGATCTCATTGGAGGTGCACTTCAACATTTCATGAAGTGAAAAGTTCTTCGTCAGTTTGGGGAAGATGGTATTCTACAAAGGGAGGATACCATGATTATGCAGCACATCACTCATCATCCATATTGGGGTGAGTGATTGAGGATGATAAGCAAGGGGTTGCATGAACACGTGCAGATTTATGACATGGGCCAGCAGGCTTGGTTACGTTGTTTGCCCTTGGGAGATTCTTGTCACTGCCCAAAGGCTCCTATTTCTTTGATCCATGCCTTGAAGAACACTTATGAAATGAAGAAGGAGGCATGGCTGCGCTAGCTGCTCTTAGGTAAGTATGGTTACCACCCAATAGCTCATATTTTTCTGCTTCATGCCCTATGTATCAATGATAGAGTGCAACAAAAGAAGGCATGTTCATTTTGGTTTTACTTGAGAGAGATTGGCCACCACATGACATCTCCTATGTCTATGTGTTTTGTATTGGGTAAAACTTGGCATGATGCTTTCATGATGTGCATTGATGATGTTTCTTTGTATTGGGCTGATGTGACATTCTATATGTCCATTAGTATGTTTTTTCTTCATGATGCACATGAGGAAGAGAGAAAGCAGCAAGATCTCTTGTTGCTTTGGTTGATTTTGGGGGAGTTTGGCTTGTCCATCTTACATGGAGGAGATGGAGGATGGCAAAAAAGGGCCTTACTCCGGTGGTTACTATTATGAGAATATGGTTTGAAATATTTTTCTACCCATATAACTCCTTTCCTTCTTCTTTTGCATAACTTTGGAATGATTCTTGGATCAAACAAGGCCAACAAGGCTAAGGATGAGAGAATATCAATGCTTAATCAAATTCATAAAGCATGGGGTGGAGAGATGTATTGTGAGATGAAGATTTTCCTTTGTGGAAAGGGCCACTTTATTTGATGTATCTCATGTATTGATGATGATGTTGGACATCATATAGTTGTCACTTGGTTCTTCATGGTAACAGGAGGGCATCTAACTACACAGTTGGAGGTCATTCTATGCTCTCTTGAGAGACAACTTTGGAACCAAACATGTATGACACATTGCAGAAAATAGAGGAAGCCTTCCTTATGTGGATGCCATTTGGAGGGGAAAAGATGGCTTTGCATCTACTTTTGGAGTTTCTTGAGGAAAAGCAACAATTTGCTGGGGGGACTATAATATTCCCAAATTTTCACATCATATTTGGAATATTAGAGTCCTTGATTTTCTTAATAAATTAAGTAAATAAAAGGGTGGAGGGACCCACAAACCTCAAAGATGAATAAAATCCACTTTTAATGTGTGAATGTGGATATTCTATATGTAGATCTAAAAACATGGAGTAGTGGAGCAGATCCATTAATGGAGATCATGTCTCATTTATGAGATAGATGATGGAGGATGAATCAGTCAAATAAGATCATGGATATTAAATATTAAATCATAAGGATATTTGATAAGGGAAACTGAGATCATAATGCATTCAAAGAAGATAATTAAGCACTTATGATAAGATAATGGGGGAAGTGATGCATTTAATGCCTGCATGATGGAGAGGGTGATGACTCCATGTGAACATGATGGAGGACATGGATTAACAGTGCAGTCAAACATGTATACTTTTTCCACATGTACAGCACAGATTTGGAGTGGGCCTAGGTTATGGAAGGCTCATCCATATAATGAAGGTGAAGGCGCAATGGAAGGCATGATTTGGATTATTCATCTCTTGATCTGTTTAGATCTAGATTTGTCTAAGGACATTTATATGCAAACTTGGCTATTTAGCAAAGTTTTCAGGGTGTTCCCGAGCCTGAATCCAACCTCTTTCTTTGAGTAGCTCTGGAAAGAGTATTTTTCTTCATTCCATATCAGGAATTGGTGCCATCTTTAGGAGGTTGTTTCTAGCATTCATATAGGAAACTAGTGGAGGATTCATCCTACCACTTTGTTCTTCAGATCCAGCCTTTTAGGAGCAGCAGATCTACATTCGGCATTAAGGCCATTGGGTTTTACTTCCATGCAACAACAGTCCCCTCAAGGATTACACAGTTCAATCTTGTAGATCTATCGGAGGAAGGAAGTTTCCAATATTTCAGCTGGAAATCCTGTGAGGGATAACCTCCTCACATTGGATCTATTGTTTCCATTACTCAGGAGTTGATTTTCCATATCTAGCAGCAGGCTAAAGAGCCTCCCTCTCTGACAGCACAGTTTTATGAAGCTGTTGTTCATCTAGCAGCTATTTTTAGTGGAGGAGATTGGAGGAGCTAGATCTTGAGCTTTTAGCCCAAGGATCTAGTGAAGGGATCATCCCTTCTTGCATAGATTTGATTATACATCTTTACAACCATCTTATTATCAGATCTAGTTTCAGATCTTCATTCCCAGCAGCATATATGTGAAGCCCTTAGAGGAAGTTTGTCCTAGACTTACATATCTGAGAAACCCCTCCTAGGTTATCTTGGGAATCCATCATTGAACCCAGATCTACAATTTCAGCGTCATCGAAGCTCCCATTCTACCTAGATCTGAATTTTTATCTTACAAGAAGTTGCAGTCCCTACATTTGCAGTAGGGACAACGTAGTATACCTTCTAGCATAGAAGTAGTTACGCAGTCCCTCTTGGGATATCATTGCAGGGTCATTCTAGCCTACTTTTTTGGCTTGAGTGTCTCATATTTTGAGCACTGTTGTACTTTCTTTTTCACCTCCAAATTAATAAAATGGCTCGGCTATTTCTGTGCATTCTGCTATGTATATATATTTATTGTTTACTTTGCTGCAGTTCTTATATTGTATTTGAGTCTTACTACATTCTCCCTTTTGGGATATTACAAAGATGGTTTCATGGATTGTGTTTATCTTGTAACTCTTTTGGGCATAAGGCCATTGATTGCAGGACAAGTATGATAAATAGAACCATGATATTGGATAAGTTCCAACACATAATGAGAAATTTCAAGAAAATATGGAGAAAGAAGGAACATTGGTCAAGAACGTAGGGAATATTGACCCTATGGTAGCCATTTGTTTCTATAGCTTACTTCTCTTAGTGATTGTGAGAGTGAAGTGAGATACATTATCAGGATCAATAATGTATCATCGTAGGGGGGGGGGGGAATATATGATTATTCCCATGGTTGGTTTGTTAATTCTGGTTGTTTATTTGTGACACTGCATATGGTGTGATAACATAAGACAGGAACGGATTATGCAATCTCAAGGGGAGTTGAAGCTATGAAATTTCATAATTTCACTTTCTATTCGATCCTATGAAAGTCGATCACGTATATATGCGAGTTCCTACACATACAGTCACATATGTTCTTCTCTGACAGAAAAACAATGGGACAGACTCAAGAAATACTTTGAGATGCTTTAGATGGTTATTATTCGACTTTCTTGTTCTGATGGTGATGGTGATGGTTACAATCTGTTGATGTGGTATTGAGTTATGATGATATATGACTTGGACATTGATGATTATCTGATTTGTGAATATGCTTTGATATATGAGTTGATATGATTAGTGAACAGGTATCAAAGGTTCATGGAGGGCATTAGCCTTGTTGGTTATAATATATTATTGGTATTATGTTTGCTTAAGATGCTACTGAAGATTCTCATGTGTTTTTATAATTTTGGCTTTGGGGATCCATCGTAAATATATGTATTTTTGCACATCACATGCACAATGTTCACGGTCATCCAGTGTGGTTCATCACTCCGGACTAGGTGAGATATTGATCCACATTGTCAGGTTTAAATAGAGCTGTAGAGGAGGCTGGGAACCATGGTCTTGATAATCACAGCTTGGACTCGAAAATTAAATTAAATTAATAAAAAAATTTAATTTTATTAAAGTTATAATGTTAATTTTTTTTTTTTTTTTTTTATAATATTTAAATTAAAAAGTTTTTTTGGGTTAATTTTCATTACAATTTTAAATTAAAATCTTTTTATATTATTAAATAATAGTTCTAGGGATTATGTTAATATGCTTCTATAATTTTCTTCAAATTAAAACATTTTTGGTGAATTTAGATTAAATTTTTATTATATTTTTAGATTAAAATATTTTATTTATTTATTTATTTATTTTATTCATTTGTTATTATTGTTATTATTATTATTATTAATTTTCTTCTAGAAAAAAGTGGTTTTTTTAGGGGATGAAGTAAAAAAAAAATAAAAAATTTAAAAACAATAATCAGCGATGAGCAAAAAATGTGACCGAGTCTAAAAAGCTAAGGCAAAAGATGAATGGCAGAAAATAAAAATGATTATAAATATAAGGCAGGGATCCAACACCTGCTGATATTCCAGCCATCATCTCTATTGAGATTAGTGGGTCTTTTTTCAATCTCTAAGGCCTCCCTTAACTTACGATGATGAAAATGGTCAATCCTAGTAGGTGTTGGATCCTTTCCTTATATTCATAATCGTTGTTATTTTTCGCCCTTCATCTTTTGCCTTAGTTTTTTAGACTCAGTCTGATTTTTTTATTTTTTGTTGATCGTTGATTGTAGTTTTTTAATTATTTTTTTGACTTCGTCCCCTAAAAAAAAACCCTTTTTTCTAGAAGCAAATTAATATTAAAATAATAATAGTAATAATAAATAAACAAAATAAATATTTTAATTTAAAAATATAATAAAAACTTAATCTAAATTCACCAAAAGTGTTTTAATTTGATGAAAATTATAGAAGCATATTAACATAAACCCTAGAATTATTATTTAATAATATAAAAAGATTTTAATCTAAAATTGTAATGAAAATTAACCAAAAAAAGGATTTAATTTAAATATTAGATAGTTATATAAAAAAATAATTTTTTAAATTATAATTTTAATAAAATTAATCCTTTTATTAATTTAATTTAATTTGGGAATCATATTAGTTGTTATCCTAACAGCTACTTTAGCCATTTCTACATCTATTTAATTTCGGAATCATATTAGTTGTTATCCTAACAGCTACTTTAGCCATTTCTACATCTATTTAAACTCAACGTGATCTCTCACCTAGTCCTGATGACGAACCACACTCATTGGTTCAAAATGCGTTGACAGTGTTCTATTGCATGTGATTATTACTGAAAGAATTCTAGATGCACGTGTATTAGATAGACAATGTAATAATTTTAATAGCCAAAATAGCATTAACATAGATATTAGTAAGGAAATTGAAAATAATACTAATAGTAATGAGACTAGTAGTAACATTGAAATTAATACTGATAGTAATGAGACTAATAAAAACAATCTTAACCTTAGTAACATTCGTAAGAAATATTTAATTATTAAAAAGGACTCTGACAACATTAAAAATAAAGAGCATAACAATAAGAAAAATATTTTTAATAACAAGAATAGTAATTATGAAAATAACAACAATATAGATATAGATAACATTATTAGGAATGATGATATTAGTAAAAATAGCAATAATATTAACCATTATAATGATTATAACAACAAACATAACTATTTATTAACAACAATGATAATAATAATTTTGAAGATGAAAGTAAACTTAATATTAAAAATAATAATATTAATAATAATAACTCTAACAATAATAATTTTTTGTGTCCCTCTTCTAGTAATAATCTTTCAAGCTTCTCTTTTGACCTGTCTTTTTATAGTCTTCTAGAGAAAGGCTTTAATTTTTCCTTAACTCCTAGAAAAATCTCTATTAAAGATATTATCTATGACATAGAAATATGGAATTAGATACTTGCCGGATTCCTCCAAGGACGTCATTAGACAATATTGTGCAGTCATGTTGAAGAAATCCAAGCCCCCCAAGAGCAACCTAAGTAAGCTCGAATTTGAGGCTCTAAAATACTTAAATAATAATAAGGATATTGTTGTTCTTAAGGCTGACAAAGGAGGTGGAGTTGTCATCCTTAATAAATATGATTACCATAGGAAAATGTTAGATAATTTGGAGAATAGTGGGATCTACAAGAAACTTACTAAAAATCACTTAAAAAAGGTCTTCAAAGCTGTCGTTGCTGCCATTAAATCTAGCAGCTCGGCGAACTTCCTGAGTAAGAAGTTGATTGAAATCAACCCTCTTACTCCTAGAATCTATGGTCTTCTTAAAATCCATAAGGATGTTGCCCCCCTTTGTCCCATTTTTAATATCATAGGCGGTATGACTTATCTTCCTGCCAAGTATTTAGCCCATAAGATTAAGCCTACCATAGGTCATACTGATTCCTTTGTCAAAGATTCTTCCTCTCTTGCTAAGGAGTTAAAGGATGTTAGAATGGATCTTGATGATAGACTTTTCAGTTTTGATGTTGTTTCTCTTTTCACCAATATCCCCGTTAATGAGGCCATTAATGTCATTAATCACATTACTGATCCAGATATGGCCCATTTAGTCGAGATCTGCTTTAACTCTACTTTCTTTAGTTTTGAATGGGAATTCTATGAGAAAACTTGTGGTGTTGCCATGGGTTCTCCCCTATCCCCGATTTTTTCTAATATTTTTATGGATTACTTTGAATCCAAGGCTCTTTCCTTGGGTCTTTTCCAGCCAAAGCTTTGGAAAAGGTTTGTAGATGATACTTGTGCCATCTAGCCTCATGGCAAGGAAAAGTTAGATCTCTTTTTCCTTCATCTTAATAGTCAATATTTCTCCATAAAATTCACCATGTAATATAAGGTGGATGGTAGCCTACCTTTCCTCGATGTTCTTATTTCAAGAAAGGATGATGGTTCTTTCTCCCAAATTCATACTGAACAATATCTTCATGCTAGTTATCATCATTTCCCTACTCAGAAATTAGGCATCCTCAAGACCTTAGCCACTAGGGCGTTGAGAATCTCTGATGATTCACACCTTGAAGGAGAAAAGACCCACCTCCTGAATGTATTTTGTATAAATCGTTATAGTAGGTCGTAGAGCCTTAAATATTTCCTTAAAGCAGAAAAAGGTCCTTTAGTTAAAAATAATGAAGACCCTAGTGAATGGTCCTACAGTGTGTGTCTTCCTTTCATTCAGGGAACCACTGATAGGATTGCTAGGATCCTTAAGAAGCATAAGGTTTCTGTCTTTCAAACCCCTTAACACTATTTGTAGTTCTCTCAAATCTGTTAAAGATCTGGTAGACCCTAGGGATGGGAAATGTGTCTACATTATTCCATTTTCTTGCGGGGCACCTTACATTGGTGAAACTGGTCGGTCTATAAATAAAAGGATTTTTTAGCATGTTGTTGACATTAAACATGGAATATACCGCTCCTTTTCCTTAGATGAGCATCTAGAAATACTAACCATCATATTTTCATCGAAGAGGCTAAGGTTATTGCTAGGATTGACTAGTTTCATCATCGTATGTTAAGGGAGGCCTTAGAGATTGAAAAAAGACTTGTTAATATAAATAAAGATGACAGTTGGAATATTAGCAGGTGTTGTATCCCTGCCTTATATTCATAATCATTGTTATTTTCCATCCTTCATCTTTTGCCTTAGTTTTTTAGACTCGTTCTGATTTTTTTTTTATCGTTGATTATCGTTATTTAATTATTTTTTTGACCTTGTCTCCTAAAAAAACCCCTTTTTTTCTAGAATCAAATATATATATATATATACTTTTAATCTAAAAATATAATAAAAACTTAATCTAAATTCACCAAAAATGTTTTAATTTGAAGAAAATTATAGAAGCATATTCACATAATCCCTAGAAATATTATTTAATAATATAAAAAGATTTTAATATAAAATTGTAATGAAAATTAACCAAAAAAAGGTTTTAATTTAAATATTATATAATTATATAAAAAATTCTTTTTAAAATTATAATTTTAATAAAATTAATCCTTCAATTAAATTAATTTAATTTGGGATTCAAACTAGTCGTTATCATAACGGCTAGTTTAGTCATCTCTACATCTATTTAAACTCAATGTCTAGATCTGATCTCTCACCTAACCTTGATGATGAACCACACTGGTTGGTTCGAAACACGTTGACAATGTTCTATTGCATGTGATTATTATCGAAAGAATTTTAGATGCTCATGTGTTTCATTGATGATGCATTTATGAACACCTTTCTATGATGTTACTGCCATGGATGATACTCCATTACCTTATGTTATGTCATAATGCTATGCTACTGTCAAATGCTCATTTGATGATCTCTCACTATTAAGGTCTTTTGGTTTTGGTTATGAATGTCATATTAGTATCTTGATGTAAAGGTCATGAAGAGACCTATGATGTAATCAATATAATATTTAGTCATGTTTGGACTATTGAAGGTCAAGTCATTTATGTATGTAATCCCGTGATGGGAAGATGATGTTATGTAAGCCCAATTGGTTGGTTGATTGATTCAAATATGTAATACCACTTGGTTGGGTGATTGATTTAAGTATGATTCCTTGGTGATAGGAAAGGTCATACTCAATTGAGTTACAGAGTCATGTACTTCATTGAATTTTTTCAGAAGATTCAGCATGTAATTAGGGGGAGCATGGTCATTATAGTGTAGATCAGATCTATAGTTCTCATGTCTCTACAAGGAAAGGGAAACCTTGTTTCAACATTGGTCTTCCATTTTCCCTTGATTTCAAAGGGGGAGAGTAACTTGGTATTTGATGTGCTTTATAGGTATCTACAAATAGTGGTGATAAAACACCATTGTGGTTGTAGTCAAGTTCAAAGGGGGAGATTGTTGGGATTATGATGTATGTTTTGTCCTTGATGGAAACCCACGTGTAGCATAGTGATTGAACAGGTGACAGAATGATTGGACAAAGGTATGCAGGTCAGAGACAGAATAATTATGAAGGTAAATTTTGAGGAAATATACACAAGTTGAGTGAAGAAAATTCATGTACATATGCTAGTTTGATGAAGATAATTCACATATACATAGGTTATGTGGAGAAATGTCATGTACGTACGTAGTTTTGATGAAGCAAAGTAGTGTATACATAGGTTCGAAGAAATAAAGTTGTGTACACATGCAGGTATGAAGAAGAAAAGCTACGTACATTTGGCGCACTATGATTCATCAAATATTGTTGGACATGGGACCCTTGGATGAAAGAATTTAGAGAAGACTTCGCAGATCAAGGAGTAGAGCACACAGTGCTAAGTCTACTTTTGAGTCTTAAGGGCTTTGATGTGGGTCAAATCCCTTTATTATGTAATGGGATGGGATTATTTTGTGAACGTTGAACTTCGCCCATAGTTTTTGAGCCATAGTATTGTAAATGCAAAATATATATACTATTAGGGGAATTTTGAGGTCTAAAATGGGCCTCCTAAGGAAAATGTACAATCAAAATTCACTTTATGAGAACCAATCACATTTTAGGGGATGACATCATCCCTAATGGTTGAGGTGACATTGATTGAGTTAAAGGTACTTACTTGTCACATTCTCAATGGTGGATAAAAACTCATGGTTAACCATGGTAGTTCTCTAAGTACTTTTAAAGTAAAAATAAAGTACTCATAATAAATGTCATTTCACACTTTTTGAATAAAAATATATTATTGTCATTTCATATTTCTTGAAAGAAACAATGCATATCCCTATACATTTATTATATTTTATTATTATATTTTATTTTTATATAGTATAATAATTACATGTTATTATACAATTTAAATAATATAAATTTTAATTAATAACATATAATAATTAAGAATTTATAAATTTATATTTATATTTTATTTTAATTTATTTAAGTACAAAGGACAAATGCATTAGTTGTTCAATGATAATGATTTTTTCTTGAAAAACTCATTCTTATTTATAGTCACATCAATACAATTTTTTTATTAATTTTATTTTGGTACAACTTTTGAATTGAATTTAACTATGGTTACATGGATTGTGGTGCAAAAAGTGAATTGCAAATTGATAAATATTATTTTACTGGTTTAGATATTATTTTATTATTTCCTTAGGCGGTGCATTTTAGACCTCAAAATTCCCCTAATCTGAGGAGTCTAGATAGAAGTTATAGGAGAGTCAAGTCTAAGAATTGATGAGATGCTGTAATATCCCAAAATAGGGATTGCTAGCAAGGCATGCCTGAAAAACACATTTTTCAGGAATGTATGCTACAAAACACAAGATTAGCCCTTGTATCTCTTAGATCTGATAATCTAAGATCCAAATCCAAGAGAAAATCAGAAACCAAGCAAACTAGGTGAGATAAACAAGCCTCTCACACTTAGAATGGCCGGAAAATGCCCAATAATGGGATTGCAGCAGCATGCAAACGCAGTGATGGAGCTACAACAAGCTTGCCACCCATGAAATATGTTAATAAACACTTCAGCATCAATTGTATGTACATCAACAAGAATTATGATCCATTCTACCCACTAAAGATGGGGAAAAGCAGGAATTTATACCCTAAAAAGGTTAACTTCATAGATTTGCGTAAAAATAAGGGCAAATGATGGTGGGATCCCCTAGCTTAGGTCATGTGGGACTCAAATACCAAATTTGAGCTAAAAAAATGACTCTATCTATGTTAAACATATCTCCCACTCCCGATATGGCTTAAAAATACCCAAATCCCATGACTTGACTTATGTTGAATTTACTGAAGCATGGAAAACATAAATTTCTGAAGGTTTATGATGCAATATGATGGAAAATACATACATACATTGTATTACATCAGATCATGGATAAAAATGGAGTATTAGCCCCTTTACACATTTTATAAGTGACCCGGCAAGGGTTTCCATGAAGGTACAAGTGTAAGAATGACAATTCTGCAGAATCTAGACCTCGAAAACATAGTGCAATGCAATAGTAGATTAAGAATCAGATCTAGAGTATATCTGTACACAAAATGATAGATCTATTTCAGATCTGTATACAAGATAAGCTCCTTTATACACTCCCCACGGGAATCTCAACAAAACATGAACACCAGTGAGTAGATCTGAGATCTAAGTCACATATCTGCAGAAGTATTCAGAAAATTCTAAATCATAACATATGTAGCAGATCATATCTGAAATAACATGGATTGGTTGGCCAATCCACGGATCACCACAGTGAAAGGAAGAATCCAATCACTAGAGATCTCTTCTCAAGTGAGTGCCAAGATACCCTGAAACTCTGCAACTAGAAATAACGCAGTCTAAGAGGATAAAATGCATTGTATACTTGTAGAACACTTTGGCTTGATTCCAACATATAGATCTGAAGCTCAACAACTAATACACTCTTCTAGGAGGATAAAAGACTCACTCACTGAGAAGAGGCACTAGTATGGTCTAGATCTGAATAGATCTAGCCTCCACTTGCTACAGCTTACAAAAGAAAAAAAAAATCACTAGAGCTGCGTTGTAGTTGGGAGTAGAATCTTGAACAAATGCCTGATAGTGGATGAGAAATACAGGACTCTTCGAAGAGGCCTCTCAAGGAAAGAGAAGGATTCCTAAATAGGAGATCCTTATGCTAAACATCACTATTCTCAGCAAAACAACTAGAGAATGAGAAGTGTCTAAGAAGACAAATATTTTCAATATAATATGTTCAACAACCCCTCTCATGTTGCTCTCCTCTTTCATTTATAGGATGAAAGCCTTGCAAAACCCTAAACCATCTCAAAGGTTTAGCTCCTTTCACATTTGGAACCTCCAACTAGATCTGCATTATTTATCTTGGTACATTGCATCTGGACAGCGTTGTAGATTTGGTCCTGTTGACCTAGTCAATTGTCACAATCCCCTTTCACACATGAAGGAGTCTCATTAAAGCAACCCATATTTAGCCTTATTCATATGGGCATTGATTTATTTTGTTGTCTTTAGGAGTTTAATTTGTCCTCCTTTAAAATTTTATTCTTGAACAAGAAAATGAAAATAAAAAGGACTATTCCTATTAGCTTGGGCTAATTAGGAATATTACAGATTCATTTAGATGTAAGATTGTTTTGAGTAAGATTTTTTGGTTTTGGGTTAGAAGAAAGGCTCCTGCAGCTGAGTGCGTGAAGACCTTATGAAGTCTGCAGTTGAGTGCGCAGGGTGAAAGTGAATGTATGAAAAAGATATGAGCAATTAATGAAATACTTGTTGAGATAGATATTTGTTTCTGTTGATGTGTTTTACTATGTTTTTTTTTTATGAATATATGTACTAAGTAAGGGTTTTGATCTATAATTGCATAGTGTAGTTCTGTTTATGGTTCCTTACCTTATTTTATGCATGATTAAATAAGATCGCACAGTCTGCTAGTAACTTCAGTAGGTGTGTTGAAAAATTCTTGTATAATTAATAGATTTGTTCTGTGAAGCTATACCAAGGAAGAAAATCCCTAAAGCCACAATCCACTATCCCTGTAGATGGAGAAACCTAGTTCTAGCATCCCCCTATATTGCCTTGGGTGAGACTTCGGTCTGTGAAAGAAGATTGTTGCAAAAGGGTCGGTAATATTGGGTTTTTTTGGTTTGTGCAGCCATATTTGAACTTGGGTCTAGGCCCCATCAAGCCAAAAAATTGTTCTATTGCCAGGACTAGTATCTGAATGAGGGATATCTAGATGCGGCATTTGTTTAAGAAAGAAAGTGAATATTGGGTAGATCTAAAAGAACGTGATTTTGTTGTGCAAGAAAACATAAATCCGCGCATCTCTACTGAACATTGGTTATAGAAGTATATTTATATAGATCAGTACGAGATATTTTTCTCGATGATTGCTAGCGAGTTGTATGAGTGGATATCAATATGAGTTGTGTAGACGGGTTGTTTCAATCATAGGCCTACTGCGTGGACTCCAAATCGTATTAAGCAACTGAACAATACTATCAATAGTATTATGGGGAGTGAGCTCCCTCATTTATAGCAAAATTCAAATTCAAATCCCATCATCTCCTTTAGATTCTCCTCACCAATGTTGATTTGGTGGTAGATCCACCCAGATATTCCCATTAAATGCATTCCTATCGTTCCTCTTAATGGCCAAGTCTCTATCCAATCAAATGTTACTATTCCAACAGTCACTTTTTGGATAACTCCACTAGACTCACCCCTTCAGCGAAGTCCTGCCTCCCTTGGCGCAGTACTCTCCAATTGTTTCAGCTTTCATTTTTCCACACAGTACTTCTACTTCAGTGCATCCACCCTTTAGTAGAATCATTGATAGTATTATGTGCCTATTCACATAGGCCCCTAAAGATCTCCTCCCTTGACATAGACTTGTTGACTGTGTCTTTCCAAGCAGACTGTTTGTAACAATATCGAGCTTGTTCTAACTGCATATCCCAATCAAGATGTACCAATTTCCTTGGCTCCTTGGTAATTCAAAACACTCCTCCTTTTACTTTCTAAATAGTATCATTAATATTCGCCCAGCCATCAGTGAAGCTATAAGTTAGCGAGAATCCTTCTATCATCTCGTCCCAATCCATCGTGCTATGGCGCAACTCTTTTTCAAGATACCATTGTTGAGGTATCGTATCCAAGGAATGAAAGAACATGTGGACCCACTCTGGTTGAGGTTCTGGACCCCAAGTTGTTGTCCAACAAGATAAATGCTCACGAGGATCTTTCTTACCATCATAATTATCCACGATCTTCGTGTCTACTTGACCAAACCTTGGCATTATCAACTTGAAAAACTCCTTCCATCCTCCTAAAATTTCTCTGTGTGCACCCCACCGTCGAGTTGGAGTGGACCTTAATGAGAAGTCCGAAGCTTAGTATCTCTACTCCTCAGGCACCTTTTGCTCAAATTATTCCAGAAACAAATCAACATTCCTCGTTCCACCATAAAAAAGGCAAGTCACGCACTTCTGATCTGACACAACACAGAGATTGGTTGACTCTGTTATAGTACTTAGTATTTACTTCATGCAAGTGATTCTTCCAATTCTCCAGTTCTTCATCAAAATCTGAAATGCATGAACTATCGTGCTCCCAACATATTCTATTGTCCATGGTGGGATTAATCAAGTCTTCATCCTACGCAATAAGCTTATAGATATTATCAATATCAGCATCCCCATATTCATGCTCGACAGGCTTTTTATAGCTCTCACCTTTAGAGGGATTTAATGGCGACACAACAACTCAGGTACCATTCTTTTCAAATATCATTTGCCTCTTCTTCAGGTTAATTATAACACCCATGTCGTAAGCCCAATCAAATCCAATCAATGCGAGATAAGGATTGATGTCATAAACGATCTCAATAAATTCAAATTCGACTAATGCTCCATCAATATCTACGATGATCCCCTGCAATTTCCCCATAGGATCGATCTTCTGTTGATTTTCCATCCTTGACTAAATTGGTGACCATTGCAGCTTAGGCCTTCTCATCTGCTCCCATGTTTTTTTTTCGGCAGAATGTTGGCATATGATCCCAGATCTAGAATGACTTGATCTATCTCATAATCTCTAGTTTTTGCTGTCAACCACATCTCCTGGCTAGTTCTCTTCTTATTTTGGTACACTTTATTTACTACGCATTGCTCCACTCATGCCTCTTTCTTGCCAATGCAGTTATCTATCAGCTCATGTAACCATTATACAGCCTTATAATCCTTAACAAATTCATGCACGTATATAAAAAGGACGCTAAGATAAACAGATCAATTTCCTTCATTTCAATGTTCTCCTCAGGCTTATTCTTCAGTGGAAATAGTTGTCTCTACGCAGTTGATTTCAAAGATTTTGGATTCATAAATGTCTTCTTCGCTTCCATGAATGTCTCCTTGTCACGTTGTACATTAAACCCAACATTTTTATCTTCAGCCTTCTGTTGAGGCCTCAGAATTCCGCTGCCAAAACATGGGGGAAAACCACCCAGTCCGGACCTTAAAGCAACTCCTTTTCTGTTTGGTGTAGTGGCTCCAACTGGGGATAATTGGACCAGTTTCCTGATAAGGATGATTTTGAGGGTGTTGTGAATATAGCATGAAAATTGATAATGATTTTAATCTATATGCATCTATCTAAACTATTAATATAATCTATACCCAAGGTGCTTTTGCTTTATGCAATCTAAAATGATATATTTCGACTATCAATAATATAGATCATTTAACAGTCGAAAGAGATGAAAATTATGTAAAATGATTCTTCTAACAAAGTAGTTTTCATAGAAGAATTGTGAAAGAAATATCACATTTATCTGTGTGATTACATATTCAATAAGAAACCATAGCTAAATATTAGAACATAAGTGCATGTAATATTTATATATGATAACCTTTCAAACATATAATGCAATAAAAATATGATTGTCAATATATGAAGTAAGACTTAATATAAGTGAATAGAAGTACCATATGTATGAATTTATACTCATGTAAACTGATAGCAATGAATTCGCTCCTTCTCACTTTCAAGCAATTTAAAGAGTATAGTAGTGCAACATCAGTTAAACAACTTTAATTGTTAAATTATAATAGACATGTTCCATTCATTCATCAAAGCACTCACAAACTTACAATAGTGAATTCTTTGCAAATGTTTTTGAAAATTTTCTGGACCCTTCTCTAAATGCATGAGAAGGGTTTAAATACTAAACTAACTATAAACTAAAATAGATTATTACAAAATTTTAGAGGAGGTGTAAAAAAACCTTCTTCATAAAGCTAACTTAAACTACAATCTAGGAAATTAAACTAACAATTTCGATTCATGTGTCCTACCCTTGTTTCTGAATATTGTCACGAAGTTGACAAATATCTAGAATTGCTTTGAGCTGAGCTGGCTGCGATATCCTTGATCAGAAATGTCCCTTGAAAATAGCATTTGAGATTACCGACTGTGATCTCTTTGTTGAATTTGTAAGAGACTGCAGATTTTGATGCTAATGATAAGATTTGATCAAAAAATTCCAGTAATTTTCTTGATCAAACTTATTTACCTTTTTAATTATTTCCTCTTGTGTATCTGCTCTCTGCTTCCACTATTTTTCCACCTATCTTGTTTCTAAAAACACATCAGACGTGTTTTCCTTAAGAAGTTCTGCTCTAAACAGTTGCTCACATATAGATTCAATAATCTCATTTAATATCTTGGATGTCTTTGCTGCTACTTTCTTTGCCTATTTGATTTGTGCTTCCCATTCTCTAAATAGAATTTCTTTGTGAAGATTATCTACTTGAGGTAGATTAGCTTCCTTTCCTGAATTTGAAACTTGTCATCAAATGTGTTCTTCAATTTTCTTCTCAAGTATTTCACATTCAAGTTTTTGGATCTCTGGCTGTTGGATCATTATCTTATTTGAATCACAATAAGAATCAATTATAGAAGCTGGATGACAAAACACTTCTTGTTCTTTCTTTAACTTACTCTTTAAATCCAATGTTTCTTTGATAAATTGCTCTAATTTTGGTTGACTTTGTGACTTAGTCATCGCTACTTCCAGTTGTGCTTGTTTTTCATTGACCTCTGTCTGATGCTGCAATTTGAGACTTTCAATATATTTATGAAATTGAACACTGATTACTTTGGCTTGCTCACTAGAATTAGATTTCCCTTCATTCAACAACTTCTCTAATTCTTGTACTCTGGCCTCCTTTTGTTTTAACAACACTCTAACCTCAGTAGCTTTATCAACAGTAGCAGTAGCATATGCCCCTGCATATTGTGATAATTTGGTTAGATGTTCAGTAGGATCATTTGAGGAATATTTCCATAGTACATCAACTGATTTATCTATAGGCTTTGAAGTTGTTTCATCAATTCTTCTTCTTTTGTTTATTTTAACTACAGCCTTATAACTAAGACTATAGAAAATATCTAATGAAGGAATATCTTCAATTTTTAGAACTATCTGATCTATAGGGTAGGGCTGTATGATTTATTTATCATGCTGTGCTGGAATTATTTGCAGTGGATTAACAATTTCCACTATCTTTTCGGAGTGTTCAGGTGTCTAGCATATTTTGACTGTGTTGAGCTGTTTGAGAATCTATTTCTGTTCCATTGTTTCTCGTCTCCTCTAGCATCTCCATCTCTTGAATAACTCGGTCAATTATCGTTTTTTAGTTTTTCTTTTTAGATTTGGATTCATTATTAGAGTGATCTGAATCATGAGATTGCTGCTGTGATTGACCTGATTCATCTTCAGACATATCTTTTACTTCATCATCCAAGCTGACACTTGGAGTGTGTTTTTTTTCATCTTCAATAGTTGACAAATTGAGAGGGACTTTCTCTAGTCTCTTGTTTCTATATGCTTGAAAAGCTTCAAAATCATCTTGACTTAGTTGACTAGATGCATACTTGATAATATCTGAAAATTTTTCCATGCCCTGGAAAAGATCATCAAATCCATCTTCTTCTTTTACAAAAGGCTTCAACTTAAGCTCTACGATGTAATTTTTACTCACATCATTTGAAGCATATAATATTTTTGGCATTACTGCCAATTTCAATAAATAAATTTTGGAAACTTCCTTGTATGTATGGCCGATGTTAGACAATGCAAAAGTGCCACACTATACAGGGAAATTAGGCCAAATTTCCTTTTCAACATCTTTCAACTATTTTGTAACACCATTAACAAGGTGATAGGTTATTTCTTTTGCAAGTAACTAATCGGGAACGTAATAGGGTAAAACATGGGGAGAAGCATAGCTTCCGAATACTCTAATATATGTAAAATTCTCCTCTATGAACCATCTAGCTACAAGAAGAATGTCTGCATTGTCTTCTTCAGAAACCCTAGGGGCCTTTTTATTGAAACTCATATGGTGCATAGGAAATATGACTCCATAACAGATTTTATAGAAGTGTAGGTGGAAGTCTGAATCCCGGAGTTCTCTGTGATAAATATGAATTGGGGTAGGGTTTTGGGTAGTCCATTTCCATCCCATGGTAGAAAAACTAGAAGTAAAACAAATAGCATCCATGACATAGGAAGATATATAAAAGGGAGGTATCTCTCTAGATTAAATACTCCTTTTATTCCTATATTCGGTAATGTGTTTGGCTAGGTTATTGGATAAGATGTCTGCCCAATTCAAAATTCCTGAATTGATGATTGCGTCAATCAGTGGAACCCATTCTCTTGAGAATCTAGTGCTATCAGGTTTGGAAAATAATCTACATAACATACCGGAAGCATAACAGTAAGGATTAAAAATTTGGGAAATTGGGTACGTACCAAACTTATCTTGCTTCAACTTCCCCTTATTATCCTTCTATTCTTGGATGACTTTCATAAGATCTAGATGTTCTCCTCTGAAATTCTGCAAATATTCTTTGTCATATATCAGCTGCAGGGGTGGTAGATGGTACATTACTATTAAATCTTCTGCCCTAAAAGAACCGATAGTTTCTCCCTTCGAATTCTTGAACATTCTATCTTCAATGTTTAAGTGGTCAATTGCCCACTTAACCATGTCTGTGTAAGGATAATTTTTTGGTCTTGCAGCTATCCTATGAATGTATGAGAATGTAACATCAAAAAGATTTTTTTCGGAGGTAGAAGTAGTGCCTGTCGAAGAAACTTTGTTTATCACCCTTGGTCCTTCACTTTCAAAAAGCTTATACATTGCTTCCCATGTCAAACTACCGCAATATTTGTTGCAGACAATATCTAAAAATAATGGATACATTAATGTATCTTCAGTGGAAGACGTTTGAGAAATTTCCTTACCTTTTTTGCTCATTTTTCTCTTCTTCAATCCGTTAACTGGTTTCCTGAAAATAGAGTGAATTTTTACAAGTATAGAGTATCAAAGGTACAAATCTAACATTGATTTCAAATACACGCAATCAGATATCAATCTTTTAAGATATAAGATCAATTAGCATTCATAATCTCTGAATTAATATTTCATACACCCCCACGTGTAAAATATATCAATTGCTTTAAAGTCGTTAAGACCTTGAACTTCATTTTGACATGACACAAGTTGTTTTACATACTTGATCCATTTAATGGTGTCAGTGCGCTTATCGCAAGTTATAACTTATAACCATTCGTAATATTTACCCTTTAAAGTTTGTGAAATGCGATCTGCGCAAATCGCAGATCACAACTTTTATAGGATAACAATTTGGTGTATGTTATAAGTTGTGTAAGATGCGAATTGCACTTTTTACAAAACTTGAATGACCGTGATTGCCGAAGGTTTTATATTCATTTCTTTATTTTCTCGTTCGTTCCGCGGGGTCACAACTTATATGAATTTTCTTTTAATGTTTTTGATTGATTAAGTGAGGTGCGGTGCGATAAAGTGAAAATAACAGTGATTGAAGTTTTTTCAAAGTTTTAAACATATCTTCAGAAAAGCTTAAGCACATATCACAGCTCATACATTTTAAGGTTTACAAGGCTTTGAAATTTATAAGATATGCGATTTGCGATGCACTCAAGAAAATAAAGGGGAAAATTAGAAAGAAAATATTTATTTCCTAAGTTTTTGTTTTAGGAAATTTAAAATAATTTCCTATTATTTCTAAGGGTCCCTATTTATAAAAATAAATGGGGGTTGTTGTATAGCACAAAAATTGGCGATTCACTTGGATGAACCAGATATCTTTGATAAATTTTTTTGAAATTTATAAGCTTTTTAGAAAATAAAAATAGTTATAGGAATGAAATTTCAAAATAAATAATATCTTACTAAGCAATGAAAATTTTTCTTATTCACTATTCACAAGAATTCCTCTATTAAATATATAAGTATAAAATATATATTATTTCTTAATCAGTTTAAAAAGATAAAGTAGGTGGCCTTTACAGATTAGCTTTATAAAAATTTACTCTTTTATCACAGATAGATCCTTTGTTCCAATAGGAAATTTAAGCTTTTGGCAGGGTTATCTTTTACCCAGCAATGATTCATTGTCCCATCTAGTATTTCTTATAATTTTCAGAAGTAAATTCTAAGCTTTGAGAATTTTTCTTTTATATATTATTTTATTTACTTAAAAGCCGTTGTCTTGGCATGGTAACCAAATGATGACAATGCCATTCACTAGTAGTAATTAAGTTGATCAAGCTGGCTCTTGATGAGACCCCTTGCCCTTTTGATATAATCTCAAGTCATTACCCTGTTTTGGTAGGCAGTATTGGTAATGTCAGTTTAACTATTTCCTTATGAACATGGTAAACAAGCTCGTGATGAGACTTATTATATATTTTTTTTTTTTCTTCTAATCATAATGTTTTTTATTTGAATTCCTTTCAAAAATTTATAAGATTTTTCAGATGGGATGAATCATTGGTCTTTTTAAGATTCTGGATGATAATTTTGAGTTTCAGATTGCTTTTTTGTAATAGGTCTTTACTATGTTAAAAATTATTTTCTTGATTGAAAATAGAATATTCATGCTATACTAAGCAACTTTTATTTTCTTAAAAAGAAAAGAAAAAGAGACTAGTGTACAAGGATAGAAGGGGTTACCTTCTATGAGAAATATTTTTTTTAAATCTGCCCATTAATAGGCAAAGAATCCTTTTTGCCTGATAGATCTTGCAATAAAAATGTTTATGGGATTATTTCTTCAATTATTTGAAATGGACCTAGCCAAAGTTTTTGAACTTTGTGTGTTTACCTTTTTCCTCATGCACTTTGTCCCATTTCAATACCAAATCACCAATTTCAAATTTTTTGGAGTACAGAAATTGAATCAAAATAGGCTTTTATTATTTGTTAATGATGAGTGTGAGTTTGTTTGGCTTTTTCTCTTTCTTCTTCTAACTTAAGAATTTGACCTCGTCTAAATTGTAAAGAAGAAGTAGGAGTTTCATCAATGAATTGAACAAAGGAAAGAGAGGGAATAACTACATTGGTGAGAAGTACATCTTCTTTTCCATATACAATATTGAATGGAGAAGTACCTATAGAAGCTTTTTGAGTTATTCATCTACCCAAAGAGCAAAAATTAATGACTTATGCTAATTTCTTTGATTCTGATCAACAATTATTTTGATTATTCTAATCATATTTTTGTTTGTAGATTCTTCCAAACCATTTCCTTGTGGATAATAATTTGCAGAAAATTTTAGTTTAAAACCTCTTTTAATTGAAAAATCTATCATAGCAGTTCCAGAGAAATAAGATGCATTGTCAAACGTTAAAGAAGTAGGTAGGCCAAACCTGGTTATGATATTATAGTCAATGAAATCAATGATATTTTCTGAATTAGCTAGTTTTAATCGAATTTTTTCCACCCATTTTTTAAAGTAATCTATAGCTGTGAGAATATATCTATGTTGTTTGAAAGAGTTAGGAACAATATCACCAATTATATCTAATCCCCATTTCTCAAATGGTTGTTCAATATTGACCGGTTGTAATGGGAATGTTGGCTTTCTTTGTTTTCCAGATGTATTTTGGCATACTTTACATCTTCTTGTATATTCATGGGCATCTTTGAAAAGTGTAGGCCAATAGTAACCTGCATGTAGGATTTTATGGGTTGTTGTATTTCCTCCAAAATGTCCTCTAGCTAGTCCATCGTGGAGTTCCTGCAAGACCTTATTTGCTTCAGATTTTTCTAAGCATATTAGAAGTACAGAATAAAAATTTCTTCTAAATAACACATCGTTGACTAGCTCATATTATTTGGCTTTTAATCTAAGAGCTAGTTTTGTCTTGTAAATGAGATGATTTGGAGCATATCCATTCTTCAAATAAAATATAAGATCAGCATATTGTGATTCTGAATCATTAAGGCTTACCTCTGATAATTGTGCATTATTACCTGAATCTCCTTCTACTGAAAAATGTGATGCTCCTATTATCATTCTGCAAAAACCTTTACCTCTAATAATTTTAGAGGGTTTACTTTCTACATCATACTCTTGTAACGCAGTCACCCAGTTAGCTCTTTTTTCTCCTAATTCTTTTTGCATCAAAAGTTGACTTACTACAAAAAATGGAACTATGATTTTTGTATGAGACTTTAGGAGAAAAGGTCTAAAATGTTTTATGGCTTTAAAAACAGCAAATGCTTGTTTTTCAACAGATGTGTAACTCAGTTCTGCACCTTGTAAATTTGAGCTAAAAATGATATCAGTGCTTCTATTTGTTGGTCATTCAACTGTGTTAAAATCGTTGCATATGATGTATCCGATGAAAAAGTGTATAATGTAAATGGATTAAGAAAATTGGGGGTGGTCAGGAATGGAGCATTGAAAATTGATTGTTTAATCAATTCAAATGCTTCTCTTTCGTCATGTCGCCATTTAAAGACAAAAATTTTCTTAATCATGTTCTGCAATGGTAAAACTATTTGAGAAAAATCAGGGACAAATCTCTTAACAAAATTAATTTTCCCAAGGAAAGATTGCATGGTTTTCTTTTTATGAGGGAAAGAAATTCGTTTAGTTTCATCAACTCTTTTGGGATCAATATAGATACCATTTTTTGACACAATAAATCCTAAAAATTTTCCTTCATCTAAAGAAAAAAATGATTTATTTGGATTTAATGAAATTCCATACCTTTTGCATCATTCAAATACTTGCTTTAGGTCATTCACATGATGAGTTTCTTGTTTAGAGAAGACAGTAATGTCATCTAAATAAATAAATACTATTTTATTTATGAGTCCCCTAAAAGCTATATCCATAGCTCTTTGGAAAGTGGCACCTGCATTAATTAATCCAAAAGGCATTTTCTGATAAGCATAAGTTCCCCACTTAGTTTTGAACATAGTTTTTAATCTATCATCTAGATGAACAAGAATCTGATTATAACCTGAAAATCCATCTAGAAAATACATGAGCTTAGAGCCAGCTACTTTCTACAATGCTTATTCCATGGTTGGTAGTGGAAAATTGTCCTTCTGGCAAGCTTTGTTTAAATTTCTAAAATCAGTGCAAATTATAATATCACCATTCTTCTTCCTAACAGATACCAAATTTGATACCCATTTTGAATGCCTAAGTGGAAAGATAATTTTTACCTTGAGAAGTTTATTTAATTCAGTTTTAATTTGATTTTCCAAGTTTGGATGAATCTTTCTCAATTTCTGTTGTATGGGATTTTCTTCTGAGATCATAGGAATTGTGTGTTGAATTACAGAAGTATCGTATGTTTTAAGATCATAATAATCCCAAGAAAAGAAACTTTTGTACATCCTAAACAATCTGATGAATGATAATATTTCTTCAGAAGACAGACCAAGACCTAGATTTATATTTTGAGTTTTTTCTTCACTTCCTAGATTAACTAACTCAAATATTAAGGTAGAACTTTGTATTTTTGAGTTATTTACTCTTTTAAATCTATACTTTAGATCATATAAGTCTTCTAACTTGACAAAATATTTTGGAATAGGATTTTCATCCTGTTCTTTCTTAATTTGAGTGTCATGTTCACTTTCATCCATGATTTGATTATCGTAAGATTCTTTAGATGTTAAAAAATCTATGATATCTGAGTCATTATTGAATACTCTCCAATTAGTGATATTATCAGGAATAGATGGTCTAAAAATCGATTCAGTAGAAAATCTATCGCGACTAAATTCTTGGGATGGGATTAATTTTGATGCTACATTAGTGAGTAAATCTGCACTAGCATTTTGTATTCTAGGCATAGAAGAAATATTGAAAGCTAAGAAATGAGTAGTTAATTCTTGGACTAATTATTGATAATGTTTTAAATGTCCAGAATTACAATGGATAGTATCTCTCACTTGTCTAACTATGATATCTGAATCTCCTAAAACCTTCAGATATTTGATATTTAGATCAATAGCTTTTAATAAACCTTGAACTAATGATTCATACTCAGCTACATTGTTGGTACAATCAAATTCTAATCGACAAGCTAACATAGTCTTTTTGCCTCCCGGGTTTATTAAAATACAACCCACACCTGCACCATCTTCAGATTTAGAACCATCAAAATAAAGGGTCGAAAACAAAGAATTAACTATTTTTCTATCTAAAAAATTAATACATCTAGAATTATCCTGCTGAGAAAAATTCTCAATCTGAGATACAACCACGTTATCAAATAAAGGTGATATTTGAGCATTAAAGTTTCCTAAAAATGACTCTATAGAGTAGTTTCCACTAATGTTGATATTGAAGACTAATGGCTCATTAAGTTCTTCAAGATCAGTCACTATGTGTTTCATAAAATTTTCATGGTCAACTCAAATTTGGTTTGGCTTTCCATTATGTGGTAACCACATATGTGACCAGTCTGTTGAAAAATAGCCATGAAGTTTCCCAAACTAGTCACCACTTCAAATTAAACCCTAAAATTCAGGAATGTCTGCCACCAAGATATCAATTATTTGAGTAACTTTTGGATTTGATGACAATCTGATGGAAACAGAATATAATTATCCTATGACTTCTACCCTAGTTCTGTCAAGTTGTACTATATGGACTAGAGAACTCTGAGGAGTTATGTTCAATTTAGTACAAATAGATTTTGGCATTATATTCAAAGAAGCCCCTGAGTCTATTAAACAGTTATGAACATTTTTGTTATAGATCTCATAGGTTAGGAGAAATGGGGGAGTATGAGAGATGGATCGATCACCTATCATAATTAAATCTGAAGCATCTATTTTGACTGAAGGAGGAGGTGGCTTACCCATTTCATTTGCAGCTTGAACTATGACTGGAGTAGGTAAATTTGAAGCAGGAACAACTTTTAATTCTCTAAGTGAGATTTGTTGTTGTTGCTTTAATTTGGTAAGCTCATGAATTGAAATATTTTCCCTAGTCTTCTTCATGTCTTCAACTATATTATATTCAATGGTATCTGAGAAAACCATTGTTTTAGATATAGGTGGAGAGTCTGAGGTAACAAGACTTGTTTGCGTAGTCTTTGAATTAGAATTTTTTCTTACTTATTTGTCTTTAGTAGGAGTGGAAATTTTTTGTTGTTGACTAGGCTTTGTTGCTTCATTAATATTTTTGTTGTGTGTGCTAACAGGAAAAGCTTCAATTTGTTCTTCATTTGATAATACGAAATCCCATATTCCATTAAGTTCAACTTCTTCTTCTTTGTCATCTTCTTCTTCCTCTGTTTGTTCTTCCTCCTCTTCTTGATCTGATTCAACATTAGATATAATATTTCAAGGTTGAGAATTAGAAGATTGTTTCTTCTTAAAATTCCTAAAACTTTTTTTTTGAATTTGAATTTTCGACGACTTGTTTCTTGATATCTGCCATCTCATTGGTCATGGTTTTCAAAACTTTTTGAAGACCTTATACGTCAAATGGATCCTTTGGAATCTTCTTCTTAGAGTCATCTTTGAAAGATATCTTCTTTGATTTTCGATCTTCCTGAGAATTCTTTTTCTCAAGAGCAGTTATGCATTTCTCTACAGATAGAGACTCTTTCATATTTTCTGCAAGTGTTGCTAGTTTTGCTCTATCAACGAAAACAGCTTTATTATATGGAAGAGATGAAATATACCACTCAATTTTAACTTCTGCACTAGGAACTGCTGTAACAAGAATTTTATTGAGTAGTTTATTAAATCTTGAATTAAAATATTTTATCTTCTCACCTGGTTTAGATTTAAGATTTGAAATATCATTTATGAGCGTAGCAGTAGTTCTATCATCTCCAAAATTAGCTAGAAATTGTACTTCAAACATATTCCAGTTAGTTATAGAGTGAGCAGGTAATGAAAAATACCCGGATCCTGCAGATCCTTTTAAATTATATGGAAATAATCATACAATGCAATCCTGTTCAACTATTACATTCAGATTGACAGCTAACATAAAATTATGAATATGTTCTTCTACAGGAAGACCATCATCGTGATTAAATTTGGGTAGCCATCTTTCAGGATTTTTAGGCAGAGCATGAAGAGGGCTGGGCATGCTTATAGCCCTTGGATTACTCCATGGGTTTACATTCGGTGGAGGGATTTGACCTGCCATTGGGTTTTGGATGGGTTGGTTGAGTGGATTTTGAATTGATGATGAGGCAGGTCAAGCACTAGGACTAGTATTTTGAGTATTGGAACTAGTGAAAGTGATACTGACTGTTGGAATGAAATTTTTGGAAGTGAGTGGAGGTAATGGGGGTGAATGGGATAAGATCTCGCTAGTGATTGACTCTGATTTAGACCTCTTTAACTTCTTCCAAGTACTACTGATAGGAAATTCAAAAGGGAGAATCCATGTTTTTGACTTTTTGATCGAGTTAATATTCTTCGAGGTTGTAAAGAAGATGTAATACTAAGATCCGATAATTGAGAAGATTCAAGCTTTTTAGCAGAAATAGATACTTTCTCTAATTTTCCTATTAAAGACTAAACTTTTGGAGAATGTTGGTGAAACTCAGGAAATAGTATAGTTTGAGTATCGCTAGGAGACTTAGGGGAAAGATGATAAACTTTAGATTTTATAGATGAGGATCTAGATAATTTTATAGAAGTTGATGGGGATCTAGAGGGAGAGAGACTTGTTGATTGACCTTTAGATTGATCAGACCTTTGTGCCATTCACTTGGTCCTCCTTCTAGTGCCAATATGTTAAGGCCTCAGAATTTTGCTGCCAAAACATGGGGGAAAACCACCCGGTCCAGACCTTAAAGCAACTCCTTTTCTGTTTGGTGTAGTGGCTCCGACTGGGAATAATGGGACCAGTTTCCCAATAAGGGTGATTTTGAGGGTGTTGTGAATATAGCATGCAAATGGATAATGAATTTAATCTATATGCATCTATCTAAATTATTAATATAATCTATACCCGAGGTGTTTTTCCTTTATGCTATCTAATGTAATATCCCAAATTAGGGAATTTCTACAAAAATGAGATTATCTTAAGATATTCTAAAGTTGGAGATCCAGCAATACATAAACATTCCAATGGAGTAGCAGTGATACATTAATACTAAGAATTCCGGAAGATTCACATAACCATTACATTATATTATAGCAGCAACAATGTATACAAGATCTTGAGGAAATGATCTCTCAAGCTAGGCAATGCAGCCTCAATAAAACATATACATGATAAATGGAGAAATACCGCTATATGAAAGAAGCCATGGCTATGACTACGCAGTCTATGAAGTATAACTGCTGCAAACTGATGTCAATACATGAATATAGCAATGTAGAGCTCAAAAAAATATGGGGGAGCAAGATCTCAACCCCTGGATACAAAAATACACAATCCTTAGAAGGATTGGCTGAAATATACACAAAATGGAAAATCTGCAGAAATGCTAGAGTTGCTGGGTAGCAACTGCAACTCAGAAACTGGAAATGGATGAAGATAGATGATGATGCTACAAATGATGGCTGAATCTCATCCAAAGGATCTCTCAAGTGAAAGGCTGATCCAATCCCTGAAGATCTCACCCTCCAAAATAGTGGAGCAAGTCCCCACTGTAATTTCACTTAGAAATAACGCAATCTAGAGAAGGGATTGCAATAATGATGAAGGGAAGTGCTTGGCCTAATGAAAATATCTCCAATAAGCTTAGGAACATCCCTCACTAACCTCCCAGAGGAATAGAAGCTCCCTCCTCTGAAAGATGAGCCAAGGAAATGGTGTTGTGGAGTCCTCCACTGCAACACCCTGCAACACAAGTTATCCTACTTCAGGAATAACGTTGTGACTGAAGGAGGTGGCTTTGGCCTTGAGCCAAGAAATGTAGAGAATGAAGAACAATATCTCAAGAGGCCTCTCAAGAAGGAGAAGGAATCCTAAACATGATTTCCCCGGCAACTATGCTAAACAGCAGGAGAATGCATAATGCCTGAATAGACAATGAAATCAATAATCCAAATCATGAACAACAATGGCTGCCTTGCCCTCCTTTTAAACAAGTTAAAGCACTCTCTCCATGGGTCCCACTCATTAGGGTTTCCTCCACCAAATTTCCTCTTCCTCATTCACACTGCATTTTCTTCCAAAGTGATCCACTCCTCCCATGGCAGTGTTGTTGACTTGGTTAAACCTGACCTTGTCTTCATGCATTTGCCCCTGTTCACACTTGAGGGTGAAAAATAGAGCTACTCTGATGATCCCTTTCACATTATGAGGGATTTTATTTAGGTTTTCAATGAGCATGGGCTTCCTTGCCCATTTATTTGGCTGCTAGGTGGTAAAGACAAAATTTTAAAATTCCATTTAGCTATGTGCTAAAATGGGAATATTACAGTCCTCCCCTCCCAAATGTTTCTTGTCCTCAAGCAACTGCAAGGATAGAACTGGAAAATCTCCAACCAAGGCATGGAGCCTGAAATGTGTTGAGGAGCATCTTCCCCACATGGATCCTCCATCCCCCAAGCAATCATCCATACAAAATGAGTTACCTCCCAACATGGCAACTCCTGAAAATCATCTTCCACCTTTGGCTCCTGCAATATAGGTGGGTTGTAAATCTGATCTTGGTAGAAAAAATAGCCTACCCCACACTGTCCTCCTCTCCACTTAGGACAAGTGTAGAGCATATGCTGATCTTGGGCTGCAACAATGTTTCCCTCAAGTGGCAAGATGAATACTAGACCTCCAAAGATCTCTTCTCCAATGTTATGAAACATGTTGGCCCAAATCATCTCATATGTGATGAGTTGGAAATCACCATCATATGGCATCCAATCAATCATATGGCTCACCTCAAATGGAAAAAAATGTTTTGATGTAGTGGCCACATACTCTCTCATGCTCCCATTAGAACATGCAATGCAAATAATGTGGGAAATCTCTCCCCCAAGGGACACATCCAACCAATGTGCATTCCCCCCATCATGCTCCCAAAAAGCATAAAAACAACAGCAACATAAAGAACCATAATGAGAGCCATGCTTGCTATCATGTGTAGCAAGGGAGAAGGACAATGGTCCCTCAATTGTAACCAACGCAGTTTGACCCTCAACTGCAAAAGAGTGTGATAAAAAGTGTGGCTTCTAAACCACTTGTTTGTTGTCCCACTCTCCTCATATGTATGGAGGAAGTGAATGATGTATGGTGCAAGGTGAGCATGTCCTCCAAAATACATTTCCTCCCCAAGTCCTCCTAGAGAGAGGTCACCAATATTTCTCATGGCCTCAAGTATACCATGGGGTCTAGAAAAAGGAATGCTCCTCCTTGGAGAAACATCCTGTACATGTATGGTTAAGGGATGCATATATAAATTTTAAAAATCATTATGCAAATAAAAAATACCCTTACCATAAGTCTTGCTCATGCAAATGGAGTGGCCCAAAGACGAGTCTCCTCTCATCCTTAAAGAGAAAAGAGGTGGCTGTGCTAACTCCTCCAAAGAGTTATGTATCTCCTCCATCTGCACATGATCCATGCATCTCCTCATATGCTGATTTGTCAATATCATGCAAGTAAAATGATCCTTGGAATACTCCACCAACAAACTGGAGCTCCATCATGGATCTATCCTCCATAGTGACAGCGCTGATGATCCCTTATGAAGAACATATATCACATGGTCCTCCTCTCCTTTGACATCTCCTATGCCAAAGATGCAAGTTGGAAGGTTGTTATCCTTCCCCTACTACTTCTGCCACAATGCAGAATCTGAAATGAGTGTGGGTAAAGATGATGTTGAGAGAATGCCTCTCTCCTCCTTGAGCCTACCCAAGACTCTCAGCATTGTAAAAATACCTCCCAAGCTCTCCACTAATCTGAAATCACTGAATGGTGCCTCAAAATGTGAAGCATCTCTCATCCTCTGTTGATTTGGTGGTCTCCTTGGTGAAATGCCTCCATGCCATGAGACATCTTCATCAAGAAACACTGTTACCGATGAAATAGGTAACCTGACCTCAAAACGGGAACTCTAACCCAAAAAGACTCAAAAAACATGAAAAAACACCCCAAAAACAAAAAAAGTGTATTCCAGAATGCACTTCGTTTTTTCTTAAGGTCACATTTCAACATTTTATAAAATTATGCTAAAAAAAAAATTGTTTCTTGAAAAAATGATTGAAAAAACACCCTTAAAACAAAACCAGTTGATGCTGGAATAACAAAAAAAATAAATTGTGTCATATTTTTGACATTTTTAAAAATAGAAATAACATTTTTTAATTTTTAAAATTCAAACATTAAAAAAAACCTAAAATTTAAGAAAATAAATAAATTTAAAAAATAAAAACATTTTAAAGCATAAAATTTAAAAATATATAGGAATAAAAAAATAAAAATAAAAACAAAATAAAAATTTTAATTCAAACATTAGAAAAAAACCTAAAATTTAAGAAAAAAAATAAAAAATAAAAAATAAAAAAAATTAAAGATTAAAATTTCAAAATATGTAGAAATAAAAAAATAAAAATAAAAACAAAATAAAAATATTAAATTAAAAAAAAAACAAGTTAAAAAAGGAAAGAAATTATAAGAAATAAAATATAGAAATTAAATTTAAAAAAGAAAAAGAAAATGTTTATTAAATTAAAAAAAAAAAAATTGAAAGAAATATATTAAATTTTAATAAATTTAAAACTTTAAAATAAAAATTAAAAAAAAAAAAACATTATTGAAATTAAAAGTAAAAAAATGAAAAATTGATTAAAAATAAAAAATAAAAATAAAATACAATAAAAATATTAAATTTAAAAAATATATATATTAAAAAAACAAATAGATTTTAAAAAATAAATTAAATTTAAATTATAAAAAATAATATATATATATATATATGAACTTAAATTAAAAATATATATATTAGATTTTATTAAATTTAAAAAAAAAATGTTAATATTAAAATAACAAATTAAATTTAAAAATAAAAATAAAAATTTTAATAAATAAATGAATAAACAAATAAATTTTGAAATAAAAAATAAATTTTAAATATAAAGAAAAAAAAAACATTGTTAAAATAAAAAGTTAAAAAACTTTAAAAATCAATTAAAATTGAAAAATTAAAAAAAATATATTAAATAAAAAATAAAATAAAAAACAAATTAATTTGAAAATATTAAGTTTATATATATATATATATATATATATATATATATATATATATATATATATATATATATATATATATATATACTCAATTTTAATTGAAATAAAAAAAATATAAAATTTTTATGTAATTAAAAAAATAATAATAAAAAATTTAAAAAAAGTATTAAATTCAAATAAATTATAAAAAAAATACAAAATTTACTAAATTTTAAAAAATTAAATGAAAAAAATAAACATAAAATTTAATAATAATAACAAAAAATATGAAAAAATTAAAAAAAAAATCAATTCAATAAAAAAAAATACAAAATTTAACAAAATTTAGAAAAAAAAATTAAAAACAAAAAAAATAAATAAAATTAAAAAAAACAAAAAAATTAAAACAAATTAAATTTCAAATATAAAAATTCAATTTAAACAAAAAAAATTTTAAATTTTTTGAATTTAAAAAAAAAAAAAAAAATCAAATTAAAAAAAAAAAATATTAAAAATTAAAAAATTAACAAAAAAAAAAGATTTTTTTGATCGTGGTGGCGCCGCCAATCAGCCTCCCGCCTAGGTGGCGACGGAGGCCAGCCGCTGGGCGGGAGGTTGTTCAAATTTTTTATTTTAAATTTAAATTGTTTTAATTGTTTTTGTTTTTTTTAATTTTGTTTTTAAATTTAACTTTTTAGATTAATTATTTTTTAAAATTTAAAATTTATTTATTAAATTTTAATTTACTTTAATTTTTTCTCTTAATCTTTTAGTTTATTTAGTTTTTCATTTTTGAAATTTATAAATTGTTTTATTTAAAAAAAACAGTAAATTTATGGATATTTGTTTTTTAATTATTTGCACGTGGTTTTTTTGTTTTTTTTTTTGTTTTTTAATCATATTTTTTTTTTTTTTTTAATTTTCTTTTTCAATTTTAAATTTTGATTTTTTTTTTTTTTTTAATTTGTTTTTTTGTTAATTTTAAAATTTGTATTTTTTTTTCTTCTTCTTCTTATTATTATTTTTATTTTAATTTTTAAATTTAATTTTTTCTTTTTCGTATTTTATTTTTTTTTATCTAAATTTTAATTTCGTAATTTAAATTATTTTTAAATTTTCTATTTTAAAGTTTTTTTTTTTGTTTTAATTATATGGTTTTTTTTAATAACTTAGAAAAAAATGTTTTTGATGTTTTTATTTTTTTATTTTTTTTGTTAATTTTTGTTTTTTTTCTTTAAATTATGTGTTTTTTTTCAAATTTTGTCATTTCTTTTGATATAATTTTCAAATATTTTTGTTTTTTTTTTTGTTTTATTTATTTATTTTTGATTAAATTTTTTATTTTTACGAGTTAATTTTGTTTTTTTTTTACATTTTTATTGGTTTTTTTTATTGTTTTTATATATTTTTTTTTATCTAAGTTTTGTGTTTTATTACCAACATGAAAATCACCACTCTAAAAAAAAGGTTGATGCTGCATCAATACATTTCAAAATTAGCATGAAAATCATTGCTCTAAAAAAAAAGAAGTTGATGCTGCATCAATACGTTTCAAAATTAGCATGAAAATCACTAACATTTTAAAACAAATATTCATACTTCATAAATAAAAATATTAGAGTGTCGAAAATGTGCTAAAAAAAAAAAAGGTGATTCTGCATCACCACTTTTCAAAATCGGGTGCTTTTTATGCTACCAAAAAAAGGTAGGTAACAGTGCGGTTACCTATTTCATCGGTAGCACTGTTAAGAGTAAACTGTATACATGAATGGACAAACTTGTCCCTGCTCTCACTACGCAATCCAGTCTCCCTCTCGGGTGCATCAACCTCATGAAATAGACAAGGGTGTGTGCTCCTCATCACATTATGTTGGTCACCCTCCCTATCTCCTCCTGGTATCTCCATGGTTCCACACCTTATCATCAATGGCACATGTAGAACATGAGTTGTGCCTTGATCTCCACATATGAGATCCTAGGGAATTTCTTGCAATGATACAAGAATCCCTCTAGTTGGAGAAAGATATACTCCTTCCTCTACATGACGTGCTAGATCAGCTCCAAATCTAATAGCATTGTTTCCCTCAGCTTCCTCAACATGAATGGGAAATCCTCCAATAATGTTGTTGCAATTATGGAATTTCTCCCAAGGTTGAAGTAATTCCTAATCTTCAAAGGCCAAGGAGCATCCCCTTTGCACCATGATAGTTCCATCTCCTACTCCTGCAACATCATACAAGAAATGAGAGCAAATCTTCCCTTGCTCTCCAAAGAACAACCCAAGCAACAAAAGTTTTTGTTGCTTCCTTATGCTCTCATCATACAAGACATGTGATGAAGACATAGTGAATGATATGAATGTTGCATCATCACTATGCATCCATACTCTTTGATGCTCCATGATGCCAACATCCTACCACATATTCTCCATCCTCATACCCTTGGAAAGAGTGTATGCCAAGTGATGGCCAAACTCCTTCAAGAGTAACTGACGCAGCCAAGCCTCCTGCTGCCTGGTATCATAATGTGCAAGTAGCTTACCAGCTTCTTACTCACCATCCACATCCACTCAATCAATTGTGGATGTCTCCTTCCACCCTTCATCTTGGTACTCCTCCCATGAGGGCTACCATCATCTCAAATCAGATTTCTGCATTTCATGGGATCTTGAAATGCAATCTTCCCAAGGATCAATTTGACCCTATAAGGACCCAAATAGGTGGTAGGCAAAAACCTCCCATTATGATGTGCATGGCTCAAGAAATGTCCAACATGGTCATGAGAGATTTTATCCATCTGAAGATGTCCTCCATCTTATATCTAATCTTTTGAGAAGGGAAGAACCTCCTCAAACTACTGAAGAATCTTGCACTCCATGATGTGTGGGAGTGCACCTCCACTGGAATCTCTCCTTGAGATCTCCTCCTCATGCATGGTCCTCCAAACCCAAAGAGGCTTTGGATCTTCTGCCAGTAGAAGTCTCTCTTTGAGTTGTGGCATGCTCATTGAGAGAGTGTCATTTAGAGAGCAGAAAGAGTTTCTTATCTCCAGATGTCTACTCCTTCTCACTGCTTCCTTCATGGCTTCCTGAATGAAGCTGTCCTTTGAGTGCTCACATGAGGAATGGCTCCTCTTTCCTCCATCACTGCTCTTGTGAAGCGCAATACTATTCTGCTGCTCTAGTTCAGCTGCATGCAATGATGTAGGCCCATCCAAAGTGTTTTCTGAAATGACAAGAGATGGATTTTTAATCATACCTTGGTGAAATTTGGAAGCTCCTTGCAGGGTTGCAAGAGTTTCCTCCTCATAAGTGTTGGCCTCCCAAACTGTTGAAGATGAAGGTTGCTCCTCCATGGTCTCAACAACACTGGTACATGCCTCATCCACTGGTGGTGAGGGCTTCTCCATCCTTTTTCCAAATCTTCTTATCATTCTTTGAGAAAACTCAACAAGAGTTGAAACCCTTGCATGGCTTAGATGGTTTATCCACCAAATATTTGCTTCACCTTCAAGGTGCAGCACTGCAACATCTACAGCCTCTCTGTCTACTACAGGATGTAGTAGGAATAAAGCCTCTAGCTTCTTCATCCAAACCTCTACTGCACATGTGAGTGATCCATCAAATATGGACAATAGAAATCTATTGCCTCTCATCATCCCATGGTTGTAGGGTCTTCTCTCTTCTTTCTACTGAATAAATTGTGGTAAAGCCAGGGTCTCTTCGAAGGCTCTGGGTTTAGCTCGGTATTCAACAAGGTACTCACTTAGAATTTCAAATTCCAAGTTTTCTTCATGCTTATGGTCTTCTTCTTTGTGAGAGTAGGAAATGCATGGTCCTTCCTCTCCTCCTTCTTCAATCTTCTTGACCTCCTTGGAGAGGTTCTCTCTAGATCTAAAAATTGATGAGAGCAAGCTCATCTTCTTCATAATCTTGACCTTCTTTGGCTGAGACTCATAAGCTGAGCCAGAGATCATGCTTTCATACCACTGTAATATCCCAAATTAGGGAATTTCTACAACAATGAGAATATCTTAAGATATTCTAAAGTTGGAGATCAGCAATACATAAACATGCCAATGGAGTAGCAGTGATACATTAATACCAATAATGCCAGAAGATTCACATAACCATTACATTAGATTATAGCAGCAACAATGTATACAAGATCTTGAGGAAATGATCTCTCAAGCTACGTAATGCACCCTCAATAAAACATATACATGATAAATGGAGAAATACTGCTATATGAAAGAAGCCATGGCTATGACTGCGTAGTCTATGGAGTATAACTACTAAAAACTAATGTAAATACATGAATATAGAAATTTAGAGCTCAAAAAAAGATGGGGGAGAAATATCTCAACCCCTAGATACAACAATACACAATCCTTAGAAGGATTGGCTAAAATATACACAAAATGGCGAATCTGCAGAAATGTTGAAGTTGCTGGGTGGCAGCTGCAACTCAGAAACTGGACATGGATGAAGATAGCTGATGATGCTGCAAATGATGGCTGAATCTCATCCAAAGGATATCTCAGGTGAAAGGCTGATCCAATCTCTGAAGATCTCACCCTCCAAAATAGTGGAGCAAGTCCCCACTGCAATTGCACTTAGAAATAATGCAGTCTAGAGAAGGGACTACGCTGTTGGTGAAGGGAAGTGCTTGGACTGATGCAAATGATATACAATAAGCTCAAGAATCTCCCTCACTAACCTCCCAGAGGAATAGAATCTCGCTCCTCTAAAATATGAGCCAAGGAACTAGTGTTGTGGAGTCCTCCACTGCAACACCTTGCAACACAAATTATCCTGCTTCAGGAATAACATTGTGATTGAATAAGGTGGCTTTGGCCTTGAGCCAAGAAATGTGGAGAATGAATAACAATCCCTCAAGAGGCCTCTCAAGAAGGAGAAGGAATCCTAAATAGGATTTCCCCAGAAACTCTGCTAAACAACAGGAGAATGCACAATGCCTTAATAGACAATGAAATCAATAATCCAAATCATGAACAACAATGACTGCCTTGCCCTCATTTTAAACAAGTGAAAGCACTCTCTCCATGGGTCCCACTCATTAGGGTTTCCTCCACCAAATTTCCTCTTCCTCATTCACACTGTGCTGTCTTCCAAATTGATCCACTCCTCCTATGGCAGCGCTGTTGACTTGGTCAAACCTGACCTTGTCTTCATGGATTTTCCCCTGTTCACAATTGAGGGTGCAAAATAGAGCTACTCTGATGATCCCTTTCACATTATGAGGGATTTTATTCAGGTTTTCAATGAGAATGGGCTTCCTTATCCATTTATTTGGTTGCTAGGTGGTAAAGACAAAATTTTAATATTCCATTTAGCTATGTGCTAAAATGGGAATATTACATCTAAAATGATATATTTCAACTAACAGTATTATAGATCATTTAACAGTCGAAAGAGATGAAAATTATGTAAAATGATTCTTGTAGAAAAGTAGTTTGCATAGAAGAATTGTGAAAGAAATATCGCATTTATCTGTGTGATTACATATTCAATAAGAAACCATGGCTAAATATTAGAACAGAAGTGCATATAATATTTATATATGATAACATTTCAAACATATAATGCAATAAAAATATGACTGTCAATCTATGAAGTAAGACTTAATACAAGTGAATAGAAGTACCATATGTACGAAGTTATACTCATGTAAACTAACAGCAATGAATCTGCTCCTTCTCACTTTCAAGAAATTTAAAGAGTACAGTAGTGCACCATCAGTTAAACAGCTTTAATTGTTAAAAGATAACAAATGTGTTCCATTAATTCATCAAAGCACACAAAAACTTACAAAAGTGCATTCTTTGCAAATATTTTTGACAAATTTCTGGACCCTTCTCTAAATGCATGAGAATGGTTTAAATACTAAACTAACTATAAACTAAAATAGATTATTACAAAAATATAGAGGAGGTGTAAAACAACCTTCCTCATAAAGCTAACTTAAACTACAATCTAGGAAATTAAACTAACAATTCTGATTCATGAGTCCTACCCTTCTTTCTGAATATGGTCACGAAGTTGACAAATATCTAGCATTGCTTTGAGCTAAGCTGGCTGCGATATCCTTGATCAGATCTGTCCCTTGGAAACAAAATTTGACATTGCTGACTGAGATCTCTTTGTTGAATCTGTAAGAGAATGCAGAGTTTGATGCTGATGATAAGGTTTGATCAAAAAATTCCAGTAATTTTCCTGATCAAACTTATTTACCTTTTTAATCAATTCCTCCTGTGTATCTGCTCTCTGCTTCCACTGTGTTTCCACCTGTCTTGTTTCTCAAAACACATAAGACGTGTTTTCCTTAAGAAGTTCTGCTCTGGATAGTTGCTCACATATAGATTCAATAATCTCATTTGATATCTTGGATGTCTTTGCTGCTACTTTTTCTGCCTATTTGATCTGCGCTTCACATTCTCTAAATATAATTTCTTTGTGAAGCTTATCTACCTGGGGTAGATTAGCTTCCTTTCTTGAATCTGAAACTTTCCATTGAATGTGTTCTTAAATTTTTTTCTCAAGTATTTAAAATTCAATTTTCTGGATCGATATCTGCTAGATCATTATCTTATTTGAATCACAATAAGAATCAATTATAGAAGCTTGATGACAAAACACTTCTTGTTCTTTCTTTAACTTACTCTTTAAATCCAGTGCTTCTTTGATAAATTTCTTTAATCGTGGTTGACTTTGTAACTTAGTCATTGCTATTTCCAGTTGTGCTTTTTTCATTGACCTCTGTTTGAGGCTTTCAATATATTTATGAAATTGAACAGTGATTACTTTGGCTTTCTCACTGGAATTAGATTTCTCTTCATTTAACAACTTCTCTAATTCTTGTACTTTGGCCTGCTTTTGTTTTAACAACACTCTAACCTCAGTAGCTTTATAAACAGTAGTAGTAGCATTTGCTCCTTCATATTGTGATAATTTGGTTAGATGTTCAGTAGGATCATCTGAGAAATCTTTCCATAGTACATCAACTAATTCATCTGTAGGCTTTGAAGTTGTTTCATCAATTCTCCTTCTTTTGTTTCTTTTAACTACAACCTTATAACTAGCACTGTAGAAAATATCTAATGAAGGAATATATTCAATTTGTAGAACTATATGATCTATAGGGTAGGCCGGTATGATTTATTTATCATGTTGTGCTGGAATACTTTGCAGTGGATTAACAGTTTCCACTATCTTTTGGGAGTGTTCAAGTGTCTGGAAACTCGTTGATTAATCAGTATTAGGATTCTCTTTAGGAGTTTTTATTACTTTGGAAAACTCCTTCCATTCATCTATGAGATCTTTTGTTTGTGGTGAACTGGACTGATTTAGCATATTTTGACTGTGCTGAGTTGTTTGAGAATCTATTTCTGTTCCATTGTTTCTCATCTCCTCTAGCATCTCCATCTCTTGAATAACTCGGTCAATTATCTTTTCTGAGTTTTCCTTTTAAGATTAGGATTCATTTTCAGAGTGATCCAAATCATGAGATGTTGGAAAAATACTGAGAGGGGGGGTGAATCAGTATTTAGAGTTGACTGACAATTTTTTTAGTTTTCCTTTCTCTTAAAACCATATGTTACATTACTGCATCCAACTTGTATGTCCAGAGATCTTATTATGTCTTTACTTGGATCATTGCATCATTTATTCATCAGATAAGTAGTAAGCATGAACAGAAATAACATAACAAACCATCAAACATAAGCAACACATATGAACGCCAGGATTTAAGGTGGAAACCCAATTCAGGAGAAAACCACCGCTGTTGTTATCTCAGTCTTCAATATTTATTGTAAAGAAAACTTCTTACAATTTTATGCTGGCGCAGACTTATACCAGCACGAAGGCACCCACCTGCAGAAGGCTACAACCTTCTCTCGTTTACCAGCCTTTCCTGGAAGGGAGCTACAACCCCCTTATTCTCGTTTACCAGCTACCACTGGAAGGGAGTTACAACCCCTTCACTGAAGGCTTCGACCCTCAGCACCGCTGCGGACCACGTTTCATCAATTTTCATACTGGATCCACCAGTTTCCACACGACTTACCTTGTAGGCAACCAGATTTATTCATTTAGTACACTCACACTAGTTCTTCATTATTTCGTCCGTCGTTCAAACCAGAGATTCATCATCGTCAGATCATTATATCCATGGGTTCATCGTAGTTTCAGATTTATCAGTTAAGAACAAAGTTTTCCCATACATATATTCCTTAGAGAAATTTATTCATTCACGACCCTTACGATGTGCACCGTTTGTACAATAATCATCTGCTCCTTATATAGTTTTTGCCTTTAGTAAAACCATGAGTCAAAACCATCCAACTACCAATGGTATTCATATTAAAATTAGAACCAATCCAAATTGAAAATCCAATCTTCGTTCTTCCATGCACGAAATTTCCCAAAGGTAATCTTTTTCTCTGCCAAATAATACTATAGCCAAGGTTAAGTAATATTAACGTGCCGCTGATGGTTTTACTTTCTTTTATTGTAATTTTATTTATCAAATTTGTGGAATTTGATAAATAAATATTATTCACACCCTTTGATAATTAAATATTAATAATCCGCGCTTTTATCAAATGGCCTTTTTAAAATAGACCTTTGGATCCAGCCCCACATGCATAATCAACGGCTTAATCAATATTATTTAAAACTGGGGCCCATTGCTAACAATCAACCCGATTGAAGGGCTCAGGTTCCATCGCGCCACAACATCCAATCCGACGGATATCGCTTGGGCAACTTGCACAGGCAATAATGCGCGATGGTGTGCCATAATTGTGTTATTCTTCGCGCACCTTCCGAACACAGCCACCGTCCGATGGCATCTTCCCAGATCAACGGTATATATCAATATCGCTGGGCGTCCTGGGTCGAACGATAACGCGTGATGGCACGCAGTGGTAAGCGGTTTTGTGAAGTCGTACAGGGACGCGTGTCAAGCACTCTATGGAATCGCTCCTCAACCAGGAAATACTGCTTGCTCCGCATAAGCGATGCGATGGAAACCGTAAACCACCTTCACTGTTCACTCAGTCACAGTTCCGCTCTTCCACGCAGGGTTCCATCGCCTTTTCAATGTATTATTATAATTAAGTTGCGCTTTAAGGTTTTTCCTTTTATTACAGTTCCATTGCTAAGTTTAACGCTTTGTTTGCAATTTCGTTTGAGTATTTTAACATACATTCTTTACACCGGTTGCTGCCTTCCGACCTCGACACAACACAATGTCACTCTGTCTTCAATTCTGCTATGATATATATAATATATCAACCTTACATTGCATGTTCAGAGTTCTATCCTGTCACAGTTCCACTTCTAACTGCACATTCAAGTTCTTGATTCCGTAAGCTGATCACTGTACTATGGTCCATCACAATTATAATCTTCGCTACATTCATCATATCTCTGCAACCATTAATTCCTTCAATGGATTTCTTACTTATCACAGATTACCATTCACTTATTCTTTATCATATATTACCATTCAATTATTCTTTTCTATTCGATGGCCTTTTTCTCCTACTCTGTCTCTGGACAATTATGCTTCAATTATGCATTCTACTTCTATTCACTGTCTCTGCGTTGTCTGCTGCCTTAGTTCCTTATCTGCCTTGCTTCCTCTCTGCTTCTTTGCTCTTTCTGCTGGTCTCTTTTCTGCCTCTGCTATATCTCTGTTACTATCTCTACTTCTTGTTTAATGTTGCTCCTTGCTTCTCTGTTTGCCTTGTTGTTGTTCAGATGCTCCTTCTTTGCTACTTCCTTTGCCATCAATGACAACATTTCCAACAATCTCCCCTTTGGCATTGATGGCAATAGTCTTCCTCTGATGGTCTTATAGAAGCCCTTTGTTTCTTTTCCTCCCCTTTTGACATCAATGGCAAAGAGTTTGATCAATATCCTTTGAACCGAAAATTCCATGCTCCCCCTGAGATCATGCTGCATCTTCAAACATAATATGACCAAAAATTCATCATTTTCATATGACCAATGCTCCCCCTTATCCTGTGCATTCAGAGATGCCTAACAGCACCTCACAACCAATTTAATCTTCTATTGAGACTGAGTCTGCGTAGCGGAGACTACTCCGATTTACGTAGAATATTGAATGCTTCTGGGTAGAGTTTGGTAAATATAAACAACTTGTTCTTTGGAGAAACATACTCCAATACACTTTGTTCAAGCACTTGTTCGTAAAAGCTGATATTTAGGTAGAATGCTTGGTCTTGGGAGTATAACAAGATTCTTTGAGATACTTATGAGTACTTGTAGCTATCACACATAATGGAGATAGGAGGTGAACATTTGATTTGAAAGTCTTGTAGGGTTTGCATCATCCAGATAAGTTGAGTGCAACATGATGCAGTAGCCACATATTTTTCTTCTGCTATAGATAAGGCAATGGAGCTTTGCTTCTTGCTAAACCAAGATACTAACCGGGGCCCCATATAGAATGCACCACCACTAGTGCTTTTCTGATCATAAACACTTCCCATTAATGCATCGTTATGTGCATGAAGGTAAAGTCAGCCATTCTTTGGATTTGAAATTCCAAAGTCTTGAGTTCATATGTTATTTGTTAGCCTCATACATTTCAAGTTTTGGTTTTAAGCTTCCACAAGAGCTTTTAAATTCCTTATCATAGCTTGAGAAAATTAGATTTCTATCTACCTTTTCTTTTTCTAACCTCTCAAAGCACATTAGCTTTTCTGACATACATCCAAAAAAGTAAAACCTCCAGCTCCTTTAGCTGTGGCCCCTATATTTTATCGTTCCATGTGATCAGGGCTCCCAACCAAAGGTTAAATCCAAAGGCGCTGAAAAGTACATATCTATCGCGCGCATTCTTGGATCGTTGGATCAAAATACAAATCAACGGAGCGGAGCTTTACCTATCATAGTGGTCCCCACGCCTGAGTTACCGCTCACGAATCAGCTGGTTAATTCCGCACCACCTACCCAAGGCGAGTGGTATTGCCCATTGTGCCAGCGATTCCACAAATCACATGACGCGTGTCCCAAGGGTACGATTTTAAAACCGCCCATTTCGTGCATTATTGTTCAGTCAAAGGTCGGACAGCGGAATCATCGTCAGCCGTCAGATCTTGGAGCCTCCATCCGACGGCCATCATGCCCCGAAGATGCACGCGCTTTATCTCAGGCCTCTGCTCTCCCCGCGCATTAAATTTCGGTCAAAGGATGTGCAGCAGAATAAATAATCGCCGTCTGATCCTGCGCCTTTAATCCAACGATGGTTATTCCCCAAAGCTGCAGGTGTTTTAACCCGTGTCTATCGCGCCCATGGCCCACCATTCCATCACCCCGATGCTTTTGTAACCGTTGATCTTGTTTCAAGAATGCACGGCCCAGATCATTCACCTGCCACGCTGTTAATCCCGTACTCCTCCACGTTATCACCCCCGCGCATTTGTCATATTTCAATCACCATTACACCTTTCGTTCAAATTTAAACGTTTTACGATACAAACTTCCTCCTGGCTTGTCAATCACCATTCCTCTGTGTTTTTCACCATCCCCCATTGTTTCGCCATGCCTACGAGTCTTCACCACCACGTCCATCTATCCCGTCACATCATTGTCCCTGTACCAGGTTTCCTTTAACATGTTTGTGGGTTTTTGTAGGATACAGCGATGGGGAATCACCATTAACCTCAGCCTCCATTATAAAAATCAAAGATGTACTAGAAGGTTAGCTTCTAGAGGGAAAATTTAAGAAGAAAAACCCAGGGTAGTTGTTGTGGCATGACCTTCATTAATGAAACAAGATGTAAATCTGTCATGCACCTCAGAGCATTTCAAAAGGCAGATTCTAGTAGCTGAAGACATTAATTTCACAACAAAGAATATCAGTTGAAGATCAAGGAAATCCGGCGTCCAGGAAGGCAAATGTCTCACAGTGCATAAAATCATGTCCTCGAGGTTCTACTTCATGATTTCATCCCAGTACGGAGAATGTCTCCTTATTTATTCTTCCTTACCTTGTCCCTGGAGGAATTTTGAATCTACGACATTTACTTGAGTGACCTCATAGTACATACTGCACACCACTTTAATTAAGTAGTATGTGCGCGCATATTTTCCTCCATTTCATTCAAATTAGGCAAAATTAAATGTACATGACCGACCTTATTCTCTAGAGTTTTCAGTCTTTCCTATAAAAACCAAGAAGAAAGACATTGTAAGGGTTCCAGATTTCTATCAACAAACTGTGCAGTGAAAGGCTTTGTATACATCTTGTAAAGTTTCTGTATGAAGGCTCAGAGCCCGTAGGGTCTCAGTGAGGAGGAGTTATAACTGTAATGAGGATTCTGGTCTTTGGTATCCCACATTATGTAATATTTTTTTATGTGTTAATATAATATCTCATTTCATTGCATTTATCTTCTTGTATCATGTTCTAGAATATGAGTGGCTCACTGATCTTAAGTAAGGATTCATCCTAGTTGGTGCCCATACTTGGATTAGTCAAGCGCTTTAAATAGGCCTAGTCATGATATACTGTTCCATGTTCATGTCATTCATATTTTCTGCTATATTAGTTACTTGAGGAGGGTGCTTTTAAAACGCCATTGTCATGTATGGATTCTTAGTTGGATAAGCCCATATGTGGTTCTGTTGTGTATCTAGGTATCAGCCTCATGTTAACTAGTATCTCCTTCATGTTTTCCTCACTGCATCCACTTTCTGATATTTGATTTCTGTGGCATACTATTTGAACTGGCCCTCTTTGTAGTAAGTTGTCTCTTAACTGTCTGATGCTTTTGTATTGGAGTTTTGCATGCTGTTCCTACATTATTCTTATCTTTGTATCAGCTTCTGAGAGAGTTTGGTTCCATTTAAACTAATTTCCTTGTTTTACAAGAGATAGTGAGAGAGCTTTTGGATTGACAACCCAAGATATATTATGAGCTCCTTGCTATGCTAAGATGTCTTAGGCACTGGTCTATGGAAACTATAGAATGTCTCTAGGGGATGAAAAAATTGTTGACAACATCTTTCTGGCGCCGTTGCCGGTGAACGAATTCAAGAAAATCATTTTCCCTGGGCCTCGACAAATTGTTTTCACTCTCTAATCAGGTGAGCACAGAGAGTTGAAGAGTTGCATATCTCTCACCTTGGCGACTCCACTGTTGTTTATTTGATAAATATATTGGTAGTCCTGGCTTCTCGTAAGCCACATTTGAGGTCAGATACGTCTCAGCCGAAAACACCTGTGTCTGATCCAGAGAAGAAATCAGCCCATGCTGAAATCCCTGAGTTCCCGTAGAAGATTATCCATCCTCTTCTTCTCAAGAAATTCCATTAGAAAATCCCGACTCCGCTGAGGAAAATCCTGAATATTACTCAGATAGCCCACCCAGGGGAAGTGCTAGAACCAAAGAGAACTTTCATCCTACCCCTGAGGCTGAAGAAGTCAAAGAAGTTGCAGAGGCAGCTCCTGTTAACCACGAATTGTTTACATCCACACCTCAAGCTGCTGTACAGTATATTCCCATTGTTATCCATACTCCACTTCCTCCCCTTCCTCTCCCTTCATTTGTACATCATATTGTTGCACAACCCCCACCTCCTCCAATGGTTAATGTTCCTGCTTTCCTGTTGAACAAATATGCTCCATTTCCCTTACCTCAAGTACTAAATGATATGCCACAGGATTATCTGAAGATTTTGCCCAGATTCAATGGAGAAAATGAAATTAATGCACAGAAACATCTTGAGGTCTTTTGTGCCTTTGCAGAAAACCTGAATGTTGAACATCTGGATGTGGTCTTAAGATTGTTTGTTCAATCTCTGGATGGTGAAGCTAGAAAATGGTTTAAGACATTAGCAGACCATTCTGTAGATACCTGGGAAAGAATGGAAGAGGTTTTTCTCAGAAAATGGGGAGAAAAGAAAGATCATGGAATGTGTCTCACTGAGTTCAATACTCTAAAGAAGAAACATAATGAAGAGGTGTCAGAGTTTATCAAAAGATTTAATAAGTTATATCTGAGTCTGCCTCCTGAGATGAAGCCTCACGAGACTGCTGCTAAAGTAGTTTTCATAGCAGCCTTTGATTCAGATTTTGGCTTCTCTTTGAGGGAAAGAAAACCTGCCACTCTAGATGATGCTCAGTCAGATGCTCTTGAATTAGAAGCAAACTTTGCCTCCACTGGAAAATTAAAAGGAAAAGTTGAACAGGATACTAGAAGGAGAGGCGAAGAAGAGGTTTCCACCTCTAATCAAGGTAAGGATGTAGATAATATTGATGAAATAAGTAAGATGGTTAAGAAGATGGTCAAGCTTGAGTTGGAGGCTAAGAATGCAGCTCCCAAGAATTTCTATAATGCTCCAAACAGAGGGTACAATCCTCAATATAGAAAGCCACCTCAGTAGATATTGCCAAGAGAAGCAAAGGAGTAGCAAGATCAGGTACCACACCCACTGTACCTGGAAGGTCCAATAGATGACTCCACTGAAGATGCTGCCTATGAACTGGAAGATTCAAATCTTGCTTTCTCAAACCATGATGAAATGGAATGCCCATTGCAAGAAGAAGAAGAAGAAGCAGAAATTGACCATTATTGTAAACAATTTAATGATTTCATGCAAGCACATTTCAATAGAAGATACGATCTGAAATCTTCAAGGAAGCGGACCAGAACTCAAGAGCGAAATGAAGAGTCCAAAGAAGTCTCAATAGAAAAGTCCCCTTTTTCTTTCAATTTGCAAAAAGAACTTGAGAAGATCAAAATTCCAGTCCCCTTGACTGAACTGTTGAAACAACCAGCATATCAATCTCAGGTCACCTCTTTCATACTTCCTCCAGAAGCACCACTCACCCCAGATAATATCAAGCACTGCCAGGTCTTTGAGGATGAGGAACAGATGACGGGATTCCTAGAAATAGAAGGTGAATTCTCCAACATAGAGATTGATGTTGATGAAAGAAATTTGACACCATTTGATAGTCAAAGAAAGGAGGAAGGAAATTCGGTGAAGGACTTTAACTCATGGAATGAAGAAATCAGGTTGCTGGAGATTATGTTGAATAAATATGATTCAATACAGGAAGAAGAGGAGGAGAGCAAAGAAGAGATTCTTGAGCAAGATGAAAACATCGAGCTTTCTCTTGAAAAAGAGGAAATAATGGAGCAAGCCCCTGCTCAAGAACTCATGAATCTTTTCACAGAGCTCAGCACAGAAAAGCAGAATATACCAAAGCTCCAAAAGGACTCAGCTCTAGTATACGATGAGTCCTCCAGTTTAGAGAATGAAGGAGATTCTCTCTCTCAAGAGAGTCTTCTTCTCGATCCAGTGAAAGGAGATAAAATCCTGGTTGAAGCCTGCCTGCCAGATACTCTTAACCAGGTATCATTTCATGATCCTTATGTGCATTTCTTGCAAAAATTTGAAGAAGGATCAAGGGTCCTTTCTAGCAGCATGTTGCCAGCAGAGAGAAAAATTTTCAAAGCTGCTATTGTGGAACAAAAAGAAGAGATCCCACTGCCTTTCAAAATACAAGAAGAATGCGATCAGGCTTTCAAGAGCCATATTGAAGACAACAATGGGCAAAGTAAGTTCCAGAAAAAACAAGAGCTGGACATGGAAATTGACAGCATCAGAAGACTGATGATGAAGGTGTCTCAGAAACAGCAGATAACAGCAAGAAAGCAGAGAAAATTTGGCAATGGAAAAACAATAACAGAATGTGAAAGCATAGCTAGAGGCAAGTTGCAGAACCAAAAAATGGAAACGTAGAAGGGTACAGTTGAAGAATAATGCAACTAGTGGATACCAGCAAAGCAAAGTATGGGACCCAGGAGGCAAAAACAACCTGGTGTATTATATTGTACATTAGTTTTCTTTTTGTTTCATCATTCTTTTAATAATGTGTGTGTGCTGATTAATTATGAAGTGAAAGCTAGAGGTGCTGAAGAGCAGAATCCACTGAGAGCATGATCAGATGGTCTGCAGGTTCTCGACAGGTTCAGGGATGAACGTGTCATCCCTAATTGGAGCCGATGTTGTACATGTCAGCCCCTCATTTCAATTTTTGGTTTTCAACTTCCACAGAGATTTTAAATTCCTTATCATAGCTTGAGAAATTCGTTTTTATCTACCTTTGCTTTTCCCGCCTCCTCAAACACATTAGAAAACACTATGGTCATACATCCAAAAAAGTAAAACGTCCAGCCCCTTTAGCCGTGGCCCCTATATTTTACCGTTCCATGTGATCAGGGCTCAGAACCAAAGGTTAAATCCAAAGGCGCTGAAAAGTACATATCTATCGCGCGCATTCTTGGACCGTTGGATCAAAATACAAATCAATGGAGCAGAGCTTTACTTGCCATAGTGGTCCCCACGCCTGAGTTACCGCTCACGAATCAACTGGTTAATTTCGCACCGCCTACCCAAGGCAAGTGGTATTTCCCATTGTGCCAGCGATTCCACAAATCGCATGACGCGTGTCCCGGGGGTACGATTTTAAAACCGCCCATTTCGCGCATTATTCCCCGGACGAAAGTCGAGTAGCGGAATTAATGGCAATCATCAGATTTCAAGACCTCCATCCGACGGCCATCGTGCCCTGAAGATGCACGCACTTTATCTCAGGCCTCCGCTCTCCCCACACATTAAATTTCGGCCAAAGGATGTGCAGCGGAATAAATCATCGCCGTCTGATCCTGCGCCTTTAATCCAACGGTGGTTATTCCCCAAAGCTGCAGGTGTTTTAACCCGTGTCTATCATGCCCATGGCCCACCGTTCCATCGCCCCGATGATTTTGTAACCGTTGATCTTGTTTCAAGAATGCACGGCCTAGATCATTCCCCTGCCACGCTGTTAATCCCGTACTCCTCCACGTTATCACCCCGGTGCATTTGTCATATTTCATTCACCATTACACCTTTCGTTCAAATTTAAAAGTTTTACGATATAAACTTCTGCCCGGCTTGTCCATCACCATTCCTCTGTGTTTTTCACCATCCCCCATTGTTTCGCCATGCCTATGAGTCTTCACCACCACGTCCATGGATCCCGTCACGTCATTGTCCCTGTACCAGGTTTCCTTTAACATGTTTGTGGGTTTTTGCAGGATACAGCGATAGGGAATCACCATTAACCTCAGCCTCCATTATAAAAATCAAAGATATACTAGAAGGTCAGCTTCCAGAGGGAAAATTTAAGAAGACAAACCGAGGGTAGTTGTTGTGGCATGACCTTCATTAATGAAACAAGACGTAAATCTGTCATGCACCTCAGAGCATTTCAAAAGGCAGATTCTAGTAGCTGAAGACATTAATTTCACAACAAAGAATATCAGTTGAAGATCAAGGAAATCGAGCGTCCAGAAGGAAAAGGGTACAGGTGCATAAAATCATATCCTCCAGGTTCTACTTCAACAAATTTTCATCCCAGAAGAGTACATAATGTCTCATATTTTATTCTTCACTTTTATCCACAAATTTGAATCTCATTTACTTCGGAGAGGGCGGCCTCGAGGTACATACATTCACCTTTAATTAAGTAGTATGGGTGTGCATATTTCATATATTTCATTCAAATTAGGCAAAGTTAAATGTACATGATCGACCTTGTTTTTCTAGACTTTATATTCTTTTTATTCTTTCTATAAATACCCATAAATAAGACATTATGAGGTTCGATTTCTATCGACCAAATTTGTGCGGTGAAAGGCTTTTGTATACACCTTAGCTTGGGATTAAGTTTACGCTGAAATAGAACCGTAGGGTCTCGGTGAGAGGAGTTATAACTATATTGATTCTAGTCTTTTGGTATCCACAGGTATGTAATATTTCCTTATGTGTTAATATAATATCTCATTTCATTGCATTTATCTTCTTGTATCATGTCTGAAGATACGGGTGGCTCATGATCTTAAGTAAGTATTCATCTGGTTAGTTGCTAGACTTGGATTAGTCGACGCTTTAAATAGGCCTAGTCATGATGTCTGCTTCCATTTCATGTCATTCATATTTTGCTGTGTTAGTTGTGAGAAGTGCTTTTAAAACGCCATTTTCATGTATGGATTCTTAGTTGGATAAGCCCATATGTGGTTCTGTTGTGTATCTGGGTATCAGCCTCATGTTAACTAGTATCTCCTTCATGTTATCCTCACTGCATCCACTTTCTGATATTTGATTTCTGTGGCATACTATTTGAACTGGCCCTCTTTGTAGTAAGATGTCTCTTAACTTTCTGATGCTTTTGTATTGGCGTTTTGCATGCTGTTCCTACATTATTCTTATCTTTGTATCAACTTCTGAGAGAGTTTGGTTCCATTTAAACTAATTTCCTTGTTTTACAAGAGATAGTAAGAGAGATTTTGGATTGACAACCCAAGATATATTATGAGATCCTTGCTATGCTAAGATGTCCTAGGCACTGGTCTATGGCAAGTCTAGACTGTCTCTAGGGGATGAAAAAATTGTCGACAACATCTTGTATATATTTGAATATTCTTTTCACAGCCTGAAGATGAGACTCTTTTGGATTAGCTTGGAATCTTCCAACAATCCCAATTGCATGCATGATGTCTGGTCTTGTCCCAGTGAGATAAAGTAGACTTCCTATCATAGATTTGTATTCTGGTTGATTCACCGTGGGGGAATTATCATTAGAATGGAGATTACATCCGGTTATCATTGGTGTACTTACAGGTTTTCAATCTTCCATGCCATACTTCTTCAGGATTTGCTTGAGGTATTTTGCTTGTGATAAGATTATGCCATATGTTTCTTTTTGCACTTGCAAGCCAAGAAATAATGTTAGTTCCCCAAGCAAATACATTTCAAATTCTTGCTGCATATTAGAAGCAAATTTCTAACTCATAGACTCTTCATTACTTCCAAAAATGATATCATCAACATATACAACCACAATCAATAGTTTTTCATTTTCAGTTTTTGTGTATAAGTTGCTATCAGCAGACCCTTTTGAAAATCCTTGTTGATGAAGATATTTGTCAAGATGATAGTACCATGCCCTTGGAGCTTGTTTGAGACCATATAGAGCCTTTTTAAGTCTACAAACAAGTTTTCCATCATTTCCCAAAATGAATCCTTCTGGTTGTTCTATATAAACTTCTTCTTCTAGATCACCATTGAGAAAAGCAGATTTAACATCCATTTGATAAACTTTGATTTGTTGGAAGCTTGAAAAAGCAAGAAACATTCTTATGGCTTCAAGTTTGGCTACAGGAGCAAAGGTTTCTTCAAATTCTATACCTTCTTGTTGAGCATACCCCTTGCAAACAAGTCTAGCTTTATTTCTTATAACATCCCCATTCTCATTTAATTTGTTTTTGAATATCCATTTAGTTCCAATGAAATTTTTGTCATGAGGTCTTGGTACTAATTCCCAAGTGTGATTCTTTTCAATTTGATCAAGCTCTTCATTCATGGCTTGAATCCAACATTCATCTTTGCTAGCTTGACTGACATTGTGAGGTTAAATAGTGGACAGAAATGCCAGATTGCTAGAAGATCACACAAGAGTCCTTCTCGTTTGTACACCTGATCCCTTTTCTCCCAAAATTTGAGATTCTGGATGATTCTTTTGAACATATCTGGATGGAGCCTTTTCAGACAAATCCTCTTCGGGTTCTTCACTGGGTTCACTGTTTGTATCATTACTATTTGATGTATAAGGATATATGTCATCATCATCGTCTTCATTTGTTGTTTGTTTTTCTTCTTTTGGAGCTGCTGGATATTCATCAATAACAACATCTATACATTCAACAATCTTCCAAAGTCTTTTATTGTAACATTTATATGCCCTACTCCTAGAGGAGTAACGAAGAAATATTCCTTCATCTGCTCTGCGTTCAAACTTGCCAAGTTTTTCATCATTATTTTTGATAAAACATTTTCTTCCAAAAATTCTAAAATTCTTTACAGTGGGAGAATTACCATACGAGAGTTCATATGGAGTTTTATCACTATTTACACGAACATGTGCCTTGTTAAGAATATTTACTGCTGTATGTGCTGATTCTCCCCAAAACGTGTCAGGTGTTCTGGAATCATCAAGCATAGCTCTAGCCATTTGTTGAACTGTTATGTTCATTCTTTCTGCTACACCATTTTGTTGTGGAGTGCCAACTACAGAAAACTGTCTTTTTATGCCATGTTGTTCACAAAATTCAAGGAATTCATTGGATGTATATTATCCTCCTCGATCAGATCTAAGACACTTGATTTTTAGATCTAATTCATTTTCAATTAGTGCTTTGAAGATCTGAAATTTCTCAAATGCTTCATCTTTGTGTTCAATCAACCCAATCCAACACATTCTAGAGAAATCATCACTGAATAAGATATAGTATTCTTCACCACGTGGTGAATTTTTCCTCATAGGTCCACATATGTCAATATGAATGAGTTCAAGAGGCTTACTTGATGATCCTTCCTTGGCATTAAATTGTACTCTGGTTTGCTTACCGAATTGGCAAGATTTGCATATGATATTTTCAGGTAGAGTAATATTGGGAAGGTCACGAACAGCTTTAAGTCTGGTTGATTTATTGATTTGAGAGAAGCTCAGATGCCCCAACCTTCTATGCCATAGCTAGTTTTCTGAATATTTACTCAAGTAACATTGTTCTTTGTAGTTCTTCAATACATACAGGTTGCTTGGAGTTCTTTTTCCTTTTATAATTGCTTTACCTGTATCAAGATCACGTACCACACATTCTTTTGAACTAAATACAACTTCAGTTCCTTGATCACACATTTTACTTACACTTAACAGGTTATTCTTTAATCCATCCACATACATAAATTCATTAGCTTTCACCTTTTCTTTTAGAAAAACAGACCCTTTTCCCTTAATGACCGCAGGAGTATCATTTCCAAATGTAACATTCTTTTCTTTTTCTAAAGAGCTATACGCTAGAAGTTTGTTTTTGTCACCTGTCATGTGTCTTGAGCATCCACTATCAATGTACCATTGGTTTTCTTCATCTTCTGCAAATAACGCTATGCCACAATTTTCAACCTGTAATTCCTTCTTTTTCCATACTTTGGAGCTTGAAGGAACATGTTCTTTTAGCTGAACTTTGCTCCTGCATTCAGATTCTTCATGGCCAAAGTTATTGCAATAAGCACATTCAACTTCATTTTGAAGAGGAGAAAATTTGTTATAAGTATTCTTCTTTGTTTCAATATCAATCTTTTTCTTTCTTTATTCTCTTGTCATGATGGTTTTATATGCAACACATTGAACAGCTTTATGACCAAAATTGTGACATGAGAAACATTGTCCATTGAAGAAGAAATTTCTGCAATCATAAAATCTTCTACTTGAATTTACCTGTTGATTGGTGTTTCTTTGAAAGAAATTCCTGTTAGTGTTCTTTGAATTGAGATGATCATGCTTTACCTGTAAAGATTCTTTATTCCCTTGCTGAGTGGCAACATGTTGTAAACCAGCTGTAATTGCTTTTAGATAATTTGGTGCTGAAGCCTGAGAAGATTCTCCGATATATCCAAGACCTGTCTTTATAAGAGGAGAACGTTGTACCTTGATAATCTCATCTAAGGTTTCAGATCCTTTAGCAAATCTAAGATTCAGAGTCTTTACTTTCTCAAGTTCTTTTCTTAAACTTACTACTTCACACTCTAATTTCTCATTGTGTTTCTCTTTTTCTTCAAGCTGATTTTTTAGAGTTTCTATGGTTATTTTACTCTCTTCTAAGAAAATTTTGAGTTTATTGTTTTCATCAAGAAAATAATTGTCTTCTAGAGCATCCACAAAAGTATCCTTTTCTTCTCTAGATTCTTTTTCAAATGCCATGAGAAGTCTAAGATCTTGTTCACATTCTTCCTCACTATCAGATAACCCATCACTATCTTCATGAGTATAGTAACTCTTTCTAGTGATAAAACGATTCTTATTCCTTCTTGCTACTTCCTTCCCCTTTTTATGTGTTTCTTTATAAGGACACTTAGCAACATAATGACCAAATCTTCCACAATCAAAACATTTGAAAGGAAGCTTACCTCTGAACCGTCCTGTGCCAAGTTGGAGTTTCTTTACAGAGTTCATCTCATCTTCTTCTGAGATATATCCTGATCCTTCTGTTTTTTGTACTTCCTTCCCTTTTGTAGAAGTTCTAAAATACTGCTTCTTTGACTTCAGATAGTCCTCCTCTTCTCATTTCATATGCAATTAGTATGCCATGAAGTTGCACCACAGTAAGATTTTGAAGATCCTGCTTTTCTTCAAGAGTAGAAACTTTTGACTCAAATTTTGTCATTAGTGATCTTAAGACTTTCTCAACCAAAGTAGATTCGGTTATTGTTTCTCCTAGATTTCTCATACGATTTACAATATCATCAAGATGTAAAAATAAATTGGCAATGCTCTCCTCATTATCCATTTTTTAGATTCTAATATTGAATTTTGAGAGTTTGGAGTTTAGCACTTTTTACCTTTGCATCACCTTCATAACTTAGAATGATTTTGTCCCATATTGCCTTTGTTGTATTCAGCTGCATGACTTTGACAAATTTTGATTCAGTTAGACTTCCCAATAGAGCATTGACTTCCTTTGCATTTGTTTCATAACTCTTTCTTTCCGTCGGATCTGTTGGTACTGCAGCTGGATATTGATATCCTCCTTCAACAATTGCCCATACCTTTGCTCCCAGAGACTGAAGATAGGATCTCGTCCTTGTTTTCCAGAAGATTAAATTGTTTTTGTTAAAGAGTGGAGGCTTGATAGATGTTGTTCCATCTTGATTGCTCATCTTGCTTGATCTTCCTTCTAGCAGCTAAGCTTTTTCAGAAGGACCTGCTCTGATACCAATTGTTGGAAAAATACTGAGAGGGGGGGTGAATCAGTATTTAGAGATGACTGACAAATTTTTTAGTTTTCCTTTCTCTTAAAACAATATGTTACATTACTGCATCCAAATTGTATGTCCAGAGATCTTATTATGTATTTAATTGGATCATTGCATCATTTATTCATCAGATAAGCAGTAAGCATGAACAGAAATAACATAACAAACCATCAAACATAAGCAACACATATGAACACCAGGATTTAAGGTGGAAACCCAATTCGGAAGAAAACCACCGCTGCTGTTATCTCAGTCTTCAATATTTATTATAAAGAAAACTTCTTACAATTTTATGTTGGCACAGACTTATACCAGCATGCAAGCACCCACATACAGAAGGCTACAACCTTCTCTCGTTTACCAGCCTTTCCTGGAAGGGAGCTACAACCCCCTGTTCTCATTTACCAGCTACCACTGGAAGGGAGCTACAACCCCCTCACTGAAGGCTTCGACCCTCAGCACCACTACGGACCACGTTTCATCAATTTCATACTGGATCCACCAGTATCCACACGACTTACCTTGCAGGCCACCAGATTTATTCATTCAGTACACTCACACCAGTACTTCATGCTTTCGTCCGTCGTTCAAACCAGAGATTCATCATCGTCAGATCATTATATCCATGGGTGCATCGTAGTTTCAGATTTATCAGTTAAGAATAGAGTTCGCCCATACAGATATTCCTTAGAGAAATTTATTCATTCACGACCCTTACGATGCGCACCATTTGTACAATAATCGTCTTATCCTTGTATAGTTTTTTTCCTTTAGTAAAACCATGAGTCAAAACCATCCAACTACCAATGGTATTCATATTAAAATTCGAACCAATCCAAATTGAAAATCCAATCTTCGTTCTTCCATGCACGAAATGTCCCAAAGGTAATCTTTTTCTTTGCCAAATAATACTATAGCCAAGGTTAAGTAATATTAATGTGTCACTGATGGTTTTACTTTATTTTATTGGAATTTTATTTATCAAATTCGTGGAATTTGATAAATAAATATTATTCACACCCTTTGATAATTAAATATTAATAATCCACGCTTTTATCAAATGGCCTTTTTAAAATAGACCTTTGGATCTGGCCCCACATGCATAATCGACGGCTTAATCAATATTATTTAAAACTGGGGCCCATTGCTAACAATCAACATGATCGAAGGGCTCACGTTCCATCGCGCCACAACATCCAATCCGACGAATATCGCTTGGGCAACTTGCACGGGCAATAACGCGCAATGGCGCGCCGTACTTGTGTTATTCTTCACGCACCTTCCGAACACAGCCACCGTCCCTCATTTTTAAACCATATATTGGTATTTCTATTATCATGGGGTGATTTTCTAGTAAAGGCAACCATAGAAAGGAGGGTAGATCTTGGAGAGGAAAGTTTCAAGAATCCCTTGAATATTTTGAAGCTTTCTATTGCTGGGCATCCTGGGTTGAACGATAGCGCGCGATGGCGCGCAGTGGTAAGAGGTTTTTTGAAGTCGTACAGGGATGCGTGTCGAGCACTCTATGGAATCGCTCCTCAACCAAGAAATACCGCTTGCTCCGCATAGGCGTTGCGATGGAAACCATAAACCACCTTCACTGTTCACTCAGTCATGGTTCCGCTCTTCCACGCAGGGTTCTGTTGCCTTTTCAATGTATTATTATAATTAAGTTGCGCTTTAAGGTTTTTCCTTTTATTACAGTTCCATTGCTAAGTTTAACGCTTTGTCCACAATTTCTTTTGAGTCTTTTAACATACATTCTTTACACCGGTTGCTACCTTCCGACCTCGACACAACACAATGTCACTCTGTCTTCGATTCTGCTATGATATATATATAATATATCAACCTTCCATTGCATGTTCGGAGTTCTATCCTGTCACAGTTCTGCTTCTAACTGCACATTCAAGTTCTTGATTCCACAAGCTGATCACTGTACTATGGTCCATCACAATTATAATCTTCGCTACATTCATCATATCTCTGCAACCATTAATTCCTTAAATGGATTTCTTACTTATCATAGATTACCATTCACTTATTCCTTATCATAGATTACCATTCACTTATTCTTTTCTATTCGATGGCCTTTTTCTCCTACTCTGTCTCTGGACAATTTTGCTTCAATTATGCATTCTAATTCTATTCACTGTCTCTACGTTGTCTGCTGCCTTAGTTCCTTATCTGCCTTGCTTCCTCTCTGCTTCTTTGCTCTTTCTGCTGGTCTCTTTGCTGCCTCTGCTATCTCTCTGTTACTATCTCTGCTTCTTGTTTAATGCTGCTCCTTGCTTCTCTGTTTGCCTTGTTGCTGTTCAGATGCTCCTTCTTTGCTACTTCCTTTGCCATCAATGACAACATTTCCAACATGAGATTGTTGTTGTGATTAACATGATTCGTCTTCAGAAATATATTTTACTTCATCATCCAGGTTGAAACTTGGAGTGTGTTTGTTTTCATCTTCAATAGTTAACAAATTGAGAGGGACTTTCTCTAGTCTCTTGTTTCTGTATGCTTGAAAAGCTTCAAAATCATCTTGACTTAGTTGACTAGATACATACTTGATAATATCTTAAATGTTTTCCATGCCCTGGAAAAGATCATCAAATCCATCTTCTTCTTTTACAAAAGGCTTCAACTTAAGCTCTGCGATGTAATTTTTAATCACATCGTTTGAATCATATAATATTTTTGGCATTACTACCAATTTCAGTAAATGAATTTTGGAAATTTCCTTGTTAGTATGGCCAATGTTAAACAGTGCGAAAGTGCCACACTATACAGGGAAATTAGGCCAAATAGCCTTTTTAGCATCTTTCAACTGTTTTGTAACACCATTAACAAGATGATAGGCTATTTCCTTTGTAAGTAACTTATCGGGAACATAATAGGGTAAAACATTTGGAGAAGCATAACTTTTGAATACTCTAATATATGTAAAATTCTCCTCTGCAAACCATCTAGCTACAGGAAGAATGTCTGCATTCGCTTCTTCAGAAACCCTAGGGGCCTTTTTATTGAAAATCATCTAGTGCATAAGCAATATGACTCCATAACATATTTTATAGAAGTGTAGGTGAAAGTTTGAATCCCAGGGTTCTTTGTGATAAATATGAATTGGGGTAGGGTTTTGGGTAGTCCATTTCCATCCCATGGTAGAAAAACTAGAAGTAAAACAGATAGCATCCATGACATAGGAAGACATATAAAAGGGAGGTATCACTCTCGATGAAATACTCCTTTTATTCCTATATTCGGTAATGTGTTTGACTAGGTTATTGGATAAGATTTCTACCCAATTCAAAATTGATGAATTGACGATTGCGTCAATCAGGGGAACCCATTCTCTTGAGAATCTAGTGATATCAAGTTTAGAAAATAATCTACATAACATACCAGCAGCATAACAGTAAGGATTATAAATTTGGGAAATTGGGTACGTACCAAACTTATCTTGCTTCAACTTCCCCTGATTATCCTTCCATTCTTGGATGACTTTAATAATATCTAGCTATTCTCCTCTAAAATTCTACAAATATTCTTTGTCATATTTCTATTGTGGAGGTGGTAGATGGTACATTATTGTTAAATCTTCTGCCCTAAAAGAATTGATAGTTTCTCCCTTCGAATTCTTGAACATTCTATCTTCAATGTTTAAGTGGTCAATTTCCCACTTAACCATGTTTGTGTAAGGAAGAATTTTTGGTCTTGCAGCTATCTTGTGAATGTATGAGCATGCAACGTCAAAAAGAGTTGCATCGGAGGTAGAAGCAGTGCTTGTCGAAGAAACTTTGGTCATCACCCTTGGTCCTTCACTTTAAAAAAGCTTATACATTTCTTCCCATGTCAAACTACCGCAATCTTTGCTGCAGACGGTATCTGAAAATAATGGAGACATTTCTACATCTTCAATGGAAGACATCTGAGAAATTCCTTTAACTTTTTTTCTCATTTTTCTCTTCCTCAATCCGTTAACTAGTTTCCTGAAAACAGAGCGAATTTTTACAAGTATAGAGTATCAAATAAACAAATCTAACATTTATTTCAAATACAAGCAAGTAGATAGCAATATTTTAAGATGTAACATCAATCATCATTCATAATATCTGAATTAATATTTCATATACCTCCACATGTAAAATATATCAATCACTTTAAAGCCGCTAAAACCTTGAACTTTTTTTTGACATGACACAAGTTGTTTTACATGCTTGATCCATTTAATGGAATTGGCGCGCATATTGCAAGTTATAACTTATAACCATTCATAATATTTACCCTTTAAAGTTTTTGAAATGCGATCTACGCAAATTTCAGATCACAAAATTTATAGGATAACAATTTGGCGTATGTTATAAGTTGTGCGAGATGCAAATTGTGCTTTTTACAAAACTTAAATGACAGCTATTGCCGAAGGTTTTATATTCATTTATTTATTTTCTTGTCGGGTCCGTGGGGTCGCAACTTTATATCAATTTTCTTTTAATTTTTTTGAATGATTAAGTGAGGTGTGGTGCGATAAAGTGAATATAACAGTGATTGAAGTTTTTTCAAAGTTTTAAACATATCTTCGGAAAAGCTTAAGTGCATATCATAGCTCACACATTTTAAGGTTTATGATTCTTTGAAACTTATAAGATATGCGATTTGCGATGTGCTCAAGAAAATAAAGGGGAAAACTAGAAAGAAAATATTTATTTCCTAAGTTTTTGTTTTAGAAAATTTAAAATAATTTCCTGTTTATTTCTAAAGGGTCCCTATTTATAAAAATAAATGGGGGTTTTTGTATAGAACAACACCTTCCAGACCCATGTCTCCATCATAGGCTTCTTTCCCTCTGTGTGGTGTTCTCCAGTATGCACATCATTTCTTGTTACTATTTTAACGCTTGTATCTTCCTGATGTGGTTCAGCCCTCATCATTTGTATGTTTTGAGCCATCAAATGGTTGCGCTTCTCCTAAATTTTAGCTAATAAAATGGGACAATATTCAATTTAATGACCAAATTATTGACAATAATTACCGGAAGATGCAGTAGGATTATAAAAATCCTTGTAAAAATGTGTAGGTTTCCTGCAGTTGTAACATATTGTCTGCTCTGTTCCACGATCAGCGCTTACTCCTTGTCCACACCCTCAGCCTTGGAAACCTCCTCGCGCTGTTGCAAACTCGAGGCTTCACAGCCTTTTACTTGCATTCTATATGCACCAGGACTGCGTTGCATCATTAGATCATAGCTTTGACAATGGTGTTCATCATGTCCTACCAAACTGCAGTAGTTATATAATAACTTCTTTAGCGATCTGAAATATTTTTGCAGTAGATGACAATAGTTTGTGGAATGTTGGCTTGCCACTTTTCATATGCTACACCAAACATTAGGCCCTACACTTGGCCTAGCACTCAATCCAGGCTTCAATGGGCTCTGCATCCTAGCACCCAAATAGTCTATATAAACAGGGAACTGCTCCTTATAGTGACCCTCCGCTTTGCACTTGATACACCAGACTTTCGACCGCATCTCAGATCTTACCTCCTTTCCTTTTTTTAGATCTTGGAGCTCCATATGAAAACTGGTCAATTGATTTTGGATTTATTGAACCCCTACACTTGTATCAGTGATCGATGAAGCTTCAAGCTTCATTGCTATCTCCAGCACTTCAACCTCAGTTGCAATCTTCTGTTGTGACAATGAAAATCCAAGGTGAGGCAACAACGCAGCAATGAACCATTATTTATGTTGTTCATCTGGGATCTTGAAGCTAACCTGGCTTAGCAATGTCTTAAATATATGGTCTACTTCTCACACAATCTCATTGCCCAACTACTTAATCTCTTTGATCTGTGTGATACATTGGGACTACGAATTTGGTTTCTTGAATTTAGTATTTAACATAATTTTCGTCTCAGCCAATGTAGCATTTGTATTTTTTGTAGTATATTTCATGTACCAGGTGTTAGCCACCTATAAAAATTTGTTATATCAAATGGTGGCTAAATCATTTTTTAAGCCTTCAAGAAACAATTTTATTGCCAAATTGTTAGTTCTTGAAGTCTTACGAAGATAACTTATCCTTGAGTTAATCTTCATTGTTTTTTCCCTCATAAACATGAAAATCTGCTGTTTACAAGGAGAAAGACTGCTCAAAAAACCCATTTTCCCCTTCACTTTTTCCTCTTTTCACTCATAATTAAGCTCCATTTTATCCTTTTTTCCTCATGAAAATTCCCCCATTTCCATCATTTTCCTTTATTTACTTCATAAACTCCCTTTAATAAGGTTTAAAACTCCTTTTTAAACCTTATTGAAACCCCCAAAATCCTTTGAAAATCCTTAAAAAATCATGAAAAACAGTCTTTTGAACTAAGGCCTTAAGCCCCTTTGGCCCTAGCCCCCAGCTCCTTTTTATCCACATAAAACTGGAGCCATAACCCACAGTTAAGCCCCTTTCGCGCAATCGCAATTGGGGTTTTCTATTCTTCTTGTTACCTTTTGCCTTTAAAAATTCTGATTGCGATTAAGCCCTTTGTATATATAAAAAAAAAAAAAACCTCCCGAAACTTAATTTTTCTTTGTATTCTAATAAAAACCCGACTTTCCTATGTTTTGTATAAACCCGATAGTTCAAATGTTTAGGCGAAAATCAGCCATTGATCTAAACCGATCAACGATCCATCCCTAATCGCATCACAAGTTTTAAATTTCCCTTTGTTCTTTCTCCCCGCCGATGAGACCCAGTGATTGAATCCCGTCCGTTGATCCGCTCTACCAAGTCCAGATCTAATGGTCCCCATCACTCTATTCCAAAGCCCACATGTCCACCTTTGGCATTCATAACTTAATCTCCACTGTTGATTTAGTTCCAAGATCAATGACTCTGATTCAATTGCATCGCAAAAATCCTTTGTGCCTTCCTCTCTCTTCCACCAATTGGTGACCCTGTGATCGCATCTGGGCCGTTCATTTCACCAATCCAACAGTCTAGATCAAACCCTAACTCCCTTTGTTATAACATAAACCCCGCTGTGTAAATTTTTTCGGTGAAGATCCACCGTTGATATCTGCAGATCAACGGTCCACATTTACCCAATCTCTGCCCAAACCCCCCGTCTCACATTGCTTTCGTTTCTCCAAGATTGATTCTAAGATGTCAATCTTGAAGATATAATGGTCCATATTCAACTTGGTAGGTCCAACTCCTATGGGACCTACCTTCCCCATTGATCAATCTCGACTGTCCATTCTGACGATCTGATGGCCCAGATCAAAACCACCTTGGCTTTCCCAACCATTTTCAGCCCACGCATCTTGTCTTTTTGTGCTCTCATCTCCACCGTTGGATCTCCTCTCCTTTGATCCAATGGCCAAGACTCCATATCATGTAATTTTGAGTTCGATAGTTAAATCCTAAAAATTACGCAAAATGGGCGGTTTCTAAAGTACACATGTCAGCTAGAGACCTATATCGCGTTTTTTGGAGAAATTCTAAAAACTGCCTTTTTGCCGTGTGACACCAATGGTTTTTATGGCTGAAACCACCTTTCCCATTTCCATTACATTTTCTTATAATAAACCTCCGCCGTTTATCTCAAAGATCTAACGGTCTCAGTTTAATCTCTCCATTAAGCCATCACCCTCCACCATTCTTCCCAGGGATTTCATCAAAGGATCTCTGTCGTTGATCTCCGTTGATCAACCTGATCAACGACTCTTATTCATTCCGCGACCCCAAATCTCATTTAAGCCTTTTTCGTTGCCGATAAATTTTTTTCCCCATTTTCTTTACAATTTCTTCCATTTTCATTATAAACTCTTCCCCTTCCGCATTATAAAACCCAGATTGATCTCAGTGATTGATCAATATACATCTATGGCTCGGACTTAATATTTAATTCACCCCTCCAACCACCTCTCCTTTTGACCCCAACGAAAAATCCTTGCCGTTGGATGCTTTCATCCAATGGCCGCAATCTGTCCTAAACCTCTGAAGCATTCTAAGCCCATCCACGCAGGATTTTTATAAATTTTGTGTATTTTTGCAGGTTGTAAAGCTTTTACACATTTTCTTAAAGGAAATCAAAGGCCAGGGATTATGATCCCCTAGGCTTTTATCCTTGAAGGAGATCATTCCACAGGGTTCCAGATCATGTTTTATCATGCCTCATGAGCACTGATGCCATTATACAAACCTCTGCACGCCTGCAACAACAATGAAAATACAACAATCACCACAGACAAAGAGTATCCATTAGGCATCATGAAATCAAAGCAGAAGTGAAGAATTAAAGGTTTATACATAGTTTTGAAGGATTAAGGCATAAATTCAGCTGAGCAAGAGCCTAATCCACAGTTAAAGACATCATGAAGACCGGAAGACACAGATTAAGCCCAATCAGACCTAAAACATAAAACTAAAGTGAATTAAAGGTGTTTTAGGTTAAAAAAATGAGATCTATCAATCCGAGAAGCCTCCACTGCCACATCAGAGGCTAATTGAATCCTCTTTAGCTACCAAAAGACACCTGCAGCCTCAAAGCAATCAAAGAAGGCCTAGTTATTTCCAGAACAGAAGATATTAGCATAATGACAACTAAATAATTATTTCAAATCAAAGAAACTTATTTACAAGTGTCAGCAGAGTTATTACAAGGATAAGAATTAGCCTTAAAGTCAAATATTTTTAATCCATTAAGCCTTGAAAGCAGAACATAGTCATGAAATAGAGATATAGATCGAATGTATTCCTGCCTTATGCCTTGCATGGTTTTCAAGACAGAGAATTTCATTAACTGTAGAATTTATGATACTTTAACCCTAGAAATATTTCCACCTCCTCATTTTCCTATAAAATATTCTTGAGGAGCACATTGTAAAGTGTTGGTTGTTGAACTTTGATGTAATACTTGTGCTCGAAACTTTCTACATGTAAATAGTTTTCTAAGGCTCTTGAAGCTCTGTTTGTGATCAAAGAAGTTAGGCTGAGAAGAGAAGATGATTGCTGCACTGAAACACTGGACTTGAAGTTTGTAACTGGATTGACATTAAATATATAAGCTTGGTTTTGGGATCCTGGTCTATATCATTGGTGAAGTACTTCTTACTGTGTTATTGTTTTCCTTTCATGTATGCCATTTTTTTCACTTTTCTCTGATAAAGAACAACAAGCATAGAGTTAGGATTTACTATTTACAACACCCTTCTCTGACTGATAGGGTTATTAATACACTTGAACAGGTTATTCCACTATTCTGTTAAACCTATGCACCTGTATGGACTCTCTTTTTAAAAAGCTTTATCTTTATGTTTTCGTCCAATTGTGTGTTTAAGAATGACTTAATTTTAGCGTAAACATTATCAAGGAATGTTGGTTTGTCCCTGTCTTGATGTGAGAAACTTGAAAAGAAGTACTTGAATGATATTTTCATTATATGCTAAGTAGAGTTAGACTAGAAAAGTTTATGGTTTGCCCTGTCTTCTAGTCCTTTCTCCAAAGGTTGTTTTGAAAGTTTCCCTAAGAGTATGCTGAAAATAGGCTTAGATTTAAAAGTATCTTTCTTGATCTTAAGCTGCACTTTTTTTTCTTATCTGTTTTCATTCTTTCTAAAAGTAGTCATGTGGATTGCTGGATTGTTTGTCTGATAAGTTAGCTTTAATAAAATCTTGTCCAAAGAAGTTTATGGTTAGCCCTGTCCTTTGGTTGGTTTCAAATAGTTGCTTAAAAGGCTTTTCTTGTTTGGAAAGTTGATAAATCCTTGTTGAAATTATTGACTTTTTCCACCTTTTCAACACTCTTATTATTCCATTTCATCATTTAATCTAAAGGATCTTTTGATATAGATGACTTGCCCCTTGGACCACTCTTGAAATTGTTGTGCAATTAAACCCTTTTATGACTCCATAGCCCAATGGACTAAAACCAGTTTCATATCTATCCTATCAGCCAAATCTTGTTCTGATTGTTTACATCTTCACCCCTTTGGAACTATTTCATTTTAGGACTTTCCACTCAACTAAAATTCATGCTTAACAATCCAAAAAAAACAAAAAACCTTGCTCTTAATAACTAGCCTAATATCATACCCAAAAGCCTTAAAGATAAATCAATCTTTGCACTTATAGAGAGATCCCTCTCTAGATTCAGGAGGGCTAGATCCTAGAATCCCAAAGTGGTTCCAATGTTCTCTCTGCAGTTTTGGTCTTGCCAATCTGTTGAAATTACAAGGAGCTAACATTTCTGACGACTCCGCTGGGGATATTCTGAGTGATATTCATTTTAGATACTTTAGGATATCAGAAATCCCTTTGTTTCAAGAAATTTTGGTGTGTTAGCCAGTTGAGCCACTAGAACTAACATTTCTGGCGACTCCGCTGGGGAGATACTGAGTTCATAGTGGCCTAGCAAGCTCTTATAGACTAATTAATATTCCAAACAACCATATAAAATCAGGAAAAACCAAAAAATATCTTATATTGGTATATGGTGGTGGACCATAAAACATTTTACCTCCAAAAGAGCTAAAAATTTCCACCTAGCGACTCCACAATCTAAAAACTCTCAAAAGACCAAATGACTCCACTGGTAGAAGACTCTGAACTGGTTGACAAGATACAATGACCTCTTTTCTGATGTACAAACATGGATTCAGATATAGACCCAGAAGACAAGCATATGGTCATGATGGAAAAATTGATGTACATGCTTAGAAGAAGAGTGGATAGGTTTATGGCTAATCTAAACATTGGTGATCCAGAGCAACATATGCCTTTCCCTGAGCAAACACAAACTCTACCACTACAAGACATGTATGATGAACAAGATTATAGAGAAAATAATCAAGAAAAATTTCTAATCATGATGGAAAAGATTATGTACATGCTTGGAAAGAGAATGGATAGGTTGATGGCTAATATGAATATTGATGATCTAGAGCAACCTATGCTTTTCCCTAATCAAACACAAGCCCAATCACCTCAAGACCAAGACAGTGACCAAGATATGTATTATGATCAACACCTTATAGAAGATGATGAGAAAACTTACAAAGAAAGCAATAAAGAATGTTGTCAAGAAATTTTTGATTGCCTGCCTATGTCTTTTACTATGCTGATAAGAGAAGTACATGACAAAAATGAAAAAAATGTATAGTGAGATATGCTTTGATGAAACAAGTAGCCACTTTCAAAACATAGAATCTGATGTAGGAGGAGAACCAGCTCATATAGGGACTCCCCCTCTAGATTATAACCCATATCAGATTACAAAAGAAGAGTGGCATCCCGATAATGTAGAAAAAACAACTCATGAACCTTATATGCGAACTCAGTATCATAACAATCATGAGGAATTTTTTGAAACACAAGAATATTAGGAAACAATAGAAAATCCTCAAAGTTTCCCTACAAGCACAAGTCAAGATCCCTTAGAAGAGGCTTAAGAAGACATCCAGCCTCAAAATTAGCTTTCACAAGAGACAGAGAACTGTTGTACTCCTGTTCAAAGGAACACAGAAACATCTTCCCCTTTGACAGAAAAATATATAGATCAAACTATTAATAAATAGTCAGTCTCTAAAACTTATTGCGAAACAAATACTCTTGCTCATTCACGTAGAGAACTTTGTTGTAAATATCTAGAAAGTTCTTTTGTAGATCAAGAGAAAGAGGGCAGCCATATTTCTGTTTATACAAAAAGAGAAATCTCTCCTTTGACAGAAGAACAAATTGATCAAATACTAAGCAAGCAGCTACCCTCTAAACCATCATCCAAAAAAGACAATCATGAACATAGTGCCTATTCCATAGAAAAACCCAACGACACTCAAGACAAAGAGGATAGTAAGGAAATAAATGATAAAACTAAAACTAGTCCTCTTTGGAGTATGAACTTTGATGGGTCTTGCACCAAGAGCAATGTAGGTGTAGGCATCTAGTTACTTAACACTGAAAATAATCACACTGAAGGCCATTCCTACAGATTAAATTTTCAATGTTTAAATAACATAGATGAGTATGAATCCCTCCTTTTAGGCTTACATTTGTTGAAGAAATTAGGAGCCAAAAGAATAAAAGTTCATGGGGATTCAAAGTTAATTATTAGGCAAGTGAATGGGGAATATAGTGCCAAACACCCCAGAATTAGAGCCTATAGGAACGATGTCATGGATTTGTTGAAATTTTTTGAGGAATCTCAACTTATCTTTGTCCCAAGAGAACAAAATATCCTTGCCCATAGTTTAGCTTTTGCTACCAGAACATGTTTAACACCTTATGAAACCAAACATTCCACCACCCAAATCAAGTTTAGACCAGCTGTCCCTGATAACGAGAAATATTGGCAAGTGTTTGATGGAGACAAACAAATAGAAGACTTCCTACAGTCCAGAAATGAGTTTGAACTACCAAGTTCAGATTCAGAATATGAAGATGATTGTTCTACTGAAGAAAATATAATTGATGAAGAAGAAAAGTCTCCAGAGATTGCTGAGATAAATCTGTTAGCTAATAAACTTGAAAATACCACAGAAATTAGTGCAGATTTAGGAAAAGAAGACTTAGAAACACTGCAATCTAACACACAAAGTTTGCCAAAAGGTCTGGTCCCTTTAGAAGAGTTGTTTGATTTCAATGATGTGGTCAAGAAACCAGAGCTGGAGCCTGTTGAAACTGAGGTTGAAGAGTGTAATATAGGTAGTGAACTAAAACCAAAGATGCTCAAACTGTCTAAAAATTTACCAGCTCACATCAAACTGAAATACATAGAGCTGTTTAAAGAGTTTTCTGATATTTTCGCATGGAGTAATGAGGATCTGAAATCCTATGACACTCAGATAATTCAGCACAAGATACCTCTCAAGGAAAACCAAAAACCATTTAAATATAAACTATCCAGAATAAACCCTGTTCAGTTACCTTTGGTTGAGAAGGAAATCAAGAAAATGTATGAAGCTGGTATTATTGTCCTTATTAGATATTCAAAGTGGGTGTCTAATCTAGTGTCAGTTAGGAAGAAAACAGGAGAGATAAGGCTTTGTATAGACTTTTGGAACTTAAACAAAGCCTCATTGAAGGAAAACTACCCTTTACCCAAGATGGATCATATTCTACAAAAGGTAGTTGGGTCTAAACAAATTTCTTTGCTTGATAGCTTCTTAGGGTACAATCAAATTTTAGTACATCATGATGATCAATTAAAGACAAATTTTACTACACCTTGGGGCACTTTCATGTATGTGAAAATTCCCTTTGGTTTAATGAATGCTGGTGCTACATTCCAGAGAGCCATGGATATTGCATTCTCGGAAGAATTAGGCTACTTCATCATTATTTATCTTGATGATATCACTGTGTTTTCCAAAACAGATGAAGAACACCTAGAACACTTAAGAATAGAATTTGAGAAATGCAGAAAGTTTGGGTTGTCTTTAAATCCCAAGAAAACCATGTTTGGTCTCCAAGAAGGTAAACTACTTGGACACATCATATCAAAAGAGGGAATAAAGATAGACCCAAAAAGGATTGAAGCTATATTGCAATCACTCATCCTAGAAACATCAAGGAACTTCAATCTTTCATTGGAAAGATTAATTTCTTGAGAAGGTTCATACCCAACTTAGCTGAACTCCTTAGAAACATCAAAAACATGCTGAAAAAGGAACAAGGAGTTAAATGGACCTTAGAAGCAAAGAAATCATTTGAACTGGTCAAACAAGCATTAACCAAAACACCAGTTCTTATAAGTCTTGATTTTTCAAAAGATTTTTTTCATTTTTTCATTCGCATCTGAACATACAGTGGTTGTTGTCCTATTGCAGAAAAATTCAAAGGGACAAGAGTAGCCAATTGCATTCTTTAGTAAGGCATTGAGAGATGCACCTTTGAAGTACAACGTCATGGAAAAACAAGCCTTTGCCTTAGTCAAAGCCTTAAAATACTTCAGAGTTTATATTTTACACTCCCATGTAATTGCATTTGTGCCTAACTCAGTTGTAAAAGACATTCTAACATAGGACCCAAATGGAAAGAGAGGAAACTGGATAGATGTGATACTTGAATATGATTTAGAAATCAAGCCCACTAAACTCATTAAAGGCAAAGGACTAGCAAGATTAATGGCTGAATATAATTTTTAAGCTCTTAATATAAATATGATAAATGCATTGGATGAGCAAGAAGAACTGTCAACTCCCATTATTGAAGACCATTTTATGAATTCCTCTTGGTATGCTGATATTTCATATGTTTTTCTCAATTTGAATACACCTCCTAGTTTATCTAAGACAAAGGAAAGATTTTTAAAGTTAAAAGCTGTTAACTACTGCATTTTAGATAAATGTCTATATTGGAAAAATCCTAGTGGGTTATTGCTTAAATGTTTGCTTGAGTATGACGCAGAGAAAATCAAGCATGAGTTCCACGAAGAAGAATGTGGAGGCCAACTCTATTGGAAGACAACTGCCAACAAAATCCTTAGAGCTGGTTACTATTGGCCCACCCTCTTTCATGATGTCCATAAAATGATTATTGCATGTCATAAATGTCAACTCTTTGAAGGAAAAATAAAATTTCTTCCTTTACCCTTGCATCCAATCACTATTGATGCTCCTTTACTTCATAAGAGAAATCCATCCACCATCATCTTCCAAGCATAGATGGATTCTCACTGCAATAGACTACTTTACCAAATGGATAGAAGCCATCCCTTCTAGGCAAGCCAATGATTCTGTCATCATAAAATTAATTGAAACTCATATCCTCTCTAGATTTGGCTGTCCTAGGAAGATCATCACTGATAATGCTGTTGCATTTGGATCCAAAAAGATGGTGGAATTCTGTCACAAATATCAAATTACATTTGGTCATTCTACTGCTTATTACCCTCAAGGTAATGGGCTAGCAGAATCTTCAAACAAGAGTTTGGTAAACATAATCAAGAAGTTGTTGGAGGATAACAAGAAGTCTTGGCACACCAAGCTAGTTCTTGCATTATGGGCTGACAGATTAACACTTAAGAAATCAATTGGAATGTCACCCTACTAGCTTGTGTATGGAATAGATGCAATTTTTCCAACCAGCCTAGGTGTACCAGTCATGAAGCTGATCTAAGAAGTGCAGTCTGAAGACAATGACATGATCATAAGGATTAATCAGACTATACATCTTCAACAAACTAGAGAGGAGGTCTACAACAGAGCATTACAAAAGTAAGAGAGCATCAAGAAGCTTTTTGATAGAAGGACAAAAGCCAGTAATTTCAATATTGGTGACAAGGTTTTAAAGTGGGAATCAAAGAGAGAAGATAAGGGCAAGCATGGGAAATTTGATAACTTATGGCTTGGCCCTTACCTCATTCATTCCGCTGCTGGTAACAATGCTTATTTCTTGCAGGAGTTGAATGGAGCTAAACTGTTTGGGGGTCCTGTCAATGGCAGGATGCTCAAACATTATTTCTCTTGACCATATCAGTTTGGAAGCATTTTTATTTTTTCTCATTGCAAATATCATACTCATCATTGCATTCAAAGTTAGAAAATGAAAAAAATACAAAAACAACAAAAAGATAAAAGAGGGCAGATTGTAAAAACAAGAAAGGTACAACCCCATACCAAAAAGAGAAACAAAATCTAAAAGTGTGCAAGCTTAAATGCCACTCCTAAGAAACACACTCCTAGTTAGTCATATAGCCTAATCATGACTAATTATTTTTAAATTTACTGCTGATAGGTTAGTGGAATAGATTTTCCAAACTGCTTAATCTTGGCTTATCAGTTAGGTAGATTAGGATAGAAAAATAAAGGTTCAAACAAGCTAAAAATATGAACCTATAAATTCCAAAAGAAAGAATGGCTCTAACTAGATAAAATCTTGAGCCAAGGATAGAAGTAAACTGGTTCTGATATGATCAAAACTTGAACAAGATAACAAAGAAAAACAGCTCAAACAAGCCTAAAAACAGAGCTAAAGAAAAGAGAAGGATATTCTTAAAACTTTTAGATCTTAAATCTTTCACCATTTTGATTTAATTTTCTGCAAATAATAATCTATGTGCAGCTTGTTTTTATGCCATAGATCAACAGCAAGTTAGACTGTTCAATCCTGAATTGTCTGCTTTTAAATTTCCTGTTTTAGAAATTAGAGAATAAAAATCTGTCAGACAGCCTAATCCTGACAGATAGTAGTTAGGTAGAGAAGCTTATGAACTCAACTCTTTAATCTAAGTTCATGGAGAAATAAGAAGTATACTTAGATTAGTTTTATGATTTCAAAAGAATAAATTTTTTGTAAAAAGTGTTTGCCAATCCAAATGCACTCTGAAAGAAGAAAAAATGTTAGATCATTAGGATTGGGTAGGTAGAAAGCTTGCTTTGATAGAGTTCCATTATTTTTCATGGCTGCTAACATTGTCAGAGCAAAAGAAGTTCAACAAAGCAAAGCAAGTTGCAGCCCAATGGATGAGGCATTGATCAGCTCCCAGAGAATACAAGTCTAAAGTTCTTGAAACCTTCAAGAAGGTGCCATCCCATGTGGAGCCACTATTAGCCACCTATAAAAATTTGTTAGATCAAATGGTGGCTAAATCATTTTTTAAGCCTTCAAGAAACAATTTTATTGCCAAATTGTTAGTTCTTGAATTCTTACAAAGATAACTTATCCGTGAGTTAATCTTCACTGTTGTTTCCCTCATAAACCTGAAAATCTGTTGTTTACAAGGAGAAAGACTGCTCAAAAAACCAATTTTCCCCTTCACTTTTTCCTCTTTTCACTCATAATTAACCTCCATTTTTATCTCCTTTTTTCCTCATGAAAATTCCCCCATTTCCATCATTTTCCTTCCTTTCCTTCATAAAATCCCTTTATTAAGGTTAAAAACTCCTTTTTAAATCTTATCGGAACACCCAAAATCCTTTGAAAATCCTTAAAAAATCATGAAAAACAGTCTTTTGAAGTAAGGCCTTAAGCCCCTTTGGCCCTAGCCCCCAGCTCCCTTTTATCCGCATAAAACCGGAGCCATAACCCACAGTTAAGCCCCTTTCGCACAATCGCAATCGGGGTTTTCTATTCTTCTTGTTACCTTTTGCCTTTAAAAATTCCGATTGCGATTAAGCCCTTTGTATATATATATATATATATATATATATATATATATATATATATATATATATATAAAACCCTTCCCGAAACTTAATTTTCCTTTGTATTCTAATAAAAACCCAACTTTCCTATGTTTTTTATAAACCCAATATTTCAAATGTTTCAGCAAAAATCAGTCGTTGATCTAAACCGATCAACGATCCATCCCTAATCGCATCGCAAGTTTTAAAATGCCCTTTGTTCTTTCTCCCCGCTGATGAGACCCAGCGATTGAATCCCAACCATTGATCCACTCTACCAAGTCCAGATCCGACGGTCCCCATTGCTCTGTTCCAAAGCCCGCATGTCTGCCTTTGGCATTCATAACTTAATATCCACCGTCAATTTAGTTCCAAGATTGACGGCTCTGATTCAATCGCATCACAAAAATCCTTTGTGCAATCCTCTCTCTTCCGCTGATTGGCGACCCTGCGATCGCATCTAGGCCATTCATTTCACCAATACAACAGTTAGATCAAACCCTAACTCCCTTTGTTATAACATAAACCCCCCTGTGTAAAGTTCTTCAGTGAAGATCCACCGTTAATCTCTACAGATCAACGGTCCACATTTACCCAATCTCCGCCCAAACCCCCCATCTCACATTGCTTTTGTTTCTCCGAGATTGATTCTAAGCCATCAATCTTGAAGATCTAACAGTCCATATTCAACTCGGTAGGTCCAACTCCTATGGGACCTACCTTCCCCACTGATCAATCCCGACCGTCCATTCCGACGATCTGACGACCCAGATCAAAACCACCTTGGCTTTCCCAACCGTTTTCCACTCGCGCATCTTGTCTTTTAGCGCTCTCATCTCCAATGTTGGATCTCCTCTCCTTTGATCCAACGGCCAAGACTCTGTATCGCGTAATTCTAAGTCCGACAGTTAAATCCTAAGAATTACGCGATATGGGCGGTTTCTAAAGTACACGTGTCGGCCAGAGACCTATATCGCATTTTTTGGAGAAATTCTAAAAACCGCCTTTTTGCCGCGTGACACCAGTGGTTTTTATGGCCGAAACCACCTTTCCCATTTCCATTACATTTTCTTATAATAAACCTTCGCCGTTGATCTCAAAGATCTAATGGTCTCAGTTTAATCTCTCCATTAAGCCATCACCCTCCACCATTCTTCCCAGGGATTTCATCAAAGGATCTTCGTCGTTGATCTCCGTTGATCAACCTGATCAATGACTCTTATTCATTCCGCGACCCCAAATCTCATTTAAGCCTTTTTCATTTCTGATAAAAAAAATTCCCCATTTTCTTTACAATTTCTTCCATTTTCATTATAAACTCCTCCCCTTCCGCATTATAAAACCCAGATTGATCTCAGTCGTTGATCAATATACATCTACGGCTCGGACTTAATATTTCATTCACCCCTCCAACTGCCTCTCCTTTTGACCCCAATGAACAATCCTCACCGTTGGATGCTTTCATCCAATGGCCGCAATCTAAACTAAACCTCTGAAGCAGTCTAAGCCCATCCATGCAGAATTTTTATAACTTTTTGTGTATTTTTGCAGGTTGTAAAGCTTTTACACAGTTCCTTAAAGGTGTTGGAAATATTGTCATTGATGGAAAAGGAAATGGAAAAGTAATTGGCATCTGAAACAGTAACTAGGAACAGAGAAAAGAAACATAGCAGAGTACAAAGGTCAACAGAGAAGAACAGAGAAAGAGTGCATCTACAGAGAGCAGTATCAGTTAAGGAGCCAATTGAATTCAGTAGGAAGGATATTTGTGTCCATGTGGAATTAATTCATGTTTGAACATATGTATGCATCTTGATGGAGGATAATTGAAATCCGTAAGAAACCCTATGAGGGGATTATTGGTGCTCTGTATGTAGTCCGAGGAACCGATGCCAATACGTTCGACTATGTATCCCAAACTGGTAAAAAGTGGAGTTATATACATTCGTTGAATATAAGACTGAAGGTAAATTGGGATCAATGTTGGGGATTGATCTCAGAATTGTCCATGCCTTTATTGAATTGAGCAAGTGTAATATATGAACGTGTTCTTGATGAAGGAATTGTGAATTCCTGCAACCAACACGGAACTCGGTGACTCGGACTTTCATTGGAACAACTCTTCAAAATTACAAACAGTCCGAAAGGATTTCATCGGAGATGTATAACAGTAATCGTGGTTATATGAACTGATAAAACGGAGAAACGAATTAGTGAAAGTATGCTGACGGAACCTGGAGTAGAGGGGCGGAACCTTGCGAATGAACAGTGAATGTGGTTTAAGGCTGGAAGTGGTTTTTATCGCACCGCTCTCGACGGACAAGCGGTATTCAAGAGGTGGGGAGAGATTCCATAGAACGAGCGACACTTGTCCCTGTACGACTCCACAAAACCGCTTATCATTACGTGCCATCGCGCGTTATTGTTCGACCCAGGATGCCCAGCGAAATTGTTGAGTGTCGTTGATTTGGGAAGGGGTCATCAGACGGTGTACATTTGCTATAGATGCACGAAGGTTAACCAAGGTATGGCGCGCCATCGTGCATTATCATCCGTGCTTCATCAACAAACGATAATCGTCAGATCATCTGAAGACCGAGCGATGTGCTCTTCTCCGTCGGATGGAAACGATCATTAGCGATGGGCCCAGTTTTAAATTATATTGATTAAGCCGTTGATTATGTATGTGGGGCCGAAACCAAAGGTCTATTTAAAAGCCTTTTGATAAAAGCGCTGGTTATTAATATAAAGTTCTATCATATATTTAATTGCCAAAGGTTGTGAATAATATTTATTTATTTATCAAATTCCACGAATTTGATAAATAAAATTCCAATAAAAGAAAGAAAACCATCAGCGGCACGTTAATGTTTCTTAACCTTGGCTATAGTATTATTTGACGGAGATAAAGATTACCTTTGGGATGATTCGTGCATGAAAGAACGAAGATTGGGATTTCAATTTGGATTAGTTCGACTTTTAATATGAATACCATTAGCGGTTGAGTGGTTTTCTACTCATGGTATTAATAAAGGAAAAACTATATAAGGAGAAGTGTATTATGGTTCATTGTGTGCATATCAAAGGGTTGTTAATAAATAAATCTCTTTAAGAGATATATGCATATATGACACACCTATGGATATGATCTGGAAATGATGAATCTCTACGATGACCAGCAAAAGAAATGATGAAGACCTGACGGAAGACTGATGAAGAAATTGAAGAAAGAGGAAGTACCCTGCCAGTAGAAGCTGGTATTAAAATCAGGGGGTTGGAGCTCCCTTCCAGTAGTGGCTGGAGAATGAGAGAAGCTTGTAGCCTTTCTACAGGTGGGTGCCTGCGTGCTGGTATGAGTCTGCGCCAGTACAAAATTGTAAGAAGTTTTCTTTATAATAAATATTGAAGACAGAGACGACAGCAGCGGTGGTTTTCTCCCGAATTGGGTTTCCACCTTAAATATTGGTGTTCATGTGTGTTGCTTATGTGTGATGGTTTATTCTATTATTACTACACATGCTTACTATTTACTAAACATATGAATGATGCAATGATCTAAGTAAAGAATTAAACGTATAATAAGATCTCTGGACATATGCAAGTTTTCTTAAGGATATCAACATTTATATGTGAGTTGGGTTCAGTAAAGTAATGTATGGGTTTAAGAGGAACAAAAAGTGAAAAATTTTCAGTCAGCTCTAAATATTGATTCACCCCCCCCCCCTCTCAGTATTTTTCTCAACAATTGGTATCAGATCAGGTCCTTCTGAGAAAGCTTAACTGCTAGAAGGAAGATCAAACAAGATGAGCAATCACGATGGAACAACTTCTATCAGGCCTCCGCTCTTCAACAGAAGCAATTTAATCTTCTGGAAAACAAGGATGAGATCCTATCTTCAGTCTCTGGGTTCAGATGTATGGGCTATTGTTGAAGCAGGATATCAATATCCAGCTGCAGTACCAACAGATCCAACATAAAGAAAGAATTATGAAAAAAATGCAAAGGCAGTTAATGCTCTATTGGGAAGTCTAACTGAATCAGAATTTGTCAAATTCATGCAGCTGAATACAGAAAAGGAAATATGGGACAAAATCATTCTAAGTTATGAAGGTGATGCAAAGGTAAAAAGTGCTAAACTCCAAACTCTCAGAATTCAATATGAGAACCTAAAAATGCATAATGAGAAGATAATTGCTAATTTATTTTTACGTCTTGATGACATTGTAAATCGTATGAGAAATCTGGGAGAAATAATAACCGAATCTACTTTGGTTGAGAAAGTTTTAAGATCACTAAGGACAAAATTTGAGTCAAAAGTTTTTGCTCTTGAAGAAAAGCAGGATCTTCAAAATCTTACTGTAGTGCAACTTCATGGCATACTAACTGCATATGAAATGAGAAGAGGAGGACCATCTGAAGTCAAGGAAGCTGTCTTTAGAGCTTCTACAAAAGGGAAAGAAGTACAAGAGACAGAAGGATCAGGATATATCTCAAAACAAGATGAGGTAAATTTTGTAAAGAAACTCCAACTTGGTACAGGACGGTTCAGAGGTAAGCTTCCTTTCAAATGTTTTGCTTGTGGAAGAGTTGGTCATTATGCTACTAAGTGTCCTCACAAAGAAACACATGAAAAAGGAAAGGAAGTAGCAAGAAGGAATAAGAATTGGTTTAGCAATAGAAAAATTTACTATACTCATGAAGACAGTGATGGGTTATCAGATAGTGAGGAAGAATGTGAACAAGATCTTAGACTTCTCATGGCATTTGAAAAGGAGACCAGAGAAGAAAAGGATACTTTTATGGATGCTTTAGAGGACAATGATTTTATTGATGAAATAAATCAACTCAAAATACGCTTAGAAGAAAGTAAAATATCCATAGAAACTCTGAAGAACCAGCTTCAAGAAAAGGAGAAACATAATGAGAAATTAGAATGTGAAATAGTAAGTCTAAGAAAGGAAATTGAGAAAGTAAAGATTTTGAATCTTATATTTGCTAAAGGATCTGAAACCTTGGATGATATTATCAAGGTACAACGTTCTCCTCTTCTAAAGACAGGTCTTGGATATATCTGAGAATCTTCTCAGGCTTTAGCACCAAATTATCTAAAAGCATCTACAGCCAATACACAACATTCTGCCCCTCAGCAAGAGAGTAAATAATCTCTACTGATAAGGCATGACCATCTCAATTCAAAGAACACTAACAGGAGTACCTTTCAAAGAAACACCAATCAACAGGTAAATTCAAGTAGGATATTTCATGATCGCAAAAATTTCTTCTTCAATGGACAATGTTTCTCATGTCACAATTTCGGTAATAAAATTTTTCAATGTGTTGCTTATAAAACCATCATGACAAGAGAAGCAAGAAAGAAAAGGATTGATATTGTAACAAAGAAGAATACATATAACAACTTTTCTCCTCTTCAAAATGAAGTTGAATGTGCTTAGTGCAATAACTATGGTCATGAAGAATATTAATGCAGGAGCAAAGTTCACCCAAAAGAACATTTTCCTTCAAACTCCAAAGTGTGGAAAAAGAAGGAATTACAGGTTGAAAATTGTGGCATAGATTTATTTGCAGAAGGTGAAGAAAATCAATGGTACATTGATAGTGGATGCTCAAAACACATGACAGGTGACAAAGATAAACTTATTGCATATAGTGCTCTAGAAAAGAAAAAAAATGTTAGATTTGGAAATGATACTCCTGCTGTCATTAAGGGAAAAGGGTCTGTTTTTCTAAAAGAAAAGGTGAAAGCTAACAATGTCATGTATGTGGATGGATTAAAGCATAACCTGTTAAGTGTAAGTCAGATGTGTGATCAAGGAACTGAAGTTGTCTTTAGTTCAAAAGAATGTGTGGTACGTTATCTTTATACAGGTAAAACAATTATAAAAGGTAACAGAACTCCAAGCAACCTGTATGTATTGAAAAACTGCAAAGAACAATGTTACTTGAGTAAATCTTCAAAAAACTGGCTATGGCATAGAAGGTTGGGGCATCTGAGCTTCTCTCAAATCAACAAATCAAGCAGACTCAAAGCTGTTCATGATCTTCCCAATATTACTCTACCTGAAAATATCATATGCAAATCTTTCCAATTCGGTAAGCAAACCAGAGTGCAATTTAATGCCAAGGAAGGATCATCAAATAAGCCTCTTGAACTCATTCATACTGACATATGTGGACCTATGAGGAAAAAGTCACCACGTGGTGAAGAATACTATATATTATTCATTGATGATTTCTCTAGAATGTGTTGGATTGGGTTGATTAAACACAAAGATGAAGCATTTGAGAAATTTCAGATCTTCAAAGCACTGGTTGAAAATGAATTAGATCTAAAAATCAAGTGTCTTAGATCTGATCGAGGAGGAGAATATACATCCAATGAATTCCTTGAATTTTGTGAACAACATGGCATAAAAAGGCAGTTTTCTGTAGTTGGCACTCCACAACAGAATGGCGTAGCAGAAAGAATGAACAGAATAGTTCAACAAATCGCTAGAGCTATGCTTGATGATTCCGGAACACCTGACACATTTTGGGGAGAAGCAGCACATACAGCAGTAAATATTCTTAACAAGTCACATGTTCATGTAAATAGTGATAAAACTCCATATGAACTTTGGTATGGTAATTCTCCCACTGTAAAGCATTTTAGAATTTTTGGAAGCAAATGTTTTATCAAAAATAATGATGAAAAACTTGGCAAGTTTGAACCCAGAGCAAATGAAGGAATATTTCTTGGTTACTCCTCTAGGAGTAGGGCATATAAATGTTACAATAAAAGACTTCGGAAGATTGTTGAATGTATAGATGTTGTTATTGATGAGTCTCCCGCAGCTCCAAAAGAAGAAAAACAAACAACAAATGAAGACAATGATGATGACATATATCCTTCTACATCAAATAGTAATGATATAAACATTGAACCCAATGAAGAACCCGAAGATGATTTATCTGAAAAGTCTCCTTCCAGATATGTTCAAAAGAATCATCCAGAATCTCAAATTTTGGGAGAAAAGGGAGCAGGTGTAAAAACAAGAAGGACTCTTGTGGGATCTTCCAGTTACCTGGCATTTCTATCCACTATTGAACCACAAAATGTCAATCAAGCCAGCAAAGATGAATGTTGGATTCAAGCCATGAATGAAGAACTCGATCAAATTGAAAATAATCACACTTGGGAATTAGTACCAAGACCTCATGACAAAAATGTCATTGGAACTAAATGGATATTCAAAAATAAGTTAAATGAGAATGGGGATGTTATAAGAAATAAATCTAGACCTGTTTGCAAGGGGTATGCTCAACAAGAAGGTATAGACTTCGAAGAAACTTTTTCTCTTGTAGCCAGACTTGAAGTCATAAGAATGTTTCTTGCTTTTTCAAGCTTCCAACAAATCAAAGTTTATCAAATGGATGTTAAATATGCTTTTCTCAATGGTGATCTAGAAGAAGAAGTTTATATAGAACAACCAAAAGGATTCATTTTGGGAAATGATGAAAAACTTGTTTTTAGACTTAAAAAGGCTCTATATGGTCTCAAACAGGCTCCAAGGGCATGGTACTATCGTCTTGACAAATATCTTCACCAGCAAGGATTTTCAAAGGGGTATGCTAATAGCAGCTTATACACAAAAACTGAAAAATGAAAAACTATTGATTGTGGTTGTATATGTTGATGATATCATTTTTGGAAGTAATGAAGAGTCTATGAGTCAGAAATTTGCTTCTGATATGCAGCAAGAATTTGAAATGTCTTTACTTAGGGAACTAACATTCTTTCTTGGCTTGCAAGTATAACAAGCAATAGATGGCATATTCTTATCACAAGAAAAATACCTTAAGCAAATCCTGAAGAAGTATGGCATGGAAGATTGCAAACCTGTAAGTACACCAATGATAATCGGATGTAATCTCAGTTCTAATGATGATTCCCCCACGGTGAATCAACCAGAATATAGATCTATGATAGGAAGTCTAATTTATCTCACTGGGAAAAGACCAGACATTATGCATGTAGTTCGGATTGTTGGACGATTCCAAGCTAATCCAAAAGAGTCTCACCTTCAGGATGTGAAAAGAATATTCAAATATCTACAAGGAACTCAAGACTTTGGACTATGGTATCCAAAGAATGTTGATCTCACTCTTCATGCATACACTGATGCAGATTGGGCTGGAAATGTTGATGATCAGAAAAGTACTAGTGGTGGTGCATTCTATATGGGGCCCCAGTTAGTATCTTGGTTCAGCAAGAAGCAAAGCTCTATTGCCTTATCTACAGCAGAAGCAGAATATGTGGTCGCCGCATCATGTAGCACTCAACTTCTCTGGATGATGCAAACCTTACAAGACTTTCAAATCAAATGTTCACCTCTTATCTCCATTATGTGTGACAATATAAGTGCCATCAGTATCTCAAAGAATCCTGTTATGCATTCCAAGACCAAGCACATTCCCATCAAATATCACTTCTTACGTGAACAAGTGCTTGAAAAAAAAGTGAAATTGGAGTATGTTCCCTCCAAAGAACAAGTTGCTTATATATTTACCAAACCTCTACCCAGGGAAGCATTCGAATATCTCAGACAGAAACTGGGAGTAGTCTCTGCCATGCAGAAGATCAGATCTACTTAAACATAGAAAATTAAATTGGTTGTGAGGTGCTGTTGGGCATCTCTGAATGCGCAGGCTAAGGGGGAGCATTGGTCATATGAAAAGGATGCATTGTTGGAATTTATAAGTCATTTTGTTATATTATGTTTGAAGATGCAGCATGATCTCAGGGGGAGCATGGTATTGTCAGTTCAAAGGATCTTGATCAACTCTTTGCCATTGATGTCAAAGGGGTAGGAAAAGCAACAAAGGGCTTCTATAATACAATCAGAGGAAGAGTATTGCCATCAATGCCAAAGGGGGAGATTGTTGGAAATATTGTCATTGATGGCAAAGGAAATGGAAAAGGAATTGGCATCTGAAACAGTAACTAGAAATAGAGAAAAGAAACATAGCAGAGGAAAAAGGTCAGCAGAGAAGAACAAAGAAAGAGTGCATCTATAGAGAGCAGTATCAGTCAAGGAGCCAATTGAATTCAGTAGGAAGGATATTTGTGTCCCTGTGGAATTAATTCATGTGTGAAAATATGTATGCATCCTGATGGAGGATAATTGAAATCCGTAAGAAACCCTAGGAGGGTATTATTGGTGCTCTATATGTAGTTCGAGGAACCGATGCCAATACGGTCGACTGTGTATCCCAAACTGGTAGACAGTGGAGTTATATACATTCGTTGAATATAAGACTGAAGGTAAATTGGGATCAATGTTGGGGATTGATCTCGGAATTGTCTGTGCCTTTATTGAATTGAGCAAGTGTAATATATGAACGTGTTCTTGATGAAGGAATTGTGAATTCCTGCAACCAACACGGAACTCGGTGACTCGGACTTTCATTGGAACAACTCTTTAGAATTACGAACAGTCCGAAAGGATTTCATCGGAGCTGTATAACAGTAATAGTGGTTATATGAACTGATAACGCAGAAAAACGAATTAGCGAAAGTACGCTGACGGAACCTGGAGTAGAGAGGCGGAACCTTGCGAATGAACAGTGAACGTGGTTTAAGGCTGGAAGTGGTTTTTATCGCACCGCTCTCGACGGACAAGCGATATTCAAGAGGTGGGGAGAAATTCCATAGAACGGGTGACACGCGTCCCTGTACGACTCCACAAAACCGCTTATCACTGCACGCCATCGCGTGTTATTATTCAACCCAGGATTCCCAACGAAATTGTTGAGCGTCGTTGATCTGGGAAGGGGTCATCAGACGGTGTAAATTTGCTATAGATGCGTGAAGGTTAACCAAGGTACGGCGCGCCATCGCACGTTATCATCTGTGCTTCATCAACAAACAATAACCGTTAGATCATCTGAAGACCAAGCGATGTGCTCTTTTCCATCGGATGGAAACGATCATTAGCGACGGGCCCAATTTTAAATTATATTGATTAAGTCATTGATTATGTATGTGGGGCCGGAACCAAAGGTCTATTTAAAAGCCTTTTGATAAAAGCGCTGGTTATTAATATAAATTTCTATCATATATTTAATTGCCAAAGGTTGTGAATAATATTTATTTATTTATCAAATTCCACGAATTTGATAAATAAAATTCCAATAAAAGAAAGAAAACCATCAGCGACACGTTAATGTTTCTTAACCTTGGCTATAGTATTATTTGACGGAGATAAAGATTACCTTTGGGATGATTCGTGCATGAAAGAACAAAGATTGGGATTTCAATTTGGATTAGTTCGACTTTTAATATGAATACCATTAGCGGTTGAGTGGTTTTCTACTCATGGTATTAATAAAGGCAAAACTATATAAGGAGAAGTGTGTTATGGTTCATTGTGTGCATATGAAAGGGTTGTTAATAAATAAATATCTTTAAGAGATATCTGCATATATGACGCACCTATGGATATGATCTGGAAATGATGAATCTCTACGATGATCAGCAAAAGAAATGATGAAGACCTGATGGAAGATTGATGAAGAAATTGAAGAAAGAGGAAGTACCCTGCCAGTAGAAGCTGGTGTTAAAATCAGGGGGTTGGAGCTCCCTTCCAGTAGTGGCTGGAGAATGAGAGAAGCTTGTAGCCTTTCTGCAGGTGGGTGCCTGCGTGCTGGTATGAGTCTGCGCCAGTACAAAATTGTAATAAGTTTTCTTTATAATAAATATTGAAGACAGAGACAACAACAGCGGTGGTTTTCTCCCGAATTGGGTTTCCACCTTAAATATTGGTGTTCATGTGTGTTGCTTATGTGTGATGGTTTATTCTGTTATTACTGTACATGCTTACTGCTTACTAAACATATGAATGATGCAATGATCTAAGTAAAGAATTAAACATATAATAAGATCTCTGGACATATGCAAGTTTTTTTAAGGATATCCACATTTATATGCGAGTTGGGTTCAGTAAAGTAACGTATGGGTTTAAGAGGAACAAAAAGTGAAAATTTTTCAGTCAGCTCTAAATACTGATTCACCCCCCCCCCCCTCTCAGTATTTTTCTCAACAAAAGGAAATCAAAGGCTGGGGATCACGATCCCATAGGCTTTTATCCTTGAAGGAGATCATTCCACAGGGTTCCAGATCATGTTTTATCCGTGACTCATGAGCACTGATGCCATTATACAAACCTCTGTGTGCCTGCAACAATAATGAAAATACAACAATCACCACAGACAAAGATAATCCATTGGACAGCATGAAATCAAAGCAGAAGTGAAGAATTAAAGGTTTATACATAGTTTTGAAGGATTAAGGCATAAATTCAGCTGACCAAGAGCCTAATCCATAGTTAAAGACATCATGAAGACCGGAAGACACAGATTAAGCCTAATCAGACCTAAAACACAGAACTAAAGTGAATTAAAGCTGTTTTAGGTTAAAACAATGAGATCTATCAGTCCGAGAAGCCTCCACTGCCACATCAGAGGCTAATTGAATCCTCTCCAGCTACCAAAAGACACTTGCAGCCTCAAAGCAATCAAACAAGGCCTAGTTATTTCCAGAACAGAAGATATTAGCATAAAGACAGCTGAATAATTATTTCAAATCAAAGAAACTTATTTACAACTGTCCGTAGAGTTATTACAAGAATAAGAAATAGCCTTAAAGTCAAATATTTTTAATCCATTAAGCCTCGAAAGTAGAACAAAGTTATGAAATAGAGATATAGATCGAATGTATTCCTACCTTATGCCTTGCATGGTTTTCAAGGTAGAGAATTGCATTAACTGTAGAATTTATGATACTTGAACCCTAGAAATATTTCCACCTCCTCATTTTCCTATAAAATCTTCTTGAGGAGCACATTGTAAAGTGTTGGTTGCTGAACTTTGATGTAATACTTGTGCTCGAAACTTTCTACATGTAAATAGTTTTCTGAGGTTCTTGAAGCTCTGTTTGTGATCAAAGAAGTTAGGCTGAGAAGAGAAGATGATTGTTGCACTGAAACACTAGACTTGAAGTTTGTAACTAGATTGAAATTCAATATACAAGCTGGTTTTTGGGATCCTAGTCTATATCATTGGTGAATTACTTCTTACTTTGTTTTTGTTTTCCTTTCATGTATGCCATTTTGTTCACTTTTCTCTGATAAAGAACAACAAGCATAGAGTTAGGATTTACTGTTTACAGTACCCTTCTCTCACTAATAAGCTTTATCTTTATGTTTTCCTCCAATTGTGTGTTTAAGAATGACTTAAGTTAAGTGTACACAATATCAAGGAATGTTGGTTTGTCCCTGTCTTGATGTGAGAAACTTGAAGAGAAGTTCTTGAATGATATATTCATTATATTCTAAGTAGAGTTAGACTAGAAAAGTTTATGGTTTGCCCTATCTTCTAGTCCTTTCTCCAAAGGTTGTTCTGAAAGTTTCCCTAAGAGTATGCTTAAAGCAGGCTTAGATTTAAAAGTATCTTGCTTGATCTTAAGCTGCACTTTGTTTTCTTATCTGTTTTCATCCTTTCTGAAAGTAGTCATGTGGATTGCTAGATTGTTTGTCTAATAAGTTATCTTTAATACAAGCTTGTCCAAAGAAGTTTATGGTTAGCCCTGTCCTTTGGTTGGTTTCAAACAGTTGCTTAAAAGGCTTTTCTTGTTTGGAAAGTTGATAAATCCTTGTTGAAATTATTGACTTTTTCCACCTTTTCAACACTCTTATTGTTCCATTCCATAATTTAATCTAAAGTATCTTTTGATATAGATGACTTGCCCCTTGGACCACTCTTGAAATTGTTGTGAAATTAAACCCTTTTATGACTCCATAGCCCAATGGAGTAAAACTAGTTTCATATCTATCCTATCAACCAAATCTTGTTCTGATTGTTTACATCTTCACCCCTTTGGAACTCTTTCATTTTAGGATTTTCCACTCAACTAAAAATCATGCTCAACCATCCAAAACAAACAAAAACCCTAGTTTTTAATAACTAGCATAATATCATACCCAAAAGCCTTAAAGATAAATCAATCTTTGCACTTATAGAGAGACCCCTCTTTGGATTTAGGAGGGCTAGATCCTAGAATCCCAAAGTGGTTCCAATGTTCTCTCTACAATTTTGGTCTTGCCAATCTTTTGAAATTACAGGGAGCTAACACCAGGACAACGCCTTATCCTGCAGCGTGGTAACCAACTACGCTTTCATCATGTTTTCATCTATAATGTTCTACGAAATCCATATTACCTATGCAAAAAACCAGAACTGTTCAGGATCATCTAATCCCTTGAATACAAGAATCTTTGGGGGTTGGGCCATGGTGAATGGGGGAGGCGAAGGTGGAGGAATAGTGAGGTGATGGGTGGTGACGGGGGTGGAAGGTTTGGGAATATCCATAGTGCTTTGTTGACCTTTAGATCTCAACAACGCTTCTCGTGGTAGCAGGGTTTATTTCCCCTCCTTCAGATCCAATCAGCAGACTATATTTAGTTTCCAAGTAAGTACCCTATTTTTTCTTAATCTATTACCACTTTGTGTATCACCAGGTTCTCTTTCTCTAAACATCAATCTATGTGCATTTGTACTACACCCTTTTCACACAATAGCATTATAATCCAATACTTCAATGAATTTAGGTAATTACCTTACATATATTTGAAAACGTTGTGCTCTACTTCGCTATAGGATACCAAGGTATCGATCGCAAACTTTGTTATCAACCCTCCCAAAATACTATCAATTCAATAATCAACAACTCTCATGATCTTGCTATCAGTATTCTTCAGCTGCTTAATCAGATATGGAGTTCATGCAGTAAGCTTATTATTGAAATGACTCGTCTGCACAACTATTCTTGATATCCACTCGTATAGATCGCTATCAAACAACGAGAAAAATATCTCGTATTGATATGTGTAAATATACTTTTGTAACCAATGTTCATAAGAGATGTGCATATATCTATTTTCTTGCACAACAAACTCGCGTTCTTTTATCTCTACCCAATCTAAAATCTCTTGCTTAGATGGATGCCACATCCAACTATCCCTCGGTGAGATCTAGGTCCCGATAATGGAACCATTTTTTTTCTTGATTGGGCCTAGACCCAGGTTCAAATGTGTTTGCGTGAACCAAAAAAACCCACTATTACCGACCCTTTCGGCAACGATCTTCTTGCGTGGACCAAAGTCTCACCCGAGGCAATATAAGGGGATATTAGAACTAGGTTTCTGCATCCAAAGGGATAGTGGACTGTGGCTTTAGAGATTTTCTTCCTTGGCAAAGATTTTCAGAACATATCTAATAATTATACAAGCATGTTCAACACACCTATTGAACTTACTAGTAGACTGCACAATATTACTTAATCATCCATAAAACAAGGTAAGGAACCATAAACAAAGCTACATTATGTGATTATAGATTGAAACCCTTACTTAGCACAGATATTCATAAATAGAAAACAAATTAAAACACATCAAAAGAAACTCAGATCTATCTCAATAGGTCTTTCATTAATTGTTGAGATATTTCTCATACATTCACTTTTACCTTGCGCACTTAGCTATAAGGGTCTCTGCACTTAGTTGCAGAATTCATAAGGTCTTCGTGCACTCAGCTGCAGGAGCCTTTCCTCTAACCCAAAACCACATACTCTGACTCAAAACAGTTTTACATCTAAATGCATCTCATCAATTCTCAGACTTGAATCTCTTATGACTTCTATCTAGACTCCTTCTACAGATTTTTCATTTACAATACCATGGTCCAAAAACCATTAGCAGATTTCAATATTCACAAAATAATCCCATCCCATTACATGTTAGGTAAACATGACTCGAGGTAGAGTCAATGTTGACTAGGGTAAATAGTAGTGGTTTTGGGCACATGGTTTTGTGCGCCCATGGTTTTGGCTCATGGTATTGCATGTAATGGAGCCTATAAAAGGCTGGGAAAACTTCATTGTAAGTTAGGCCTGGAGGTGAGCGGTGAAGGCTCACTTGGCCGGATTGGCTAGGATTTTGGCCAATGGTTAATGAAATTTCATTGGTTGGGTTTTTTCCCAAAGTTTGGGGTTTTCCCGGAGAAAAATTTGTGTTAATGTTTATGATTTGTTGTTGGCCTCTTTATGTTTATTTCTCTCTCATTAAATTCTTTATATTTCCTACAGTAAATTCCTAACAAATGGTATCAGAGCCAAATGTTGGCTTCAGAGGGACGCTTCTGTTGCCAAGGGTTTTATTGGCTTGTGAATAGAGATATGATCTGTTGTATTGATGCAGATCTAGATCTCAAACCGAAGGACAAGATCGATGCATAACCTGACCATAGATTAGATCTGAGCATAACATTGAGCTTGTGAAACATGTGAGATCCAAATGTATGAACTCAAGTGCAGCCGAGTAGGTTGGTTTCAAGACCCACTATTGTTGTTGTGTGCAGCTTTTGTGGAGATAACTACGTTGGTTATTATTTTGGAAATGTTCTAATGGAAATGGTAAAAGCGTGGTCATTACAGAAAAATAGCTCAAAAATGAGAGGAGAAAAGGTTTAACAATGATAAGGAAGGAAATGCGAGACACTGTGGCAAAAGTTTGATGATCAAACAATGTCGTATGGGAAAAGATAGCATAAGGATATGTCTCTTTGTGTTATGAACAGAGTAGGGCACCCAATGATCATTGGACTAAACGATCCGCTAGTCAAAGGTGCAGAGGATAACTATGGTGACAGTGAACGAGAGTCAGATTGGAGTCCTTTGTCAAAGCGTAGGAGTGGGTGTCAAATCATAGGTATGACAATAAAAATTGAAGGCAGTGCGGCAGGTGTAAGGGCTCCAAGAATAAGGGCAATTCTCCTCTATCTGCAACCTGTGACTCCCCAAACATGCTGAAATCCCACACATTCGACATCCCAAGTAGGGCTGATGTGAAGAAGACTCTGGAGACATACGCACGGAGATAGCAACTGGGGATTTTTTCATTCTCAGCAGGAGAGGGATGGTCTACAACGTCCCCCTGCAAAATCCGGTGACTCAAGTGGGAGTGGCCACGTATGTAGGACCATTGCAAATTATATCGATCAGCAGCTGCCGAACATCTAGCCTGTGCAGCTTCAGCCCCATGGTTTGTTCCAATCATCGGATCCGACAGAAGCCCAAAAACAAACCAATATGATGTCAAAGATCCACTCACTTTTGGAAAACGGCATGTCTAGCATTCTCTCCAAGCATAGGACCTGTCATATGAGTTTTGGGAACTGTGTGGTAGTAGGGTTAGCGTCCAAGCTAAAGATGAATGTGTTTGTGCTGCGAAAGGGTAGTGAATATAAGTGTGTAGATTTTCATGGCGGGCTCTTCGTGAGAGTAATCTTCTCATTGCATCGAGCGAGCAAAGTCATGGTACAATGATGGCTTCTAGAAATATGATTGCCATTGTGCTTATCATGCTTTTAAAGTAAGAACTAAGAAGGAATGAACTTTGTACCTATGAAAGTGTTGCAAACGTTAATGACTATGCTAGATTTCAGTAAGCGATGTGTGTACGTGGATTAATTAAATTGATGAACCATGTATCTGAAGAGAATTCCTAGAGGACTGGCGGTTACAGAGGCTAGTGACCCATGTAATCCAGTAGATGTGTTCTTTTTATATGGACATTGATTTCATATGTACAACTATGATGTCCTCTTTGGAGAGGACATCATGAATGTAGAGAATGGTCATACAAAAAATAGCAACAATGAAACAAAAACAATATATATATATATATATATATATATATATATATATATATATATATAGATATTATTATAATGGAGTTAATTTTACATGTAAATGGGCATACTCTTGTAAGACCTGGTATGGCATGCGTACCCCTGGATAATCACTAGTAAAGTCTGGGTTAGACCTAGGTGATAGGAGGGATGTCAAGTTAACAATTACCTTGGGTAAAAATTTGAGGGGGGGAGAGCTAGAGTGAGCGGGGTTGTCTTATCTAGCAGGTTTGGTTGGATACATAATAAAATGATTTCACCGACCCCAAATCCCCTAAGACTCAAAAGTAGACTCTGTGTTGTGTGCTCTGCTCCTTTATATGTAGAGTCTTCTATAACTTCTTTCATCAAGGGGTCCCATGTCCAAAAAATACCAAGGGTCTTTACCATGGTATTGGCTAAGGCTAAAGCTATATAAGGAGGAGAAGATCAAAGTGTTAGTGTGTGCATGATTAAGGGTGATTGATAAATACTTTGATCTAAAGTATGATTACATGGTATGGGCTATTGATGAGTAATTAATCTAAAATAAGTATGTACCCAGTAATACAATGATGGATCAAGCTCAATAGAACTGAAATGACCATGTATTTCATGATTTGTTTATGGGTTGTTTATATTTTTGGTTTGGCACATGTTTATTACAGGGAACGTCATGATCTGAAGTGTTGCACAGTCATGAATTAGTTGCAGATCTATACGCGAGTTTGACATAGGTAAAGTGTGTACAGGCGTGGGTTCTGTTCTCCATAGTAGCATATATTTTATGAATTATCTTAAGATATGTATGCAGGTTTGATTTTGGATAAGTGTGTATACACGCGAAAAATATTTATGAAAAGCGTGTACAAAAAATAGGTTTTTTTGCTGACGAGTATGTTTGATTTGTCTATTCAATATTATTGTGTTTTTTTTGTTTGTTAATGAAGTCTTCATGTAGATGTTAGGTCCCCGTAATTTTTTAGATTGGTGAGAACAAATGAACAGGGTAATAGTAGACCAGTATTCGGAGTCCTAGGACCTAGCCTTCCTGGACTCAGAGAGGGCTCACTCTATTTTGTGCAAAGGATGTGAACTTGTTTGCTTTTAGTGTTTGATTTTAGGCTAGTTATAAAGAAAGAGATATCAAAAAGGCCCTAAAAAGAGCTAATGGTTTGATCTTACCTCAGAAACACCATGAACCACAAGAAAACAGGGGAAGAGTTTTTCTACCTTACATTAAGGGTGTTACTGATAAAATCGCCAAATTTCTGAGAAAAAACGATATTTTCGCGCAATTTTCAGCAACAGGGACTATTAGACAAAGAATGCGATCAGTTAAAGATGCTATAAGCCTGGGACAACTTAAAGGAGTGTACAAAATTGATTGTTCGTGTGGGAAAATTTATATTGGTGAAACTGGGTGTTCGCTTTAGAAACGACTTAAAGAGCATGGAGCCGATATTAAGTATGAGAGAGCGCACACCTCAGCCCTTGCAGAACACTCCTCGAAAACTAAACATCAAGTGTGTCTTGAAGATGCAAGGATCATTGTGAGAGAAGATCACTATCAAAGAAGAAAAGTAAGAGAGGCCCTTGAGATTATAAAACATCCAGATAACCTTAATAGGGATGGGGAATGTGAAATTAGCGAGAGTTGGCAACCTCTTCTTCGACAAATATGTTCCTCAAAAGCGCAATCCTTCCAGGTATAGTTTTTCAGGTAGAAGATCTCAAGTTTGTTTCTCTTCTTTTGAATTCTAAATGTCGTTTCAATAATTAAAGTACTTACTTTTAATAATTATTCCCATTAATTAATTTTTATTTTGTATAAAAATAAAAATTAATTAATTAATTAATTAATTAATAATTATTATTAGTAACTACTATAACCCTAATTTATCCCCTAATTCTTCCCCTAACATAAATTAATTATAATATTAATTATTAGATTAAATAAACATAATTAATTAAATATACATAATTAATAAATTAAAATTAATAATTATTTACTTTATTAATATTTATTTACATCTTTAAATAAATGTTAATACTAATTAGTAAATAATTAGTTTATTTTTATAACAATTAGTGATATTAATAACCATCTCTAAAAAAATTTAGGTTTTTATTAAATATATTTTATCCTAAATTAAATAAATTAAATAAATCAATTAACTAAATTAGTATCTATATAACAAAATAATTAGCTATTTACTTGATTAATATTTATTTAGAAAATTAATATTAATACATAGTTATTTTATTAAATACTAATTAATTATAAATATTTATCACATAATATTTAAATAAATTCATATCATTAAATTAAATTAAAATAAATTAAAATTTGTTCATATTATTAAATTAAATTAGAAATAAAACTATTAAAAATTGGAAATAAAATTATTACCTATTGTTTTTTGGAATTAAATTAAATAATAAAATTTATATATAAATTAAAGTCAATAACTTTGGTTGGCTCCTGTCATATCGTTCTTCACTATTAATGGCCTAAAAACTCTTCTTCCAGTTCTTCATTCAATTGTCCTGAAGGTGGATCCCCGTTGGGATTCGAAACGTCAAAAAATGCTCCTTGATATTGTGGATAATCCGGGAAACTCTTCAAAAAATGATAACCATAGGAACTTGAAAACCAAAATTTAGGCTAGTTGTTAAGTTTAGGGTTTGTTTGTTTGTTTTGGTTGCGTAAATGATCAATTATAGTAGATGGAGTGAGGAAATATTCAAGTCATTGGGCTATGGACTCTACAAAATGTCATGGAAAGTTCAACAATGAATTAGGGTGCATCACAAGGAAAATCTGACATGGTCAAATGGATTTTCAAGGTTTGTGTGAGATGAAATGAACATCAAGTTTGTGAACAAAGTAGGGTAAAGGGAAGTTAAGAATCCTTTGTCAAATACTTTAACAAGAAGGGCCTTCAACACTATTAGCATAAAGAAGTAATCATAAGACAGGGCAAACCAATAACTCTTTGATTAAACTCAAGCAAATAAGCATTTAAGACAAACGATCCAGTGAAATATAGAAGGCAAGAAACTTATTTAACTTCTAGTGATTTCACCTTCAAGGTTAGAAAACATCTAAGATAGACATATAACATAGATAAAAGAAGAGGGAACTCTTAAAAATCATTTATCATAGCCATAAATACCTCCAAAGCAACCTTTCAAGAATGGAAAAAGGGTATGATCAAAACATAGCCTCTTTGGCAAAACCTAATTAGTGATACTTCAAAGAAAGATCTCAAGAACAATGTTTTAGTGACATCAAACAAGCAAGGCTAACCATCAAAATTCTTTTATATATACTGTATTGAATCATTCATAAGATAAACAAGCTTGAGTGGGTCTAGGGAGCAACTAAGAATTCTCTAAACTGACCTAGCAAAGGAAAACATAGAGGCAGTGAAGAACAAACAGAGCTAAGGTGCCTTTGAAAAATGTTTCTTAGTCTAAAAACTTTGTCCTACTACAATATATAAGGATGTAACACAATGATACATAAGAAAACAAGAACCGAATAGAATCACATCACCATTAACCATGCTCAGGGATCCTGCAGGAAAGCCTTCTCCATCATCAATCAAAACAAGCCATCCACAAATTCCATAACACCAATTTCTCTTCAATCTCCAAAAAACTATGTATTGCTCCCAAGAGTCATAAAATGCCAACCTTTTGCAATAAGGCCCTCATGCTCTATTTATCTAGCAAAGGAGGGCAAAAAACCCTAACTAGGATTTGAAAATGTCAAAAACACCCATAAATGTCATTTATGTCTAAGAGACCATGCAAGGCCCAAGACACAAAATATCTCATGAAATAAATGCAAAAACAACTCTTAGCACCTAAATTTGGAGTGATTTGCTCCAAAAAATACTAAAATATCATTTTTCCATAAATGATTGTCTTTTGTTGACTTTTACACATTAAAGGCACAGCAGTGAGGCCTGAAGGCGTAGTGCATGCACAGGAAAACTGGGTCCACTTGCAGCCAAGTTTTGATGACCTTCCCGATGTCTGAATTGGCTCCGTGATGGCTCGTTGGAAAGCTTGTCGAGTCTACGTTCCAAAACTTCCTTTTTTTTCTGATTGGGCTCCATTAACCTATCCAAAAATTGAAACTCCCAAGGCTGCTCAAGGCATAGTGCCAATCCTGGAAACTAGGCAGAAAGGTGAAAAATGAGGTGTTTTTTAGCCTTTTGAGGGACCAAAACTACTCCAAATTCTTTTAAATTCGGTGAGAAAGCTTTACTTGAGCTTAGGATTCCAAAAATGCAAATTTTTCCTCCTGAGGATGCCTGAGGTGAAAGCATAGCGCCAAGGTTGTTGCGCCTTCAGGCCTTAAATTTAGCAAAATACCAAAAATTGTCAAAAATTTCCCAAAAGTGGTAGACATCTCCCTTATGGGGTTTGGGAGGCCTGTAGAGAAGCTTCAGCCAAGATTCCAAGGTTTTCTTGGAATTTTTCCTCTTTGAGTGATTTTATTTCGGCAAGGGCTCCTTTGAGCTTAGCCCTTGCAATTTGATTTTGCAATGCATAGTGCTTGGTCATCTTCTTTTGTAGGCCAAGGTCACTTTTTGTCTTCTTCAACTGCTTTCTTTCATTCTTATAATACTCAATGTTATACATTTCCATGCCAAGGCATCTTTCTAGATCCCTAATTTATGCACCTTTGCTTTGGAGCAGTATGTTAGTGGCCCTCTCCTTGTCTTCATTTTGACTGTCAGGGTCAATGATGTCAAATTCTTGTTCAAGCTCATGCTTACCTTTCTTACCTTTATTCACCTTTTGCTTGCCTTTATCTAGCTGCCTGGTAGAAATGGAAGGCATGTCCCCTTCCCTTTTAGAGGCAGAAAACACATGCTTTTCTCCTCTTTGATATGTCAATGGAAGAGGTTTGATTGTGATGATTTTGGCGTCTTCATCATGGCTTCCATCATTTGTTTACATGTCTTCCTATTCATTACCTTGATTGTTGCTTACCTCCTTATCTTCAACATCAACCTCATTGTTTGCCTCTTCACTGATTTCTGCACTATCCTTTGTACTGCCTTCATCTTGCTCATCATTAATGATAGGAGTCTCATGGCTGTGATCTTTACTGCTCTCATCAAATTCTTCATTTTCTTCATTGTTTTCATGACTGTCATGACTGTCTTCTTCATTACTGATGCTTGCTTCATTACTCCAAATATCAGCCTCGTTGCTCTTAAATTCAGTGGCTTCCTCTTCGTTAACATTTTCAGCCTCATCTCCATCTACACTCTAGCTGCTTTCTTCATCAGTGTCCATAATGTCTTCTGCCTCTTTGTTGACCTCTATGTTTCCAACACCATCACTGCCTTTATCACTATTAGGAACCTCATTTTTTTTACTATCATTGTGGTTCTTAGTTTCACTTCCACTTCCTTCTTTTGTGTCCATATCGTCTTCTTCCTCTTCATCTCCAACATCATCATTGCCCTTATCATCATTTGTTTCTTCCATGCTAACGTCACTCCCCCCTAATTATTCATTTTCTTCCTCTTTATTGTCCTATTATTCATCATTTTTTAATTCATCTTTGCTCTCTCCTTCACTAGTATTTGATTTCTCATCATGGTCAATTTATTCTTTGGCTGATGCATTGGGAGAGGGTGAGGAAGGGAGGTTTTCTTGAGGAGAGGATACATGTGTATATTATGAGGCATGATCAGTAGGAGGTGATGGAGGAGTAGAGGGAGGAGGAGGAGATTATGAGGGTAAATTTGGCTGATGATGGGACTGTGGGTTTGTGAAGACCTCATGAGTAATGAACATCTCCCATGGTATGCCCCTTTTCTCCAACTGATGTAGCACAACCATCTTGATCAAGGAGTGATGGAAAAAACTTTGCATTTGCTGGGAGTAGTTCCTCTTTTGTACAACAGAGAACATGTTATCAATACTCCTATATAGGTAGTAGGGTAAATGAAGCATTTTAACCCTAGTAAAGTGCATGAGTAATCTGATATGATAGGAGTAAAGCCTAGAATATCTCCCCTCGCATGTAAATATTTCATGATGACCCTCATCAAGGGTGCATACCTCTTCAGCAAGTGTGAAAAAGGGATGATAGATTTGCAGCCTTCTTTGTATCTAGGTTTGAGAAATGGCTCAAAGCATCTTATGTCTAACTTTGCTCTTTTGAACCATTTTTCACCAACATTGGGTATGCCTGTAGCATGGGCAATGGCATATGAGGATATTTCAAAGGTTAACCCTGCAAGATTCACTTGTTTATTATGTAGGTTGAGTATAAACAACCTAGTGAGCTCAAGGTGACTTTGCACCTATTGGAATTTTTCACAGAATTGAAAGCACCCTATGTTTTGGAAATAGGTGATAATCAAAGGAGAGGCATTAATCTCCACAGTGTCTTTGGGTTCAAACCTATTAACCTTCCCACCCATGTGCTTCTACCTCATAGGCACTTGGCCTTCTTCACTACTAATATTTCCTCCTTCTCTTGACATTTTGATTTCTGCTGCCTTTAAACAACCCTAGCTCTACTTGTGAAACTTTCGTATGAGGACTGATTTGGAATGAGGTTGAAAGGCAGCCTTTCCAAGTGAGTGAGAGGAAGGTGTAGGTGTATGAATGAGCCCCTTAATATTTTATGAAGGGTTAATCTTCAACTCACTGTAATTACCCTACTTCATACCCTATTTTACTGATAAAGTCCTGTTTGTAAATGATGGAGGTCGAAACAGGGTTTTTAGCATGAAGACTTATGGCTTCTAATCCTTAGGTTTTGGTCAATTTTATTTAATCATAAAATCATCAAATTTACTGGAGGACAAGGCTAGACATCCACCTACCAAATTTCAATGCATTTGAGAGTCCTTTGATGCAGCTTCGTTGAGCCTTATTGTTGTTTTTTAGCATTTGCAGGTGGAGGAGGGGTTTTTGCGAAGGCGCAGCGCCTACACACATAGTCGGGTCCTCTCTGCCCAATGTGTAGCACCTGCATGAATTTCTTGGTTTAGGGTCTCCAACACGCAGTGCTCACATGTAGAGTCAGGTGTCGGGTTCCTGAGCGCAGCACCCGCACATAGTTTGGGCCTGTCAGGCTCTCCTAGGCGCAGCACCTGAACATTGACTCGGCCTGTTAGGCCTTCCTTGGTGAAAGAATAGTGCTTGAATGAACGTGCAGTGTGTGTCCCTGAATGCATAAAGCAGTGCAATTTTTCACTGGAAAAGCTCTTGTATGTGTAGCACCGGGCACTGAACACACAGCGCCTGCCTGAACGCGCAACGTCGGGTAAACTTGCTCATAATTTGAACAAAACTCTCAAATTTCTCCTTTGGATGCTCTAACTATTGTTGCAAGTGAAAAATGAGTTGGGTGGAGGATAAAATGGTCCCTTATAGCTTAGGAAAATAATTTGAACTTAGAAAACCCATCTTGCTAATGTTTTTACTCCTTTTCACTTTTTCACTGATATTTCTTTGTCGTTTTTGTTGTAGTTGGCTTGAAAACATTTAAAGGGTCCTTTCCTTTCTAACCATTTTTCTTTGTTTTCTCTCCAGGTTGCTGATAGAGTGAAATTTAATTCCCTTTTATGTTTGAAACATGATAACTCTGCCCTTGACAACATTAGGAATTTTAAACATAAAGAAAAATATTTAGCATTTCTTTGTTCTTACCTTGGGGATCAAATTACCTTGTGCTTGGTGGGTGACTGAAAAACTTTTTTTCAACTTTCTCACTGATCCTTAAGCATGATAAAGCCACCTTTCAAAATCACCATAGTCCTCCCAATCATGCGTGTTATCTCTTCTTTTGGCCACTTCTGATTTTTGCAGGTGCCATGACATACTGACTTAGCCCTTTCTGATATTCTTGAAGTTTGACATATCTAGTCACACAGCAACAACCTTATAATCAATTTGGCTTTCCATCTTGGAGCTCAACCCTATTTTTTTATCCCTTTGACCATTGAGTGTAAATGACTGAAATTGAGAGCTTGGCCTTCCTTTCACTGATACTCTTTGTATTTTCTTTCTTGAGGCAGTGAGACACTTTACTTTGGAAAACTCTGGAAGTCACCTGCAACAGTCTCTTCAAACCTTCTTTCTGTTTTCATCATGGAGGCCTATCATCTTAATTTTACCTCTTGTGACCATATTTTTCATGAAAAACTCCTTGGAATGAGTTTGGAATCTTTATAGACAGTGATATCCTCATGAAACCTTTGTTGCCATTATGGAATCCAAATTTACCCTTTTACCTTCCTTAATCATCTTACCAAAATCCTAGGTTTATGGGATGCTTGAGAATAATTATCAGTGTTGTCTTCTAAGTTCTCTATAGCTCTTTTAAGTTCATTCATTTCTTTCCAGTTCACCTCACCCTTTTCCTTTTTTCTTTTATAATTTCTAAGAAATATCTTCCATGTTTGGTTCATTTGGTGTTCCTTCTCCATGTGTTCTGCTACATTGGATCCTTGCTTGGCACACTGCTGGCCCAATCAATCTTAGAAACCCTAATATTCCCTAAACACAAACTGATCCATGTCCCTTTGTTTTAAATGTCTTCAAATAGGAGTAGGCCTCTTACCTTGCCAATTTTTTGCTGATAGTCACCTTGACACTCCTGCAGAAATGTCAAAATGAATAGTTTCCCTTTGCAGAACTTGAACTTGATAAGGTGGTCTTCCTTGGAGATTTTTCTGATATATTGTGGACAAATAGGTGATGACCTTCTTTCACATTTGATTCATATTTTAGCACATGAAAAATAGTGCTTCAAAACACCAAGGATAACCCCACAACCTATGAAAACCTAATGACCTAGTGGTTGGCTCCTTTGACTTGATATTTGACTGAAAGCTTGGCTTCGGGTCTTCAAGTGTAAAAAATAGAGTTTTTGAAAAATTGGTGTATTGAAGATCCAAAATACAATGTAATTGATTTATCTAAAGAGCCTATAGAGATAGTTTTGAGACCATCAATGTTTGAGGAACCTGGTGAACATGAGAAGGAGTAGGCTATCTAGAAATCCTAGACGGAAAGTGGAGGGGTTAGGCAAAGGAAAAAAAGAGTGCTAAGGTTATGGATGGGAAAATAGGATAAATATGAGTGGCATGAGCACATGAGGGGTCTTTTAGGAGTGGTAGTTTAATAATGGAATGGCAGAGTAGTAAAATAGTGAAATTTTTTTTTTAAGGATAATAAAGGTAGTGAGATTTCTAAAACTCACAATATTTCATGAATATTTTTTTTAGAAATCTAGGACAAGTATTTAGTCATCTACAAATAGAAAATTTTACTAATGACTAACATTATATCTGAGTTGTTTGAGTATTGGTGATGTTGCTAGTCGTATGTGATTGAAGATCAATAATTTTTTTTTTGATTGGTGATTCAATGATTGATTTGGAACAGTGATATGTTTTAGTTTTGATATATGATATTGGGCTTAAATTACGCTAGTAGGTCCAATCTGAAATTTTGATGAAAATTAGGCTACAAGTTGTGAAGTGTTGAAGAAGGTGGATCCAGTGTAAAAATTTATGAAATGTGGTCCACATGGGTGTTGAGGGTTGGAGCCTTTAGTAAGGGGGTCATTGCTCTCTTCTAGTGGGTGTTGGTAAATGAGATCAGGGGGTCGTAGCTCCCTTCTAGTGAGTGCCGGTAAACGAGATTTGGAGTTTGGAGCTCCCTTCTCGTTGGAGCTGGATAATGAGTGAAGGTTGTAGGCTTTTGTAAATGGGTGTCTGCGTGTTGGTATGGGTTTGCACCAATACAAGATTTTAAGAAGTTTTCTTTATAATAAATATTGAAGGCAGAGATGACAACAACAATGGTTTTCTCCCACATTGGGTTTCCACCTTAAATCCTGGTGTTCATGTGCGTTTCTTATGTGTGATTGTTTACTTTTTTCTTACTGCACATGTTTACTTCTTATTAAACATTTGATGAATCAATGATGCATTGTTTTAAGTTAAACAAATGAAGATTTATTTGAATTATAAGCTTACTATATATATGCTAGTTTTTGGAATAGAAGTCGTGCACATATGCTAGTTTTACAATAGTTTTAAAATACTGATTCACCCCCCCCCCCCCCTCTCTCATTATTTTTCCCAACAGTGTGATCCTCTATCACTTATCAAAATCTTCGGGCCCCCAAATATAGACAGAATGCACTCAATGATGAACATTGTAATAGTATCTACGGTACAATCCTTCATGGTTTTCGCTTCGGCCCATTTGGTCATAAAATATGTTGCGGTGATTATATACCTCGCATTAGTCTTCTTCCCTGGTGGATTTATAGTTCCAACAAATTTTATTGCCCACTTATCAAATGCCTACAATGTCACCTATGGATTCAAGGGAATTTCATCTCTCCTAGATAGTATTCCTATTCTTTGACAAGCATCGCAGGATCTACAATATTCTTTTGCATCCTTTTGTAATGTGGGCCACTATAATCTATCTCTTAAAATATTCTGCGTAGTGGATTTTCCTGCCTAATGTCCTCCTACAACTCCACCATGAGATTCTTCTAAAATTCTCTGTCTTTCATGCTCAAAGACATATCTGCACAGTATTTCATTTAGCCACATTTTATACAAATATCCTGCAATCAAATAAAAATCAAATTCCTTTACTACCAACTCATTTTTCTATTGTGTAGTATACTCCACAGATGCCATCTATGTAGTCAAAAATTGAATAATGTCTTTCAAGTGACCATCTGTGATCCTTACTGTGAATATCTACACATCAGGAAGGTTCTCTTCAATGTTCGTGGGTTCTTCACCTCTCTTTATCTTGGATAGATGATCAAGCCCAGCATTCAATCTTCTTGGCTTAACTATAACATAAAAATCGTACTCCTAAAACAACAACAACCATCTACAAATATTCCCTCCTAGAACATGCTTGTTCACCAAATACTTCAGTGTTGAGTGATCTGCGAACATCTTGAAGTGTACTCCTAACAAATAATGTTTGAACTTCTATAGTGCCTAAACCATGTCCAACCCCTCTCTTTCTGTCATGGAATAATTATTTTCTTCCTTGGACAATTTCCTTCTTGAAAAAGCTATGGGATGATCAATATATTTGTCTCTTTTCAGTGATAGCATTGAGCCAAATGTTATGTGGGATGCATCAACATGTACATGAAACTTCATATTCCAGTCTGGGAAAACTATAATCACTGCAATTACCATCTTCTCCTTCAGTATGTCAAGGCTCTTTTGGAATTCATCATCCTAGAAAAAAGTAACATCATTATTCAATAGCTTCTCCATTGGTGTAGTTATCTATCCATATGTTTCTATAAACTTCTGATATTATCTAGTATTTCCCAGTGTTGGGCGCAATTGTTTCACTGTCTTAGGTGATTGCAAGTTTACAATATCAGCAATCTTTGCGGGGTCTACCATCAATCCTTTTTTGCAAACCACATTCCCCAGTAGTATTCCAAAAGGTACAAAAAAAATGAATTTATTCAAGTTCAAAGATATTTGATACTGCCTATAGGTATCCAACATCATTCTTAATCTTGCAACATGTTTCTTCAGCAGTCCAAAGATTGTCCAATCATTGAAATAAACCTCCAAAAATTTGTGTATATACTCCTTCAGATTTGTGAGTACTAGTCTAGAGAATATTGTAGGAGCATTATTCAACCCAAAAGGAATGCTTGTATACTAAAAAAATCCCCATTCAGTGGAAAAAATTATCTTACTCCTATCTTCTGGTGTGTAATATCCCAAAATTGGGACTGTCAGCAATACATGTCTAAAAAATGCATTTTTTAGAAATGTATGCTACAGAAATAAAATCAGCCCTTGGATTCCTTAGATCTTACAATCTAAGACCTAAATCCAAGAGGAGATCAAAAACAAATCAAACTAGGTGAGGTAAACAGACCTCCCACACCTAGTATGGCTTGACAAATGCCCAAGGAAGGGACTACAACAATACAAAACAATACTGCCCAAAAAATAACGTATTTTATCAAAGTAAGAGTAGGAGGCCAATATGGAGACTCATAAATTACATGTACATCATCATTTTAGATTTACAATGTGGCCCATATAATGTACAAGAGAAAAATAGAAGACTATATGAAGAAATCCCTCAAAAGGAGGTGTTGCAACACATGTATTGACTGCAAAAAGGCTTGACAGCATTATTTTAAAGAGCCGCAACAATTTTATATTACACTTCAGATCTAGAGCAGATATATGTACAAAATATTAGATCTATATCAGGTCTGTACACTAGAAGAGCTCCTCTACAAATTCCCCTTGGGGTTTTGATCAAAACATGAAACACAAGAGTAGATCTGAGATCTAAGGTTACATATCTGCAGTAATATTCATAAATTCTGAAGTTAAATACAATAATGATCAGATCAGATCTGAAAAAAACATGGATTAGGTTTGTAATCCATGGATCACCACAGTGAAGGGAAAAACCCCAACACTAGATATCTGTCCTCCAAAAGTGTGTCAAAACACCCTGTAACTATACACTTACAAATAACGCAGTCCTGGAAGGAAAAATATGCTGTAGGCTCTAGCACTGGTTTGGCCTGATGAAAATATCTAAAAATGTAGCTCCAAAGGTCTAATAATCTCTTGTCAAGGGGATAGAAGGCTTTCCCACTAAAAAGAGGCAATAGATTTTCCTAGATCTGAGTAGATCTAGCCTCCACTTGCTGCAACTTATAAGGACAACCAAACCTTCAACAGGATCTACATTGTAGTTGGAAGATGAGATTGGCCAAATGCCTGATAGTGGACAAGATAAAAAAGACTCCTCCAAGAGCTACTCAATGGAAGAGGTGGGATTCCCGATCAGGAACACCCTAGTGCTAAAAAACACTATTCTCAGCTAAACAACAAGAGAATGATATATGTCTAAAAAGACAATATATTCAGAAATATACATAACCAAAAACCTTCTTCTATTGTCCTCCTCTTCCTTTTATAAGATGAAAGTCTTGCCAAACCCTAAACCATCTCAATGATTTAGCTTCTTTCACATGTGTAGCCTCATCCTAAAACTGCGTTGTGCATCTAGGAGATTCACTGTATCTAGACAGCGTTGTTGATTTGGTCTTGGTTGACTTGGTCAAATGATCCAGCCTCTTTCACACCTAAGTGTGCTTATGTAAATAGCCCAGATTTAGCTTTGTTCACATGTGGCATTTATTTATTTTTCTGTTTAGGATTTTTATTGATCCTCCTTTACAATTTTATTCATGAAACAGAAAAATGAAACAAAATTGTATATTCCCAATAGCTTGAGCTAATTGGGAATATTACAGTCCTCCCCTCCAAAATGTTGCTTGTCCTGAAGCAATTGATAGGGTGAGTGCTGCAACACTTCTCCTCCTCCATTGGTGACATATCAAGGATCAAGCTTTCTTCACAAGATAAGTGTTCACCAATCCAAACCTCCATGAATTGTTCCTCCAAAGTCATTATGAGATGTGCATAATCCATCCCATAAGGAGTCAAGAACTCAACTGCAACAAACATTGTTGAACCAATACTCTCTCTAAAACATGTAGCATAAGGTACATAGAGAGTTCCCATCCCATGTGGTACATACAAGCTTCCCATCCTCCCTCCATACAATAAAAATTACAACTATATCATCAAGGTATGGAAGCAAAATTACTTATATTCAAACATAAATTGGAGCATGAGGAGGTGGGTCATAGTCCCACATATGATACCATCACAGTGCATCTCCCTCCTGCATCAGATCAAGGTATGGTAAGTGGCCTCCCCACCACTTACTTACTGCACATGACATATCACCATGGCTGAAAATGTGAGATATGTTTGGTTCCTTTGGGAAGCACCCATCATAAAAGAAAATCTCCCTTAGCACAACAAGGGAGTGACCAAATTCAGAAATTTTAGTGGCCCAATGTGTGCCATGAGATTCATATGATACATCACTTCTCCTTGGATTCATGGCCTGCATAAACATGGTGAAATAATATATAAAATCAAAAAATGAAACTTCCTTTACATGATCAGATTCTTCACCAAAAATGTCTCTCCTACACATGGAGTTGTGCATGGATATTTCTCCTCTTTCAAAAGAAGGAAGAAATGGCTGAAATGACTCTTGCATAGAGTCCCTTGGCTGCCCCAACTCCACATAGCTCATGAATTCTAGAAAATTCTGATGTAGCTCTCCTCCAAAGCTTTCCCATTCAAAGCATCTCATGATAGTGTTGTAGATCTTCACAGAATAGGTAGGGCTGAAACAGAACTCTTTGTATGCTCCTTGTAGTATCTTATGCTTGAGCTTAGAATCTCTAGACAAAAATATTCTACCATGATGATAGATGACTCCTCCTTGGACTAAGTAGCCCTCTTCATGCAGTTGGTCATCAAGTATCATACATGTGTGAAGATCTTTGGAATAATCCACTAGCAATTGGGATTTCCAACACATATTTACACTACTCAACAATGACAGCACTAACGATGCACTAACAAAAGTGTATGTCATGTTTCTGATCCTCTCCTTGACATATCCTATGCCAAAGGTGTGTGTTGGAAGGTTGTTCCTTCCATTCTTCTCCTCCCACAACGCAGATCCAGAAAAGAGAGTGGGTGATGATGATAGGGGAAGAAGATTTCCCTCCTCCTTGAGCTTACCCAAGTCTCCCAGCATTGTAGCTTTGTCTTCAAGTGCTCCAATCCCTCCTGGATCTAAGTTTGGAGCAGCAATTTGTGAGGTTTTCCCCACAAAATATTAATTAGGTGGCCTCCCAAGTGGTTTTCCACTAGATAATGAGGTTTCAGGGACCATCCTCATATGCATAATAGATGGGATCCTCATGTCCCTACTTCCACTATGAAAATTCAACTCTAATTCATGTTTGGAAGTCTTATGAAATTTGGAGACCCCTCTTAGTGGTGCAAGAGTGCCTCTGATTGGAGCGTTTTCTCCACTCTCTTCTCCTAGCAATAGTGGATCATCTTATGCTAAGTCAGCTTTGTGATCCCTCCTTTGTTGTATCTCATTACCTCTTAGCATAGACACATGCTGCTCATGTCCTCCATATGGAAGATCCTTAGGAATTCCCTGCAAAGATGCAAGGACCTCTCTAGTGGAAGCAATTGCTTCATCTCCATCTCTTGATAAAAATGGATCCCCTCCTGCTATCACATCGCTGGAGGATCTTCTCTGCTCTTTCCCTCCCTTATCCTCATCAATGGAGAATGCCTCATCATTAAGAGACCCTTTTCCTTGACCTCTTATTGAAGAAGGAACCCTCATGTCTTCTCCTTGAGAAGAGAGATCTTGTTGTAGTGGGGATTTTTCCTTTGTCAAATCATGCAGCAAATCTTCAACCCCTTCAACAATGTTTAGAAATGGAGTTGGCTTTAGGGATTCTTCCAGCTCATGCAAAGATTAAAATTCTTTGTGTTTGATTTTCTTTCTCAAGGAAATTTCAGAAGGTCTCCGATCAAATATTTTCACTAACCTCCTAGTGAACTTTGCATAAGAAGAGCTATTTACATTTTTCAAGGAAGAAGACTCAAATAGCCACCAGGCATAAGCCTTACCTTGAAGATGCAGCGCTGCTACTCTCAATGTTTCTTCTTCTGAAACTTGATGTAGCTGGAAATATGTGTCAAGCTTCCTTACCCAAGACTTGGTTGAGTCCTTAGGTGATCCATCAAAAGTAGGTAGAGAGAATCTACCCAAAGTGTGATATATGCACCCTCTTCTTCTACTGTAGCTGCTAGATCTTTCTTCTTTAAGTTGACAGAACTCTGGGAAACTAAAATTCTCTTTGAATATCTCTTATTGAGATTCATATTCTTGGAGATAATCACCAAGATATTCCTCCTTTGGTGTTCCTCCTTTCCTCCTTCCTTTGTCAAGAGAGTAGGCATGCTCCAACGTTGTAGATCAAATTGTGTGGTTGAATGCTCACACACATAGTAAGAAGTACTGGGGCTTCCTTGATGTAACAATCTTCCTGAGGGATCTGCATTTCCTTCCCTCTTCATTCCCAAAATTTCTCCTTTCAGCTCATATATAGCTTGAGAAAGAGTTTTAGAGAACTTTTCTCCTTTCAATCTTCCAGATAAAGGGGTTTTACCCTTTTCTTTTGTGTATTCAATGTAATCATACTTCTTCTATCTTATTCTTAGATACCTCTTCTCTTTTTCAGCAAGAAGCTATCCTTCTATGGAAGGCATATTGGCTTCTTAAAAAAGCACAGGCTATGCCAAGATGATGCTCTGATACCACTATAATATCCCAAAATTGGGACTGTCAGCAATACATGTCTGAAAAACGCATTTTTTAGAAATGTATGCTACAACAATCAAAATTATCCCTTGGATTCCTTATATTTGACAATCTAAGACCTATATCCAAGAGAATATTAGAAACAAATCAAATAGGTGAGGTAAACAGACCTCCCACACCTAGCATGGCTTGACAAATGGCCAAGGAAGGGACTGCAACAATACAAAAAAATAATGCCCCGAAAATAACATGGTTTATCAGAGTAAGAGTGGGAGGCCAATATGGAGACTCATAAATTACATGTACATCAACATTTTAGATTTACAATGTGGCCCATACAATGTATAAGAGAAAAATAGAAGACTATATGAAGAAATCCCTCAAAAGGAGGTGTTGCAACACATGTATTGACTGCAAAGAGACTTGATAATGTTATTTTAAAGAGCTACAACAACTATATATTACACTTCAGATCTAGAGCAAATATTTGTACAAAATATTAGATCTATATAATATTTGCACACTAGAAGAGCTCCTTTACAATTTTGAGAAAAATATGAAACACAAAGAGTAGATCTGAGATCTAAGGTTACAGATCTGCAGTAATATTTAGAAATTCTAAAGTTAAATACAATAATGAGTAGATCATATCTGAACAGAACATGGATTAGTTTTGTAATCCATGGATCACCACAGTGAAGGGGAAAACCCCAACACTAGAGATCTCTCCTCCAAAAGTGTGTCAAAACACCCTACAACTATACAGTCGTAAATAACGTAGTCCTGGAAGGTAAATTGCACTATAGGCTCTAGCACTGGTTTGGCCTGATGCCAAGATCTGAAAATGCAGCTCCAAAGGTCTAATACTCTCTTTTCAAGGGGATAGAATGCTTTCCCACTAAAAAGAGGCACCATATTTTCCTAGATCTGAGTAGATCTAGCCTCCACTTGCTGCAACTTACAAGGACAACCAAACCCTCAACAGAATCTGCATTATAGTTGGAAGATGATCTTGGCCAAATGCCTGATAGTGGACAAGATCAGCAAGACTCCTCCAAGAGCTACTCAATGGAAGAGGTGGGATTCCTGATCAAGAACACCCTAGTGCTAAACAACACTATTCTCAGCTAAACAGCAAGAGAATGATATATGTCTAAACAGACAATATATTCAGAAATATACATAATCAACAACCTTATTTTTCTGTCCTCCTCTTCCTTTTATAATATGAAAGTCCTGCCAAACCCTAAACCATCTCAATGATTTAGCTCCTTTCACATGTGTAGCCTCCAACTAAAACTAAGTTGTGCATCTAGGAGATTCATTGTATATAGACAACGTTGTTGATTTGGTCCTGGTTGACTTGGTCAAATGATCCAACCTCTTTCACACCTAAGTGTGCTTATGTAAATAGCCCAGATTTAGCTTTGCTCACATGTGGCATTGATTTATTTTGCTGTTTAGGAGTTTTATTGATCCTCCTTTACAATTTTATTCATGAAACAGAAAAATGAAACAAAATTCTATATTCCCATTAGCTTGGGCTAATTGGGAATATTACATGGTGCAATTCTACTCTAATGGTAACCTAAAAAACCTTTTGTAAAAGGGTAGGCCACCTACCCTCCAACAATATCCAATACTTTATCTGTGAAAGGTGTATAGAATGGATCATCCATCATTAAACTTCCTCAAATCAGCACAAATCCTTATTTCACCCTTTTTTTTTTCTCCTGAACAATCATAGGGCTTACCCATTCAGATTCCTCCACATGTTCAATTATACCAACCTAGATCATCTTTTCTAATTCTTCCTTCACTTTTTCCTTGCACATTGGGTTCAATCTCTATTGTCATTGTTTTACAGGCTTCACATTTGGTTTCATATTGATCCTCATAACTCCGAGGTCTCCTACTATCCCCTTCAGTTCGGAAAACTTCGTGGGAAAGAGATTTTGATGTTCATGCAACAACTTGAAAACTTTGTTAATTACGTCTTCATCCCAATAATCTCCAATCAACACGAATTTTGGCTCTTCCTTTGATCCTATATTCATCTTATTTGTCTTCATGGGCTGCATTATGTCAAGTTTCTCAGGTTCTGGTCCAACATCCTCGTGATATCCTTCTGATTTTGGGATATTAACATTGTGTGGATCTTCCTCATATTCTTCTTTTGTCACATTAGAGCATTCTACTTCATGCTCCAACTGCGTGACCTAATTATGTTGTGTCTAGGTTAGCGTAGTTGTAGTCTTGAAAATCCATGCTTTGATTGCTTGAAGAGCTTTGTCTATGTACTGACAGTCATCTTCAAAACTAAAAGTCATTAAGAACCCTTCAACCATATCTTCACAACTTGTTTCTCCATGACATAGTTCAGTTTCAAGATACAAATTCATAGGTATCACATCTAATGTGTGAAAGAATATATGTACCCACTTAGGTGATAGATCTTCACCCCACATCGTAGTCCAGGGAAAAATATTCCCCCGAGGGTCATCCTTTCCATCACATTTCACTTCAATTCTAGTATTCACTTAACCAAATCTGATCTTCATTAAAATGTGCTACTCTCGCCAACTTCCAATATTTTCCTTATGAGTACCCCACCATCTAGCAGGTGTATATATTAACGCTACATCCAAAGCTTGAAACATTTTTTCTTTCAATACTTATTTTTCAAATTCATCAAGAAACAAACTGGCATCTTGTTAAGATTCAACAAGAAAATTTCAGCACCCACACCTAGTGCATTAAGCACCTACACTAGGGTGGGGCCCACAAGTGCTAAATTTGGTGCATGTCTATTTTAGTTATCCCTTAATTAAGATGGAAAATAAAATGTAATCTAGTCTCAAAATAACTTGTAATAGTTAACTAAGAGTGATAAACTCAATTAGCTCATGAATTTCGAGTTAGAGGTAGTTGTTGAGGCATGTAGAGTAATTCTAGTTGTAACAGAGTTCGAAGTGCAATGGTGAATTAGTTAATGCAGGTTGTAATTAGTTTAACTCAATTAAGTCAGTTAAACTCAGTTATGCTAGTTGTAACTGCTTGATACACTAGTGAGAGATAAAGTGAATTAGATATTAATTAATTCACAATCTTTGATCTCACATGCAACTGAGGATTTACTATTATTAGTTGCATGCATGTCAGATCCAGTGGAGACCCAATTGAGATCTAGGTGAAAGGGAATTTGACTATCATTTATAGGATTAGTGGGTTTCACCTGTGCAACCAAACATGCATTGGAGTTCCTATGATACTTGCATAGTCAAGGAAGGCCAAAATTCCTATTCTTTAGGGATTTCATTCATTAGGGATTGCGCAAGAAAGGCAAGTTGTCTGGAGGCAGTAAATTGGCTAAGTATTGGTTAGTGTTTGTATGACAGTGTGAGACAATTAGCTGAGTACAGGAGGGCTCTTGTGAGAAGAGTTATATGTAATTGTTTCATGATTCCATGTTGAATATAAACTAGAATATAGTGGGGTTTTGAGTAGCAAGCTTTCCTCAGGAAATTATTTGTGTTGTTTTTGATTTGATTCTTCTTTGCTTCATGTGATTGGCGATTGTGTTTTTAATTCTGCAAAATATTTGTAGAAGTGATTCAGTATTTAAATTTAATACAATTTTAGATCGAATAATTCCAATATATACAATCTTGTTGTATAATTTCTACACATCTCCTATACCATCATAGTAAGGAAAATTACATACCTCTGTAGTGATTCAGCGAACTGATCTTGTAATTTTGTTACATCACCTGGTAGAAACTATGTGCATCCTATTCTACCAATTCTCCAGTTCTTCATCAAAGTCTAAAATACATGAACTTTACTTTTCCCATCTTATCCTTCCATTTTCAGTGGGATTGATCCAATCTTACTCCTTAGCTACGATCTTATAGATACTATCAATATCTTCATCGCAATATTCATCGCGAACAGGCTTTGTATACCGCACTCCTTCTGATGGGTCTAGAGGAACAATGACCCTCATATTGCCTTGTTCAAACACCATATTTCTCTTCTTCATATTGATTATTGCATCAGTTTCAAAATCCCAATCTAATCTAAGTAGCACTGGATATGGATTGATTGCATCTACAATCTCAATTACTTCAAAATCTACCATAGCACACACTCCTTCAATGTCTAATACTATACCAACAAATATTCCCATGGGAGTAATATTCTGGTGGTTAGCCATTCTCAACTGGATCGATGACCATTGCAACTTCGGTATTCCCATGCATTCCCATGTTTTCTTAGGCAACACATTTGCATCAGATCCCAAATCTAGGATTACCTGATCCATGTCGTAGTCCTCAGTCTGTACTTTTAATATCATTTCTATGTTTATCCTCTTCCTATGCCGATGCTATTTATTTACTATGTGTGGCTCACTGCATGGTTCTTCCCTTCTTACGCAAGAGTCTATTAGATCCTAGACACTTTAGACAACCTTCTGATCTCTCAATAACTTCATGCAGGTCTAGAAAAATGATTTCAATATAGTTGGATCAAAATCCTTCATTGTAGTAATCACCTTGGTTTTGTCCTTATTTCGTATTAACTGTTGTAATGATTGTGTTCTAGGTGTGGAAGCTCCAGGATCCATGAAGCTTCACTTTGCATCCATAAATTTCTCCTTTTCTCTCTGTATGTTTAATCTTGAGGCCTTTTCTGTAGTCTTTCTGACCCACATATATTCCATCGGTTTCTTTCCTTCTGCCTTATCATATCATATCAATGTGCCACTTTGTGTTACTATGTTAATGCATGGGTCATCATTTCTTGGTTCAACGGCCATCATCTACAAGTTCTGCGTAGGCTGCTGATTTCTTTTCTCCTGAATCTTCATTATCAAAATAGTGTTAGTCATCTATATTCTACACTATCACTAGATGATGATGGTTTTCTTATACTCTGCTGAAAATAACATTCCTTGAATATCATTTTTCATAAATCTCACTACCTTCATTATTTTCCATTTAACCTATTTTTAATATCTCTCCTTTTTCCTCTTTCATTATCCTGATGGTCTGAAATCTCATGTTGAACCTAAAAACCCCTGAGTCATCCTTTCTCCTTTCTCAAAAAACCCTATTTCCCCCCACAAAAACCCTCCCCTTCATTCATTTCACTTCTTCTATAAAAACAATGTAAAAACCCTTTTTTACATTTTTTTAGAACTAAATTTTATTTTTTTTGGGCCCCACTATTTAAAATAAGACCCTGTTTTATTTTAGACACCCGACCCTTTTTATTTCATAAACCCGCTCTAAAGCCCTAACTCCGCCACTTATTTAAAATACCTAACCCTTTTTATGATTAAACCCCCCCCCCCCCCCCCCCCCCGCTCTAAAAACCTTACCATCCATTCATATAACCCTGGCCTTCACCTTATGAGCAAGCGCTTTCGCTTAAAACTACCTCAGGCCCCACATCATACAACCACCGCTATACATTAAGCACCCCTGCCATGTATACCCCTGGGCTCCACTGTCTAAACATGCTCGCGGTCCAAATCCCCTGACCACCGTCGGATCTCGCCCCTCCAATCCAACGGCTCATGCACCATATCGTACCCTCCATCGCCTAGTGTTTAAACGCCACCAAACCTTGCGATAAGGGTGGTTTCATTACTGTCCCATCCTGCCACGCGACACTCCTTCTATGGCATTGCGTCCCTCCGCCCAATATCGTTTACCTCCTCCATCACATACAATAAATCTCCTTCTCGCCTACCACAAAATTTTCGATCCATTCAAATATGCCAAAGCCCCGTATTGCTGTGATAAGCCCCCATCCGCCATTTACACCCCTGCAACACTCCAAAAGCCTGAAAAGCCCAGATAAATGCAGAAAACCCATAACATAGGTTTTAGTTAACAAATTGATCTTAATGTGCAGGTGATCGAGGTCGAAAATGCATGATTTTCATTTCTAAAAAACCAAAAATGTATAAATAAGCTCTTTGGGTGACGATCTAGCATCTTTGTTCACTAAAAAGGACTGGGAGCACAAGCTCAACCAGAATCATCAGTGGATCAAGACCATTGGTGCTTATTCAAACAATCCCGAAGGAGCAAGTTCTTTTCAAAGAATAGGGTATGGTAAAAAGAAGAAATTATATAGTGGCAGGCAGAGATGATATCAAATGAAGAAACACAGTCAGAAGAATGGTAAAAAAAGGGTTAAAATATTAATCAAGGATTAAAGGAAAAACGTGGAAAGATTAAAGGAAAAATAGTGAAAGGGATATCATAGATAAAAGGCAGAATAAAGGAGAAAACAGTAAGACGAACAGCAAGAGACAAATCTAAGTTTAAAGACTAAACAAAGCTTAAGGACAAATCACCAAAGAAAGGTAGATTTGAATGACAAAGGCTAAATTAGTAATTACTTCTTCCAAATCTCATTTGGCCACCTACAGCCTATTTCTGCTAAAGGCAGCTACCTCACTTAATGTTCCAATCAGAGATATTTCTCAGCTACTCAAAAGTTATTCTAAAGTTAATGAAAATCCATAAAAGTCAAAAATATCCTAAAAGCTAGCTCAGCAATTAAGTTAGAAGTTATTGTTACAGTGAGTCAGTCACAGATATTTTGCCTTGGGCCTTGCATGGTCTCAAAGATCAAGATTAAATTTACTCTGTAATAAACACAGTCTGAAACCCTAGCTTAGGATCACCTCCTCATCTGCAAATAAATATTTCATGCATTATTCATTGTTATTGTTGGTTAGTTGGTCGATTGCTAAAGCTGGATTTTGATCAGACTCTGAGTTGCAAAGATCGTTGTACTGGAGTATTGTAATTGTTTTGGACATCAGTAATACAAGCACATTCACAGGATTCTTGATCTATGTTAATGGTGATGTTATCCTTCTTTTCCAATGTTTCCCTTCATTTTTCCATATTGTCCATCATTTCTCTAATAAAAGAAAAAAAAAATTAGATTAAGATATGTTGTCTTGGCACCTTAATTCTATCTGTTTCTTTCATCTTAATGTTTTCTTTGTCTGATCATAATAATTAGAGAATTCTTAACTTCTCTCTAGAATTACTGGATTGTTGTCTTGAAGCTTGCTTAGTAGAGTCTAGCCAAAGAATTTTATGGTTTTCCCTGTCCTTTGGTTTTTCTTAAACTATTGCTTTAAAGATCTCCTTTGAAGTTTGATTAAAGAATTCTTAACTGCTCTTTAGTCTCACTGAACTGTTATCTTAATTGTTTTCTTTGTCTGAAGGTAATAATTAGAGAATTCATAACTTCTCTCTAGGATTATTGGATTGTTTTCTTGAATTTTACTTAGTAGAGTCTACCCAAAGAATTCTATGGTTTTCCATGTCCTTTGTTTTTTCTTAAATTGTTTCTTTAACGGCCTCCTTTAAAGTTTTATTAAAGAATTCTTAACTGCTCTTTAGTTTCACTGAACTGTTATCTTCAATGTTTTCTTTGTCTCAAAGTAGTAATTAGAGAATTCTTACTACTCTCTAAGATTACTAGATTGTTGTCTTGAGGTATTTCTAGTGAAGTCTAGCTGAAGAATTCTTAATTGCTCTTCAGTTTTACTAAATTGTTGTCCTGGAGGCTTCCCTTGTTTGAAGTATAGTTAAAGGATTTTTAATTACCCTTTAGTTTTACTGAATTCATAACTTATTGTCATCACATAGTCATTTTATCTAAAGGATCCATTTGATGTAGTTAGCTTTCCCTATGAAAACCCTTGTAGAGTGGATGAAAAATTAAAGCCTTTATGACTCCATAGCCCAATGGATTAAGCTTCTCACATTTTATATATCCATCTGAAACAATCAACCAACAATCAATCAAAACAAAACAAACAACCCCATAACTTCATAAATAGCCTAAAATCAGAAAATATAAGCATAAAGATAAATCATTTACAAACAAAAACATAGAGAGAGCCCTCTCTGAGTCCAGGAAGGCTAGGTCCTTGGACTCCAAAGTGGTTTGATGTGGTTCCCTACAGATGTTTTCTTGCCATTCTTGCAAATCACAGGGAGCCAACATAATGGTGACCGTACTAGGGAGCTGAGTTATTAAATAGCTTAATATTACCTCAAGAATTCAGAAAACCCCTTTAAATTTATATGAATTAAGTGTTAGCCAAGAATGGTATCTGGTTGCTGATGGTGGACAAAAATCAGCCTCAAAACAATTAAAAATCCTCCACCTAGTGACTCCACTGGTTTTCAATAGGCCTGCTGACTCCACTGGTTTTCTATAGACTCCACTGGGAAATTATTGAAGAAAATCCTGATATCATTAAACCTCAAAAGAACCCAACAAGAATAATTTGTGGATTAAGTATTTCTTTTACAAATTGGTTTGTTTTTCAAATTTTTATAAACTCTCAACCTCTCTAAACCTTAGGTATAAGTTTTGGCTCATAGAAGAATCTGTACCAGATCCCATCTTGACTCAAACCCTCCTGCAATAGTTGACAATCCTGAGAGCATCCTTAGGAAATCCCCTAGATATAAATACCCAATTGTTAGCAGAACTATCCACAAAGAAATTTCCCTACCTGAAAACCTTAAAGATTTGAAGAATATATGGTTGTTGATGGTGAACAGTAGCCTGCTTCAAGAAAGTTGAAATCTTTCACCTAGTGACTCCATAATGCTCAGAAGGCTTAAAGAATCCACTGGTAGAAGACTCCAGACTGGTTGTAAATATGCATTGATCCCTTTTTCTTTGACTGACTGACAAAATGAATGCAATCGTACAATGCAGGTATGCTCCGATGAACATAGATCACATACCTGGATTCCCACAAAAAATGCCTCAGATAAATTGGGATAGAAACCTATATGTTTTTCAAGATGAAAAAATTAATGACCCCTTGTTACATCTCATTAAATTTCATATACACACATGGCGGTTAAAATTTGAATGGTATGAGGACTGCCTCATGAAAATGTTCATGGTGACACTAGAAGGGAAAACAAGGGAATGGTATGAATGTCTACAACCTAGTTGTTTGTTTTCTTTAAAGGATTTCCACAAGGTATTTTATGAGAATTATAAGGAAAATTTTCCATCTTTATCATTAGCTGAATATTGTTGTGATCAGTCTTAGGATCTCATACAATACCTTGTAAATATTGATGATTGGGAAATTGGCATCCTGAAGATCTATTAGAGGAAATTCATACATTTCATACTCAAGTTAACTGTCATGACAACCAAAAGAAGTTGGTTGAGGATGAAATCAATCAGGAAATAAAGGAAGATCCACAAGATCTCTCTATAGGGACAAGTGATGATTCATCATCTCTTTTGTGTGAGGCTCAATAAGACATTCAACCTTATGATCAATCACGAAAGGAAGAGAACCATCATAGTTCTACCCAAGGAAAAACAAAAATGCCTCCTCCTTTAACTGATGAAGAAATCAATCAGATTATAAACATATAGCTAGCCTCTAAAATTTTATGTAAACAATATCTTTCTATTTGTTCCATTTTTTACCTGTCCATATGCATTTTCTCATGCAGAAACTATAGAACAGAGTGATACTGATGTTGTGCTACCTCCTCTAGAATACCTATTGCCAAAGGATGCCCCTAATGAGGACCTCCAGATAGAATTTAGCCCATTCAATCAAAGCATATCAGGGTTTTTCATAGAGAACATAGTAATATAAAATGAAGTTGCTAAGTCAGATGATCATGAAAAAGAGGTGGAGTTTCTTTCTCTAAAGAATTCCGAGCAAACCAAGGTGGAGCAAGGAATAATCCTAGATGGAACTTACTATTTAAAACCTCAAGGCCAGATATTATTCAAAGAAACTTTTGATGTCTTCTTAGAGACATTTAAAAAGGGAGTAAAATATGCCAAGAACATTTTTTTGCAGAGCTTAAAGAAAATTTGGAGCATTACTGTTCAGAAGAAGGAAAAATGGGAGTGGCCCTTTTGTTTTTCCAGCATACCCAAAAGGTTGAATAAAAATCAATCAGGTAGTCACTTACTTGATTGGATGCATTGGAGAAGGGAGTTCACTTAGAAAATATATGCCTCCAAAGATTAGATTAGGGTAGGTAGGTATGTATGCAAAGAAAGCTGATCTAAAAAAAAGACAAAAAAGAAAGAAAGAAAAGAGGAAAAGAGGGCAGATAAAAGAAAAGGTAAAGCCCCATACCAAAAAATGATTTTTCTGAAAGTGTGCAAGTCCAAATACGAATATTTGTAAGAAGAAGTCTTGTTTAGTCATACTGCCTAATCATGATTGAACAAATTTTGAAATTTTGCTGATAATTTAGAAAATGAAGATTTCCCAAACCGTTTAAACTTGTCTTATCAGTTACTATGGAAAATGATATTGGTTCCAAAGTCTATATCTGAACCAAAGAGAAAAGTAAGGGATGAGTGATAAATGAGAAATTCAAAACCAAAGCCCTCAGTTTCAAATTTAATTTTTGTAAAATAAATATTGTGTGCAACTTGTCCAAAATGCCACAAATCATGACAATAAAACTGCTTAATCTTGATTCAGTCATGCTTTAAATTTCATATTGTTAGTTAGAGAATAAAAATATGTCAAACTATTTAATCTTGATAGATAAGTAGATTAGGTAGAGAATAAAAGAGCTCATCAGCCTAATCTGAGCCTTTGGAAGTTATAAGGGTATAAATAGATAGTTTTTTCTTTCAAAAGAAAAATGATGTCAAAATTTTGCAAGTCTGAATGCACCTCCAAGATGAAGAAAACAAAGTTAGACTAGAATAATGGGTAGGCAAAGTTTGAGTTATAGGAAGCATGGTTTTCAATGTTTAAAGATCACAGTCACAAAAGTTGCATCAAATCAGCATTACAAAATGGAAAATCAGCCAAGTGGATAAGCCATTGATCTACAAAATCCAGAGATATGAAATCTGATATTCTTGACACCTCCTTAAAAGGAGATGCCCTCCTCAGCTAGAGCCACTGTTTTTCATCTGTATTCCACACTATCAATAGATGACTATGGTTTTCCTATACTCTGCTGAAAATAACATTCCCTGAAAATCATTTTTCAGAAATCTCACTTCCTTCATTATTTTCCATTTAACCTATTTTTACTATCTCTCCTTTTGCCTTATCCTGATGGTCTGAAATCTCATGTTGAACCTCAAAACCCCTCAATCAGCCTTTCTCCTTTGTCAAAAGACCCCATTTTCCCCCACAAAAACCCTCCCCTTCATTCATTTCCCTTCATCTATCAAAACAATGTAAAAACCCTTTTTTACATTGTGTTAGAACTAAATTTTATTTTTTCGGACCCCACTATTTAAAATAAGACCCTATTTTATTTTAAATATCAGACCCTTTTTATTTCATAAACCCGCTCTAAAGCCCTAACCCCGCCACTTATTTAAAATAATCGAACCTTTCTATGATTAAATTCCCCCCTGCACTAAAAACCTTACCATCCGCTCATATAACCTTGCCCTCCACCTTATGATCAAGCGCTTTCGCTTAAAACTACCCCAGGCCCCACATCATACAACCACTATTATACATTAACCACCCCCACCAAGTATACCCCTGTGCCCCACTATCTAAACCTGCCCGCAGTCCAAATCCCCCGACCACTGTCGAATCTCACCCCTCCAATCCAACGACTCATGCACCATATTGCACCCTCTACCACCCGACGTTTAAACGCCACTAAACCTTGTGATATGGGTGGCTTCATTACTGTCCCATCCTGCCACACAACACTCCTTCTATTGCATCGCGTCCCTCCACTCTGTTAGTCATCAGTAATTTTTTCCTTCATATATGACTAAATTATTTCCCTAGATTTCTAGAAACAAATTTCATGAACATTGTGAGTTCTAGAAATCTCGCTACCTTCATCATCCTTAAAAAATAAATTTTCAATATTTTATCATTTCATCGTGTCAAGCTATGCTTACTAGTCCTAGAAAACCCATTAGGGGCTCATGTCACTCCTTTTGTCTATATTTTGTTACCTTTGGCCCAAATCCTCTGTTTTATTTTGCCTAAAACCCCCTACTACTACCTAAGGCCACCAATCAAACAACTCTTTTGTGTCTCCCAAAAATACCCCAAGCATTAGTAGTCTCAAAACTGTCTCTGTAGGCTCTTTAGGTAAATCAATTACATTGGATTTTGGATCTTCAATACATTAGTTTATCATAAAACTCTGTTTTACACTTGATGACCCCAAAATCTAAGTTTTTAGTCCAAAGCCAAGTCTAAGGAACCTTCCACTAGGTCACCTAGGGTTTCACAAGTCATAGGGTGGATTTAGTATCCTAAAAAGCTCAGTTTTCCCTGTATAAAGATATTGTTTTCAAATAATAAAAGGGACAAGTGACTTTGTCCAAAATTGATCAAAAGGGTCATTCAAAGAAAGGCCTCCTTGGCCTAGTGCACAAATTCTACAAGGGACCGTTGCCCTTGCTCGCATTACTGTAAAAAGATCAATATGTCCATCATCCTAGCAAGAGGTAAGGTACTAGGGTGAAAATCATCACAAGAAGACCATCAACAGCAAAGAAGAAAGCAGCAAGGCCTATGTTTGAAGAAAACCAGGGTTTGTGATTGTTTTGGCCAAACAAGGAAGCAATACTAGGGCTACAAGGACAAAAGGTCACCTCCACTCCATCAAGTGCACATTGAAGATTCTTTCGAAAAGATAAATGAGTTTTGAAAGGTTTAGAGAACTTAGAAGACAACACTATTTACTTTTTTCTAACAGCCCTAAAACCTAGGAGTTTGGGAAGAATTCCAAACAGGTCAAATGATGATGATAAATCCTCCTTCATAATAGCAGATGGCATTCAAATATTTTCAAGCCGCCCTCTAAAATTTTGACAAAGAAGCACTGATTCCACCTCACCAAAAGGACAAATGACAAAGAGTATCAGTACAAGGGCCTGAGTTTTCAAATACAGTCAGAAGATTTCAAAGTTATCAAAGGGAGGCAAGCATGAGATGAAGAGACTAAGGAGGAACCAGAGATATATCACTGTCAACATGATCAAAGGAACAAACATTTAAATTGTCTAAAAAGTAGAGAAGCCTCCAAACAAGGATTTCCTTATCAAAAGTATATTCTACAAAAGATAGCTAGCCATGAATGACATTTCTGCAGGACTGTCAAAGATGGCTACCTACAGGAAGATTGATAAAGTCAAAAAAACCCAATGTTTATCACAATGGTGGCACATGTGGAAACTAAAGAAGCCATTGATACCAACTGCGAGGGTTTTCACACCAAGAGGTTTTCATTACTTCAAACAGAAAACATAATAGAAGGTCAGTTGAAAGAAGGTATAATTTCTTCTTTTTATTTTATTCACCAAGAAATCATAGGCATAAAGATGCAGGATTGAGGATTCCAAGGTAAAGGTGCCAAAATTATCACAAGCTTACTGTTTACCGGTGTTGAAATCCATGAAAAAGAGAAAGGGGAAAACCTTCAAGGAGCACTAATGTCACTGTCTGCCTTTTTCCTCAAAACTGTCAAAATTACTTTTTCTTTTCAAAAACAGGTTCATGTTTCCAAATGTGGGTAAGGGGCATAGTTTGAGCTTGTTAAAAAGTTTTTCAATCTGAGGAGAAGCATCAAGATGCTCCAGCCAAGGAAAAAAAACATTTTTTTCAAATTTCTGCCACCTACAGGACAAGAAGACCAAAATGACAGTGAAAAAGAAAGAAAGGGAAAAAAACATTAGAAAGTGGGTTTGATCATGAAATTAGTTTTCAAAAAGAAGTATAAGGTTCCTCTTTCCATCTTCCCACCTCATTTTTGTCTTTGCGGAAGATAAGGAGAGTCGTTGAAACATTTTTCTAGGGTTTTCTGCAAAATTGGTTGAAGTTTTCAGGTGCCACGCACTGACGAAGGCGCTACACACAGAGTCGTCGGTGCTGCACACAGAGGAGGCAGACACAGTTTAAAAAAGCACTACACTACGTACCTGAGAGGTGGCGCTACGCACCAGCAAAGGCACTGTGCACACGCCCAGGTCAGGCCTGACTTGCCCACTGTTCAACGACACTGCTCACAAAGAGGCCCAATAGGCCTGATAAACCACCCAAGCTGCTCACACCTGACCCAGCGCTGTGCATAGGCCTACCAACTGCCCGACCCAACCCAACACTATGCACAAGGAAGGCTCGACAGGAACGAACTGTCGGGTGGTGCTATGCACAGAGGAGTTTGGGCCATATTTGCCCAAAAGTTGCTGTTGATCATATCAGCCCCCTGTCAAAATTTTGTTAAGAAACCCCCTTTAAACCACTCAAGTCCCCTTTTTTTGTCCCAAAATATCTCTGTTTTACCTATCGTTTCCATTCGTTAATCCCAAAACTGCATAAAAAAGGCCCAAAAACCCGCATTTGATAATATATACGGCCTGGCACCTTTTGGCCCTAACCCCTCAGTCTTTCTCTGCATATGATCTGAGCGCTAAACCAAGCGCTAGCCCAGAGGTCGCTTATCACAGAGATATATCGAGCTCATTCATAACCGTCGATCTGCACAGATCTGACGGTGTTCGCAAGGCTTCTTCGCACCCATGGCCCACCCGTTTACCACTCCAATCATCTGTCAGTCGTCCGATCAGATCGTAAATCAACGATTCGCGATGCATCTGCTCCGGTGGTCCCCACACCGTGCTCTGTGCAGAAACCACCTGGTTTCTATCGCACAGCCTTTGGGTAGCAGGCGGTATTTTCATTTTCGCAGTGATTCCATATGACGCACGACGCATGGCAGCAGCACTGTTTGAAAACCGCTAGGTCATCGTGCGTTATTGTTCGAAACAGTATGCCCAGCGATATCGCCATCAGTCATCCGATCTGAAGCTCTTCATCCAATAGCCATCGCGCTCTAAAGCTGCACGGGATTTAACACAAGGAAATCGTACCCCTGGCCCACTGTCAATCGCTCCCAATGCCTTTTCAACCGTCAATCTCCCCTGAGATCGGACGGCCCAGATTTAGTCACACGCCCACCATTGACCTCGTACCAACACGTCATCCTTTCTACATGGTCTTTCGTACATCCACCCGTCACTTATTCCACGTGTGTTCCATGTTGCCTCCTCTCGTATATGTTCCAGTCTTAAGTCAAATCTTCATTTGTTTTACGTTAAAAACCTCCACCCAGTCTATCCGCCATAGTTCCACTGCATTTTCATCATCACCTCTTATTTTTCCACCATCTCATCATTCCATGTTGTTACACAATCACCCCCACTGCATCTCCATCTCTGTGCATGGTTTTTTTTAACAAATTTGCGGGTTTTGCAGGTTTTACAGTGGCGGAAAACTATCATAATTCACGGTCTCTATTACTGTGACAGAGGACGCATCGAAGGACCGTTTTTCAGAGCTGAATTATGGAGAAAGGCCTACGAAGGCAAATCGATAAGATTTCCATTAAAGGAGCAGGGTTAAAATCTGTCAAACCTTGCAAGGACATTCAAGGCACCGATTTCACTGATAAAAACATTAATGGAGCAGTAGAGGAAGATCAGCGGATGATTGAGGACTTCAACGTTCGGAGTTGAAGATTTTAAAGCTTAATTCAGAATTGGGAAGGCAAAGGGTACAAGGCACAAGAAAAAATATCTCAAGGCTTTTTTTTCAGCACCATATCCTCTCAGGAAAGGACATAAAGTTTATATGATTTTACTCCTTTACCGTGCTCCTGAAGAGATCTTCATCCAGTGCATTTATTTCAGAACTTCAGCCTCAGAATACATGCAACACTTTAGAACCATTCAGCAGTATGGGCGTGCACGTCTCTGCCATTTTGTTTTAATGATACAATTAAATGTTCATCACCCACTTTCTTTATGAGTCCTCTTTGTTTCTTATAAAAACCTCAACGAACAGATTATGGAGGGTTCCAGATTTTATCAGAAAATTATGCAGTGAAAGGCTTTTTGTATACATTTTGTAAAGTTCTTGTATGAAGGCTCAAAGCCCATAGGGTCTCAGTGAGGAGGAGTTCCATCTGTTAAAGAGGATTCTGGTCTTTGGTATTTCACAGTCTGTAACTTTCTTTATTGTGTTATATTAATAGAACATTTCATTTCATCCATCTTTCTTGTATCATGTTTTGGAATGTGAGTGGCTCACTGATCTTTGGTATGGATTCATCCTAGTTGATGCCCATGCTCGGATCAGTCAAGCGCTTTAAATATGGATCATGCATGATATTCTGTACCATTATTCAGCTAACCATACTTCTGCTATATTAGTTTCTTTGGGAGGGTGCTTTTAAAATGCTATTATCATGTATGGATTCTTAGATTGGTAAGCCCATGCATGGTGGTATTGTATATCTGGGTATCAGCTCGATGTTAACTAATATCTTCTCAATATTTCTTTCTCTACATACACCTTATGATAACTCATGTCTGTGAGTATTTCTGAATCGGCCCGCTTTGCAGTAAACTGTCTCTGAATTGTCTATTGCTTTTATATTGGAGTTTTTCATATTGCCTCTGCAGTATTCCTTCCTCTGTGTCAGTTTCTGAAGGTCCTAGTCCCATTCAGATTAATTTTCCCTGTTTACAGGAGATAGCATGTGAGCTGAAGCTGAAAACTTCATATATTATATTATATGCTCCTTGCTATGCTAAGATGTCCTAAGCACTGGTCTATCACAACTCTAGGCTGTCTCTAGGAGCGACAACAGTTGCCAAAATCAATTTTTTTTTTTGCGTCCAGGCTCCTACACAAAGTTTGAAAAGGTTGGTGGTCCCTCTTCTTTGCCCTCCAAGTGATATTTTTCATAATCAAGAAGAGTATTAAAAACCTAAATTGGCTAAACCCTAATATTCATGCCAACCATCATTCAACCCTCTAGAGCAAAGAGTTACCAATTGGAGAGTTGTCATTAGCCTAAATACACTCAATTACAAAGCTAAACCTCCTCCTAAACTCTGAAAGCATTTCTATACTTACTTCATTTTTCCCTCATTTGCTAAAATCTTCCCTCACCATCACTCATTTGTCTTCCCTAGACCTAAAGCTCTCACCAAGCTAAAAACCATTTTGTTCAAGGATATAATCAGCCACCATGTCTAGAGAAGAGATCAGCACCAGAAGTGATGAAGGCCAAATGCCTATCAAGCCAAAACATAAGGGAGGAAGGGTTAACAGGTTTGAGCCTTTAGACACCATTCAAATCACATCTTCTCCCATGATCCTTGCATGTTTTCAAGATTTTGGATGCTATAAGTTCTATGAGAAGGTTAAATAGGTCCAAAACCACTCAGAGTTGACTAGGTTGTTTATTCTCAGCTTACAAAACCATCAGGTCAACCTAGCAGGAGTAAAATTTTAATTGTCATCCGAATCCATTTCTAAAGCCACGGAAATACCAGATATTGGTGAGAGATGGTTCAAGCAGAAGAAATTGGCCTTAAGCTACTATGAGCCCTTCCTCAAACCTAGTTATCAACAGGGTTGCAAGGCTATTTTCCCCTTCTCTCACCTACTACAGAGATATGCCCTACTGATGAGGCAGATCATCAAGCACTTCACTTGTGAGGGGAGGTACTCCAAGATTTATCTATATCACATAAGGCTGCTAATACACTTCACCAGGGTTAAATTTCTAAACCTACCATACTATCTCTACCGGAGCATTGACAAAATGGCTTCAGTGGTCAAGAAAAGAAGTTATGCCCACCAAATGCAAAGCCTTTTTCACCACTGCTTGGTTAAGGTGATTGTTTTACACTAGCTATAACAACAAGGAATTTCTTGGGAATTTTTCATCTCACATGATATATTTGTAGATCCCCAAGCCTTCATTCACCAAAATCTACCTTCCACTTCACACCCACTTAAATCCATTCCTCCATCACCTCCACCTATGCCTTCTCCACAAGGAAACTTACCTCCTACTTCTTCTCCTGATGCATCAAGTGAAGATAATGACAATGGTAATGATGAAAAAGGGGGTGGAAATAGCAATGAAGAACAAGGAGATGATAGTGGAGATGAAGAAAATAGTGAGGCGGATACTTAGTTAAATGAGGAACAAGGAGGTGACAACAACAATGAGGAACAAGAATATGATGATGGAAATAATGAAGACAGTGAGGCAGGCACAGAGTTTAATGAGGAAGAGCAGGAAGATGATGATGACATGGAGGAGAGAGATAAGCATGGAATCCATATAGGTAAAAAAAGTGAACACTTGGAGGAAAACAATGATGGTAGTGATACCAATGAATCATTCCCAAGTACAGAAAAAGGTGGTGCTAATGAGCAAGATGATGATTAAGAAGATAGTGAATAAAATGATGAGGGTGACAGTTAGCAAGGATATGAACAAGACAGCCAAGAGAAAAACGTGCATGAGCATGACAGTGAGCATAGTCATAGTGAAAACAATGACCATATGAATGAAGATGGTGAACTTGAAGAAATAGATGGAGATGATGAGAAAATAGAAGATAAAAAACAAGGAAATGATGAATCTGAAACAAAGTTTGAATAAGCAGGCAGTGACCAAGGAAATGACACTGATAAAACAGTCAGTGATGAGAAAGACAGCAAAAGGGATAGTCATGACAGTCATGACACCTGTCATGACTATCATGACACAAATCAACCTCCTAATGATAATGGGAGTGAAGATAGCCCAGAATATGATGAAGCAAAATACCTTCATGAGGAACAAATTCAAAGTGAGGCAAGTGAGGAAGGTAATAATTAATTTGAAGGCCAATATGGTAGTATGGAAGACAGTGAAGACAATGATGATGAGGATGCTAAAGATCAAGAAAGAAGTGACCCAATGAGGCATAAGGTGACTCATGGAAGCCATGGAAAAAATGAAAAGGTTGATGACAACAATAACAAGGGTCAAAGCAATGATCAAAACACATTCAAAACTACCATTGTCACTCCTCTCACATGCACATATCATAGAGCGAAGAGAGATGTGTTTGTTACCTCAAAAAGGAAAAGGGTCATCTCTTCTCAAGCTGTAAAGCCATTGGACAAGTGCAAGGAAAAGATGGAAAGAAGTGAGTAGCAATTAAAGGTGAGGAGAAGTAAGAGAATCAAGAAAACTTCTCAAGAACCTCAATTCATTGATCTAGACAATGACAATGAGGACAAAGAGATGGCCACCATATTGCTATTCTTAACCAAAGATGCACAACTTAGGGAGTGGGAAAGATATTTTGAGATGGCACAAGGTGTAATTCAGTATTACAAAGATGAGCACAAGCATTTCAAGATGGTGAAAAGGGACCTTGCTCTCCAGAAGAAAATGACCAAGCACTATGCAAAGAAAAACATGCTTGCTTGTGCCAAACTGAAGGAGGCCCTCATAGAGCTAAAAATCATAAAAAGGGAAAAAGAGCATGATAGCCTTGGATTTTTGGATAAGGCTTCTCAAAATGTGTCCAATACCTCTTGAGGGACCTCTCCACAAATTTTGGGCCAAATTGAACAAAATTTTGTTTTTGTTTTTTTTTTTTTTTTTGAGGCCTCTGTGCGCAGCACCCTAGGCGCTACACACAAATTTGGTGTATACTTAGCTTGAAAACTTTACATTTTTGGATTCCTCCCATCATTAGCAGTTTTCTCACAAAATTTCAGATCATTTGGAGCAGTTTTGACCCCCCAAAAGGTCAAAAAACATCAAAATTTTGACCATTCTACCTCATTTTCAGGCAAGATGCTGCACACAGAGAAGTTTTGGTATAATGGGTTTTTGGGCAGTCAAATGGCACTCATTTAGGAAAAATAAAGAATTTCTGGAATGTAGACTCATCAATCTTTCCAATGAGCCATCACGGATCCAAATCCGTCATCGGGAAGGGGTCCAAAACTTAGTCACAAGAGACCCTATTTTCTGCTAAAGTGGCGCTGCACACAGAGACTGCCTAAGTGTGTTTTGGAAAAAAAGTCAACAAAACACACTCATTTATTGCAAAAATATATTTCTGGGTTTTTAAGGCAAATCACTCTAGAATTAGGTGCAAATAGTTACTTTGGCATTTATTTCTTAGGATATTATGTGCCTTGGGCCTTGCATGATCTCTTGGCCATAAATGACATTTATGGTTGAATTTGACATTTTCCTACCATATTTAGGGTTTTAGTCCTCCTTTTCTCCATAAATATAGCATGAGGCCCTTATGTATTTTGTTGGCATTTGATGAGCTTTGAGAGAAATATACATGGTTTTATGATCTTGGAGAAGAAATTGGTGTTGTGGAGTTGATGAATAGCTTGTTTGGCTTGATGATGGAGAGGCTTGTTTGTAGGATTCCTTAGCTTGGTGGATGATGATGTCTTCTTAACTTGTTTATGTTTTATTGTTCTCATTATGTTTCATTCTTCTTGGTTGCTATAAATAAAAAATGTATAGGTTGATACATGCTCTTTGAGGCACCTCAGTCCTCCTGTTTGTTATAGTCTTAATGTTTTCCTCAGCCGGTTGCGTTTGAAGAATTATTAGTTGATCTTCAAGCCTCCTTATGCTTGTTAGTTTCATTTATGGATTAATATGCTGGTTAAAAAACATGATTCATGGTATGCCCTGCTTATTTGAGACTGTCTAAAAACATTGTCGTGGAACCTTTCTTTGGAGTATTGTTTGATAGGTTAAGTCAAAGAGGTCTCGTTCGATCTTGCCCTTTGTCCATGTCTACCAAATTATTTCAGAGTTCTTTATAGCTTTATTTATGATGTTTAGGAGCTCCATCTTCATAGATTGAGTTATTGTGCTATCTTGTATGTTTTCCCAAATTCTAAAGGTGAATTTACTAAATTTAGAATCTCTTATGCTTTCTATGTTTCATTGGAATGTTTATCTTGGATATTTTTCAGTTTAAGTATTGTTCATTGAGCTTAATGGTTTGCCCTACCTCATGAGTTATAACTTTTAACTATAAATATTAAAGACCTAGTTTTTCCTAAATTTGATTTCCATCCCATTTCACTCATAACCTTAAGGATCCACTAACTTGCTAGATTGGCCTTGCACTGCACTCTGATTCATCATTAAGACACCCTTGACCTTCATTTGACTCCATATCCCAATGGCTTTGACAGACTCTCACTCCACCTATCCTACTTGACCATCTCGCCTAACCAAAACAATCAACAAACCCTATACTTAATAACTAACCTAAAATCAAAACCCTAGAGAAAAAAGAACACATCCTTTACACCCAATAGAGAGAGCCCTCTCTGAGTCCCAGAAGGCTAGGTCTTGGGACTCCAAAAACTGGTTCCATGTTACCCTGTTATTTGGTATACCAATCTACCAAATCACGGGACGCTAACACGTTCAATACCATTTACTGCCTCCATCCCGTGTGATAAACTGCCTTCCCACCTACCACAAACCGTCGATCCATTCAAATATGCCAAAGCCCCGTATTGCTGTGAAAATCTCCCATCCACCATTTATGCCCCTGCAACACTCCAAAAGCCTGAAAATCCCAAAAAAACGCAGAAAAACCATAGTGCAGGTTTTAGTTAACAAATTTATTTTAATGTGCACATGATTGAGGTTGAAAATGCATGATTTGCATTTCTAAAAAACTGAAAATGTTTAAATAAGCTCTCTAGGTGATGATTCAACAACTTTGTTCACTCAAAAGGACTGGGAGTGCAAGATCAAGCATAATCATCAGTGGATCATGACAATTTGTGGTTATTCAAACAATCCCGAAGCAACAAGTTCTTTTCAAAGAACAGGGCACGGTAAAAAGAAGAAATTATACAGTGGCAGGCAGAGATTAAAGAAAATGAAGAAAGACAGTCAGAAGAACAGTAAAAAAGGGTTAAAATATTAATCAAGGATTAAAGGAAAAACACAGAAATATTAAAGGAAATACAGTGAAAGGGAGATCAGAGATAAAAGGCAGAATAAAGGAGAAAACAGTAATACAGACAGTAAGGGACAAATCCGAGTTTAAAGACTAAACAAAGATTAAGGAAAAATCACCAAAGAAAGGCATATTCAAATGACAAAGGCCAAATCAGCTATTACTTCTTCCAAATCTCATTTGGCCACCTACACCGTATTTCTGCTAAAGGCAACTACCTCACTTAATGTTCCAATCAGAGATATTTCTCAGCTACTCAAAAGTTATTGTAAAGTTAATGAAAATCCATAAAAGTCAAAAATATCCTAAAAGTTAGCTCAACAGTTAAGTTAGAAGTTATTGTTACAGTGAGTCGGTCACAGATATTTTGCCTTGGGCCTTGCATGGTATCAAAGGTCAAAATTACATTTACTCTGTAATAAATACAGTCTAAAACCCTAGCTTAGGATCACCTCCTCATCTTCAGATAAATACTCCATGCGCTATTCATTGTTATTGTTGGTTAGTTGGTTGATTGCTAAAGCTAGATTTTGATCAGACTCTGAGTTGCAAAGATCGTTGTACTAGAGTATTGTAACTATTTTGGACATCAGTAATACAACCACGTTCACAGGATTCTTGATCTATGTTGATGGTGAATTTATCCTTCTTTTTCAATGTTTCCCTTATGTTTTCCATATTTTCCATCATTTCTCTGATAAAAGAACATAAATTTTATATTAAGATATGTTTTCATGGCACCTTAATTTTGTTTGTTTCTTTCATCTGAATGTTTTCTTTGTCTGAAGTTAATAATTAGAGAATTCTTAAATGCTCTCTAGGATTATTGGATTGTTGTCTTGAAGCTTGCTTAGTAGAGTCTAGCCAAAGAAGTTTATGGTTTGCCCTATCCTTTGGTTTTTCTTAAACTGTTGCTTTAAATATCTCCTTTGAATTTTTATTAAACAATTCTTAACTTCTCTTTAGTCTCACTGAACTGTTATCTTAAATGTTTTCTTTGTCTGAAGGTAATAATTAGAGAATTATTAACTTCTCTCTAGGGTTACTGGATTTTTGTCTTGAATTTTACTTAGTAGAGTCTAGCCAAAGAAGTCTATGGTTTTCCCTGTCCTTTGGTTTTTCTTAAACTGTTGCTTTAAATGCCTCCTTTGAATTTTGATTAAATAATTCTTAACTGCTCTTTCGTTTCACTGAACTATTATCTCGAATATTTTCTTTTTCCTGAAAGTAATAATTAAAGAATTCTTAACTTCTCTCTAAGATTATTGGATTGTTGTCTTGAGGTCTTTCTATTGAAGTCTAGCTGAATAATTCTTAACTTCTCTTCAGTTTTACTAAATTGTTGTCCTGAAGGCTTTCCTTGTTTGAAGTATAGTTAAAGGATTCTTAATTTCCCTTTAGTTTTACTGAATTCATAATGTACTGTCATCACATACAAATTTTATCTAAAGGATCCATTTGATGTAGTTAGCTTGCCCTATGAAAACCCTTGCAGAGTTGATGAACAATTAAAGACTTTTATGACTCCATAGAACAATGGATTAAGCTTCTCACATTTTATCTATCCAACTGAAACAATCAACCAACAATCAATCAAAACAAAACAAACAATCCCAGAACTTCATAACTAGCCTAAAATCAGTAAATATAAGCATAAAGATAAATCATTTACAAACAAAAACATAGAGAGATCCCTCTCTGAGTCCAGGAAGTCTAGGTCCTTGGAATCCAAAGTGGTTTGATGTGTTTCCCTGCAAATTTTTTCTTGTCAATCTTGCAAATCATGAGGAGCCAACAAACAGGAAAATATTTTATTACATGATCAAAATATCTACAATATTGGAATACTGAGTGGGGTGGTGAATTAGTATTTCTTCAATTAGCACTTTTAAATATTTTCAAAGCATTAGTTAATCTTCAATTATTCTTGATGTTTATCCATTAACAACAGTAAACAATAGAACACAATAGGCACACAAATTTTAAGTGGAAAACCCCCTCCGACTCAAAAACCATCGAAATATTTTCTAATAATTATTTAATCTTCATCCCCAACTGAAATGAAAGGTAAAAATCCCTAGAATTATATAAAAGCATTCTTCTCCAGCTCCCACTGGAACGATGCCCCAATGCCCTGTTTTCTTCAATAGTCAACTGAATGGATGGCCTGACATCCTAGACCATCCTACCACCCTAAAGTGTTCACAGGCTCTAACATGTAGGTAGCTTCATGCACAAACCTAGCACCTCCATGCCACCCTATAATGATCAGAAATGAGACAAGGGTGTGGAATCCTGTACTGGGGACAATGATCCACGATACAATATGATTCAAAATGATTTTCTTGAACTAGACCAATCACACTATTACCTACAACCCAACCATAACATTATCCAAAAATGACACTTATACCTCCCAACAATGCCTCTCCAGATCTAGGAAAATTCACTCTTTTACAATAATGACACTTTTACATTTTTACAATGATGATTTTTACAATATTGAATTTTGACACGACCTAATACTTGACTTGACACTACTTCTTTTAACACTAGCAGTTGTTGAGGTATTGTTGTGCTTGCTTCAAGTAATGATACTTTGGTGTTGAATTGTCCTTCTAGTATGTGTATGAGTTGTCCTATTGTTTCCTCCTTCTTGCACATGGATTAATGAACAAGACCCAAACCAATATACAAACAAAATACTTACACTGTCTTGCAAACCATATGTCAGAGAAATATTCAAAATTCAAATATAAATACGTTCAAAATTTATGAACAAAATTCAATCAAACATACATACAAAATACTTACACTATCCTGAAAAGACACATGTCAAAGGTAATATCCAAATTAAAATTCAAACTCTAATCATACATACCTTGTTGTAGCAGACTTACCCTTGATTGTTGATGTGTTGTCCTTACTGAAGTGATCCTTGAATGCATTATTTTTATTTCCTTCTAGAAGCTCGATATTTAATATGTTGTATTTATGTAATTTCATATCTCCAAGGTCTGAAATTGCGTCCTGTGGTAGCCCTCTAAGTCCTCTTTCTAACCCCGCAAGTCTAATCAATATTGGATTCTTCAAGAAATAGTTATGTCCAATCTCCTACGATGACCTGATTATAGACTGGTTTACAAGAGAAAACTTGTACAAAGTGCCACATGTCACCGTTTCAACCTTTGGTATTAAAAATGATACCCAAAAAACTACAGTCAGTCCTATTTTTGTCACTTTTTATGAAATTTTAATCCAATCCTCAGAGAGAAAGTTATGACAATTTTCCCAAGGTCACATGTTTGACATGAAATTTGGGAGCCTGCAAAAACCCTAACTTCCTCAGATCCTATCTCCGAAAATATAGCAAACCAATATCTGAAATTCATACACGCACTTCATCGAGATTTTGGCTCAAATGGGTTTTTTTCATCATCTAAAGCTTCGCAGAATAAAAATTTATATTGAAAATTCCACGATGACTTGTTTTAAGTAGCGAAATCCTTACATGAGGTCACAATTTATATAAATGCTTAGGTTGAGAGGGTTTTCAACAAGTGAACATTGGAGGGATTTTAGGAGCTTAAAAAATTATAAATTATTGAATATTCAATGACCACAACCAATGATTACTGTCATGCCACAACACCATGGGGTTTTAGCCCACTAAATGGGGTTACTAACTTCAAACACGAATATCTCTCAAGCTGTGAATAATTATGTGGTGTGCCATATATCAACGGAAACATATCCACAAGTAGAAACCATCCAAAATATCCTTGACTTGGAATAGAGTAAGTTGTCATGTAAAAATTCCCATGCAAGATTGGGGTAGCCTTTGGTGCTGCTTGGGTTGACATCAATGACAACCATTGATCAACAATCTCCTCCTTTGGCATTAATGGCAACATAAGTACTCCCCCTGCGATCATGACACCTCTCACTACAACATTATCTCCCCCTTTTTCATCAATGGAAAAGGGTAACTGATCCAGGTGGATATTGGTGGCCAACCACCTATTTAAATTGGGGCCCCACCATTGTCTCTTTCAGTTTTGAGTTTCGGCACAAATTACTATTTTTAGTAGTTTTTCGAGTCCTGAACTTCTGGAGCTATTTTGAGGCCCTAAACAACGTTTTTTGGGAAACCTGAGAGCAACATGGGTCCACATGGGTCTATGGACCATGTTTCTCACACCGAAATTTTTAATCCTTGGATAGATCTTTCTAACAAGGTATGGTGCACATCAAATGGAGATCGTATGCCAAAGTTACATCCCCGGGAAGCTGAAACACCAATTTACCCAAACGGAGCCCATAGTTTTGGTGCTTCATCCCCTAGGGTTAGGGTTTTGGATGTTTAGGGTTTTCCATTGTTTCTAAATAATAAATAGGCCCTCAAGCCTCATTGTAACACAGTTCAGAGGCCTGTAGCCACCACATCTCTTCTCAGAGATAAGCTACCAGCACCCTAGCTAGTTTATTTCCATTCTGTCTGTAAGAAAATTTCAGTTCTTTGATATTAATGAAATGAAGTGTTATTTCCGGTGCATATTTTTATTTATGGTTATATGTGTATTTTTATGCGTTCCTTCATAAATCCGGATCAATGTTATTAGAGCGGACTACTTTTTCTCGATCCTTATTTTCATGTCCCCAACGAGGTCGGGGTATAAGGAGTTAGGGCTCGATCTAGTTGAACCTTTGCAAGATCAACCTTGCAAACCCCAACGGCCGCCCATGGGGGACGAAAAGAAAGTTTAGGGAGTAGGAGATCCTATCAAAATATTGCTTGAAGAGGCCCTCGAAAAACAAAGGAACACGATGATGGATAACTTTGCCTAGATCCTTCAACGACTGCCCACCAGTGGCATATCTGCATCCAACATCCACTCTGGAGGCATGAATCCCTTTACGATCCAAGTAAACTTTGATATTCTCATATTTGAGGGTCAAATAGATGCAGATGATGTATATAGATGGTTGAATCTATTAGAAGGATATTTCTCAGTTCATGACTTTTCCGACCGGGAGAAGATTATTTTTGCACTCCTCAAAGCTACCCCCCATGTCAAGGACTGGTGGGAATCCTACTATGAGAAAAAGGATGAGACAGAGCCCTTTCTGTTCTCATCTGTACCCACTTGGAATTATTTCCGAGACACCATCAAGGAACAATACTATCTCGTGGGGAGCTATGAGGACAAGTACATACAATGGACCATGCTGTGACAACAAAGGGATCAAGATGTGCATGAGCTGACGAATTTGTTCCATACCCTGCGCATAAAGTTGGGTATCAAATATTCAAAGAAACATTTGGTTCTAAAGTATCGCAATTTTCTACACAGATACATTCAGAAGGAAATGGAATTCCTCGACATCTCCTCACTTGGTACGGCATACCAATATGCTGCTAATATTGAGCAAAAAATCAAACAGAAGAAATGAGACTTTGGATCTGCAAATCAAAATTAAGGGAAAGGTGCCCCCAAATCTCAAAACAAAGGACAAAGCCAAGGCATGGTGGCACAAGATAGCCTTTCAAAACCACAAGCAAAGAACAACACCGTGAAGCCAAAGAAGGACACGGGAAAGTGATGTGAGTTCCATAAGAGCTCCACTCACAACACAAGTGAGTGTAGGGCCAAGCTGTCATTGGTGGCAAAGATGAGGGCTTTTGAATCATATGCATGATATGACTCTGAATCAGAACCTAACAAGGGGAATGAAAAATGGAAACAGATTATTGATGCAGAGACCAATGCCAATGTTTCCACTGCGAAGATCTAGAAGGAGGAACCGAAAGATCCAGAGGAGGAGGAGTGTCTCTTCCATTCCTAGATGTGGGTAAATGATTCCCCGCTACAGTTCATTGTCGACAATGGGAGCCAAAAGAACCTCATTTCAGCAGACACCGTGAAGCGGTTGGGCTTTCCGACCACACCACACCCACAATCATACACCTTCGGGTGGCTTCACCAAGGATGGGATCTTCGTGTCAGCCAGCAGTGCTGCCTTCCCTACAGCATCAAGCCCTTCATGGATGAAGTATTATGTGACATTACTCCTCTTGATGTTTTTTATGTATTATTAGGCCAACCATACTTTTGGAAGCAACATATTGTGTATGAGTCCCGACCTCGAGTTGTTATTTTTACTTTGGGAAATAAGATGTACAGGATACCATAGGTACCACTGCCTGCTGATATCTCTTTAGTTATTACAAAATAATGAAGTAATCTCATTTCCCAAACTAGGAAATTTGTTTTCCTGATGATCTGCCTCCAAGGAAAGAAGAAGATTGTGGCCAAAACCTCCAGAAAGGGTTCCTCTGCATGACAACAACAAATGGAAAAGGTTGTGGAGGAGTACGGGGACATCTTCACCTCACCCACAGGGGTGCCTCTACACTGTCAGGTCAAGCACCTCATTGATCTGACCCTAGGTACGCCACTACCCAATGCACCGATATATCGACGCTATGTTCTGGAGAACGATGAAATCAAGAGGCAGATTCAGTAGCTGCTACAGAAAGGTCACATCCGACCAAGTTCATTTCCCTATGGGAGCTCGATCGTGTTGGTACAGAAGAAGGATGGGACTTGGAGACTCTGTATTGACTATCGGGTGCTGAAAAATATCACTATCCGAAATAGGTACCCGATCCCATGGATTGATGACCTTCTGGACCAAAACAAAGGGGAGAAATATTTCATCAAGATCGACTTGAAGTTTGGGTACCACCAAGTACCAATCGAACCCTCCGATGTGTGGAAGATTGCCTTCAAATCCAAGGAGGGCCTTTCCGAATGGCTGGTCATGCCTTTTGGGTTTACGAATGCTCCCACAACCTTCATGAGGCTGATGGACGATATCTTGCGGCCATTCACCAACTCATTTGTAGTGGTGTTCTTGGATGACATTCTGATCTTCAGCCAGACTTGGGAAGAGCACCTCCACCACATCCGACAGGTCCTCCAAACACTGCGGAAACACAAGTTGTGTGCCAAATTGGAGACATGCACTTTTGGCATGACCCAAGTTCAATATCTAGGATACATTATTGATGAAAGGGGAGTGCATGTGGATCCAACCAAGATCCAAGTCATTCAGGATTGGCCAGCCCCAACCACTCTAATAGATCTTTGTAGATTTCTGGGCCTTGCTAATTTCTACCGCAAGTTCATGTTAGTATTCTCTCATATCACTTGGCCCTTGAGTCAAGTCACCAAGGGAAGAGCGAAAGCAAAATTCTTTTGGTCAGAATCTCAACAGAAGGTATTCTCAGAATTGAAACATCACCTTTGTTCTACCCCAGTGCTCACATTACCAGACTTGCAAAAACCATTTGAGATCAATACAGATGCCTCTGACTATGCTATTGGGGCAGTTCTTACTCAACAGGGGCATCCAATGGCATATCACAATGAGACATTATCCGACACAATTTGCAAGTATCCCACTTATGACAAAGAAATGTATTCCATTGTGCAGGATTGTTGACAATGGAAGAATTAAATTTTGGGGAAGGAAACAATCATCCACACAGACCACTGACCCCTGCAATTCATACAGACATAAGGGAAGTTATAGAACTATCACCATTAGAAGTGGTCCACATATCTGCAATAGTTTCATTTGAACATCAAGTACAAGAAGGGTAGCACCAATAATGTTGTATACTGCCTCAGTCGACCACCGAACATGGCACTAACCATCGTGCTCAACTCTTGTGGGCATGAGACTTTTGATTGGCCGCTTCTCTACAATAGTGATCCAAAATTCAGCCACACATACAAGGCACTCTTGGGGGGTACATAAGTTCCAAAATTTTACCTCAAAAATGCATTTTTATGTCACGTGGGACACCTTTGTGTTCCTTTAAGCGAGCGTGCCAAGATGATATGGGAATCACACTACAGTCGATTCAATGGGCATTTTGGGGTCGATAAAATAGTGGCAGTACTGCAAAATTATTTCTATTGGTCGAACCTTCGACAGGATGTCAGGAAGTACATCAGATCCTGCACTTCTTGCGCCATTGCCAAACCGACCATAAAGAATCAAGGTCTATATACTCTGCTACCTACCCCTAGTCAACCTTGGGAATCCATCTCCATGGATTACATGTTGGGCTTGCCTTATATTAAGCATGGAAACAACTGTGTTTTTGTGGTCGTCAACAGATTCTCGAAGATGGCCATCATGGCGGCTTGCAAGAAGAATATCACAGTAGAAGCCACTACTAAACTCTTATTTGAATGAGTGTGGGTGCACTTTGGGATCCCACAGTATATCATATTAGATTGGGATAGAATATTCCTCAACACATTTTGGTCCAGTCTCTGGTCAATGCTGGACACCAAGCTCACCAAGTCCATAGCTTTCCATCCCCAAACTGGTTGCCATATAGAGGTCGTCAATAGGATGATTGTACACATTTTGCGCATGTACAATTCAAAGCATCCACTCACATGGGATGAGAGCCTCCCTTGTGTACAACACAGTTATAACCAGGATCTCCACAACTCAACCGGCCAAAACCCCTTTCAGGTGGGCTTGTTATTCTGGTCACTATGTCCCATTGACATAGCCATGACATTTGCAGATACTTGGGCCAATTCGGCTCATGTCCAGTCTGAAGTTGACAAAGTGATCAGCTTCATTGAGAACATTCAACACATCTGCCAATAGGTTCATGAAATATTGGACAGAGCCAATGCTAATTACAAGAAACGACATGATCAACATTAGGTGCCACACAACTTCCAGGTGGGTGACAAAGTGTGGCTACATTTGCAAAAGGAGCGCCTCACTGGACCTCACCGTAAGCTTCGCCCGCTCCAATATGTGTTGTACACCATCACCAAGGCTGTAGGGACAATGAATTTGAGCTTATTATTCCACCATTATTTAGTCTGCACCCAGTATTCAATGTGGACCGCCTTCGTCCCTACTTCCCACCTCTACTGGACATCTTTGGAATTGCAGAACAACTCACACCAACAGAGTTAAACCCAGATTTCATGGAACAGGCCACCAGAGATTGTATCATGGACATGCAAATCAACAACACTTTCCAACAGAAGATCCAACTTTATCGGGTTGTCAAAGCTGGCCAACTCCTGCACCAAGGAAAGTGGTTCACCAGGGACCAAGTTCAGCAGAAGTTTCCTCATCTCATGGAGGAACTCAACGCAATGGGGAAAATTACTTCTTAAGGGGGGAGGAATGATCTAGGTGGATATTGGTGGCCACCCACCTATTCCCCTTGGGGCCCCACCATTGTCTCTTTCAGTTTTTCATTTTCGGCACAACTTACTATTTTTTAGCATTTTTTCGGGTCCTGAAATTTCGGAGTTGTTTTGAGGCCCTAAACGGAATTTTTTGGGAAACTCGAGATCAACATGGGGCCACGGACTAATTTTTCTCACACTAAAAGTTGTAGTCCTTGGATAGATATTTCTAACAAGGTATGGGGCACCTAAAATGAAGATCATATGCCAAAGTTACATCCCCAGGAAGTTGAAACACCAATTTACCCAAACGGGGCCCATAGTTTTGGTGCTTCATCTCCTAGGGTTATGATTGTGGATGTTTAGGGTTTTCCATTGTTTCTAAATAATAAATAGGCCCTCAAGCCTCATTGTAACACAGTTCAGAGGCTTGTAGCCACCACATCTCTTCTCAGAGATAAGCTACCAACGCCCTAGCTAGTTTATTTCTATTCTGTCTGTAAGCCAATTTCAGTTCTTTGATATTAATGAAATGAAGTGTTATTTCCACTGCATCTTTTTATTTATGATTATATGTGTATTCTGTTTCTTTCTTGTATAAATCTGTATCAGTAACTCACCCTGAAAAACGTCATCCTACAGACCTCTACACACCTCAACTACCCTTTTTTTTTACTTAGTTAGATAAGAGAAAGAGTCTAATGAGAACTTGGGACAATCCCAAGCTTTACGCAAAGGTGCTAAAATTATTCATGAGGTAATTGTTTGGCTCCAAATGATGATGTCAATTAGAGTTTAATTTAATGTCAACCTGGGAAGGTAAACTTAGAAGTGCTTATCTAAAATATATAGATCTAGAAAGATTCCTAATTTGTCCAAGATCTTAAAGTCCCCTTACAAGAACATATTCATTAAGATCTCTTTCAATAACTAATCAAACCTAGATCTAATAATTGTATGAGGTCTTACAGTTCTCTTACAAGAACACTTTCAAATAAGACTCTTCCAATATTAGAACATTTAACAAAGCTTAAAAACTGAAATGAAACAAACCTAAATCTAATAATTGTATGAGATCTTATGGTTCTCTTACAAAAACACTTTCAAATAAGATCCTTCCAATATTAGATCATTTAACATAGCTTAAAAACTGAAATAAAACAAAAACATAAATAAATTATACCTAAATTAAGCAAATAAGCATGCAAGTGAGGCCATGGGGGCCCTCCATAACTCCACAAGCACACCACTTCAATGGAGACTCAGATGTAGAGGAAAAATCGAAGTATGAATCCTTTATTTGAAAATCTCCATTACAAACCAACTCTAAGGTTACAACTCTAAGCTTCTAAGATTACATACTCCAAAATTCTAAGATTACAAAACTTCAAGATTACAAAAACTAAGATTACATATGGAGGAGATTGTACTCCTATTTATACAATGAGATGAGTAACAAACTCATAATGATCCACTAATCTCTCTTTAGTTCCATACATCTCCCAACCATCTAGACACATAACCCCTTTTGTCCTTGATCTTCTCCATGAGATTTATCTTCTCAAATTCGAATTTGATCATCCAAGGCCACATAAAGGTGTCTTGGAAGCTTCCTTGGCACCTACACATGTCACAAAAACAACCCACTTTCCATATATAATGTAAAATATATTATTTTCTATTATTTAATCAAGAATTTCTCTCAAAAATGCTTAAAAATAAATAATATTTGGAAAATATAAATTAGACCCATTAATGGTGAATAATAGGGAAAATGAAGTGACATGGTGGTGAATAATGGGTGATAAAATGGAAGCATAGGTGAAAAATGTATGGTAATGAGTGACATTTTGAAACCCAAACATACTCCCCAACTGAAGCTCTTGCATGTCCTCATGCAAGCTACTACAATGACTTATTTGATTTAATTCTTAGATGAGCTTCCTTTTACAAGATGTTTGGTTCTTGTGTAACAAACATCTTTCAATCATGGACTTCCTTTTAACTTTGTTTGGATAACTTTTATTTTTGCAAAGCATTTGCATCTTTTAATGATTGGTTCTTGTGTTACAATCATTATTTACTTTGTTGAGATCTCTGTTTAATGATTGGTTCTTGTGTTTACAATCATTATTTACTTTGTTGAGATCAATCATTTTAAGAAGTCATTTAATATGCTCATCATATTTAAGAAGTCATTTAATATGTTCATCATTTTGTAGTAGTTTTATTGTGGGAAAACTATGTGGGTTAAGATGTAACATGAATGAGGGAAAAAAAAAAATGAAGTGTGAAGTGTGAAATTCCCCCTCCCCAACTGATGGTTTTTGGCAATTTTTAATGAGAAAGGGAATAATGAAATAGTGGAATATTTTCCAAATATCATCATTTTCGCATCTAAAAAGAATTTCAAGATTAAAGGTTAGAAAACATCATACCTTACTTACCTACAGAAGTGGATGAATCATGCATGTTTAGTTGCTGCAATTCTGATCTGAAGCTTCTTCTGCAAGTTGTGGATGAAAGATGGATCTGTATTGTCATATCTGCTGCTAGATAGTTTGATGAATCTGATGAGTCTGCTGAATATGGCTGAAAATATATAAGGCTTGGAAGGTATACAAAATATATAAGTTACATTTTCCTCCCCCCAACCTTATTTATTGACTTGTCCTCAAGTCATGACAAGCTGAAAAAGAAATGAACAGAAATCTGCTTCATCTGCTACAAAATATGGGTCTTCAAGTCTTCAACGGTCGATGGCACAAATCTTACTATGTGATTAAATGTGTTGGTGTCGAACATAGTAAGAATTTGTTGGCTTAGTGGCCATTAATGAATGCCACTAGTCAACACGAGAGCTCCCACCATTGATTCCAATGGGAGTCAAGATGCCTAACACATCTTTGTAGGTACGAATATGTTTGTTGTGGTCGAGTCACCTACAAGATCCAATGAACAAGGGATATTAATGTACTCCCATTGTTCATTGGCAAGAGTACTTGCCATTAAGGCATGCAAGCCTCTAGGTGTTTTTACAAAGATAATTAGACTTTAGGACTTTGACTCAGTGATATGTAAAAGCAGGATTTTATTGGCGGAAGATGAAAATGGTAGGAAAAAGGAAATGGAAATGACAAGGAAAATGAAAATAAGTGAGCTTCTTGGTTTTATTTTGTGGGTTAGGGGTGAATGAAAAAAAGTGCATGAAAAGAAGTGGATTTGACTGCATGATTGAAACTTTCTCGGAAAAAGGGATTTTGGCTTGCATTGAGGACTCATTGGGATTTACAATTTTACAAAGGGAAGAAAAGAATGGTTGTAATGATTATGGATTTATTCACATGATTCATCATAAAATTGATCTGTTGGAAGTCCAACTTTCGACAAATTAGACTCCTTGAATGATCATCTGATTAACGTAAACCTGCAAAAACTTGGCATTCACAAAACATAAATATATCCAAGCAAAAGTGATCAATTTATACTTGGTTTTTTATGCAAAAATTAAACACCAATGAAACAGATTTAAATAAAATCAAATGTATAAGTTAGCCCAATTCTATGATTTTAAAAAAAAAATCCATTTTCAAATATGAAATGAGTATAATTAATTCCCTTCTTATGTAAATAAAATTCAATTTCGTTGCAATTATGCAAATCCCAACAATAGTCGAAATTGTTTCATGATTTGCGTTGATGATATCAAATTTCACATGTCGTCATCGATCTTGTAATTGCCAAAATCTCAAATAGTCCTTTGATAGCGTGATTAATCTTGCAACTTGCTGCACTGAAACACCAATCTTATTTCACTTGTTAGATATTAGTATATGCATCGAATCACGAAAATTCTTTTATTATCCCCAACTAAAAGTATTGCATGTCCTCATGCAATGTAATCGTAAATCAATATGAGGCAATTTATTTTTTATTATTATTTTTTATTTTTATTTTAACTAAAATAAAAATTTTATTATGTTATTTATTTTTGGTGTTGAATATATATATATATATATTTTTAAAACAACAAATTTAAAAACAAAATTTTGAATTTGTTGATTTTTTTTATTATTATCATTGGTTTCTTTTTCTTTTCTTTTTTAATAAAAATAAAAAGACACAAATTCGCACTGAGAATCGCTATTATGATAATCGAAAAGTACAACTTTAATACCATTTTCTGCATAATTCAATGCATATTTAGGATTGTCATCTGTCAAAAATAGTGCTTCAAATAATCTGCAAATTTCGGACTTTGATTTTTCTGGAATGTATGTATCGCCTCTCTGAAGTGTTTGGATTTTAAAAAACTCGTAAACACGAACATTGGCTTCTGCAAGGGAGCATTTCCAAACCGTCTTGAAGTTATACACATGATACTCTGAAATGTTATGATTCAAAAAGTAGTGCTCAGCCATAAATGTGTTCAAAGCAAGGAGGAAGTTGGCAAGAACTTCAGTAATAACAACGAACTTTTTAGATTGCAGGAGATTGCTTTGACGGCCCAGCGGAACTCCATGAATACCAAGGTTTTCTAGATCATCTCTGCCGCCCTCTTCCAAGGAATTTGAAGTTCGTAAATAAGATGCCACTGGATTCAGCGATTGCCCAACCCTATTGATCAATCATGGCTTTAATTCCGATGTCCGAATTTTGTAATTGATCTATAGCATGATCTAAGGCTGCAATTGATCTAAATTTTTCGTTGAAATTTTGTATGAAGATTTCTTATTGAATTCTTGCTATGATCACAATCAAAGTGATCTGAGCTGGATTTTCTCAAAATGGAATCAAATCCAGTGTTTATCTCACCTGCCAGTAAAACCCATAATTGGTTGTGCATTAATTCTAAAAACAAAATCGTTTTTTCTTCACGCTGTCACCAAACTAGGGTTACGAAGAACCACAATTTCCTCTCAAAACGTTAGGAATCCAAAGAAATGATTTCTGGGTTATGTAATTCATTCAGTTGCAGCAAAAACCCATGTCTTCGTTTTTTTTTCAAAATTTACCTTAATTCGATCAGAAACCGCTTCTTAAAAATGACGTTTTTGCAGAGATTACGTTTTACTGTTTTTCTGTTTGCAGAGGTTGCGTTTTGCAAATTGCAAAAAAATTGCCTGTACTCAGCCTCGTAGAATGGCATCAATGTCTGGGGTGGGCATTCCTGGTTCAAGTCCCAGGAGCTCACAAAGAATTACCTCCCAACGAATTCTCATTTCTGTATATAAACCAACCTCGCGTAATGGATAATCTAAAAGGTGGAATAGCCATGAGAGCTGGCAACTACGCCTAATTTTAGATGCCACCTGTTAGGGTCCCGTGATTTGGCCGATTGGCTAGCCAAATGACGATGTAACATCAAACCAAGCTTTGGAGCCCAAGGACCTAGCCTTCCTGGACTCAGAGAGGGCTCTCTCTATATGTGTAAAAGATGTCGGTGTGTTTACTTGCGGTGTTCCGATATTAGGCTAGTTATGAAGTGTGTTTTTGGTTTTTTTAGTTTTTAAGTTTGTGAGGGATAAAACTGATCAAATACATAAACTGGATAACAAGATGTAGATAAATTGGGCTATGGGGTCAAACAGGTCAAGGAAGCTATGAGGTGATGATGTAAAGTTGTTGTAGGGCCAATTTGATTCACGGTAGAAGGGATCTTTGGGAAAAATGGATTAAATGGACAACAAGTTGGTGAAAGACAAGGGATTTCAAGTGTAACTAGTTAATAGCAGACATGAACATGTAATAGCAAGCCATTAATCATGCTAAGTATAACTATAAGCTAATTAATACATAGAAATCAAACATTCCAGCCATACATAGAGGTATAAGACCCTCTAACTTCGGGAAAAGGCTATCAGACTTTGGGGAAAACACACAAGACAAACTAACAACTCATCAACTACGCCGAAATGCCTAAACATAGTCTCTAAGTCATTGGGCACTTGGACAAATAAGTTTTCATAGTTTTAGGCAAAGGGCTAGATCGGGACTAGGCCTCCTTGGTTCAACAAGATGATCAACAAATCAGTCAAAGAGAAAGTTTTATGGACAAAACTATGGGCCGCTCGTAGGTAGGTAGGGCAAACCATACATCCTACTCAACATACATAGAACTTATGAATAAAACTTAGCAACAATACCTTAGGTTACTAAAGAGCAGCTAAGAATTCTTTAGCATAACTAAGGGAGGAGAAAACATCAAGCTATGAAGATTCAGGGATTTTGAGGTGCCTCCATGGGCATATATCAAAATCAATCTTTACTGATCTATAGCAGCAAGAAATATGAATTATGAGTGAAAACTAGAAGACAAAACACATTAAGAAGCACTATACCATTCTACCATGTCAAGGAATCCATCAACAATCCTTCATCATTCCTCAAAAGCATCCAAGAGGCAGTCCAAAAATCATAACTCAAGTGTATTCTTCAAAGCTCATATGACCAATGTATTAATTCTTCTCTCAAGTTCAGCCTCTCGATTTACAATGAGAACCATGGAATAAATAGGCTTGAGGAAGGAAAACCTCATGGAGCAACTAGCTATCCCATTGGCCAAGTCAAAATATCTAAATTTGTCCTTGAGGCTTTGCAAAGCCCAAGGCACAAAATATCCCATAAAATATCTAAAAACTGCTAAAAATGGAAATTATATTGACTTTACATGATTTCCCAATGATAAAAATAGCTTAACGCACATTTGGGAAAAGCAGATTTTTGGAGTTCAAAAATTACAAAAATACTTCATATTTATGCCTGAAAAAGGTCCCCTGACTTGCTGGATGCAAATGGCAGCCTTCCCGGTGTTGAAATGAGGCTCGTGATGGCTCGTTGGAAAGCTCTCTGTGTCTGCTTTCCGACGCAAGTGAAATCACCTCAATATGATCTCTGAAAGTCCCTCAAAACTGTACCTGTGTGAAAAAACCCAGAAAATAGCAGACTGCTGATATGGCGGGCAGAATGTGCAAAATGAGGCTGTTTTTCGCCAATTTGAGGGGGCGAATGATCTTCAAATGCCCTGAAAATCGCTGGAGAGCTGCTCATGGAATTATGACATCCATCGGTATCATCCTCCTCCCTTGAAAAATCCTCAAACTGAATTGGCGCATTTATGAGTTTTTGGCCAAAAACCCAAAAAATGCCAAAAAACAAAAAGTTTCCGAAACAGGCCCAAAATTGGCATGCATGACCCTCAAGGGTCCATAGAAACATGCTCCGAAGCTGAAGCCAAAATATCAAGGGCTGATATGCTTTTTGCTTCCTTCCGTGCTAGGCGCCTCTCCTTCAATTTCTTCAATTTCTCTTGTGCTACCTTTAATTTTCGCCTGGAAAACTGATTTAGCTTCTGAAAGTGAAGAGTCCTCTTTCTCTGCAGCTCAAGATCCCTATTTTCCTTCTCAAGATTTAATTCCAAATGCTGGTTAGCTCTCTCAAGCCATGCTTCCTTGTTTTCCTCAATTTCCTGCTCAAAGAGGGCAGTGAGAGGAAAAGCTTCGAATTGAGCTTGTTCTTCTGCTCTCTGTTTCTCCAAGGCTCTTCTAAGCCCGATGGTCCTAGGCCTCTTTCGCCTAGGCTGGTCTTCCTCCTCTTCATCATCAAACTTGCCAATGAGCTCTTCAATTCTTACTTGCGCATTTTCTGCCTCTTTCTTATACTTGATCGCCCTAGCCTCATGAATGGCTGCATGATACTTCATTTGTCTGTTTTCAACCTCCAAGAAGTGGTTGAAATTCCTCGCCCTTTGAAGATCTTCTTGTAACACCTCAATTTTCCCTTCTTTGTGAATGAGGAGGTTTTCAAGGATGCGGGCCTCATTATCACTGTCATCGCTTGGGATAGGGATGACAGCTGATTTACCTCCATGCTTGGCACCTTCTCCAACCATGCTTTTGCCTTTGAAGGCCAATCTGGTGCTTTTTCTCCTTGGCAAGCTAGAAGTTGTCTTTTTGGGCAATTTCCTCTTTCTAGGAACAGTTTTGGTTACTGTCAAGGTGGCAGCTTCAGCTTGATGTCCTTCCTCAACATCCTGTCCAGTTTGTGGCTCAAAAGGCGCTTCAATTGTTTGCCCAACTTGCTGCTCCTCAACTACTGTCTGCTGCTGTTCCTCTTCCTGTACTTGCTGCTTTTCATCAACCTCTAGCTGCTGCTGTCCCTCAATCTCTAGCTGCTGCTGTTCACTGCCTTCTAGTTGCTGTCCATTGCCTTCTAGCTGCTGTCCCTCTTCCTGTACTTGCTGCTGTTCATCAACCTCTAGCTGCTGCTGTCCCTCAATCTCTAGCTGCTGTTGTTCACTGCCTTCTAGTTGCTGTCCCTCTTCCTGTACCTGCTGCTGTTCACTGCCTTCTTTTTCTCCCTGTGGTTCACTGCCTTCTCCTTCTCCTTGTAGACTTGGCTGCCCAGTGGTCATTTTGAGTTTTTTAGGTGTAGGCGTACTAGACAAAGGCACTGGGCGATGGGCAGGCTGAGTAGGAGACACATGAACAGGAGGGACAGTGGCGAAATCTGCATGGCTAATGAATGAATCCCATGAAACCCCTTTCTTCTCCAGCTGGTGTAAGAAGATAATCTTGATCAAGGAATGACGAAAGAGAGAAGGGATTTGCTGAGGTGGAGCCTTCTTTTGGACAGTAGCTGCCATTTTCTCTATGCTTTTGGACAAAAATTATGGAAGGTTTAATTGCCTGCTTCTGGTAAAATGCATCAACAAGCGGACATGATAGGCATAAATTTGGTTAAACCTCCCTTCACAAGTGAAATATCTCATTATGGCTTTCATCAGCGGAGCATAACTGTCAAGAAGATAGGAGAAGGGGAAAATAGCAGTGATGGTTTCCCTATGTTTAGGCTTGATGAAAGGTTTATAATCCTCCAGATCAAGATGCGCTTGTTTAAACCACTTTTCACCATGATACGTGATCTTGGTAGCCTTGGATACATACCTTGGGGAGATTTTGAAGTCAAGACCCGCTAACTGGAAGTGTTTGTCCTTGAATCTCAAAGCGCACAAATGTGTAAGTGGCGAGAAACTCTTGACTTCTTCTATCCTCTGGTAGAAATCAAGACAGCCTACTTCATGGAAATTGAAAAGCACTGATGGGTGAGCATTGATTTCTTCTATGGAGATAGGCTCATATCTCTTATGTGGACCGCTCTTGTGATCTCGCTTTGGAGGCATTCTGACTCTGACCAAACTTTGGAAGAGGCAAACTGCCTTCACTGTATGAAAAATGTTCTGCTGGATTGAAACTAGTTACTAGAATGTTTGGAAAGTTTAGACAATGTGGTTTTGATGAAATGCAACAATTTTTCTTTAAATAAACCACCTCTGCACTCTTTAAAAAACAGCCCTCCAACTCTGGATGCACTTCAGCCAGGCAAACTTTTTAACAATGGTACCATGTGTAAAGATGGGATAACTGCTTTGTAGATTCCCTGTGCACAGTTTTGAACAATCACCCCTCTTGTGAATTTGTTAGAGTCCAACCTACACTGGTATTTGTGTCTTCAAAACAAAACTCAAATATTAAAACCCTGCTCTTCAGGTCATTTACCTTGAAAATACCTCTGTCAACAGATTTCTATAAAAGAGACCATACAGTGGAAAGGAAAGGAGACTTTTTGGTTAGGTGAAATATTAGCCCACAGTGTTTAGGAAAACACCTTTCACTTGTGAATTTTGAGAAATCAATCACCACCTTTGTACCTCTGTCTTCAAACGTTAAACTCGATCATCAACAACCCTGCCTTCTAGAAAATGGCCCTATTTCACCCTTAGAATCTCTCTGTCAACAACTCTTCACAATGATACAATGTAGTAAAAAGAAAAAGCAGACCTAGGTTGGGTGTAAAATCAGTGCACAGTGGTTTAGAAAACACACTCTTTGCTTGTGAGTTTAAGAGATACACCAACACATCTATACCTCTGTCTCCAAAATTAACTTCAATCACTAACAACTCTGCTCTTTAGAAAATGGCCCCTTTCACTTGTGAAGTTTTAAGAAATCAAACACCACCTTTGTACCTCTGCCTTCAATGTCAAAATTTAACCATCAACAACCTCTGTCCTTCAATATGCTGTTCACCTTTGGAAACTCTTTGTTAACAAATTCACAGTGGGAGAATACAGTGAATGAAAGGCAATCTGCTTAAGTAGTGTTCTGTGAGAAAATGCCAATGATTACTCTGTTTTTTGAAATCTTAGATGTCAACCCATACACAAAAACTCCTTGTTCAAGGAGGCTTTCAAACATTTAACAATTTCTGTCCTGTACAGGTGTGTCCACTCTCCATTGTTTGCATATGTAAAATCAACCCTTAGTTTTTAACCAGCCAATACACAGTTCTGGAGCAAAGATTGACAGGGTTTTTAGAAGACTGTAAAGCTTTTAGACAGAGGTTATAGGAGTTTTATCTGGTTAAAACAATCAATGGTCCTTTATGAATGCAGATTTCTGGTGATATGGTTAAAACCTCTGCTAGGATGAATAATACTTGCAAAATAGGTTTTGAACAATCAATAAACAGTCAATCAACAATTTTCCCCTGTAGCCTCGAGGTGGCTTTGAATAACACGGAAAAATGTGTGAGAAATACCTTTAAGATTGATGAAAACCCTTGTGTGGAGCCGGAGTAACACCAAGGATCTTCAGAATCTGCGCGGCACTCTTTGCAGTCAGCATGTCGCGCAGAAATCACCGTGGGTGGCCTGTCGGGTCAACCAGTCGGGCGGTCCGGCGGCCTGTACAGGCGCGTCGCGCCAATGTACAGGCGCGTCGCGCTGTAAATGGTGGCCCGTGTAAATTTACGCCCAGGCACGTCGCGCCAAAACCCAGGCACGTCGCGCAGTTTTTCTCATTGCAAACTTTTGAATTTTCGACCAGATTATCTTGCCTTGGTGCTAGGGAGACCGGATTTTGATTCTAGTTTTTTGAAAATGAATTGCCACTCTCACACTTCAACCTTATATCATTTTAAAAAAAAAAACATTCTCAACGGTCATTCTATTTTTAAAAATAGAACTTTGGTTTGGTTTTTTCTGCGGAGCTTTTGTTTTGAAAAACCTTTGATTCTTTTAACTTTGGTACGTTCAAAACTTTCTTTGGAGAGTTGCCATACATTTGACCACATGTAGATCACGGACTTTAGCACAGGTGTTAGGAGGAGGACCTCCAGCTTTGTTCTTTGGGGGACATTTCATCACCAACCTTTAGACCCTAAAAATGTCTCCATAATCTTGGGGCTATTTCTGCCACTGTGTTTAATGGTACAGGTACAAGTTGCTGCATCTTTTATAACCTGCAATTTTCTCCAAAGAGGGGCATTTTTTACTATAATCCTCTGCTTGACAACTCATTATGCCACATCTCTGCCACTGTTTATTTAATACTGTATCTTTGTGCTACATCTGCCCTTTGGAATGATGACAACTGTGTTTGTTTTAAGACATGTAAACAGTGGCAACTCATCAAAACCAACTTCTTCTGCCTATTCATAAGATTGTATACCCATTTTCCTCCTCCATCTGAAAAGACAAGCTTGTAAAATATGAAAACAGGGCTCTTTGATACACAGTCATTATTTTGCTTTGATCAGTGTGTTAACCCCTTTTTGTCAATAGAACCATTTCATGACTGAACTATGTTCACTATTTTTCTCTCTTGGCGATTTTTAGCAAGGAAGGGCTATTCATAATGCGCCAAAAACATTTGAAAGCTGTAAACACCATTTCTTGAAAAGCGCTTCTTTGGACCTTTGGCATGTGATATTGTTTTGTTGCTTGAACCTTTCCCTCAAGGAAAAGTCTTCTTTTTGGTATCAATGGCACACATATATTCAATATTTTCTCTTTTCTACTGCAGGTACATTCTGACAGATAGCTCTTTGAAGAGGGAAAACAAAACCTTTGCACCATAAACAGTAACACTTACCTGTGCAATGACTCCTTTATTCCATTTCTTTGTGTCCTTTCTCTGCACTTTTTAGACCCATCAGTTTTCAACAACCTGCAATGACTTTGGCCATCTGCTCGTATATGGAGGAGGCTCTTCATCAGGTAAAGTATCTGAAGGCTTTTTGACAACTCTGTTTGACACAGCCTTTCTCTGAATGTGATGGTAAGTAAACCACTTGAAAAACACCAATCTTAGCATCTTTACTTGCAAGCATCACTGTGTTTTAGAAGAAAACCTAATCACAGTGACACTGTTTCCCTGTACTGTTCTAGGGGTGACTGAGATATTTATCATTTGGCTTGGTCATCTCATGACAGATTACTTGACAAATAACCTTTGTGACTTATGAAGGTCAGTGCTTTTTTTTTTTTTGAAAAACCAAGGACTTTCCCCCTGCCTGTGTGATGGAATTTTGTTGTCAGTATCTATTCTACTTGATCTAGTGGATAAGCAGGGTACTTATGATTTGGAATTTTCACCAATGACATGCCTTTCTTCATTTCAACAATTTACATGATTTGAAAGCTTGAGATGACCTCCTTTATCAGACCAGACTCTTTTTCCTAGCATATTCCAAACTCTGTTCCTGTTATGACCATTACTCAAATTCATAAAACCTGGAGATATTGTTTCACTTTTCAATACAAAGCAAACCTGGACCTTTGCAATCTTCCAAGTCAATATTGGCCAGCGCCCTCTTCTTGTGGATGAAGGAGGCGCCCTAACCCTCTGCTTGTAAATGAAGGAGGTTCTGGGCCTTGACAATTTACCAGTTTGCTGAGACAGTGGTGTCCCTTTCTTACTGTGATTTTCATGCTGGAAAGAGCTGTAAAGTCTAGATGAGTAGCTTTCTGTTTTGCAGACATATCTCAGGCTCAAGTTACATTTAGAAGCAGCTGTTCCTCTAACTGTAAACTCAAACATTTACTCCATGAGATGAAATTATATTTCCTGCCTTTGTAGAACCATAGAACACTGTGAAAAACCTAATAGTCAGCTTGAGATTGGGTTTTATGCAGTGCTGAGATCTAGGGGGTGTGAGTGGCGCGACTTAGGGCTTGTTTGTCAATTTCATTGGCAAAGTAAGAGGTCAGTCATGGCAGGTCTGTAGCAGATGGAGGCTTTTTGGCTTTTTGGTGATTGCCAAGGGTGAAATGTCCTAAAGCGCCACTTCCTAACATAGGGGAGACTTTTGAAACAGATGTGGATTTGCCTTTTAAAGCTGATGGGCATATCAAGAAGGCTGAAGCTAGATAGGATAGTGACAATGAGGTTTTGATTTCGCCAGGGGTGGACTGAATAGGTAGAAGAGCGAAAAAAGTTTTGGGAGGGTTTTCTGGATGACATATTGACATAAGGAAATCAGTTTCTAGAAAACTCAGCTGAAGATATAGTCATCACCAACATGTAAAAAATACTGATGGCTAACAGTGGCTCCATTTGGGGAGGGCAGCTCCTCGTCAGGAGGTGTCCAGAATTCAGATTTTTGGCTTATGAAGACCAGTGCCTTATCCATTGGCGCAAAATTTACCTTTCTCTTGATGTTATTTCTGAAAAGTGACAGCATGGTTAACATCAATGATACTTCTACCTACCCCACTATCTTTCCTAACATTTTTTCTTCTCTTTGGCGCATTTGAACTAGCAGCCTTTTGAAAATGCATATTTTTCTTTTTGCAAAATGAACCTATCTATTTCTACTCTTATATCTGCCGAGAGTTCAGATTAAGATGATGAACTCCTTCATTTCTCTACCTAAAACTAGATCGACTGTCAAGATTAAGCAGTTTGACAGGATTTCATTCTCTAATCTACAACATGAAATTGAAAAATGACCAAATCAGGATTAGGCAGTCTGATTTGTCATGCATTTGCGGCATAAAGGACAAGCTGCACACAAATGTTATTCTGCAATAAAGGAAACTAGACAAGCGGGGTTAAGATGTACAATGTGTTTTTCATCCCTCGCTTCTCTCTTTGGTTCTGTTTTAGGCATGTGGAACCATAATCTCTCCCTAATCTAAGCTCTGTGATAAGTCAATCTTACACAATGTTGACTATCTTTGCACTCACTAACTTATCAGCAAATAAATTTAAACATGCTCAGCTATGATTAGGCTAGATAGCTGAACAAGACATTGAAGTACTAGTAGCGGCATTTAGACTTGCGCGTTTTCCGAAGGACTATTTTTTGGAACATGGGGCCTTACCATTTCTTTGTAGAAACTGCTCTCTTTTTCTACTTTTCACTGTTTTTTGTATTTTCTGCTTTTTCACTTCTTCTTCAAACAAACTACAAATGAAAAGGTGCTCACAGGCTAAGCTTATTTTCTATTGTTGTCTTTCTATCCTAATCTAATCTGTACACAACATACATTTAGTGAACTCTTCTTTCCAATGCAACCAGTCAAGTAGATGATCACATGGGGGATTTTGGTTTAGTTTTTTCATGATGCGGAAATAATGAAAAGGCCACTCCCATTTGGTTTGTTTCTGGACAGTAGAGCTTAAGTTTTTTCTCATTCTTGGTAGCAACTTGTTTATGATAGAACCCACTACCCCTACAGATTTCTCAAGGAAAACAACAAATGGATCTGGGAATAATACCTGATCTAGAGGATTTGATACATAGGATTTATTCAGGACTACTCTTTCTTCCACTTGGCTATATTTGGGACCCCCCTGGTAAAACAACTCTTCCTCATGATCACTCGAACTGTCAAACTCATCATGTATTGCAGTGTAGTTTTCTTTCCAAGCTGATGTGTTCTGATTAAGTGGACTGAAAACTGTGTGAAGGTCATCAGGTTGATGAACAAGGATACACTTTGACAGTAAATTATCTTGAAAGGACAGTGTGACAACTCCTATGTGTTTATTAACCTCTACTTCTTCATCTGCAATTTGTAACTCAATGGAACTTGGTGGCTGCAAAGCTGGAGTTAAGGAAGATTCCATGTCCAAAATGATTTCTTCAACTATTTCAGGAAAAGGCTTCTCATTTACAACCTGCTCGAGGATTTCATCATCTTCCTCAAACTCAACATCAAAGCTGAAAAATTGTTGATTTCCAATCATGTGAATGTTATCTCTGATGGGCTGAAGTGAAGTAGAGAAAAGAGTCTGAGACTCTTCACTTACTTCTAAACTCTCAAGGCTCTCCTTATCAGTGTTATAGATGACCTGTAATGGCTGCTCACTTTTCTCAAGTTTATGAAACTGAGCTTCCTCCCGAAAATCAAAAACTGAATCTTTTGCAAAGTTAGCTTCTGTTTGGAAATCATATAAGTCAACATATTGATCAAACATTTGAGAATTATTAACATAAGCAATGTCACTAGCCATGTACATTGGGCTTCCAGATTGCTTTTCTTCAACTTGATTTACAAATCTATTTTCTGACTTATGATATGCAGGATTAACAGGAGAAAGATCAGAGAATTTTTGGTTATTAGTTTCTGCATCTAGTAATAGAAAATGCGTTTCTGATGGTTTGAGAACTTCTTCCTTTTCCATTATCTGCTTGTTTATATCACTTTCATTGTATAAGATAAAAGAATCTAAATTGGAATGAGTGGAATAAATGGGAGTATTGTTTTCCATGACTGCTTTAGGCATGAGGTTATGGGAGGCACCAGGATCTAACATGGCATTATGTAATATCTTGTCCCGTATGTTCAGGCTCACATAGGAAGGAGAAACAGATCTTTCTTGGTATTGACCTTCTATTTTCGGGCCGGATAAGAGCTTGGGTTTGTTTTCAGTTAGATTTAAAGTATCTGCCTCGCTCCCTATGTCAAAAACTTTGAAAATTTGAGATCTATACCTATCTACAGTTATTAGCTCAGTAAGGGGTATGGTAATTTTTATTTTGGAAACTTCCCCTTCAAAACTAAAAGGAGTTTGTAGTTTGGGCAAATTTGTTTCAGCTTTTTCGGACATGACCTTTTCTATGCTCTTAATTTGCTGACTCTGATTCGGGACTTTGTTTGACACCGTTACTTCGGGGGTTTTTGTAGAGGTGCTAAGAGTATCTCAGCTAAGACTTGTTTGAATAGCTTTATCCTTGTTTTGGTCAATTTTCTTGGCCACAATTTTGTTGCTATCCATGGCTTTTTTAGGGATGGTGTCAGAGGTTTTAGCAGTGTCAGGGCTACTCTTCTTGGAGTGGTCTTGGTTTTTTCTGCTTCTAAGGTTATACTGCCTATGAGCTTCTATAATGGCATTCTGAAAATCTATGGCAGGATCTTCGAGATCTTCATAGTCGGTTTCGTCCTGACTTGGGGAGCATAACTTTTGCTCTTCTGTTGTGAGGTAAACCTTACTCTCGTTATCAGAACCTATGAGTTTCCAATGATTTTCATCAATGGGTGCGGTATCCTTATTTTTTTCATCAACATAATTCTCACTGAAGGATGGTCTGATCTGCTGATCATTTCCTCTTGGTTTATTTTGAGACTGATCTTTTCTAAAGCCTTGTTTCTGGTTTTGAGGGTTTAGTTGGTTGTCCCTAGGAGGCACTTTTTCACTCATTTTTTCCCACATCTTTTTCATGGATTTGATCAGGCCATCTATTCTAGGATCTAGGGAAGGAGATGAAGTGGAGACCTTATCTCTATATGGGACTTTTCCTTCTAATCTAGTCCTGGCTCTTTTTTCTGCTAAGTTGGCTTATGTTTTTATGGCTATTTGTTGCATTTCCTCTAGGGTAGGGGGATCTTTGTCTCTCAGATGATATGTCATGTCTGGATCAAAACCTTCGGGGAATTTTGCCAAGATTAAACCAAGTGGGGGTTTCAAGTGAGGCGGGAGGGCGTTATACACACTATTGAACCTAGTGCAGTATGCCTGGACGCTTTCCCCATTTTCCCGTTTTAGGTTGTTATATTCTGACAGGATTTGAATAGGGTTACTTCGGACTTCCCACTTGTTCGTGAAGACTTGGCAGAGTTCTAGGATGTTGTGGATACTGTTTGGAGGCAAGCTTTTAAACCATGTTTTGGGTTCTCCACCCAGGCTTTGGGCGAATATTCTCATTCTGACGGTTTCGTCGTGTACTTCCATGTATTCAAAAGCATCGCTAATCCTACTTACATGCTGTTGAGCTGTGGTGGTGTCTTCTCCGTTAAAGTGTGGGATTTTGTCTTGATATTTATTTGGGAGAGGAGCCAAGGGCGGTGGCAACACCAAAGGTGCGTACTAGGCTGCCATGATTTGGAGCTAATGGATGATTCACAAGATGAGGATTAGTAGGCGGAGATGAGGTGGTTTGAACAGTGGTGGTTTGACCAGGTGTGGCGGATGAACTTGGACTAGTGATCTGGTTTTGAGCAGATCTGGGATGATAGGAGCCAAATTGATAAAGAAGCTGGGAATCAGGGGGAGTAGTGGGTGAAGCTTCTCTAATAGGACTCTGTGGTGGGTCTAGGGTTTCAAGATCGTCAAAGTTTATCTTACTATATGATTTTCTTCTGGGAAGAGTTTGTGACGACTCTAATTCAAAAGGTGAATCAGTTGGGATAGTGAGATGTTTAGGTATAGATCTTGTTTTACGGATAGGTCTACCAGTAGTTGGATGATCAGTTTCGGAAGCTTGCCACAGAATCTTCTCTGGGTCATCTACTATGATAGGGGGATTTGGGTCTGGATGAGCTCTGGTATTGATTCTTCGTGAAGCCAGATTTTAGATCCAGAGTTTAAAGAGAATGGTATTGGTGAATGTTTTGGATGAGTGGTTTCTCTATAGTTCTACTAAGGTGAAGGATGGTCAAAATGAACTAGTGGAGTCACCAGGTGGAACTGGGTTGTTTTTGTGAAGATAGCTATGGTCCACCACCAGTAACTAATCTGGGAATGTTTTTGGATTTTCTGAGTTTATGTGCAGCCTATGATTCAAAGTATCCTAGACTTGTTTCAACACTTCGCTAGGGTGATGAGAACAACAAGAGTTTACTCTAAATGGGTCTATGGGATACTTGCTTGTTTAAGGTATCTTAAAGGACTAAAGAGTTTATAAGAGTTTGCCAAACTGTCATGTACTCAGTGTCCCACCATCTCCCGCTATGTTAGTGAGCGATGGGATAGGTCTATCGGATAGTAGCCTAGAGTTTGGTAAAATAGTAAGGCTTCCTAGAAGTTAGTGGAGTCACCAGGTGGAATATCAGTTGTTATGAGAGGTACTTGTATGGTCCACCACCAATATTGACAAAAACCAATCTAAGGGAGTGTTTTGGGGTTTTTTGAGTTTTATGTGCCTACAAGGTTTGGAAGAGTTTTCTATAACTGACTCATCATTTTTCTAAGATGGTGAAGGAGCTATTTTCTACTCTTCAGGCAATATCTAAATTTACTAAGCTTGATTGATACTTCAAGAGTTACTAAGGTGTACTTAGATTGTCACTAACTCAGAAGGTCCTACTGTGAGTGTCACTATGTTAGTGAGCAGTGGGATAAGTCAATCAGATAGTATTCTTTAAGGTATCTTAAGGTCTAGGGAATCTAAGCTTTTAAACACTCAGGGTCCCACCGTGATCGCCATTATGTTAGGGTCCCGTGATTTGGCCGATTGGATAGCCAAATGACGATGTAACATCAAACCAAGCTTTGGAGCCCAAGTACCTAGCCTTCCTGGACTCAGAGAGGGCTCTCTCTATATGTGTAAAAGATGTCGGTGTGTTTTACTTGCGGTGTTCTGATATTAGGCTAGTTATGAAGTATGTTTTTAGTTTTTTGGTTTTTTAAGTTTGTGAGGGATGAAACTGATCAAATACATAAACTAGATAACAAGATGTAGATAAATTGGGCTATGGGGTCAAACAGATCAAGGAAGCTATGAAGTGATGATGTAAAGCTGCTGTAGGGCCGATTTGATTCACGGTAGAAGGGATCTTTGGGCAAAATGGATTGAATGGACAACAAGTGTTGGAAAAAATACTGAGAGGGGGGGGTGAATCAGTATTTACTGCATAATCAATCTTTTTACTTTTTCATTCCTTAAAACCCATACGCTACTTTCCTTCAGTAAACTGGCGTATATACGCGGATCCCCTTTATGAAACTAGCGTATACACAGAGATCTAGATATGTCATTAAATCTTCACTTCTATTATTCCATCATTCATTCATCAGATGTTTAATAAATAGTAAACATGTGCAGTAATAATAGAATAAACCATCACACAAAGCATCACACATGAACACCAGGATTTTTAGGTGGAAACCCAAATCGGGAGAAAACCACCGCTGCAGTTGCTCAGCCTTCAATATTTTATTATGGAGAAAACATCTTACAACATATGTGCTGGCGCAGACTTGACCAGCACGCAGGCACCCACCTGCGCTCGTTTACCAGCCTCTCCTGGAAGGGAGCTCCAACCCTCTGACTCGTTTACCAGCCTCTCCTGGAAGGGAGCTACGACCCCCCGATCTCGTTTACCAGCCTCACCTGGAAGGGAGCTACAACCCCCTGACTGAAGGCTACAACCCTCAGCACCTCTATGGACCACATTTCATCAATTTTCACACCGGATCCAACAACTTCAATAGAACACCACTTGCAGGCCACATTTCATCATACTTTCAGACTGGACCCTTTCCATACTTTTAAGCACAAACATACATCACCAACAGATACTTATCAACACAGATCAGATAGCAGAAACACAGCAGAACAGATCAGATATTTCATACCCTTTGCTTCAGCAAACCCTATTTTGCATACGCGCTTTCACTTCACTGATGTCGCGTATATACGCGCTTCCGTCCACACAAACCAGCGTATACCTCAGTGTATATTTTATTGCGCATACGCGCTTTCTCTTCGCTGAAGTCGCGTATATACGCGCTTCCTCCGCGGTGAAGTAGCGTATAGATCTTCAATTATTACAGAGCAGCATACTTCATCAGATCAGATATTCAGTTCAGATCTACCCTTTTGCTTCAGACAGATGTTCGCCTAGATGCTCGCCTCATCACAGATCTAAGCCTTCCATAATCATATCTAGCAAATACAAGAGCAATTCAGATCTAGATCCCCTTCTTCATCATTGGTGCATCATACATTCAGATCTATCATTCAAGTGTAACCCTTTCCATTCAGATATACTTCAGAGAGAAGTATTCATTCAAGTTCAGACATCTTGCTCTCACACATATGATTTGCACAATGAAATTCTTCTTCTTATATAGGTTTTCCTTTTTCAATACCATGAGCCCCTTTTTCAATACCATGGGCCAAAACAATACCATGAGCCCAAAACAACCTGGATGGGGTCAATTAGGCGGATCATTACCCAATACCATGGGTCAATACCATGGTGGTTACCCTTGGTTTTGCACTTTTTGAGCGCTTTAGCCCATACGCGACTTGGAACGTTCTTTTCCGCGTGCATACGCGACTTCCCTTAGGCCAATCCGCGTATACAAAGAGACATACTCTTTTCATCATATTTTGAGCACATTCTGAATTCCTTTCTTCATTGCCTTTTGTACACACTGTAGATACATCATATTTTCTTCATCAGGAACATATTCTCTCAAGCACAACTTCATCAAGAGGGTTTCCTTTCAAGTACAACACTCAGCATCATATCATCAACAAACATCATATCACATCAGATTTACGTCATTTACTAAGTCCATCAAGACAGGCATAACTTCATCAGGTGGATTGCCATCAAGGACAACTCATGTCAACAATCGCATGTCTTCATCTTCATTTAGTGGGTTTCCATCAAGGACAACATCCTGCATCATATTTCCAACAATCTCCCCCTTTGGACTTGATGGCAACCACGATGGTGTTTGGTTACCATAGCAGATAGATACCATGTCACTCTCCCAAACATTTGACATCATTATCTTCTCTTCATTCAAACACCATGTTCACTCTCTTCTCTTCATTCAAACACCATGTTCACTCTCCCCCTTTGACATCAAGGGCAAAGGGCGGATCAAAAACCAACACTCTCCCCCTTTTCTCCTCATGCTGAATCTTCAAAACATATTTGTCAATGAAGTACATGACTCTATGAACTTCCTATCACCAAAGACTCATACTTACATCAATTATCCATCCAAGTGGATTTACATAAGAGACTCAACTACCCAACCAAGTGGGTTTACAAATTTGACTCAGCTACCCAACCAAGTGGGTTTACAACATTTGAATCAGCTACCCAACCAAGTGGGTTTACAAAATTGACAAGTCCTTACATGACTGAATATTACAAATTTACAACATGGGTCTCCACATGACCTTTTCATCAAAAATGACTTTTCATAACCAATACCAAAAAGACCTCAAGAGAGATCATATATCAGAACCACCATAATGCCAGCAGTGCATTATACTCAGCAAAACTAATGCTCCCCCTGAATCTGTGCAACCAAGCAATCTTTCCAAATGACTAAGGCTCCCCCTTAGTTTGTGCATCCTAAAAACTTCCACCAACAAATCATCAAGGCATCTTCATCAAAACATTAGAAACAGAATTATGAGAACTGGAACACCACCAGAGATACCAAACAGTATCAGAGATACCAAACATCATTGCAGCTGCGCTGAAGAGAGCTGAACCAACCAAAAATTGTCAGCAACCAACCATACGCGGTTTTCTGTGCAGGAACTCGCGTATATACGCGACTGTGTTTCAGGAAACCCGCGTATCCCAAGAAATCTTCTAAATTTCAACTAGATCTGATTCTTTGTAAGGTAAAGACATTGTTCAGCTTCTTTCTGAGACATTTGAGTGCTTCCCTAGACTACAGATAGATAGAACGTTGTAGTTGTGTCTTCAAGCGTCATCCAACGGTTGTGGCATCAGTACAATCAAGCCTTCAGATTCTTTGCAGCATCAATACACTCTTTCCAAGAGAGATTCTCATATCAGAACAACATCTTCACATAGGTGTCAAGCAATCATCCACGTGGTCCAACATCACCATGATCTTCAAGATTTAACATGAAGTAACATATGTAGGCAAAAGATCTCTCAACCATAGTAACACACTCTGCATGATTTATTTATGAATCAAATGACATCCAACTCATCCATGTGTGAGTACAAAGGATACTTATCAGCAACCAGGGCTCAAAAACTCATCATAATAAATCATGTACCAAGTCATCATCATTTGAGCATGAGTATCACAAAAACCAAAGAACAAGCAGTCATATTGCCAATAATGCAATCATTAGTATTCAACCTGCTGCTCCCCCTAAACCAATGCTCTTCCTTAGCTTGCAATCTGAAGCACCTTCAACAACACGTCATCAGCAACAATCTCTGCATGATCTGTCCTCATCTCTGAACTATAAGACTTTCATCTCAACAATGAATGCTCTTCATCATAAAGCAACCAGGCTTCATCCATAATCTTCAACACAAGAACCCATGCATCATTTCATTATCATGAGTATAACTAGAGTGATGCTAACAGTGCAATCATCAGCAGTCAGACTGATGCTCCCCCTGGACCTCTGCTTCAGATCTTCAGCTATCAGATAAATTTTCTTATCATCAATGCATACGCGACTGCGTCTTCTGGAACTCGCGTGTATACGCGACTTTAGTTAATGGAACATGCGTATGGAAAGTGAAGCATAGAAAATTTCCATCTTCCTTCATTTCTTCTGCTATTTTACCTTCTGTTCCTGTCTTTTCTTCACACCAGATGCACTGTCAGAAATACATATAACCAGAATAATCAAATCAAACATGAGAGACATCATACATTGCTCCCCCTGTGACAATACATTACTAATTCTCATAATGTATCTCACATCATTCCTGCAGTCAATCAGAGAAGTAAGCTTCAGAAGCAGATGACTACAGTAGGGTCTGAATTCCCTACGTTTCTGATCGGTCCTCCTTCTTTTTCCAAATTTGCTTGAGCTTTCCAACAGTGTGCTGAAAATTGTCCACTTTCCCAGATCTGTTCATCCTGCATTCTTTTTATACATGTCCATACTTATTACAAACATAACATCTCATGTGGCCAGAGAAATAAACATAAGAATCATAATGAGTATTTCTATTCTTCCTCCTTTTACAATCAGCTGCTTTATGTCCATACTTGTTACATGAAAAACAATATCCCCTGAAGAAGCTAGAGTACCTTTCTGAGTAGAACTTGTTTGTTTGTGGCTGAAATGATCTGCTCCTGCAATTTACTGCATCATGCCCATAATTATGACATTTAAAACATTCAACGTTCTTGACTGAATTCCTTTGAGAATTTATGATTGTTGGTTGATCTTTTGTTTCTTTCAACACATCAGGTTTTGCATTGAGATCTTCTGAATTTTTGGCACTTCCTTGTGAGCTAGATTCTCCTTTAACAGTTTCATGGAAACCAAGACCATGTTTGATAGCAGGAGACCTTTGATTACTCAGAATATTGTCCATAATATTAGTACTATCATGAAACCTCAACAGTTTTACCTTTTCTTCCAATTTACCTTTGAGAATGTTTACCTCAACCTCCAAGGCTTGACATTGCTTTGTCATGCTTTCTTCTTTTCTTCTTCCATCTTCAACTTGATCCTTTAGATTTAAGATTTCTTCTTTCAGCCAATTTTCGTTTTCTTCACATGTTTGTTCCAGCTCTTCATTCTTCTTATTTGATTTTTCCAGATCTTCTTTGAGAGAGATAATTTCTGCTTCAAGGCCTTCTTTTTCAAAGGATTGTAGAGGTTCCTCATTCTCCTTACTTGATGCTTCTAGCTTTGTTTGCAGAAAGATGATAGCAGCTTCAAGTCCTTCATTCTTCTTGCCTGATTTTTCAAGATCTGCTTCTAGATCTTTAATTCGATTGGATGCATAAGTATGAAACCTTTGGTACTTGTCCATCTGTTCATTCAGCATTTCTATTTGATCTTTCATTTGTGAGATCATCTCTTTATAGATAGTTTCTTGCTTATTGTATGAACTTTGTAGTTCTTCTTCTTTAATCTTGAGAGCTTCTTCTAGATCCACAACTTTACTTTCACTATCTTTACTATTGTTTGCACAAAGAAGAGTATTACAAGTGGCCTTCTCCCTTTTCTTCTTTGCCATGAGTGCTTGTAGATCTTCGTCAGAATCTGTTTCATCTTCTTCAATTTTTGCTATACATGATTTCTGAGGCATCTCCTTTCCTCGAGTAACCTTCTTCTTTTGCTTCTTAGCCATGAGCACTTTCAGATCTTGGTCAGAATCTTCTTCATCTTCACTGGACACTTCATCATCATCTTCTTTTGCATAATAACTCTTTCTCTTCTCAAATTGTTTCCCTTTACCATGCTTTTCTCTATAAGGACATTTAGCAGCATAATGACCAACTTTTCCACACTCAAAACATTTGAATGGAAGCTTACCTTTGAATCTTCCAGTACCTAGTTGGAGCTTTCTTACGAAATTCGCTTCTTCTTCATCGGATATATAGCTGGATTCTTTGACAACTTCCTTTTCCTTTCCCTTTGTAGATGTCTTAAAAGCAGCTTCTCTTACTTGAGAAGGGCCTCCTTGTCTCATTTCAAAAGCAGTCAGAGTACCATGTAATTGAACAATAGTAAGAGTTTGCAAATCTTGTCTTTCTTCAATAGCAGAAACTTTAGAGTCAAATTTTGAAGTCAAAGATCTCAAGACCTTTTCCACCAGAGTAGTATCAGCCATGGTTTCACCCAAATTTCTCATCCGATTTCTCGTGATGGCTGCTCGTTGGAAAGCTCTCTGTGTCTGCTTTCCGACGCAAGTGAAATCACCTCAATCTGATCTCTGAAAGTCCCTCAAAACTGTACCTGTGTGCAAAAACCCAGAAAATAGCAGATTGCTGATATGGCGGGCAGAATGTGCAAAATGAGGCTGTTTTTCGCCAATTTGAGGGGGCGAATGATCTTCAAATGCCCTGAAAATCGCTGGAGAGCTGCTCATGGAATTATGGCATCCAACGGTATCATCCTCCTCCCTTGAAAAATCCTCAAACTGAAATGGCGCATTTATGAGTTTTTGGCCAAAAACCCAAAAAATGCCAAAAAACAAAAAGTTTCCGAAACAGGCCCAAAATTGGCATGCATGACCCTCAAGGGTCCATAGAAACATGCTCCGAAGCTAAAGCCAAAATATCAAGGGATGATATGCTTTTTGCTTCCTTCCGTGCTAGGCGCCTCTCCTTCAATTTCTTCAATTTCTCTTGTGCTACCTTTAATTTTCGCCTGGCAAACTGATTTAGCTTCTGAAAGTGAAGAGTCCTCTTTCTCTGCAGCTCAAGATCCCTATTTTCCTTCTCAAGCTTTAATTCCAAATGCTGGTTAGCTCTCTCAAGCCATGCTTCCTTGTTTTCCTCAATTTCCTGCTCAAAGAGGGCAGTGAGAGGAAAATCTTCGAATTGAGCTTGTTCTTCTGCTCTCTGTTTCTCCAAGGCTCTTCTAAGCCCGATGGTCCTAGGCCTCTTTCGCCTAGGCTGGTCTTCCTCCTCTTCATCATCAAACTCGCCAATGAGCTCTTCAATTCTTACTTGCGCTTTTTCTGCCTCTTTCTTATACTTGATCGCCCTTGCCTCATGAATGGCTGCATGATACTTCATTTGTTTGTTTTCAACCTCCAAGAAGTGGTTGAAATTCCTCGCCCTTTGAAGGTCTTCTTGTAACACCTCAATTTGCCCTTCTTTGTGAATGAGGAGGTTTTCAAGGATGCGAGCCTCGTTATCACTGTCATCGCTTGGGATAGGGATGACAACCGATTTATCTCCATGCTTGGCACTTTCTCCAACTATGCTTTTGCCTTTGAAGGCCAATCTGGCGCTTTTTCTCCTCGGCAAGCTAGAAGTTGTCTTTTTGGGCAATTTCCTCTTTCTAGGAACAGTTTTGGTCACTGTCAAGGTGGCAGCTTCAGCTTGCTGTCCTTCCTCAACATCCTGTCCAGTTTGTGGCTCAAAAGGTGCTTCAATTGTTTGCCCAACTTGCTGCTCCCCTCAAACATCGTCCGCCGCCGTTCCTCTTCCTATACTTGCCGCTTTTCATCAACCTCTGCCCCGCCGCCGCCCTCAACCCCACCGTCGTTCACCGCCTTCTAGCGTCCATTGCCTTCTAGCCGCCGTCCCTCTTCTCGCACTTGCCGCCGTTCATCAACCTCTAGCCGGCCGCCGTCCCTCAATCTCTAGTTGCCGCCGTTCAACGCTTGCCGTCGTCCTCTCCCCGTACCGTCGTTCACCGCCTTCTTTTCTCCCCCCGTGGTTCGTCGCTCTTCTCCTTGCAGACTTGGTCGCTGCCTGTCATTTTGGAGTTTTTTAGGTGTAGCCACTAGACAAAGGCACCGGGCGACAAGGTTCTTTGTAGTAGGAGACACATGAACAGGAGGGACAGTGGCGAAATCTGCATGGCTAATGAATGAATCCCATGAAACCCATTTTTTCTCCAGCTGGTGTAAGAAGATAATCTTGATCAAGGAATGATGAAAGAGAGAAGGGATTTGCCGAGGTGGAGCTTTCTTTTGGATAGTAGAAGCCATTTTCTCTATGCTTTTGGACAAAAAGTATGGAAGGTTTAGTTGCCTGCTTCTGGTAAAATGCATCAACAAGCGGACATGATAGGCATAAATTTGGTTAAACCTCCCTTCACAAGTGAAATACCTCATTATGGCTTTTATCAGTTTTATCAGCTGGGAGTAGATGAAGCCAAGAAGATAGGAGAAGGGGAAAATAGCAGTGATGGTTTCCCTATGTTCAGGCTTGATGAAAGGTTTATAAGCCTCCAGATCAAGATGCGCTTGTTTAAACCACTTTTCACCATGATACGGGATCATGGTAGCCTTGGATACATACCTTGGGGAGATTTTGAAGTCAAGACCTGCTAACTGGAAGTGTTTGTCCTTGAATCTCAAAGCGCACAAATGGGTGAAGCAGGAAACTCTTGGCTCTCTCCTATTTCCATGGCAGAAATCGAAGATGCACTTACCATGGAAATTGAAAAGCACCGATGGGTGAGCATTGATTTCTTCTATGGAGATAGGCTTCCAGGTCTTCTTATGTGGACCGCTCTTGTGATCTCGCTTTGGAGGCATTCTGACTTGAACAAGCTTTGGAAGAGGAAAACTGCCTTTATTGTAAGAAACTGCTCTGCTGGATTGAGACTAGTTACTTGACTATTTAGACAGATTAGACAATGTGGTTTGGATGAAATGCAACAATTTTTCTTTGAATAAACCACCTCTGTACTTCTTAAAAAAAAACGGCCCTCCAACTCTGGATGCACTTCAGCCAGGAAAACTTTTTAACAATGGTACCATGTGTAAAAGATGGGATAACTGCTTTGTAGATTCCCTGTGCACAGTTTTGAACAATCACCCCTCTTGTGAATTTGTTAGAGGTCAACCTACACCGGTATTTCCGTGTCTTCAAAACAAAACTTAAATATTAAACCCCGCTCTTCAAAGTCATTTACTCGAAAATACCTTCCATTAACAGATTTCTATAAAAGAGACCATACAGTGGAAAAGATAGGAGACTTTTGGTTAGGTGAAATATTAGCACACCGTGTTTAGGAAAACCCCTTTCACTTGTGAATTTTGAGAAATCAATCACCACCTTTGTACCTCTGGCTTCAATGTTAAATTCGATCATCAACAACCCTGCCTTCTAGAAAATGGCCCTGTTCACCCTTAGAACCTCTCTGTCAACAACTTTTCACAATGATACAATGTAGTAAAAAGAAAAAGCAGACCTAGGTTGGGCGTAAAATCAGTGCACAGTGGTTTAGAAAACACACTCTTTGCTTGTGAGTTTAAGAGATACACCAACACATCTATACCTCTGTCTCCAATATTAACTTCAATCACTAATAACTCTGCTTTTTAGAAAATGGCCCTATTTACTTGCGAAGTTTTAAGAAATCAAACACCACTTTTGTACTTCTGCCTTCAATGTCAAAATGCAACCATCAACAGCCTCTGCCCTTCAATATGCTGTTCACCTTTGGAAACTCTTTGTTAACAAATTCACAGTGGGAGAATACAGTGAATGAAAGGCAATCTGCTTTAAGTAGTGTGCTGTGAGAAAATGCCAATGATTACTCTGTTTTATGAAGTCTTAGATGTCAACCCATACACAAAAACTCCTTGTTCAAGGAGGCTTTCAAACATTTAACAATTTCTGTCCTGTACAGGTGTGCCCACTCTCTACTGTTTGCATATGTAAAATCAACCCTTAGTTTTTAACCAGTCAATACACGGTTTTGGAGCAAAGATTGACAGGGTTTTTAGAAGACTGTAAAGCTTTTAGACAGAGGTTATAGGAGTTTTATCTGGTTAAAAAAATCAATGGTCCCTCATGAATGTAGCTTTCTGGTGATATGGTTAAAACCTCTGCTAGGATGAATAACACTTGCAAAATAGGTTTTGAACAATCATAAAACAGTCAATCAACAGTCTTCCCCTGTAGCCTCGAGGTGGCTTTGAACAACACGGCAAAAGGTGTGAGAAATACCTCTAAGATTGATGAAAACCCTTATGTCGAGCCGGGGTAACACCAGGGATCTTCAGAAGCTGCGCGGCACTCTTTGCAGTCAGCACGTCGCGCAGAAATCCCCGTGGGTGGCCCTGCCGGCCCACTCGCCGCGTCGGCGCTTTCCGTCAGACAGCGCGTTGCGCCAATGCACAGCGCGCCGCGCCCGGCAACCCGTGGCCCATGGGCTCCACCACCAGCACGCCGCGCGCTTTTTCTCGCTGGCAACCTCTGAATTTTCGACCAGACTTCTTGCCTTGGTGCTAGGGAGACCGGATTTTGACTCTAGTTTTTTGAAAGTGAATTTCCACTCTCACATTTCAACCTTATATCGTTTTTCAAAAAAACACTCTCAACGGTCATTCTATTTTAAAAGGTAAAATAGAACTGTGGTTTGGTTTTCTCTGCGGAGTTTTTGTTTTTGAAAAACCTTTGATTCTTTTAACTTTGGTACGTTCAAAACTTGCTTTGGAGAGTTGCCATTCATTTGACCACATGTAGATCACGGACCTTAGCACAGGTGTGAGGTGGAGAACCTCCGGCTTTGTTCTTTGGGGGACCTTTCATCACTAACCTTTAGACCCTAAAACAAATCTCCATAATCTTGGGGCTATTTTTGCCACTGTGTTTAATGGTACAGGTACCAGTGGCTCCATCCTTTATGACCTGCAATGTTCTCCAAAGAGGGGCATTATTTTACTATAATCCTCTGCTTGACAACTCATTATGCCACATCTCTGCCACTGTTTATTTAATACTATATCTTTGTGCTAAGTCTGCCCTTTGGAATGATGACAACCGTGTTTGTTTTAAGACATATAAACAGTGGCAACTCATCAAAACCACCTCTTCTGCCTATTCATAAGATTGTATACCCATTTGCCTCCTCCATCTGAAAAGACAAGCTTGTAAAATATGAAAACAGGGCTTTTTGATACTCAGTCATTATTTTTTCTTTGATCAGTGTGTTAACCCCTTTTTGTCAATAGAACCATTTCATAACTGGACTATGCTCACTGTTTTCCTCTCTTGGCGATTTTTAGCAAGGAAGGGCCATTCATAATGCGCCAGAAACATTTGAAAGCTTTGAACACCTATTTCTTGAAAAGCGCTTCTTTGGATCCTTGGCATGTGATATTGTTTCATTGCTTGAACCTTTCCCTCAAGAAAAAGTCTTCTTTTTGGTATCAATGGCACACATATATTCAATATTTTCTCTTTTCATCGTTATGCTATCTACGTATAGTTTCGTGAGGGAAAACAAAACTCGCACCATAAACAAGAATACCTACCTCGTGCAATGACTCCTTTATTCCATTTCTTTCGTGTCCTTTCTCATGCACTTTTTTTAGACCCACTGGCTAACAACTCCGCAATGACTTTGGCTATCCTGCTCGTATATGGAGGAGGTTTTCTATCAGTAAAAGTATCCGAAGGCTTTTTGACAACTCGTTTTGACAATAAAATGCCTTTCTCCGAATGTGATGGTAAGTAAAACCACTTCGAAAACACCAATCTTAGCATTCCGATTGCACATCACCGTGTTTTAGAAGAAACCCAAGCACAAAGGACAATCGTTCGCATCGTCTAGGTGACTGAGATATTTATCATTTGGCTTGGTCATCTCATGACAGATTACTTGACAAATAACCTTTGTGACTTATGAAGGTCAGTGCTTTTTTTTTTTTTGAAAAACCAAGGACTTTCCCCCTGCCTGTGTGATGGAATTTTGTTGTCAGTATCTATTCTACTTGATCTAGTGGATAAGCAGGGTACTTATGATTTGGAATTTTCACCAATGACATGCCTTTCTTCATTTCAACAATTTACATGATTTGAAAGCTTGAGATGACCTCCTTTATCAGACCAGACTCTTTTTCCTAGCATATTCCAAACTGCTCTCAAGTAGTGACCATCACTCAAAATCATAAAACCTGGAGACATTGTTCCATTGTTTCAGTAAAGGCAAACCTGGACTTTTGCAACCTTCTAAGTCAATACTGGCCCGCGCCCTCTGCTTATGGATGAAGGAGGCGCCCTAACCCTCTACTTGTGAATGAAGGAGGTTCTGGGCCTTGACAATTTACCAGTTTTCTGAGACAGTGGTGACCTTTTCTTACTGTGATTTTCATGCTGGAAAGAGCTGTAAGGTCCTGATGAGTGACTTTTGTTTTGCAACTTCATCTCAGGCTCATAATACATTCAGAAGCAGCTGTTCCTCTAACTGTAAAACTCAAACATTTACTCCATGAGATGAAATTATATTTCCTGCCTTTGTAGAACCATAGAACACTGTGAAAAACGTAATAGTCAGCTTGAGATTGGGTTTACAAGGTCGAGATCTAGGGGGTGTGAGTGGCGACTTAGGCTTTGTTTTCCAATTTCATTGCGTGCGCAAGAGGTCACCATGGCGGTGTCCGTAGCGTATGGAGGCTTTTTGGCTTTTTGGTGATTGCCAAGGGTGAAATTTCCTAAAGCGCCACTTCCTAACATAGGGGAGAGTTTTGAAATAGATGTGGATTTGCCTTTTAAAGCTGATGGGCATATCAAGAAGGTTGAAGCTAGATAGGATAGTGACAATGAGGTTTTGATTTCGCTCGTGTGACCCATTATAGAAGAGCGAAAAAAGTTTTGGGAGGGTTTTCTGGATGACATATTGACATAAGGAAATCAGTTTCTAGAAAACTCAGCTGAAGATATAGTCATCACCAACATGTAAAAAATACTGATGGCTAACACCACCCTCGCGCTAAATAGCAGGTTTGTTTGGCTTACATTTAATTTCTTTCAAACTCATCATCGTTTTTTTAAAATCAACGCAGAGGTTGTTGACACTGTTGTGGACTGTAAGTGCGGATTTGTTGGGATATAGGCAGATTTCTTGGGATTTCTGGTTTTTATGGGTTTAATGAATATTCATTTAAAAATAAAAAACCCGTATATTGCAAATGTATTGAATACCTACCCATGCTGATCATAGCCAACAGCCATCTCCACAAATAGAATTTTTATGGACTGAGCTTGAATCTGAGGATGTGCATCTGTCTCTACTCTTTTCTCACTAGCAATTGCAGCTCTCACCAATTTAGGACTGACAGAATCGACAATTTTCAAAGCCTGATTACCAACGGAGTGCAATGCGCTATGATAAATTCCTTAGAGGAAGTGTGGACTTCTTATGCGTCTAAGAAAATGATAAATATGCTCTCTACGCAAGTGAAATAACTTTGACTGGAGAATTATCAATATGCTCGAAAGCTCGAATATGTGCTCGGAACAGTTTTTTTTTTAATTGATGTTTATTGGTTTGCGTTTATTCATTGATTGTGAGGCATCGAACAATATTCATTATCGATTTGTGCATATGCATCTATCACTGCTATCGACGACTATTTGGCATGGCTGTTATTACCTTTCAAAATTTCAATTTTTCTCACGTGAAAATCATCCCACATGATGAATGAAACCCTTTGGAGATGTGATAAAATGATGATGAGATTATAAACCCTAATGTTTGAGATTTTAACACGTGAGCTTATTGATTCTTTCCTCAATTTCATTTGGTTTGTTCCTTGGATGCATTTGGAGTTTATTTGATAATTGAATGAGTTAGTTTTTTTTTTTTTTTTAAACTAAAATCTAAAAAATGAATTTGAATCCTATTTCTAAAAAATGGTTAGTTTTCAAAAGAATTTTTTTTAATAATAATAATATATATCATTTTTAATAATAATATATATATATTATTATTATGTGAATTTTTTTTTTAAACTAAAACTTAAAAAGACTAAGTTTTATCTAAAATGTTTTTATTTATTTTTATTTATTTTTATTTTTATTTTTTATGATTTTTCGCTCATTTACAAAATTCTTTATTGTCATATTGCAAATCAATTTTGCAGCAAAAGTATTTTTATTTGAAATAAATTGATAGCTTTTCTGATCTTCCTGATCGCACGTAGCGCAAGAAGAGAGCATACTAATCTCTTGATTTATTTTTATTTATGCAGGTTAGCGTCGGTGGATAGACATAATTAAAATTTGCAACAAAACCTTGCATTATCTACACTCTTTCTGCAATGTCACGGGGGCGTTTAGACTCTCGGAAGACAAGGCTTTCTGATAATCAAGCTCCTGGCTCACCCGTGATACAAAAACAAGACATAGAGATGCAAAAATGTGTCACTAAATTTATTCATGATGATTTTTTTTTTTGAAAATAAAACTAAAAACTTCTAATGATAACGACTTCTAATGACTTCTAATGAGATCTCATTTTTATTTTTCTAATCTATTCTACATTAACTTGAAACATGTTTTATTTTCTAAGTAAAAGAATGCTTCCAATGAAGCCATCTACGGACTAAAAATTCGAACATGCTCACATCAAGATTTAAAAATTTTACATTATGTTTTACAAGTATGTGAGAATCCTGTCTTAGAGTTGGCTCAAGGTTATTGTCCTTGCTCTCCAAGAAGTACATGTTCAACATTGTCAAATTCATCATCCGTAGATGGATTAGTGAGAAATGGGGGGTTTAAAATAAAAACTGAATTAACTATGTGCAAAAATAAAAATGCTCCAAACTTTGAACTCCTTTATGAACCTGCTGTCACCAAGTTCCACAAATTAGCCCATTAAAAAGAAATGCATAAAATAAATACTAAATCCTTCTTGTTGCACTTCCCCGGCAACGGCGCCTAAATGTTTGGCTCCAATTGACGATGTCAATTAGAGTTTAATTTAATGTCAACCCGGGAAGGTAAACTTAGAAGTGCTTATCTAAAATATATAGATCTAGAAAGATTCCTAATCTGTCCAAGATCTTGAAGTTCCCTTACAAGAACATATTCATCAAGATCTCTTTCAACAACTAATAAAACCTAGATCTAACAATTGTCAAGATCGTAAGGTTCTCTTACAGAACACTTGAATTTTAAGATCTCCTCCAATATTATAACATTTAGCAAAACTTAAAAGCTGAAATGAAACAAACCTAAATCTAATAATTGTATGAGGTCTTACGATTCTCTTACAAGAACACTTTCAAATGAGACTCTTCCAATATTAGAACATTTAACAAAACTTAAAAGTTGAAATCAAACAAAAACATAAATTAAGTTATACCTAAAATAAACAAATAAGCATGCAAGTGAGGCCATGGGGGCCCTCCATAACTCCACAAGCACACCACTTCAATGGAGACTCAGATGTAGAGGCAAAATCGAAGTATGAATCCTTTATTTGAAAATCTCCATTACAAACCAACTCTAAGGTTACAACTCTAAGCTTCTAAGATTACATACTCCAAAATTCTAAGATTACAAAACTTCAAGATTACAAAAACTAAGATTACATATGGAGGAGATTGTACTCCTATTTATACAATGAGATGAGTAACAAACTCATAATGATCATCCACTAATCTCTCTTTTAGTTCCATACATCTCTCAACCATCTAGACACATAACCCCTTTTGTCCTTGATCTTCTCCATGAGGTTTATCTTCTCAAATTCGAATTTGATCATCCAAGGCCACATAAAGGTGTCTTGGAAGCTTCCTTGGCACCTACACATGTCACAAAAACAACCCACTTTCCATATATAATGTAAAATATATTATTTTCTAATATTTAATCAAGAATTTCTCTCAAAAATGCTTAAAAATAAATAATATTTGGAAATTATAAATTGGACCCATTAATGGTGAATAATAGGGAAAATTAAGTGACATGGTGGTGAATAATGGGTGATAAAATGGAAGCATAGGTGAAAAATGTATGGTAATGAGTGACATTTTGAAACCCAAACAGTAATGGTTTGGTAAAGTTGTCAGCAATTTATTCCTTTGTGCGAACATATTCAAGCTTGATATTCTTCTCGGTGACCTTCTCTCTAATGAAATGATATTTGATTAGAATGTTCTTTGTTTTGGAATGCATCACAGGATTCTTGGAGATACTTATGGCACTGGTGTTATCACAAAATATGGGTATAGGCTCATCAAACATGACTTTAATATCTTGAAAATTTTACTACATCCAGAGAACTTGAGTATAACAAGTTGCTGCCTCGATATATTCTACTTTCGATGTGGATAACAAGATTGAATACTTCTTTTTATTTAACCATGAAACAAGGCAACCACCTAGATAGATTGCTGCTCCACTGGTACTCTTTTGATCATCCATACTTCCTACCCAGTTTGCATCTGTATAAGCTTGGATAACTAGATTATTTCCTTTGGGATGCCATAAACCATATTTTTGTGTTCCCTTAAGATATCAGAGAATTATTTTGAGGGCCATAATATGAGATTCTTTTGGTGTTTCTTGGAATATTTCTACTTTTCCAATTGCATGCATTACGTCTGGCCGAGAAGCTGTCACATATAAAAGATTTCCAATCATAGATTTATACAACCTATGGTCCACATCCTTTGAAAAATCATCTAAACTTAACTTGCAACATGTTACCATTGGGGTAAGGACATGCTTGCAATCTTCCATCTTGAATTTCTTGAGCGTTTCCTTGAGGTACTTGGTTTGATATATAAATATTCCTTTATCGTAATATTCCAAAATAGGAAAAACAAGAATATTGAACATAAATCTGGAAATTGCAGTAAATATCAATACATAAAAACATGAGCATAACATTGAGCCATTTTATTATATATAATATCATAAATGAATTACACGATCTAGAGGAAAAAGACACTCAAGCTAGGCAAAAAAAGCCTGAAATGGCCCAATACACCAAGATATGAAAAATTATTTCTATACAAAATGTCGAAAGGCTATGACTGCACAGTCCTATAGAGAATTATTATAGCTGGAAACTAATAATACAGAGATCTGATGATAGGGTGCTCAGAAAATGTGGGGATCAGAGATCTGGGATTTCTAGCACAATTCCAAGATAACCCAGAAGGGGTTCCTTGAAATACTCAAGATGGAAAATGTAGCCCTAGAGCTGAATTATGCACTGCAACTGAGTAAATACTGGGAGGTGGCTGATATGATGTGAAAATATCTTATACTCCTCCCCACTGATCCTCCTAATGAAGGGTTTCTCCCCTCACTGGAAAATAAGCTCAAGAATTTGGGTTCTCAACCCTCCACTGCAACTGCACTCCTGATTTGTGCAATTCCTGAAGGAGACTACACTGTTGAAGGTGTCTAAAGATTGGCCTGATGTCGGATGGTGAAATTTAGCTCAAAGGAACCTCTCCTGAGTGGGCACTCGAAGTCCCCTGAGGATGAGGTTGGTATTTCCGCCAGGAAACACCCTTGTGCTAAACAGCATAGCAAACTCCGCTAAAGAGTTGAAGCGTGCAGAAATTCATAAAAGACCAAAACTAAACAATATTCAGAATGTTTTCCTTGGCTTCCATCCCCTTCCTTATATGCATTGAGAGCATCCTCTCCCTTGGTTCCACTCAATAATGATGCTACTCTCATGGAGACTCCCTCCCATTATGACTGCATTGTCCTCCAATATCTCTCCACTACCTCCATGACTGGTTGTTTATTTGGTCAATATTGACCCCATCTACATGCATTGACACCCATTCACACCGAGGAGAGCTTTATTCAACTAGATACACTTACCCACTTCACACTAGAAGTGGTTTTATTCCTACTAAGGATATTTATGGGTCCCCCTACCCTCTTATTCCTTTATTTTATTTAACAAAAACAAAAAATTAATATTACAACTAGCTAAAAGCTAATTAGGAATATTACAATCCTCCCCTCACAATTGTTGCTTCTCTTCAAGCAACTACAAGGATGGATGCTACACAATCTCCTCTCCTTCCCATGTTGACCCTCATCTGGAATATTTCTCCACTGAATCATATATTCTCCAATTAACATGTTACTTAGCTGCCCCTCCCAAGTGTCCAAGTTAGCCTTTGGTGATAAAACCAAATGGCTCACATCATAAAGAGGTGGGAGTTCCATGGTGGCAACTACATATTGTCCAATAGCCTTTTTTAGGCATGAGATATGATAAATGTTGGGGATATTACTCTCAATGGGGAGCTCCAACCTATATTCTACTCCCCCAACAAGATGGACCATCCTGTTTGGCCCAAAGAAAAACTTCTGAGCCCCATTATTCTTCAATGTAGATGGTTTGAATGGCTGAAAATGGAGATAGACTAAATGGTCCCCCACAAGATGTCTCTCAACCCACCCATGACCTATACATAATTGATGTTGATCTTGGGCTATAGTAATGTTGTCCTTAAGAGTCTAGAATACATCCTGGCTCTCTTGGATCCAATCTAGGATTCTAGGAGCCTTACTTGCTCCAACCATCCTATCAATAACTGAAAGAGCATCATCACCATATGGAACCAAAAATGGAGACACATTGAATGCCATATGAAATGTCAGATGATAACAATAGTCCCTCAAGTGGAACCAGCACAGCTCTGCTCCTTGCTGCCTCGAAACATAGTTTGGAAAGTAGCTTCCCAGCCACTTTTTTACTGCCCCTATCTGCCCATATGCCTGGGGATAATAACTGATACTTGGTGTCAACTGGGTGCATCCCAAACAGAATAACACCTTCCCAAATCCATCCAGGAGCTGGCTATCTCTCGCACTAACTATGATCTTAGGAAGACCATGAAGCCCAAGGAGAAGCTTTCCATCTTGTAGAGTAGTGCATTGTAAATAAATGGAAAATGAATGTACATACTTTTTTAGCTGACCAATTATTATAAAAATACAATCCTTACCATGTATTGTTGGAAAAATGGTGATGAAGTCCATAGAAGGGCTCTCCCATCTCCCTCCCAAAAAAGGAAGTGACTGTAACAAACTTTCATGATTATTCTTTTCTTCCTCATTATTTAGGAAAACTATGCACTTCCTGATATGCTGGAGCGCATCCTCCTTGAGACCCTCCATGAGAATCTCTCCCTAATGGCCTGATATGTCTTAATGAAACTGTTAGCACCCTGTAATTAGCAAGATTGGTGAAATTCCAACTGCAGGGAAAACATTATTTCAACCACTTTGGGATTCTAGGATCTAGCCCTCCTGAATCCGGAGAGGGATCTCTCCAATAAGTGCAAATATTGGATTTGTCTTTGAAGTTTTGGTTAATGATATTGGCTAGTTATGAAGGCCGAGGGTTTGTTTTGTTTTTTGGATGGTTGAGCGTGATTACTATTTGAGGTGGAGAGTCCTAAATGTAAAGAGTTTCAAAGGCGAGAAGTTGCAAGAAAATAGAACAAGCTTTGGCCAGAAAGATAGATAATTGCAGGTTTTAGTCCATTGGGCTATGGAGTCATAATAGGGTTTAATTGAAAAAGCAAGGGGAAAGAGTGGTCCATGGGGCAAGTCATATATGTCTAAGGATCTCTTTGAAGTTTTATTTATGGAATGGAGTGACATAAAAAGAAGGGGAATTAAATAGATGAAGAACAAAGAGTAGCCTAAGATCTGGTAAGTACTTTGAAACTAGCCAGCCTTTGACAAACACTTAAGAAAAACATAAAAGTAATCTACGATCTGGTAAGTACTTTGAAACTAGCCAGCCTTTGATCCAATTTCAATAGAAAACATATAAAAATAGAGGGAAACACAAATGATAACAAAGGATGGTCTAAGATCTGGTAAGTACTTCTAAATTAGCCAACTTTTAACACATTCCAAGGGAAACATTCAGACAATCTTTGGGGATAAAACTAGGACCAGGGCACACCATATCTTCCTTAGTTCCTCTCTACTTAACATGAAATGAAAGCAACATCCAAGAACAATATCCAGCTAAAAAAATAAGACGAGGGAACGCCAACATTCCTATGCTTAAACTGAATTAAATCATTCCTAAATAACACAAATTGGAAGAAAACATTCAGATAAAGATTTTCAGTCAGAGAAGGGTACTGATATACAGTAGGTCCTAACTCTATGCATGTTGTTCTTTATAAGAGAATATGAACACAGTGAAAACAGAAACAAAATAACAAGTCACAATGAGAAAAACATCACCGTCAACATAGACCAGGATCCCATAAATCAACTTGTATTGATGATCCAAACCAGTTACAACTATAAATCCAATGCTTTAGTTTAGAAATCATCTGCACTTCCCAGACTAACTTATCTATCACAAGCAGATCTCCAAGAGTCAGTGAACACTATTTACAAGTAGAAGTCTCAAGCTCAATTACATTTCAGTGTTCAGTAGCTAACTCAACCAACCCCTCTCTCATCTTCTGCAGTAGTATTTATAGAAGAATGAGGAGGTGAGATCTGATAAAATATCTCTAAAAATAATTAATACAGACTTAATGGCTTCTCGGTCTCTGGGGGGCTCAATGAAGAAGCTTACATAGGTGTCCTCTGTATTAAATAATTTACATTAAGATTTAAGCTCGGTGGGAGCTTTTCTTTACTTTTGAGGCTCTGTGTAGTGCCAAAGTAACTCTGCTTGATATTTTGTCATTAAGTTTGTTTGCATAATTTACTCTTTGAATGCGCTTGAGACAAATATCTGATCCTAATAAATAACTTCGGCCTCTGATATGAATTCTTTGAGGCACAGGTGGCACTGTGGTAGCTGGGAGGAATCGATTTTCCTCAGCCATGGCGGTGGAGGCTTTCTGTCTGATGAACCTTTATGATTTTTCTGTTAACTGTGTTTTAATTGGGGATTAGGCTTCTGATAAACCATCTTAGATGTAATCCCCAAATATCTGTCTTCAATCTTCTGTTCTGGTGTGTTTCCTGTCTTCAACACTGATACTCTTTGATTTGTGCCTAATTCGTTGTGTTTGTTGGTGTGTAGGGCTGCGCAGGGGTTGTGTGGCATCAATGCCTGATGAATTATTGATGAAATGTGGATTTTAACCCTGCGAATGATTTCCTTTGATGAATCGAAGGCGGGAGGATCGTCACCCTCAGCCTTTGAATTTTCTTCAGTATAGCGGAAAAATCATTTAAACCCTGCAAAATATGAACAACATTATAAAATCCTGCATATATAGGTTTACTGCTTCAAAAGGTGCGTGGAGAGAGCATGGCCGTTAGATGGCATCATCCAACGGCCAAGATTGATTAGAGGAGGTCAAAGGAGAGGCGGAAGAAGAATTTAAATTAGAGCCGTCGATTGCGCAGAGATCGACGGTCAGGAGTGGAGGTGAATAAATAACATGAAGGGGTCACATTATTTGGAAAAATAAAAACAAAAAGCGGAGAAAAAGGTTTAAAACCTTTGTTTCGGTGAAAAATGGTTGAAAAATGAGTGGGGAGCTTGGGACGAATGTGGGCCGTCAGTTGAGATCAGCCCACACGATCAACGGTGGAGATCGGGTACCACAAAACCTTAGAAACATGCCTCGGACTTCAAAACCTTTAACTAAACCACACTGTAAAATGTTCCCGGGTCTACATTGGGTGACTGTGTGAGGAACCCATGGAGATCCACTCCAATTAAAATCTGCTGTGTAGATGCAGACATGGCACTGGGGACCACCGACTCTTGTGGGACCGTTGACTGCCACTGTGGACGAGGGGACCAGGGCGATGGAGTGTGGGTCATCGATCTGTAGATCATATCGACGGCAGAGATGTTTTAAATAACTGCGTTGTACCATGTTTATCTTACAGGCTTCTTCAGAGTGCGATCACCGTACGATGAGCTGGCCTCAGATCGGACGGCGCATGCCAACATCGCGCTAAACCCATAGTTGAACTTTAATGCGCGATGAGGGCGGTTTTTCAATAGTGATCGAGGCCACGTGTCATCCGGTGGTGCTAATCACTGCCAAACGGAAAAAACCACCTCCCTCTCAAAAGTGGTGCGATGAATTCCGCTTGGTTTTCTTTTAATATAATGACAAAAATATTTAAAACCCAAAAATTAATATAAACAAAGGTTTTTTGTCAGGAGGGTTTTATATTCGCGATTTGGCTTGGCACCCATCTGCGGGGCCATGGATGTATGGAAGATAATATGACCGGGGTTTTTATGCATAGGGCTAATCGGCATCAGGGTTTTAAACACAGCATATAGACTTATGGCGCTCAGAATTTGCAATGCGATAAGCGCTTTGTGGGTTTAGCACCTAATTCTAGGGTACGAGCATGTGGAGGGGAAATGGCTTAAAACTCAGCCCAAGGGGGCTTAAGTTTGTAATACAAAAATGTGTTTCTTATGAAATTTTCCAAGTTTTTCAATGGTAGTGAGGGTTTCTATAAGGCAAAGAAAGGGTCTTAAACCTTATCAAAGGGGTTTTGATGAAGGGGAAAGGGGAAAAACATGAAAATGAAGGATTTTTTATGGAGAATAAGGGGGTGCAAATTGGATTAGTTTTGGAAGTGAGGAAAGGGAGAAAAGGTGATTTTTGCAATAGTCTCTCATGAAATCAACAGAATTCCAGAGTATAAAATGGGAACAGTAGGGAAGATTTTGGACAGAGGCATGAGGCCTTCAAGAGTCTTCAAGGGATAACACTTTTTTTGCAATAAAATTTGTTCCTTGAAGGCTTCAGAAATTATTTAGCCACTTTTTGGTATAAAAAATTTTACAAGTGGCTAACAGTGGCTCCACTTGGGGATGGTGCCTTCTTGAAGGCATCAAGAACTTCAGACTTGCTTTCTCTGGGAAGCTGGCCTGTGCCTCATCCATTGGGCTACTCTTCCTTTTTTGGGATGATATTGCTCTAAAAACATATTAGCAGCCATAAAAACAATGTATCTTTCATCATCAAGCTCTCTACCTACCCAATCCTACAGATCTAACATTTTTTCTTCTTTAGAGTGCACTTGGATTGGCAAACTCTTTTTCAGCATTTTATTCTTTTGAAAGTAGGAAATCTAATCTATTTCTACTCCTTATTTATCCATGGACTCATATTAAATAGTTGAGCCCATACGATCTCTACCTAATCTACTATCTGTTGGGATTAAACTATCCAACAGATTTTATTCACTAAATTCTACAACAAAAATTTAAAAACAGCGAAGTCAAGATTAAGCTGTTTGACTTGTTGTGATCTATGGCATAAAAACAAGCTGCACATAGACATTTATTCTGCAGAAAATTACATCAAAAAGGAAGGCTTAGGATCTAAAATTTCAAAGCATTTCCTTCATCTCTTTTACAGCTCTGTTTTGACTCTTGTTTTGAGCTGTCTTTCCTTCGTCAACTGGTTCAGATTTTGAGCTAATTGGAACCAGATTTACATTTTTCTTGACTTAGAATTTGAAACGGATTTGAGTCACTCTCTTTGGAAACTTAGGTTCCGATTTTGAGCATGTTTGAACCTTTAATTTCTATCCTAAACTATCTACTGATAAGCCAAGGTTAAACAATTTGGAAAATAGAATTCACTATCCTATCAGCAGAAAATTTAAAACTAATTAGTCAAGATTAGGCTATTTGACTAACTAGAAGTGTGTTCTCCAGGAATGGCATTTGAGCTTGCACACTTTTAGATTTTTTTCTCTTTTTGGTATGGGGCTATACCTTTCTTGTTTTCACAATCTGCCCTATTTTCTTTATTTTCTTTGTTTTTTGTGTTTTTGAATTTTTTATAACTTTGAATGCAATGATGGGTGGAGTATTTATAATGAGAAAAAGATAAAAATGCTTTCGGAACATAACATGGATCAAGAGAATTAATGCTTAAGAATCCTACCATTGACAGGACCCCCAAACAATTCTGCTCCATTCGACTCCTGCAAGAAAAATACATTATTACCAGCAGCTGAATGGATAGAGTAAGGGCCAAGCCATAAGTTGTAAAATTTTCCGTGCTTGCTCTTGTCTTCCCTCCTTGAGTCCCACTTTAAAACTTTGTCCCCAATATTGAAATTTTTGGCCTTTATTCTTCTGTCAAAAAGCTTTTTAATGTTGTCCTTCTTTTGCAATGCTTTGTTATAAACCTCCTCTCTGGTTTGCTGAAGATGAATGGTCTGATTTATTCTTCTGATTATGTCATTATCTTCAGTTTGCAACTCTTGAATCAACTTCATCACTGGTACACCAAGGATGTTTGGAAAAATTGCATCAGTACCATACACAAGATGGAAAGGTGACATGCCGATAGATTTCTTCAAAATCAATCTGTCAGCCCAAAGTGCATGAACTAACTTTGTGTGCCAAGAATTTTTGTTGTCCTCCAACAGTTTCTTGATTATGTTCACTAAACTCTTGTTTGAGGATTCTGCAAGTCCATTACCTTGAGGGTAATAGGCTGTGGAATGCCCCAATGTTATCTGATATCTGTGACAGAATTCAACCATCTTCTTTGATCCAATTTTTTTTGCATTATCAGTGACGATCTTGGTAGGACATCCAAATCTAGAGAGAATATTATTCTCTATGAATTTTATAATAACAGAATCATTGGCTTGCCTACAAGGTATGGCTTCTATCCACTTAGTGAAATAGTATGTGGCAGTGAGAATCCATCTATGCTGGGTAGAAGATGGTGGATGGATTTCTCCTATGAAGTCAAGTCCCCACTATTGAAAATGGGCTTCAACAGTGATTGGATGCAGAGGTAGGGGTAGTATTTTTCTTTTGCCTTCAAAAAGTTGACATTTATGACAGGCTATGATCATCTTGTGCACATCATGAAAAAGAGTAGGCCAATAGAAACCAACCCTCAAAATTTTGTTAGCTGTTGTCTTCTAGTACAAATGACCTCCACACTCTCCTTCATGCAACTCGTGCTTAACATTCTCTGCATCACACTCAATCAAACATTTAATCAATACACCAATTGCATTTTTCCAATAAAGACATCTATCTAAAATGCAATAGTTTACAACTTGTAACTTCAGGAACCTTGCCTTTGTTTTTGTCAAACCGGGAGGTGCATTTAAATTAAGAAAAACATAAATAATATCAGCATACCAAGAGGAATTCATAAAATGGTCTTCAGCAATGGGAGTTGAGATTTCCTCTTGATCATCCAAAGCATAAATCATATTAATATCAAGAACTTCAAAATTTGATTTAGCCATTAATCTAGCTATACCTTGGCCTTTGATCAGCTTAGTGGGTTTTATATCTAAATCATATTCAAGAATAACAGCAATCCACTTACCTCTCTTACCATCCGGGTCCTGTGTTAAAATGTCTTTCACAACTGAATTTGGGACAAAGGCAATGATGTGTGAATGAAGGATATATACTCTGAAGTCCTTTAAAGCTTTAACCAAAGCAAAATCTTGTTTTTCCATAATGTTATACGTCAAAGGGGAATCCCTCAATGCCTTACTAAAGAATGCAATAGGTTGCTCTTGTCCTTGTGGATTTTTCTGTAAAAGGACAGAAGCTATGGTATGTTCCGATACAAATGAAAAAATATAAAAATATTTTGAAAAATCAGGACTTATTAGAACCGGTGTTTTAGTTAATGCTTGTTTCACCAGCTCAAAGGACTTCTTTACTTCCAAGGTCCATTTTACCACTTGCTCCTTCTTCAACATGTTTGTGATATTTCTAAGAATCTCAGCCAAGTTGGGGATGAACCTTCTCAAAAATTTAATCTTTCCAATGAAATATTGCAACTCCTTGATGTTTCGAGGATGAGAGATTTGCAATATGGCCTCAATCCTTTTGGGATCTATCTTAATACCCTCTTCTGAAATGATGTGCCCAAGAAGTTTACCTTCCTGGAGCCCAAACAGTGTCTTCTTAGGGTTTAAAGATATCCCAAACTTTCTGCATTTCTCGAAAACTTTTCTTAAATGTGCTAAGTGCTCTTCATCTGTTTTTGAAAACACCGTAACATCATCAAGGTACATAATGATGAAGAAGCCCAGTTCTTCCGAGAATGCTATGTCCATGGCTCTCTGAAAAGTTGCTCCAGCATTCATTAGAACAAAAGGCATTTTTACATACATGAAAGTGCCCCATGGTGTAGTAAAGGTTGTCTTTAATTGATCAGCAGGGTGAACTAAGACCTGATTGTACCCTGAGTAGCCATCAAGCAAATAAATTCTTCTAGACCCTACCACCCTTTGTAAAATATGATCCATCTTAGGTAAAGGGTAGTTGTCTTTTAATGAAGCTTTTTTTAAGTCCCTAAAGTCCATACAAAGCCTGATCTCCCCAGTTTTCTTCCTAACTGACACCAGATTAGATACCCACTCAGAATATCTAATAGGAACAATAATACCAGCATCGTACATTTTCATGATCTCCTTCTGAACCAAGGGCAACTAGACAGGGTTTATTCTGTGCAGTTTCTATTTGAATGGTTTTTGGTTTTCCTTGAGAGGGATTTTGTATTGTATTATTTCAGTGTCATAGGATTTAAGATCTTCATAACTCCACGAAAAAACATCAAAAAATTCTCTAAAAAGATTTATGTATTTGAGTTTAATGTGAGCTGGTAAAGTTTTAGACAGTTTAATCATTTTCGTTTTTTTCTCACTGCCTATATTTCACTCTTCCACTTCAGTCTCTACAGGTTCCAGTTTTGGTTTATTTGCCACATCGTTAAAATCGAACAACTCTTCTAAAGGGGCCAAACCGCTTGGCAAAATTTGATCTTTAGAGTGCAGGGTTTCTAACTCCTCCATTTCTAACTCTTCATTGAATTCTATTTTGTTTTTAAGTTTGTTGGTTAGAAAATTAGTATTGACAAGCTTAGGAGACGGCTCTTCTTCACTAAGAAAATTTTCTTCACTACAGCCTATTTCATAATCTGAGTCTGAACTGTGTAGTTCAAATTCATTTTTGAATTGCATAAAGTCTTCTATTTGTTTGTCTCCGTCAAACACCTGCCAATACTTTTCATTATCAGGCACGACTGGTCTAAATTTTATCTGAGTTGTGCAGTCTTTGGTTTCATATGGCGTTAAGCATGTTTTAGCTGCAAAGGCTAAATTATGGGCGGCAATATTTCTTTTTCTTGGGACAAAAATCAGTTTGGACTCCATGAATGTTTTTAAAAGGTCCATGACATCGTTTCGATAGGCCCTAAGTCTGGGATGATTTGTGTTATACTCCCCATTGACTTACCTAATGACTAACTCTGAATCCCATATACATTGATTATTTTGGCTCCTAACTTTTTCAACAAACACAAGCCTAAGAGAAGGGATTCATATTCCGCTATGTTGTTGGAACACTGAAAGTTTAATCTGCAAGAAATGCTTTCTATGTGGTTGTTTTCAGGGTTGCAAATCCAGACACCTGCACCAGCGTTGGTCTTAGTGCAAGACCCATCGAAGTGCATACTCCATAGAGGACTAGTTTTGGTTTATGTTTGGTGATCGTCCTATTCAACTAACATGCTTTCTGATTGTTGTTGAATATCAACACTTAGTTGGATTTGTTTCAACTCCTCAAGTTTTTCACTCTGTTGAGGGTTATTTTCTTGACTGTCAAGGTTTAAGAGCAATGGACAAATGACTTGTAGCTCGAGACCTGTGTTTTGTTTGCTAATATTTTCAAATGCAGCAAACTGTTTAGACACTCCTGCGTTATCTTCTTCCTCCCCTCTATCTATCATTAAATCAGACAAGGTCACTTTTTCACTGAAAGTTTCATCATTGAAAAGAATAAATGAATCCAGACCTGTGTTTACAGAATAGAGAGGAGAGTTCTGTGGTCTGTCTTGACTTGTAACTGTGTATTGCATATGAGACTCCCTGTAAAGTCTTCTAGTCTGATTGAAAACAGGGATAGTCGCATAGGTCATGTCCATTTGCATAGTTCCTTGTAACTTAACCCCCCAAGATCTTGATAATAACATTCCATACTTTGGGGGCACATCAGACACAACAATGTCCATTACTAAGCATTTGGCTGGAATCTGGGCTAAGTTAACATAGAGGTCCTTAATTAATCCTAAACATTTTACTCTGCTTGAGTCAAAGGAGTAAAGGTCTTTGTAAGGTCTAGTGATTTCAAGGCCTAGACTCTCCATGACAGCTTTGGGCATTAAATTATGAGAAGCCTCGGAATCATGCATAGCGTTGTGCAAAATTTTTTCATGAATATTTAAACTTATATAAAAGGGAGGAACAAGTCCCTCTTGATATCTACCTTCAATCTTAGGACCAAAAATGAGCTCTGGCTGGTCATCATTAAGATTGAGTGTGTCACTATTATCTTCAATATTTAAAGCCTTCAAAATTTGGGTCCTATATACATTATGGGCAGCTAACTCAGTCAGGGGAACAGAGATTTTGATCTTTGAAATTTCCTGCTCTAGGCTGAAAGGAATTTGGTTCTTTGAAGAACTTGTCTCAGCCTTACTAGCTGCTAGTCTATCAGCAACATCAGCTTGATGATTTGTTCTATTTACATTTGACAAAATTGTTTTCACAGGAGTAATAGTTGAAGTGTTAATACTACTAATGTCTGCACTCTGTTTTTCATTGTTTGGAGTGCCTTTCTCTTTACCTTTATCAGAATTAACAGCCCTTGTTTTGTCCTTCTGTTTGACAACTTTAGGCTTGGTTGCAGTGCTATTTTGTGAAGATTTTTCAGAGGTTTTGGTGTTGGGAGTTTGCTGAATGGTTTTTCTTCTAAGGTCATATTCTTTTGATACTCTATGATGACATTTTACATGTCTTGATAATAACTTTCATCATCACCTCTTTTGTCATCATAAGGTGTATAAAGACCTTTTTTTCTATCGTAATGAATCTCAAAGTCATCATCATCTACCCCCAGCATGTTGATATCATCTTCCTCTGTTATCTCATCTGTTTCCTCAACCTCACTTACATAGTTTTGATGAAAGGGAGGAGTGATCAGTTGATCATATTCCCTGGGTCTGTTTGGAGGTTGGTTCCTTCTAAACTTTTGATTCTGGTTTTGGTTTCTGTTTTCAGGAGCAGTTTGGTTTTGGCTGGCTTGTGCTCTCTCAAGGATGCTCATTTTTTTTATCATCTCTTCCATCATTCTCTCCATATTTGAGATGGAAGTGGAGGGTGTAGATTCCTCTCTAAAGGAAACTCTCTTTTCATTTTTCATTCTTTCTCTCTTCTCCTTCAAGTTGACTTCCACAGAGAGAGCACATTTTTGCATCTCTTCAAGAGTTGTAGGATCTCTCTCTCTTAGCTGATAAGCCATCTTAGGGTCAAACCCTTCAGGAATTTTTTTTAAAGATGAGCCTTGTGGAGGTTTTAGATCTGGGGAAAGTGCATCATATACACTGTTAAATCTGGTACAATAAGCTTGTACACTTTCCCCGGTGTTTCTATGGAGGTTCTTGTAATCAGAAAGGACTTGGAGAGGATTCTTCTTTACTTCCTATTTGTTTATGAATGTCTGATGGAAAGCTTGGAGATCATTGATACTATGGGGGGTTAAGCCTTTAAACCATTTTCTTACTTCTCCCCCTAAGCTATGAGCAAATAATCTAAGCTTGACAGAATCATCATCAATTTCGTTTCTGTCAAAGTACTCATTCATCTTATCCACATGTTGTGATGCAGTTGTAGCATTTCTAGCATCATATAATGGAATTTTGTACTGATAGTCCTGTGGACGATTTACTAATGGTACAGGAAAGACTAAGGCAGCATACCATGTAGCCATGGCAGGAGGTGGAGGTGGATTTACAAGAGGTGGATTAACAAGAGGGAAAGTGGGCTGGAACGGAGTGGCTTGAATAGTGGATGTAGGGTGAACAGAAGTGGATGGACTAGAAGTAGATTGCTGAGCTGATCTTGGATGAGAGACACCTAAGTTGTGAAGGAAATGTAAATCAGGAGGTGTTGTTTCTCTACTACCAGGATGTTCACTTGTTTCAGGAGATGAAAGTGAAGACTCAGAATCTAACTGATCTAAATCATCAAGAGACCTAGTTCTAAAGGGATTTACTAAGTCAATTTGTGATTGTTGTAGAGCTAAAATATTTTCAGGAAGTGAATTAGCTCTCAAGGGCGATCTGAAAACAATTGATAATTTAATCCTAGGAGACTTCCTAAGGATGTTTTCTGGGTTATCAACTCTCTCAGGTGGATCAGGATCAGGGTAGGCTCTAGTGTGAATCTTTCTAAGAGCCACTATGATGTGTTTTTCCGATCCAAATAAACAAGAAAAGTTCAACCAGGTATGACAGTCTTTAAAATGTCAACTAATCTATTTGTACAAATATTAATCCTACAGTCCTCTAACTGAGTTCGAATGATATTACAATGATAAGGGTTCTTCCCAGTGGAGTCTTAAGGTCTGTCCAGGATTTTGGAGTCGCCAAGTGGAAGTTTTTAGCCCTTAAGGAGGTAAAAGGTTTTATGGTCCACCACCATGTTTATTTGATACCAATCTGAAATATTTTGGTTTTTCTGAGTTATTTTTCAGTTGTGTGGTTTCTAAGAATGTCCTAACTCTGTTTCAAAACTTAGCTATGGTTATGAGACAAAGACAGTCTACTCTTATGGCTAAGCCAACCGATCTTTCAAGGTTAGATAAAGTTTTATGAGAATCCTAGGGTTTACCTAGTTTGTCACTGATTCAAACAAGTTTCATCATGATTACCATTTCTTGGTAGTGCTTGAAAAGGCTGCTTTTACTCACAAGGTTTTATGAAGTTTTTAAGGGAACCTAAGGTGAAAATTCAACTTCGATCCCCAGTGGAGTCACCAGAGATGTTAGCACCCTGTAATTAGCAAGATTAGTGAAATTCCAACTGTAGGGAGAACATTATTTAAATCACTTTGGGATTCTAGGATCTAGCCCTCCTAAATCTGGAGAGGGATCTCTCCAATAAGTGCAAATATTGGATTTGTCTTTGAAGTTTTGGTTAATGATATTAGGCTAGTTATGAAGGCTGAGGGTTTGTTTTGTTTTTTGGATGGTTGAGCGTGATTACTGTTTGAGGTTGAGAGTCCTAAATGTAAAGAGTTTCAAAGGTGAGAAGTTGCAAGCAAATAGAACAAGCTTTGGCCAGAAAGATAGATAATTGCAGGTTTTAGTCCATTGGGCTATGGAGTCATAATAGGGTTTAATTGAAACAACAAGGGGCAAGAGTGGTCCATGGGGAAATTCATCTATGTCTAAGGATCTAATTGAAGTTTGATTTACGGAATGGAATGATACAAAAAGAAGGGGAATTAAACAGATGAAGAACAAAGAGTAGCCTAGGATCTGGTAATTACTTTGAAACTAGCCAGCCTGTGACAAACACTTAAGAAAAACAAAAAAGTAATCTAGGATCTGGTAATTACTTTGAAACTAGCCAGCCTTTGATCCACTTTCAATAGAAAACATATAAAAATAGAGGGAAACACAAATGATAACAAAGGATGGTCTAAGATCTGGTAAGTACTTCTAAACTAGCCAGCTTTTAACACATTCCAAGGGAAAAATTCAGACAGTCTTTGGGGATAAAACTAGGACCAGGGCACACCATATCTTCCTTAGTTCCTCTCTACTTAACATGAAATGAAAGCAACATCCAAGAACAATATTCATCTAAAACAATAAGACGATGGAACGCCAACATTCCTATGCTTAAACTGAATTAAATCATTCCTAAATAACACAAATTGGAAGAAAACATTCAGATAAATATTTTCAGTCAGAGAAGGGTACTGATATACAATAGGTCCTAAATCTATGCATGTTTTTATTTATAAGAGAAGATGAACACAATGAAAACATAAACAAAATAACGAGTCACAATGAGAAAAACATCACCGTCAACATAGACCAGGATCCCATAAATCAGCTTGTATTGATGCTCCAAACCAGTTACAACTTTAAATCCAATGCTTTAGTTTATCGATCATCTACACTTCCCAGACTAGCTTATCTATCACAAGCAGAGCTCCAAGAGCCAGTGAACACTATTTACAGGTAGAAGTCTCAAGCTCAATTACATTTCAGTGTTCAGTATCTAACTCAGCCAACCCCTCTCTCATCTTCTGCAGTAGTATTTATAGAAGAATGAGGAGGTGAAATCTGATAAAAGATCTCTAAAAATAATTAATACAGACTTAATGGCTTCTCAGCCTCTGGGGGGCTCAATGAAGAAGCTTACATATGTGTCCTCTGTATTAAATAATTTACATTAAGATTTAAGCTCGGTGGGAGCTTTTCTTTACTTTTGAGGCTCTGTGTAGTGCTAAAGTAACTCTGCTTGATATTTTTTCATTAAGTTTGTTTGCATAATTTATTCTCTGGCTGCGCTTGAGACAAATATCTGATCCTGATCAATAACTTCGGCCTCTGATATGAATTATTTGAGGCACATGTGGCACTGTGGTAGCTGGGAGGAATCGATTTTCCTCAGCCATGGCGGTGGAGGCTTTCTGTCTGATGAACCTTTATGATTTTTCTATTAACTGTGTTTTAATTGGGGATTATGCTTTTGATAAACCATCTTAGATGTAATCCCCAAAGATCTGTCTTCAATCTTCTGTTTTGGTGTGTTTCCTGTCTTCGACACTGGTACTCTTTGATTTGTGCCTGGTTCGCTGTGTTCGTTGGTGTGTAGGGCTGCGTAGGGGTCGTGTGGCATCAATGCCTCATGAATTATTGATGAAACATGGAGTTGAACCCTGCGAATGATTTCCTTTGATGAATCGAAGGCGGGAGGATCGTCACCCTTAGCCTTTGAATTTTCTTTAGTATAGCGGAAAAACCATTTAAACCCTGCAAAATACGAACAACATTATAAAATCATGCATATATATAGGTTTAATGCTTCAGAAGGTGCGTGGAGAGAGCATGGCCATTATATGGCATCATCCAATGGCTGAGATTGATTAGAGGAGGTCAATGGAGAGGCGGAAGAAGAATTTCAATCAGAGCCGTCGATCGTGCAGAGATCGACGGTTGGGAGTGGAGGTGAATAAATAACGTGAAGGGGTCACATTATTCGGAAAAATAAAATAAAATAACTAGATAAAAAGGTTTAAAACCTTTGTTTCAGTGAAAAATGGTTGAAAAATGAGTGGGGAGCTCAAGACAAACGTGGATCTTTGGATGAGATCGGCCCACGCGATCAATGGTGGAGATCGGGTACCGCAAAACCTTAGAAACATGCCCCGGACTTCAAAACCTTTAATTAAACCACACTGTAAAATTTTCCCGGGTCTGCATTGGGTGACTGTGCGAGGAACCCATGGAGATCTGCTCCAATTAAAATCTTCCTTGTGGATGCGGACGTGGCGCTGGGGACCACCGGCTCTTGTGGGACCGTTGACTGTTGCTGTGGACGAGGGGACCAGGGCGATGGAGTGTGGGCCGTCAATCTGCAGATCAGATCGACGGCGGAGATGTTTTAAATAACCGTGTTGTACTACGTTTATCTTACGTGCTTCTTCAAAGTGCGATCACCTTCTGAGGAGCTGGCCTCAGATCAGACGACGCACACCAATATTGCGTCGAACCCATAGTCGAATTTTAATGCACGATGAGGGCGGTTTTTCAATAGTGCTCGAGGCCACGTGTCAGCCGGTGGCACTGATCGCTGCCAAACGGAAAAAACCACCTCCCTCTCAAAAGCGGTGCGATGAATTCTACTTGGTTTTCTTTTAATATAACGACAAAAACATTTAAAACCCAAAAATTAATATAAACAAAGGTTTGTTGTCAGGAGGGTTTTATATTCACAATTTGGCTTGGCGCCCGTCTGCGGGGCCATGGATGTATGGAAGATAATATGATCGGGGGCTTTATGCATAGGGCTAATCGGCATCGGGGTTTTAAACACAACAAATAGACTTATGGCACTTAGAATTTGCAATGTGATAAGCGCTTTGTGGGTTTAGCACCTGGTTCTAGGGTGTGGACATGTGGAGGGGAAATGGCTTAAAACTCAGCCCAAGGGGGCTTAAGTTTGTAATACAAAAATGTGTTTTTTATGATATTTTCCAAGTTTTTCAATGGTAGTGAGGGTTTTGATAAGGCAAAGAAAGGGTCTTAAACCTTATCAAAGGGGTTTTGATGAAGGGGGAAGGGGAAAAACATGAAAATGAAGGATTTTTTATGGAGAATAAGGGGGTGAAAATTGGATTAGTTTTGGAAGTGAGGAAAGGGAGAAAAGGTGATTTTTGCAACAATCTCTCATGAAATCAGCAGAATTCCAGAGTATAAAATGGGAATAGTAGGGAAGATTTTGGACAGAGGCATGAGGCCTTCAAGAATCTTCAACGGATAACACTTTTTTTGCAATAAAATTTGTTCCTTGAAGGCTCTAGAAATGATTTAGCCACTTTTTGGTATAATAAATTTTATAGGTGGCTAACAAAAACCTTGGTGGCCAAAAAAGGGTGAAGCATGTTCTGCATGTAGAATTTTCTCCTTGAGCTTAGAATCTCTAGTCAAGAAGATCTGATCCTGGTAATAGATGACTGCATCCATCACTCTATACCTCTCACCAGTCACCTTCCCATCAAGTACCTCACATGTGAAGTGGCTCTTGAAATACTCCACCAACAGCTAGGACTCCCAATCTGGATCCACACTCATCAATGACATCACTACTGGTCTCTGTGATAATGCACATGTTACCTCATTTCTTCCCTCTTTGACATGTTTAATGCCATAGCCACATGTCGGAATTCTACTAACCTACTTTTTTTTCCTCCCTTGTAATTGTTTTTGCTCAAGAAAATATTGAAGTTTAAGGTGGTCAATCTTCACTTGGAAGGTATTTCCCATCCAAAACTGCCTGAGTTTGGCCAATGCATGTATGAAATCCAAAAACCCCTTAACATATATGGAATAATCCTTCCTATGTGGAAATATCTTCTGACTCTCAAATGATATGGAATATCCCCCTTACACCATAATTGTGCCATCATCCACTCCTGAAGCATCACCTTCCAACCCAAAAGGCTTGGTGAGAGTTGGTAATACCGATACAAAACAAATCTTCATCTCCTCCTTGATCCAATCAAAGGCCCTCTGCGTTGTGTTGGTCCCATCCAAGGCTCCCCTCTTAGCCATATCTGTGAGTGGTGCCACTTGTTGTGAGAACTATTTAACCGACTTCCAGTCCAAGGGCCCTCCCAGTGAAATGCCTCCAAATACTATAACATCATGGTCTAGAGTATATTGTATATCTGAGTGGACTAATTTTTCCTTAATTCCTCTATGCAAATCGGTCTCCATCTTATGTGCGAAGGCTTCCTGAGGTGGATAGATGTGCATGCCCCTGATCATTTTATGCATACCACTCTTCTTATCTATCCATTCCATCTCCAAGGTCTCCCAATCTGTGGTGGCCTTCCCCAGTGTAATCAACCACTACACACCCAATATCACAATTGTGTCAAGAATATCAACCACAAAGAAGTGATCTTTCAAGGCATATGTCCAATATTACAGACAATGTCGGAACATACTTTACCCATTGCATGGTTCTATCTCCTAGAACCAACACTGAGAATACTTCAAAATCATCAGTGTTTATTGTCCTCTTCTGCACAAAATGAGCATCAATAAAATTGTGGATAGCTCCATTTCCTATCAATACTAATACCTGATGCCCCTAAACTGTACCTCAGACTCTCAAATTCAAATACTTTGGTACTCCCCACAAAGATGCAAGGGAAAATCCAATTGGAGAAAATCCCCCATTTCCACCTCCTAGTGGTGGTGGATCCTCTCTTGGTTCCATAGCATTGATGTCTCCTTATGGATCCTCTTATTTTTCCTCTTCACTATCACATAATACCTCAATATAGTGTGCCTTTTCCACAGCACATCGGTGCCTTCGTGCCCATGGTTCTTGACAAGTGAAGCAAAGTTTCCTCCTCCTCAAATCTCTTCGGACATCATCACTAAGAGGTCATTTGTTCTGGTTCTCCTTTGGGAAGGAACCTTCACATATTTCCCCTTTGACTGAAAAGTGGAATTTTTCTGAAATGGAGCTTTTTCCCTTGGCAAAGTGTAATATCCCAAAATCAGGACTGTTAGCAAGGCATGCTTGAAAAACGCATTTTTCAGGAATGGCTACTACATCTCTTGAAATCAGCCCTTAGATCCCTTAGATATGAGTATCTAAGACCTAAATCCAAGATGAGATAAAAAAAAAAATCTCTCTAGGTGGGTTAAATAGATCTCCCACACCTAGGAAGGCTTGAAAACTGCCCAAAGAAGGGACTGCAGCAATATAAAAGAATAATGCCCAGAAAATAATGCAGTTTTAGATAGAAGTAGTATTAGGCCAATATGATAGCTTAAAAATAGCTTATACAATGATAAATCAGATTTTCATTATAGCCCAATCAATGTACAGGAGAAAGAAAGAGACTTTTATGGAGAAAAACCCTCTAAAAGAGGTATTGCAACAGTGTATTTCACTGCAAAGCCTTGACAGTGTCATTTTTATGAGTAAACAGAAGTTGTAGGTTAAAAATCAGATCTAGGATAGATATGTGTACAAAATATTAGATCTATATCAGATATGTACACTAGACTGTCTCTATTTTACATCCCCCTTGGGGTTTTCATCAATACATGAAGCACAAAGAGTAGATCTGAGATCTACTGCAACAGATCTGCAGAATGATTCAGAAATTCTGAAGTAGATGGATCAATGAATAGAAAATATCTAAAACATACATGGATTATATTTCTAATCCATGGATCACCACAGTCCAAGGAAGGCTCCTTTACACTAGAGATCTCTCCTCCAAATAGTTGCCAAACACCCTGCAACTCTTCCCTTGAAAAATAACGCAGTACATGGAGATAAATTGCATTGTAGGATTGATGTAGACTTTGTCCTGATGCCAAGTTGTAGATCTGAAGCTCCAATCAGCTAATACACTCTTGCCAATGGGATAGAAGGCTTTCCCACTGAAAAGGGGCACTAGTATGGTCTAGATCTGAATAGATCTAGGCTCCACTTGCTGCTGCTCACAAGGACAACCAAAACCTCAATAGGATCTGAGTTGTAGTTGGAAGAAGAAGCTTGGCCAAATTCCTGATAGTGGACCAAGAAATGCAAGACTCTTCTAAGAGGCCTCTCAAGGAAAGAGGTGGGATTCCCGACCAGGAACACCCAAGTGCTAAACAACACTATTCTCAGCTAAACAGCCAGAGAATGAGAAGTGTCTAAACAAAAAAATCCTTTCAATACAATATGTTCAACAACCCCTCTCATGTTTCTCTCCTCTTTCATTTATAGGATGAAAGCCTTGCAAAACCCTAAACCATCTCAAAGGTTTAGCTCCTTTCACATTGGAAACCTCCAACTAGATTTTCATTGTTCATCTAGGTACATTGCATCTAGACAGTGCTGTAGATTTGGTCCTGTTGACCCAGTCAATTGTCACAATCCCTTTTCACACATGAGGGAGTTTTATTAAAGCAGCCCAGATTTAGCCTTGTTCACATGGGCATTGATTTATTTTGCTATTTAAGGAGTTTAATTTGTCCTCCTTTACAATTTTATTCTTGTAAAAAGAAAATGAAAACAAAAAGGAATATTCCTATTAGCTTGGGCTAATTATGAATATTACAGTCCTCCCCTCCAAAATGTTGCTTGTCCTCAAGCAACTAATAAGGTGAGTACTGCAACTCATCTCCTCCTCCATTGGTGTCACAAACAAAGAATAAGCTTCTTTCATAAGCTAAGTGATCACCAAACCATCCATCCATGACTTGTCCCAATAATGTCCTCATGAGATGCAAATAGCTTCTCCCATAAGGAAACAATGAATCACATGAAAAAACCATGGTTTTCCCAATGCCCTCCCTGAAATATAAAACATAAAGTACAGGGAGTGTAGTCATCCCATAGGGCACATGCATGCCTTACCTCCTTCCTCCATTCTTCCCCATGAAAAGTACAAGTACATCATCAATATAGGGGATCAAGACAATGTACAAACAAACAAAAATGTGTGTACATGGGTGTGGATCATAGTCCCACATGTGGAACTAGCGCAGAGCATCCCTTGCCTGCATCAAACCAAGATGTGGTAAGTGGTTTACCACCACTTACTTACTGCCCAAGTCATCTCACTATTGCAGAAAATGTGAGATATATTTGGTGCCTTTGGGAAGCACCCATCATTAAAATAAATCTCCCTTTGCACATCAAGGGAGTGGCCAAATTCAGAATTATTACTGGCCCAATAATTTCCATGATGTTTACATGATACATTGCTCCTTTTAGGAGTCATGGCCTACATACAGATGGTAAAAGAACATGTACAAATAGAAAAATAAACTTGCTTTACATGAACAGATTCTTTATCATCAAGGTTACTCATACACATGGAGTTGTGCATGGACATTTCTCCTCTCTCGAAAGAAGGAAGAGATGGCTGAAATGACTCTTGCATAGAGTCCCTTGGCTACCCCAACTCCACATAGCTCATGCACTCTTGAAAGTGCTGATGTAGTTCCTCTCTCAAGCCTTCCCAATCAAAGCTCCTCATGATTAGAGTGTAGATCTTCATTGACTGCATAGGGCTGGAAAAGAACTCTTTGTGTGCTCCTTGTAGTATCTTCTGCTTGAGCTTGGAAGCTCTAGACAAGAAGACTCTACCATGATGATAGATGACCCATCCTTGGACTAAGTAGCCCTCTTCTTGCAGCATGTCACCAAGTATCACACATGTGTGAAGATCTTTGGAATACTCTACAAGCAGTTGAGATTCCCAATATAGATCTACACTACTCAACAATGATAGCACTGATGATACATCCACAGGAATGTTTGTCATATTGTTGATCTTCTCCTTGGCACTCCCCATGCCATAGGTGTGAGTTGGAAGGCTGATCCTTCCCTTCTTCTCCTCCCACAGTGCAGGATCAAAAAGGAGAGTGGGTGATGATGATAAGGGAAAAATACTTCCCTCCTCCTTGTAGCTTTGTCTTCAAGTGCTCCAAACCCTCCTGGATCTAAGCTTGGAGCAACAAATTGTGAGGCCTTCCCCACATAATCTATATCAGGTGGCCTCCCAGGTGGTTTGCCACTAGATAATGAGATTTCAGGGACCTTCCTCATGTGCATGTTGGATGGGATCCTCATATCCCTGCTTCCACTGCGCAATTTCAACTTTGTTTTATGTGTGGAAGTCTCATCAAAGTTGGAGACCCCTCTTAGTGGTGTAAGAGTGCCTCTAATTGGAACAATTGCCCCATCTTCTGATAGTGGATCAGCCATAGGATCCCTCTTTTGTTCTGTATTCTTATCTTTTGGCAAAGATACATGTTGCTCATGTCCTCCATATGGAAGATCCTTAGGAATTCCTTGCAAAGGTGCAAGAATCCCTCTAGTGGAAGCCATTGCTCCATCTCCATCTCCAAATGAAAATAGTTCTCCTCTTGCTAGCATAGTGCTGGAGGATCTTCTCTGCTCTCCTTCTCCCTTCTCTTTCTTAGTGGAGAATGCTTCATCATCAAGAGATCCTTTTTCTTGATCTCTTAGTGAAGAAGGAAACCTCATGTCTTCTCTCTAAGAAAAGAGATCTTGCTGAAGTGGGGCCTTTGCCTCTGGTAAATTGTGCAACAAATCTCCAAACCCTCAACAATGTTTAGGACTGGAGTTGGCTCCATGGAATCTTTCAAATTATGCAGAGATTCAAATTTCTTGGGCTTCATTTGCTCCTCCCAAGGAGTCTCAAAATGTCTCTCATCAAATCTTTTCACTAGTCTCCTAGTGAATCTTGCATAAGAAGATAGGTTTATCCCCTTTAAGGAAGAAGATTCAAACAACCACCAAGCACAAGCTTTCTCTTGAAGATGCAGCACTGCTACCCTCAAGGCTTCTTCTTTTTTCACTTGATGTAGATGCAAGTATGTGTCAAGCTTCTTTACCCAAGACTTGGCCGAGTCTTTAGGTGATCCATCAAAAGTAGGTAGAGAGAATCTACCCAAAGTGTGCTGAAGGCACCCTTTCCTGCTACTGTAGGTGCTGGATATTTCTTCTTTGAGTTGAAAGAACTTTGGGAAATTGAGATGCTCTTTGAATCCCTCTGATTGAGATTCATATTCTTGGAGATAATCACCAAGATATTCCTCCTTTGGTGTTCCTCCTCTTCCCCCTTTCTTTGACAAGAGAGTAGGCATGCTACAACGTTGTGGATCAGATTGTGTGGCTGAATGCTCACACACATCATATGAAGTAGTGGGGCTTCCTTCAGATGCAAACCTTTTCAAAAGATCTTCTTGTCTCTCATTCCTCACTCCCCTGATTTCATTATTCATCTCAGGCATAGTTTGGAACAGAGTTTTAGAAAACTCTTTCCCAATCAATCTTCCAGATAAAGGGTTTGTACCCTTCACTTCTATGTCTTTAATGTAACTGTATTTATTCATCAGTATTTTCCTCCCATGAAAATACATATTGTCTCTTCAAAAGCAAAGCACGGGTTGTGCCAAGAAAGAGGCTCTGATACCACTGTAATATTCCAAAATCAGGACTACTAGCAAGGCATGCCTGAAAAACACATTTTTTAGGAATGGCTGCTACAGCTCTTGAAATAAGCCCTTGGATCCCTTGGATCCAAGTATCTAAGAACTAAATCCAAGAGGTGATCAGAAACAAATCTCTCTAGCTGGGTTAAACAAATCTCCCATACTTAGGAAGGCTTGAAAACTGCCCAAAGAAGGGACTGTAGCAATACAAAAGAATACTACCCAGAAAATAACGTATTTTTAGATAGCAGTAGCAGTAGGTCAATATGACAGCTTAAAAATAGCTTATACAATGATAAATAATATTTACAGTATAGCCCAATCAATGTACAAGAGAAAAAAAGAGACTTTTATGGAGAAAACCCCTCTAAAAGAGGTGTTGCAACAATGTATTTCACTGCAAAGCCTTGATAGCATTATTTTTATGAGTAAACAACAACTGTAGGTTAAAACTTAGATCTAGGACAGATCTGTGTACAAAATATTAGATCTATATCAAATATGTACACTAAACTGTCTCTATTTTACGTCCCCCTTGGGGTTTTCAACAATACATGAAGCACAAAGAGTAGATCTGAGATCAACTGCGGCAGATCTGCAGAATAATTTGGAAATTATGAAGTAGATGGATCAATGAATAGATCAGATCTGAAACATACATGGATTATATGGCTAATCCATGGATCACCACAGTGCAAGGAAGGCTCCTTTACACTAGAGATCTCTCCTCCAAATAGTTGCCAAACACCTTGCAACTCTTCCCTTGAAAAATAACATAGTACAGGGAGATAAATTGCACTGTAGGCTTGATTTAGACCTTGGCCTGATACCAAGTTGTAGATTTGAAGCTCCAAACAGCTAATACACTCTTGCCAATGGGATAGAAGGCTTTCCCACTGAAAAGAGGCACTATTATGGGCTAGATCTGAATAGATCTAGCCTCCACTTGTTGCTACTCACAACGAAAACCAAACCCTCAACAGGATCTGAGTTGTAGTTGGAAGAAGAAGCTTGGCCAAATGCCTGATAGTGAACCAAGAAATGCAAGACTCTTCCAAGAGGCCTCTCAAGGAAAGAGGTGGGATTCCCGACCAGGAACACCCAAGTGCTAAATAGCACTATTCTCGGCTAAACAGCCAGAGAATGAGAAGTGTCTAAATAGACAAATCCTTTCAATACAATATGTTCAACAACCCCTCTCATGCTGCTCTCCTCTTTCATTTATAGGATGAAAGCCTTGCAAAACCCTAGACCATCTCAAAGGTTTAGCTCCTTTCACATTGGAAACCTCCAAATAGATCTGCGTTGTTCATCTAGGTACATTGCATCTGGACAACGTTGTAGATTTGGTCTTGTTGACCCAGTTAATTGTCACAATCCATTTGCCCAGATTTAGCCTTGTTCACATGGGCATTGATTTATTTTTTTGTTTAAGGAGTTTAACTTAGCCTCCTTTACAATTTTATTCTTGTAACAAGAAAATGAAAAAAAAAAGGAATATTCCTATTAGCTTGGGCTAATTAGGAATATTACAAAAAGCATCCTGTAATTCCCTTGCCCTCTCAATGGCATCTTGGAGCGTAGTTTGTCTAGTGGACTTTACCAACCCATGCAGAGGCTCTGCTAGCCCATCAATGAACATATAAACTCTCCTAGCTATAGATAAATCCTGCACCATGACATAAAGTTTTAGGAATTAGAGATATAGGTCTCTGGATTTCCTGACTGCTTGAGCTTGGCTATCTCAACAAAGGGTGCCTCTAGATCTCTCCAGTTAAATATTTCTACAAACCTCCGTACGAATTTTTCATATGAAGTCACATTGGCATGCCCCAATGTAGAAAGACTGTGAAACCACCATTCATGGGCCTCACCTTCAAGGTGCATCACTATTATCTTAATATCTTCAATCTTTCATACTTGGTTCAACTAGAAATAGATGTCTAGTTTCTCCACCCAAGACTTGGCTATGCACTTGGATGACCCATTAAAAGCAGGTGGAAAGAATCTACTGATAGAACGATGCAGATCATTGTTCTGCATGCACCCTCCACTCCTATTGTTATTCTGGGGTCTCTTGTTATCCTTGATCTAACAGAACTCCTGAAATTTCATATTCTCTTTGAATATTTGAGATTGAGACTCATACTCTAGAAAATAATCTTCGAGAGTATCTTGTTCTTGGGGTCCTCCAACTCCATTTCCTACTGCTAGGAATGTAGGCATAGTGGAGCGTTGGGAAACTTGTTGTCTTACTAGTTTTTCACACCAGTGATGTGAATTTCTGAAACTTTCTCCATGTATAAACCCCTTTGGGTTCTCCTTTTGTCTTTCCATCCTCATCTCCTTGATTTCTTTGGCAATGTCTTGCATGGTTTGGAGAAGAAGCTTTGGAAACTTATTTTCATCCATTTCCCCTGACATTGGAGTCTTGCCTTTGTATTCTTCGTTGCTTGTATAATCAAACCTTCAACTTCTATTAATGTACCGCTTCTCCCTTTCTATGAGAGGATCTTCTTCTTCTTATGACATAGATGTGATGTCTCACAGGCTGAGCCAAGATTATGCTCGGATACCACTGTAATATTCCAAAATAGGAAAAATAGGAATATTGAACATAAATCTAAAAATTGTAGTAAATATCAATACATCAAAACATGGGCATATCATTGAGCCATTTTATTGTAGATAATATCATAAATTAAGTACAAGATATGGAGGAAAAAGACACTCAAGCTAGGAAAAACAAACCTGAAATGGCCCAATACACCAAGATATGAAAAACTTCTGATATATAAAATGCCAGAAGATTATGACTGCACAGTCCTATAGAGAATGATTACAGCTGGAAACTAAGAATGCATAGATTTGATGATAGTGTTAGCCACATATAAAATTTGTCATATAAAATGGTGGCTAAATCATTTTTGAAGCCTTCAAGAAACAAGTTTTATTGCAAAATTGTTAGTTCTTGAATTCTTATGAAGACATCTTATTCTTTGATTAATCTTCACTGTCGTTTCCCTCTTAATTCTGAAAATCTGTTGTTTTCATGAAGAAAAGACTGCTGCAAAAATCCCCATTTTTCCCTCATTTTACTTCTCTTTCCCTTCATCATTAACCTTCATTTTGATCCCCTTTTTCCACAAAATTCCTCTATTTTCCATTGTTTCCCTTCTTCCCTTCATAAATCCCCTTTTATAAGGTTTGAAACTCCTTTTTGGACCTTACCTAAATCTTCAAAATCTTTTGAAAACCATTGAAAATCCATAAAAAAAAACCCCATCTTTTTACTATAGGCCTAAGCCCCTTTGGGCTAAGCCCTAAACTACTTCCCCACCATATACCCACGTGCTAGAACCAAGCGCTAACCCATAAAGCGCTTATCGCATCAGGGCATTTGTGATGAGCGCAAGTCTTTTGTTTTATAAAACCCCCGATGCCAATTGGCTCCTTTGTATATAAGCCCCCAACCTTTGCTTTCTTTATAAAACCTAGAGCCCGCAATCGGGCGCTTAAACACAAAAAGACTTGGCCAAAAGCCAAATTCCCTTTTATATTTTGTTAAAACCCACTTTCCTATGTTTTATATGAAAACCCGTTGTTTCATTGTTTTGAAGGAAAGGACCGTTGATCTTTTCCCCTATCGACGGTCAATACAGACTCACATCAGAGTTTTTCGTCGGACGCATTTGAAAAGCCCCCTCCTTTGTCCCGATTCTTATTGGTCCCTATTGTGCATATAACCCCCAATCCCTTCGCCTCTTTCCATATACCTTGAGGCCCCGCAATCGGGTGCTAAACCTTAAATAAAACCCCTCCTCGACACAAAAATCCATTGTATTTCATAAAAAATTTGATTTTCTTATGTTTCAAAGGTTTCCATCGATTCACAATTTAAACAAATCCCGACCATTGATCTCAAACCAATCAACGATCAGCCAAATCTCGCATCGTAGATTTCATTGGATGCAATTATTTATTTTTTTTCTTCCCCTCTGATTGGCTACCTCCTGATGGAATATCAGTCGTTGATCTCCTCCCCGTCTTCCCAGATCTGACGGCCCTTATCTCTCCATCCCAAAGCCCTTTCCCCTGCCGTGACCTCCTCCGATACATTCTTCGCTGTCAATTTGATCCTCAGATCGATGGCTCTCGTTCAATTGCATCGGTGCCACTGACCCCTTGCCTCCTCTGATCAAAAAGCTCCGATTTCATCTGGGTCGTCCCTACAATAAGATCCGACGGTCTAGATATTTCTTCGCCACCCTGGTTAAATTTATGATACCCTGCTATGTAATGTTTTTTCGTCCAATCTCAGTCGTTAATCTCTACAGATAAACGGCCCACGCTAACCTTTTCCTCCGCCTCATTTTTTATGCATTTTACCCAGAGATCTGATCTGGACCGTTCATTCCTTGATCCGACGGTCCAGATTCATCCCGACAGGCCCAACTCCTTTGGGTCCTGCCTTCCTCCAGATTTGATCTCCACCGTTCATTTCTTGATCTGAAAGCTCAGATTGAAACTGCCTTCTCCTACTCCCACCTCGTTCTATCCCCACATCTTGTTGATATCGCGCTCTCTCAGAGCCGTCCGATCTAAGACCTCAGATCTGACGGCTGACGCGCATTTTCGCGTAACTTTAAGCCTGAATGATAATTTTTCAAAATCACGCGATATGGGTGGTTTTGAAAGGCCACGTGTCGGCCTCTGACACATATCACGTTCGAAAAGTGAAAACCACATGTTCCCCTTTTTATCGCGCAAAACTAGTTGTTTCTCCACCTGAAACCGCTTTCCCCATTTCTATTACATTGCATCGCATTCATTCCCCACTGTTGATCTCTGTAGATCAATGGCTCACATTTGATCTGGCTATTTAACTATCGCCCTTCGCCTTTCTTCCAAGGGATTTTAGAGATCATTCTCCACCATTGATCTCCTTGGCCGGTCTCATCCGACGGCCCAAGATCATCCGAGAAACCCCAATTTACTTTTAATCATATTTCCTTTGCCAAAGGATTTTTCACTCATTTCCTTTGTATTTATTTCATTTTGCGATAGTGTAGCCCCACTGCATTATATTTCCTTGGTTGATATCGACCGTTGATCAACACAGATCAACGGTTCAGACTTAATCTCCCACCTATTTTTCAATCGCCTCCTTTTTAATCTCTGCAAGAAATCTCTGCCGTTGGATGCTTACATCCAACGGCCGCGACCTAACCGCAACCTCTGAAGCAATATAAACCCAAAAAATGCAGGATTTTATTAATTTTTCTTGTATTGTGTAGGTTTCAATGGTTTTTTCCGTTATATTGAAAGAAAAACAAAGGCCGGTGATGACGATACCCCAGGCCTTCATTCATTAAAGGGATTGTTCCACGGGGTTTTCCATCAACGTTTGCCGATGCCTCATGAATGCTGGCAACATTATAAAAGCCCCTGTAAACATCTGCACATCAAAAAGACACAGTAAAAGCTTGAATAAACAAAGAGTATCAGTGTCAAAGATCCAGCTACAACAAAGATGAAGAATTAAAGATGGTTTACACAGTTTGGGTGGATTACGGCTAAAATCAACAATTAAAAGCCTAATCCACTCAATCAAACATAGTTTAAAGAAAAGAAGACAATATTTAGACCCAATTATACCTAACACATAGATCAGAAGCAAATTAATCATGTTTTAGGTCAAAACAAAAATATCTATCAAACCGGGAATGCCTCCAATGCCACATCAGAGGCTAATTGAATCCTCTCGGCTACCCAAAGCCACCTGTAGCCTCAAAGCATTCAAAATAGGCCGAGTTATTATCCAAACAGAAGATATTTGCCCCAATACAGCTGAACAGTTATTCCAAGCCAGAGACTTATTGCAAAAATATCAGCAGAGTTATTACAGCGATGACACAGAGCCTTAAAGTCAACAAAATCTCCCTAGCGAGCTTAATACTTAATGTAAAGCCAATTAATACAGAGAAATATTTGTAAACTTCTCCATTGAGCCCCTCAAAGGAAGAGAAGAATTTAAACATATTAATTGAGCCTGTAGATCTTTTCTCTCATTCAACCTCCTCATTTTCCTATAAAATCTTATTGAGGAGCTCATTGTAAAGGTTTGGTTGCAGAACTTTGAAATATACTTTTGCTCGAAACTTCTACATGTAAATAGTGTTCAGTGAATCTTGAAGCTCTGTTTGTAATTGAATAAGTTAGGCTGAGAAGTGAAGATGATTGCTGAACTGAAACATTGGACTTGAAGAATGTAACTGGATTGACATCAATATACAAGCTATTTCTTGGGATCCTGGTCTATATCACTGATGAAGTGCTTCTTTCTGTGTTATTGTTTTCCTTTCATGTATGCCATTTTTTCCATTATTCTCTGATAAAGAATAGCAAGCATAGAGTTAGGATTTACTATTTACAGTACCCTTCTCTGACTAATAACTTTATCTCAATGTTTTCCTCCAAATTGTGTATTTAAGAATGATTTAATACAGTCAAGCAATTAGGAATGTTGGCGTTCCCTCGTCCTACTGTTTACTTTAGACATTGTTCTTGAATGTTATTTTAATTATATGCTTAGTAGAGTTAGACTAGAAAAGTGATGGTTTGCCCTGTTTTATAGCTTCTTTCTTCAAAGGTAATTCTGAAAGTTTCCCTAAGGGTATGCTGAAGCAGTTTATATTTAAAAGTATCTTATCTGATCTTAGGCTACACTTCATTCTTCTTATCTGTTTTCATCCATTCTGAAAGTAATTATGTGGATTACTGGATTGTTTGTCTATTGAGGCAGTTTTAATACCAACTTGTCCAAATAAGTCTATGGTTAGCCCTATCCTTTGGTCAGTTTTAAACAGTTACTTAAAAGGCTTTTCTTGTTTGGACAGACTGATAAATCCTAGTTGAAATTATTGTCTATTTCCACCCCTTCAACACTTTTTATTATTTCCATTCCATAATTTAATCTCAAATATCTTGTGATATAGATGACTTTCCCCTTGGACCACTCTTGAAATTGTTGCACAATTAAAGCCCTTTTATGACTCTATAGCCCAATGGACTAAAAACCAGCGTTATATCTATCTTATCAGCCAAAGCTTGTCCTGATTGCTTGCAACTTCACACCTTTGAAACTCTTTCATTTTAGGACTTTCCACTCAACTAAAAATCATGCTCAACCATCCAAAAAAAAAAAAAAACTATTGTCCTTAATAACTAGCCTAATAGCATACCCATAAAAGCCTTAAAGATAAATCAATCTTTGCACTTATAGAGAGATCCCTCTCTGGATTCAGGAGGGCTAGATCCTAGAATCCCAAAGTGGTTCAAGTGTTCTCTCTGTAGTTTGTATTTTCCAATCTTACAAATTACAGGGAGCTAACATATAGGGTGCTCAGAAAATTCCAGGATTAGAGATATAGGCTTTCTAGCACAATTCCAAGATAACCCGGAAGGGATTTCTTGAAATACTCAAGATGGAAAATGCAGCCCTAGGGTTGAATTATGCACTGAAACTGAGTAACTGTCAGGAGGTGGCTGATATGATGTTAAAATAGCTGATACTCCTCCTCACTAATCCTCTGGATGAAGGGTTGCTCCCCTCACTGGAAAATAAGCTCAAGAACTTGGGTTCTCAACCCTCCACTGCAACTGCCCTCCTAATTTGTGTAATTTCTGAAGGAGACTGTGCTGATAAAGGTGGTTGAATATTGGCCTGATGCCGAATGGTGGAATGCATCTCAAAGGAACCTCTCCTGAGTGGGCACTCGAAGTCCCCCGAGGATGAGGGTGGGATTTCCACCTGGAAACACCCTTGTGCTAAACAGCATAGTAGACACCACTAAATAGCTGAAGCATGCAGAAAGTCATAAAAGACCAAACATAAACAATATTCATAATACTTTCCTTGGCTACCATTCCCTTCCTTATACACATTGAGATCCTCCTCTCCCTTGGTCCCACTCAATAATGAGGCTACTCTCATGGAGACTCCCTTCCATTATGACTGGGATTTCCTCCAATATCTCTCCACTACCTCCATTAATATATTGTTGATTTGGTAAATATTGACCCCATCCACATGCATTGACACCCATTCACACCAAGGAGAGATTTATTAAACTAGATGTACTTACCCACTTTCACACTAGAAGTGGTTTTATTCCTACTAAGGAGATTTATGGGTCCCCCTTCCCTCTTATTCCTCTATTTTATTTAACAAAAACATAATTTAATATTCCAACTAGCTAAAAGCTAATTAGGAATATTACATTTATCCTATTGAGATATCTAAATCCCTAAAAAGTATGTCATCTCGCCAAGTAGAGACATTTCAAACTCACTTTTCATCTTTGTGGCAAAGTTTTTACTTAAGTTGTCATCATTGCTTCCAAAAATTATATCGTCTACATATACCTCGATAATTGTTAGGTTATCTTGATCCACTTTCACATAGATATTTTTGTTGGTGCCTCCTTTCTTGAATCCTTGTTAATGTAGATATCCATTAATATGAGAATACCAAGCTCTAGGAGCTTGCTTGAGATGATATAGTGCCTTCTTTAATCTCCATACATAGTCTTCCTTTTCAGAGAGCAAAAAACCTTCAGGTTTTTCAATGTAAACTTCTTCTTCCAATTCACCATTTATAAAGGCTGACTTAACATCCATTTAGTAGACCTTGATTTTTCTCGAGCATGCATTAGCGAGAAAAATTTTGATAACTTACATTCTAGCAACGGGAGCAAATGTTTCAAAATTAATTCCTTCAACTTTTGCATATCCTTTGCAGACTAGTCTTACCTTATTCCTAGTAACTTGTGCATCCTCATTCAAATTTTTTATGAATACCCATTTAGTTCCAATAATATTTTTATCCTTTGGTCGTGGAACTAATTCCCAAGTATCGTTCTTCTCAATTTGATAAAGTTCTCCATTCATAGTTGCTACCCAGTGTTCATCTTGACTAGCTTCCTCAAAGTTGTAGGCTCAAAAGTTCCTAAAAAATAAAGGTGAGCTTGTTGTGATGAATGAAGCTGTCGACTTCTTATGGTACCAATTCCTTCATTTATATTGTCGATGATTTGATTTGACGGATGATTCTTTTGACACCATTATTTTAAAGTTTTTGGAGAATTTTCTTGTACATTGTGGTGATAATTTCTTATTTCCTCTTGGTTGACTGTTGTTTCCTTATTTGATTGGGCTTGTTCTGGAGCTTCTTCTTCATCCTTCAAGAATTCTCACCAACATCCCTCAGATTTTCTTGAAGGGACAATCTCATCATCATCCTTTGTAACACAATATTCATCAAAAGCAACATTTATGCTTTCCACTATTTGTTTTCGCCTCAGATTGTAGCATCTATATGCCTTCCTTTTGCGTGAATAACCAATGAAAATAGCTTCGTCGACACGGGAATCGAACTTGCCCAATTTTTTATCTTCTCTTTTGATGTAGCATTTTCTTCCAAATATTTTGAAGTATTTGACATTAGCCAGCCTTCCCTTCTAGAATTCGTATGGATTCATGTTACATTTTTTTCCTTAGAAAACCTCTGTTTATAATGAATACAGTTGTATCAATTGCTCGAACCCAGAATTTATCATCTAATTTTGAGTCATTTAACATTGTTCTGCCCATTTCCTGTATGGTTCTGTTTTTTGTTTCAGCAACTCCATTTTGTTGCGGTGAATTCTCTGCCATTATCTGATCTCAAACATTTGATCTTCAAATCAGTTTCATTTTCGACTAATTCCTTGTAGATTCTAAAACATTTGAATGCCTCAGTATTTTTCTTTAAGAAGTTGACGGATGTCATTCTGGTTTAATCATCTATCATTAGCATAAAATATAATTCTCCATATAAACCTTTTGTTCTCATAGGACCACATAGATCAGTATGTACTAATTCCAATGGACGTGATGCAAAGTTTTCTCTTGTCCTAAACTTTTTTTTAGCGTGTCGTGCCAACAAGATTCACATATCGTATTGGTGGGTTTTGGAATTTTAGGCATTTCTCTTACTGCTTCCTTCTTGCTGATCCTGACCAAATTGTTGAAATTTATATTTCCCATTTGTTTGTGCCATAAAAAAATTTCGTCTTCTTTCGCAAAAAAACACCCTTTAGGTGTCTCATCCAAAATATATATGTCATTTGGAGCTCTAGTTGCTGTAGCCAAAATTTTACCGAACTTGCCTTTCCTTATTTCACATTTCTTAGAGTGAAATAGCATTATGTCCTTCATCGCACATTTTTCCAACACTAAGAAGATTGTGATTCATATTTCAACCAACAACACATATTTCTTTAATGCATTCTTGCTTCCAAGTGCGACTTTACCTACTCCTATGACATTTGAAAACCTATCATTTCCAAAATACACTATTCCATCCTTATTTTCCTTCAAGGATATGAACTTATTCCTATCTCTTGTCATATGAGTTGAGAAATCAATATCAACATACCAAATGTTTATGTTGCTTTGAGCCTTGAGAGCGATATCACATTTTTCAGTCTTCTTTTTCTATACTTGTTAATTCTGATTTTGTGAGAATTCCTTTGAATAACTTCCAAGTCTGCAATCTTTAGCCAGGTGTCAAAAAATTTTTACATTTGTAACATTCAACATCATCTCTCAAATGATCAAATATGTTAATATTCCGCTGAGTTCTGAAATATCCATTTCTGAAAGATCTCCTAAAATTGTATTTATTCCAAACATACGTGCGACATTCTATAGCTCTATGTCCAAACCTTCCACATGAATAACAATGACCATAGAAGATAGCTTGATACCTAGGAGGAAATATTCTTCGATGAATTGTCTTCCATGGTTCTTTTGGCTAGTCCTGATCTCTTGAGTTGGCTGAAAGGTCTACATGCTTGTTATATTTTGTATATCCAAGTTATTTTGTTTTCATAAAAGGACTTGGCTCCTTTTCAGATTTTTCTTAGTAACCAAGACCAGTCTTGTCACTATTTGATTGTTGATTGTTGATGATTTCTTCCAATGCATTAGAGTTGTTAGTGTAGTTTTGAAGAGTTTTTCCATTTTACTTTCTTTCGAAGAGAAACTATTTCATCTTCCAATGCTTCTCTTTCCTTGTTTCTTTCCTTTAATTCTTCCCTGAGTGATTCTTCAACCTTTATTTTAATATTTAGGACATGTTCCCTTTCTATCTTTAATTTGTCTTTAAGAGTGTTGACATGCTTCTTCTCGACCTTGAGCTCTTTAATAACCCTGATCACTTCATTTTGAAATTCAAACTCAGTCATCTCTTCTTCTTCGTCTCCTTCTTCGTCAGATGCTTCTTGCTTATTATACATGGCCATAAACAATACTCTTCCATTGATTTCTTCTTCGTTATCACTGTCTTCATCAGATGAGGAGCTATAGTCTTTAGAGAAGAAAATATTCTTAAAACATTTGTTCTTTCCTTCCTTGTTGAACTTCCTCAGACATTTATTTCCTTTCATAACAGCCTCATTTTTGTGAGGACACTTGGTTGCAAAATGCCCAAACTCACCACAATCGAAACATATCAATGGAAGTTTACCTTTGAATTTCCCCATACCTGTTCTAGTTTTTCACGTGAAGTAGGAAAATTCTTTATCTGGAAATTCTTCTTCATCTTCTTCCTTTTCTTCATCCTTACAACTACAAGTTTTCGCTTTCGGAGTATGCTTGTCCTTACCAATTTTCTTGGATGCCGCGAATGTTGTTTCTAGGTGAGATGTGTCATCCTCTTGTTCAATCCTCATTTCATATGCCATAAGCACTCCATGCAATTCATATTTTCTTAGATTTTCTAGATTCAAACTATATTCCAAGATAGATACCTTTGGGTTGAATCTTGCTGGAAAGGTTCTAAGGATATTTTGGACAACAATTTTCATGTCGACAGGTTCTCCCAAACCTTAAAATGAATTTTTTATTTCATCAACACGATGTAAGTATGCATCAATATTTTCATCTTCCTTCATTTTGAGTTGCTCAAATTTTTCCCTGTAAATTGAAGCTTTACTTCTTTCACGTTTGAGTCACCTGCATATATATTCTCAAGCTTTCCCCATACTTCTTTAGTAGTTTTGTAGCTTAGTACCTTAATATAGATAGATTCGATAAACCCACTGATAATAATATCTTTAGCCTTTGCATCATATACCATATTTTTCTTTCCTTGTTCATCCTGGGTCGCTGTAAAGCCTTTTTCAACGATTTCCCATACTTCGTATCCTTGCGCCAACAAATGAACCTACATTCTTCCACTCCAGAGTGTGTAGTTATTTCCATTGAACAAAAGAACTCTATACTTAGTATACTCCATGACCTCCTTCCAATTGTTAGATTTTTATTGAAGGAACCAAGCTTTGATACCAATTGTTGCAAATACTGAGAGGGGGGGTGAATCAGTATTTCTTATCAATTAGAACTTTTAAATATTTTCAAAGAATTAGTTAATATTCAATTATTCTTAATGTTTATATAGTAACAAAATTAAAAAATAGAACATAATAGGCACACGAATTTTAGGTGGAAAACCCCCTTCGGGTCAAAAACCACTAAGCGCTTTTCTAATAAATTCTTTAATCTTTAGCCCCAACTGAAATGAAAGGTACAAGTTCCTAGAATTATAAAAAAAAAATCTTCTCTAGCTCCCACTGGAAGGACACCCCAACGCCCGGGTTTCTTTAGTAGTCAAGTGATTGGATGCCTTGACATCTTAGACCAACCTATCACCCTGAAGTGTTCACAGGCTCCAACCTATAGGTGACTTCATGCACCAACCTAGCACCTCCCTTCCACCCTATAATGATCATAAATAAGACAATAGAGTGGACTCACATACCAGGGACAATGATCCGTGATACAATATGATTCATAATGATTTTCTTGAACTAGACCAATCACCCAATCAAACTATGACCTACAACCCAACCATAACATTATCCAACAACAACACTTATACATCCCAACAATGCCTCTCCAACTCTAGGAAATTTGACTCTTTTACAATTTTACAATGATTATTTTTACAATATTGACTTTTGACATGACCTGATACTTGACTTAACACTAATTCTTTGAATACAAGCAGTTGTTGAGGTATTGTTGTGCTTTCTTCAAGTAATGGTCCTTTGGCATTGCATTTTCCTTCTATTATGTGTCTAATTTGTCCTATTATGTCCTCCTTCCTGAACATGCATCAATGAAAAAGACCCAAACCAATATACAAAAAAAATACTTACACTGTCCTGCAAACCATATGTCAGAGAAATATTCAAAATTAAAATGTAAATATGTTCAACATTTATGAACAAAACTCAATCAAACATACACACAAAATACTTTCATTGTCCTACAAAAACACATATCAAAGATGATATTCAAATGAAAATTCAAACACTAATCATACATACCTTGTTGTAGCAGGCTTACCCTTGACTATTGATGTGTTGTCCTTACTGCAATGATCCTTGAATGGATATTTTTTCTTGCCTTTTAGAATCTTGATATTAAATCTGTTGTATCTATGTAATTTCAGATCTCCAAGTTCTGAAATTGTGTCCTGTGGTAGCCCTTCGATGTTGGGTGTGGAACCTGACTATCTTATCTATTTTTTATCACAGTGTTATACCCCTATACCTTAATGGGGTGAAAATTTAGCTCTTAATTAAACACTGCCTGGGGGGCCAAGGGGGGTGGCTGCGACTTTATGGAGGCCCCCCTGGTGGGGGGTTTCGAGGGCAGCGCCTCCGAAGCTAAAAATAGATGTAAAATTTCCTTGTAAAAGTATAGTAATTTCTAGTCAATCTGGCTCATTCATCAGGTGGATGATTTGACGGTAGAAGTTATGTTTATTTTAGGGTTTTTTTTCCCTAGAAGGAAACCCCTCGCTTGTATGAAGGTATTGTATTGCGGCTGTGTATTGTATGTGTATTCTCAGAGCGAGAAACAGATAGGGAGACTATGAGAGAGAACATAGGATATTATAGCGGATCTGTTGTAGGTTGTGTCTCTTCATTTTTCTAGATAATAGAAAGGAAGGACTGGTTGTTCGGGGTGGACATAGCCCAAACTGGGTGAACCACGTATATCTGTGTCTCTCTTGTTTTATGTGTTTTGTGTGCTTGTGTTTTCTGCATATTTTATGTGTTGCATTGCTCTGTAATATATAATTTTCTAACATTTGATTCCTCTTTCCAACCCCATAGGTCTGATCAATATTGGATTCTTCAAGAAAAATTTATGCCCAATCTCCTACGATGACTTGATTATAGACTGGTTCAGAAGAGAAAAATTGTATGAAGTGCCACATGTCATAGTTTCAACCTTTGGTCATGAAAATGATACCCAACAAACTACAACATGTCCTATTTCTGTCAATTTTTATGAAATTTTAATCCAATCCTCAGAGACAAAGTTATGATGATTTTTCCAAGGTCACTTGTTTGACATGAAACTTGGGAGCCTGCAAAAAAACCTAACTTTCTCAAATCATATCTCCAAAAATATAGCAAACTAATATTTGAAATTGTTACATGCACTTCATCGTGATTTCAGCTCAAATGGGTTTTTTTTCATCATAAGAATCTTCGCAGAATAAAAGGTTATACTGAAAATTCTATGATGACTTGTTTTAAGTAGTGAAATCCTTACATGAGGAGGATATGAGGGTCACAATTTACATAAATTCTTAGGTTGAGAGGTTCTTCAACAAGCGAACATTGGAGGGATTTTATGTTGTGAAACCAGCTCCAAAAAGAGAAGAAAAGAGATATCAATGACTTAGAAATAAACCACTTCGAGGGGGCAACCTCCAATACATTACATGAATGAACAATTCTTAGATGATTCAAATTACAAAACCTCCTTTCTATATATAGGAGTCCATGGGGCCATAATGTAATCCTAGTGGGGCCACAATGTAATCCTAGCCGACCTAACAATAATAATTTAAGGGCACAATAATAACAATATGGGGGTTACAGGGGTACAATAATAACAATAAGGGGGTTACACTAACAACAATAAAGGACTATACTAGTAATATAGGGACCTAACATGCCCCTCTCCTTCAAAAAAGTGTTGTCCTCAACGCTTGAGTAGCTCTGGGTGCTTCTGTATAAAATTCTCATCCTCCCATGTAAAATCTTCAGTGGGTAAGTTCTTCCACTTGATGAGATACTCTGAAATTGATCGATTCCGTAGCTGTCGAGTTCTTGTTTCCATGACCGCTTCAGGTTCCAATATGATTTTTCCTTCCTCATCAAGTTCTCGCAATATTGTTTGAACTGGAAGATTTTCACCTATAACCTTCTTTAAGCATGAAACATGGAAAACTGTATGTACTCGTGAAGAAGCAGGAAGCTCCAATTTGTATGCCATAGTACCAATCTTTTGCAACACCTTGTAAGGACCATAGTACTTTGGTGATAATTTATTATTCTTCTTAGCTTGCTTGAGGGACATTTGTTTATATGGTTGTAGCCGTAAAAATACCCAATCTCCTACATCAAAACTTCTCTCGCTGCGATGTTGATCTGCCTGTTGTTTCATTCGATTTTGTGCCAAATTCAGGTTATCCTTTAAGAGTTGGAGAAATTATTGTTGATGCTCGATGTGATCTTCCACTACTTGAACCTTTGAATTTTCTCTTAAATATGATGTGATGGATGGTGGATGATATCCATAAAGTGCCATAAATGGGGTCATTTTTGCTGCAGTATGGAAGGAAGTGTTATACCACCATTCAGCTAGAGGTAACCACTTGACCCATTGTGTTTGTCTATCAGATACAAAACAATGAATATATTCTTCCAAACATTTATTTACTATTTCAGTTTGACCATCAGATTGAGGATGATAATATGAGCTATGAGATAATTGAGTACCCAAACAAGAAAACAACTCCGTCCAAAAATTTCCAGTAAAAATGGGATCTTTGTCGCTCACAATAACCCTTGGGTTTCCATGTAGCTTTTGAATTGTGTCCATAAATGTAGTAGCAAATGTACTTGCTTTAAATGGATGAGATAATGCAAAAAACTGTGCATACTTGGTAAGTCTATCAACTACCACCATGATGACACTCTTTTCTTCGGACTTAGGTAAACCTGTGATAAAATCCATTTAAATCTCCTCCCAATGTTGACTTGGAATGGATAAAGGTTGTAGAAGACCCGAGGTCTTAATTGTCTCAACTTTATTTTGCTGGCAAACCAAACATTCCGCCACAAACTTTTGAATATCAGATTTAAGGCCATCCCAAACAAATTCTTTCTTCACCCTATGGTAAGTTTTTAAAAATCCCGAGTGTCCTCCTAAAGGAGAAGTGTGCAATTCCAAAAGAATATTTTGTTTTAGTTGGGAATTCTTACAAAGATATAAGCGATCTCTGTACCATAAGGAATAATTTTTCCAGCTAAATGTATCAAATGTACTAGGATCTTGCTGCAACTTTTGAATTAGTGTCCACACTTCTTCGTCCTTCTTCCATTCATCGTTTGCTTCGGTTATCCAATCTGGTTGGACAATAGAAATGGCACAAATCAATGCTTCCACCTCTTCATTCTTTCTTGAGAGTACATCTGCAACAAAATTTATCTTCCCTTTTTTGTATATTATTTCAAAGTCATAACCCAACATCTTTGTGACCCATTTTTTCTTCTCTTCTGAAGATAGTCTTTGTTCCAAAAAGTGTTTAAGACTATCATGATCAGTTTTTACCTTGAAGTTTATTTCCATTAGGTAAATTATCCATTTATTTAGTGCATGCAGTATTGCTAACATTTCCTTCTCATAAATAGGTTTCTGTAAATACTTTCCTTTAACTAGAATACTTTCAAAAGAAATGGGTCTTCCTTCTTGCATTAAAACAACACCAATTCCATTTCCAGAGGCATCACATTCCACAATAAAGGTTTGTGTGAAGTCTGGCGTAGCTAAGACTGGTGCTAGGCACATTGCCTCTTTAAGATGTTCAAAGGCCTTAGTTGCTTCAGGAGTCCATGAAAATACATCTTTCTTCAACAATGTTGTTAGAGGTGCTACTATTCTCCCATAATTCTTAAAAAACTTTCGATAATAGCATGTTAACCCAAGAAATCCTCGCAACTGCTTTATGGTTGTGGGGATTTTCCATTCCTTAATGGATTTAATTTTGTTAGGGTCTACCTTAACACCCTCGTGAGATACAATATGACCCAGATATTCCACCTCTTGTACTCCAAAGAAACATTTTGATGTTTTTGCATATAATTGTTTCTCATGCAATAGTTTGAGCACCCTGTCAACATGTTCAACATGATCCTTCCAAGACCTGCTATAGATTAGTATATCATCAAAAAATACTAGCACAAATTTTCTAAGGAAGGGTTTGAAAATGGAATTCATCAACCCTTGAAATGTAGAAGGTTCATTGGTAAGGCCAAAAGGCATGACCAAAAATTCATAATGACCCTCATGAGTTCGAAATGTTGTTTTCGGAATATCTTCAGTCTTCATTCTAATTTGATGATACCCTGAACGAAGATCTAATTTGGTAAAATAAATTGCTCCATGTAATTCATCCAATAATTCATCAATCACAGGAATGGGAAATTTATCTTTAATGGTGAGCTTATTGAGCTCCCTATAATCCGGACACATTCGCCATGACCCATCCTTCTTGTGTACCAATACTACAGGAGCAGAGAAAGAACTTTGACTAGGTTGAATTATACCCGCCTCTAACATTTCTGCAATCATACGTTCAATTTCGCTCTTTTGGAAGTAAGGATATCTATAAGGCCTGATGTTTGGAAGAACACTTCCTGGAATCAAATGAATAGCATGATCATGATCACGAATAGGTGGGAGTCCTTTTGGAGTTTCAAAAACCTTGGAATGATTGTCCAAGACTTTTTGGAGATCTGCAGAAATAGATGATTTTGATGTTGGAACTTCTAGTGAGCATAATTGTGCAACTATGCCTCATTTTTCTTTCTTTATAAGTTTTGTTATGAAATTATAGCTTATTATATTTCCCATCTTCCCTGCAATACCCCGTAATTTGACTTCCTTTCCTTATGAAAAAAATTTCAAGAAAAGTTCTTGAAAATTAATAGCTACCATCCCCAAAGATTGTAACCATTGTACTCCTAGTACAATATCAACACCTCCCATAGGAATGGAAAGCATTGGACTATTCAATACATATTCTCCCATGGTTAGTTTGATATTATGGAATTTTCCAGAGAAATTTATAGTTCCTCCATTTGCAACCATTACTTGACATTCTGGTGCTGGGTATAGGAAACAATTCAATTCCTTGGCTACCTTACAATGAATAAAATTATGGGTATTGTTAGTGTCAGTATAGTCATACTACCATCAGTGATCAAAGTTACTCTTTGCATTTGCATATTAGGAGTCCCATAATAATCAATTTCACTGTTCCGCTAGGTCATGGATTCATTGATGGTAGTAATTCTTCATCAGTTTTCCCTCATGTGAAACTTGCTGATTTTCCTTCCTACTGTTTTAGGTCATTAGTCACTTTCATTCTCAAAATCATATCAGTAGGTCATATGATGGGTATCATTAGTTTATAGAGTCTCGCCATGGTCGAATTAATGAGTCAAAGGTCAATAATATCAGCAAGGTCATGAGGAAGTCAAATAAATTCAAAGTCACAGCATCTGGAAGATCAAATAGACATTTTATTTGACTTGATGTAATTTTCACCTCAAAAATACATTTTGAGGTGAAAACATGATATTTTTCCTTTATTACTATTATTCATTATGTAATTTTATATCATCATATGTAATAAGTCACAATTCAGAAGCTGCTATCTCCACAAAGTCATCACCCTGCCTTCAGAGAAGTTTTCCATAGCATGATCAATGCCAAATCATCTTCCAAGTAGATCCATCAGAAAGAGCCTAGAAAGAGCTTTCCAACGGTATACTACACTCCCAAAACTGACTTCTGGATTGAAATTTATGCTTAAGTGAAGTAAAATCCCCTATATCCTCAAATAATCCCTATTTCCCAACTTTCCCTTAAAACTTTATGTTTAAAGTTTTATATTTTCCTTATAAAATTCCTTTTTCCTCTTTCCGATTATAAAATCATATTATAAGTCATTTTAATACATATGCAATTTAGTTTATAACCACTTCCCCACCATTGCCATAGAAACTTTATAATAAGAGTTTCATACCAAGTCCCCGTCGCTTCCCATTGCAATCGCAGCCCCTCCTCCGATCAATCGCAACAGTCCCCGATCCAATTGATCGCAACATTCTCCGATTGAACTCCCTCCTGATTGCAGAACCCCGATTGAAACACTCCCGATTAACCCACAACTGTCGATCTTCGTCTTCCGATGCAACGGTCCTCTGCCAATCGGAACATTTCAATCGCAACACTCCTTCGATCGCAACTCTTCTTCCGATCTCCCGATCCGCTCTCCTGACGGCAAACCTCAAATTAATTTCCCCACCGTTGATCTCTTCCCACTGATCCGAGGACTCAAATTCAATTGGGCCAATCGCATCAGTGTTTCACATATGTTGCATTCCCACTCCCGAGCCCGATTGCGATTGTGATTATGTGGGTCCCACCTTTAGCCCTCCATCTTACAATAAAAATCATTCCACCCCTTTATATGATTTCCCTGCTCTATATTTATATCTCCCATTGGGCTTACCCCAATCGCCTCGGAACTTTGTGTGGCCTTCTCCAAATTCACCTGACCTCCGACTCCCGATTGCGATGGCACCGCCGATTGTTATATTACGACTATTTTATTAATATGATATCCCTCCGCCCGACTCACTACGATTGCGATTATAATGTGGGTCCCACCTCCTCTCCCTTCCCTCCTGTTCACTATTTTTCCCTTCACTAAAGGCAAAGTTTCATTTCAAAGGCATGTTTATTAAAAAGTCGGTTTTACCCAAACGTAAAGCAAAGGAAACAGTCAAAGGGCCGAAAGCTTATATAAAACAAATATTGTTACAGCAGTAGCAAAATAGGAAATCTATTCATCGGATTACATATTTTCTTTCATACAGCCTAACAAAAAAATCTCCAAGTGGTCAAATGCAATGTTGTCCCGTATTTTCAAGGGCAGATCGTTGTATTTCTTTTCTATGATTGTATTTTAGTTTTTGAGCTGTTAGAACAACTCCCTTTTCATGGATCTATGTTCCCACATTTGAGCCTATTTATTGTAATTGTAAATCATTTGTAAGCAGTCTGATTCAGAGGTCTGGAGTCTAAAGTCAGTAACTCAGAAAGTAGGGGAAATAGTGTGGAAGAAACATCTTGCGCTCATTATACAGTTTGACAGGAATTAATAATATATGCGGCTCTGATTTGTCGGATCCATATGATATGAGATTAGCATTTGTTTTTATCCTTTGTTTCATATGTGAATTTTTATGTGTTCCATTCATCCATAAACATTTCCTTTTGAATGCTTTCAAGATAGAAAGGTAGAATCCATTTTATATGCTCTGCCTTGGGAAATCATTCATGCATCTGTATTTTTCTTCTGTTTGAAAAGGATCCATTTATTGTGCCCTTTTTAGCTCCTCACTAGTCTTTCCATCCCATCCTCATTAAATTTTATTTGCTAAGTTTCCTGCCTATCTTGCCCCATGAAATACCCTGTGTCCTGATTTAATTCCCGGTTTTAACTGTCCCTTTATCCCACACATCCCTGAAATTCATTCATTCATTTTATTAAACTCTTTTCCCATCATTTTACCTAGCCTAATATCAGTTCATTTATTGTGTTCCATTGAATATTCTTTCACGAAGAGAGCCCTCTCCTGTCCTTGTAGGGATAGCTACAAGGTTGAGCGTGGTTTGATGTTACCCTAGATTCTGCCCTTTTCAGCCTGAGGTAGATTTAGGCAATAACAAGTACTACCTGAATCAATCAACACTATTACATTTTTCTTCTTGATATGTCCTTCTATCTTGAGAGTTTGAGGAGTGGTAATTCCTACCAATGCATTACACGATATGGTCGAACTCATTTCTTCCTCTTCTTGGGTTGGTTCCTGGTGTATATCCTCTTCTTGTTCATTTTCTTCTTCCTCTTCACAATCTATGTAAAATAATTTCTTCTCAGCACACTTATGACCTTTAGTGTATTTGCTATCACAACTGTAGCAAAGCCCTTTTGCTATTTTTTCTTCCAATTGTTGTGGTGTCAACCTTGTAGGTTCTAGAAATATAGGAGTAGCAATACTTCCCTCTTTATAGAAGTGAGTGGTAGGCTTCCTTGTCGCCCTAATTTTACATTCAATTTTTCTTGCCAACCTGAATGCCTTCTCCAATGAATCAGGTTCCAAAACGCGAACTTCATGTTGGATGTTATCCTTTAAAGTACCTATGAAGAGATCAATCTCGTGTTCCTCTGGAATATCAGTTACCTTTATATTCAATTTTTGGAAGTCCTCAATGTGCTCCCCCACTAAACCCTTTTGTTTGAGATTTATCAATTGGCTAAAGAAGGTGTTGCTCTTTGTATCCTCATAATGTGCTATCATTTTCTCCGTAAAAATTGACCAAGTGACAATTTTTTTACGGGAGCAAAGCCATCGATACCATACAAATGTATTTTGTTCTAAATGTAAAGTTGCAATGCGTACCTTTTGTGTGTTTTGCACGTTATGGAGATCAAAATATTGCTCCATCCGTAGTATCCATGTTACAGGATCCTTTCCATCAAACTTCCTCATATCCATTTTTGGAATATGGTGGTTCTTCCCACCAACATTAGATTTTATGAAATCACGATTAACATTTATTTTGTTCTCATCATGAGTTTCCTCTACTATATTTTCACCATTAGGAAACATTTCTTGTATCAACTTTGTCAAACCTTCCATGTCTGCTTTTAGATCATTCTTCATGTTTTCCATCTTAGCTTCCATGTCATCCATCTTAGATTCCATGCCATCTTCCATGCCATCCATCTTAGCTTCCATTCCATTCTTCAAACCATCCATGCCTTTCTTCAAACCATCCATCTTAGTTTCCACGCCTTTCTTCAAAACTTCCATGTCATTTTTTGTTGCTCTTTGCGAGAGCGAAATTTGTTGCACTTGCTCTTGTAATTTTGATATGTCATGTTTCCATTCTTCGTATTCATGAGTCATAGTAGAGCTTTATAAAGGCTTAATGGGTGTTGAATTATTTTTAGGGGCCATTTTAGAATCCAATACTAATATCTATTCTACAATATGCCCTTGGAATCAATTCAACTTGATTCTTCAAACAAGACTTATGCAATTCAGAAAAAAAAATACACACCTTTTACTTGCTTTTGAGGAGCTCAATATTGAAATTGAATTATCTCTATAATTGCAGATCCTCAATATCTAAAATTCAGCCCTGTAGTTTCCCTCTGAAGCATCTTTAAAATGCCACAGTTCTAATTTGATTTGGATTCTTCAAGGCAAAGTTATGTCCAATATCACACACTGACCCAATTTTGGACTGGTTCAATAGAGAAAACTTGTACGACTTTCCACGTGTCCCTGTTTCCTCCTTTGGATATGAAATTGATAGAAAAAAAACTACAGTCTATTTACTTGTAGCCACTTTTTATAGCATTCAAATATGATGCTCAGAGAGAGAGCTATGGATATTTTCCCACAATCACCTCTTTGAGATGAAATTCAGAAGCCTCAAAAAGCCCTGCCTTCCACAGATCATATCTTTGAAAATATTGTGAACCAATATCTGAAATTTTTTGAAGATGTTCCTCCGGATTGTGGGTTCGCACTCTAAAAATTTCAGCTCCTGAAACTTCGTAGAAAAAACTTTATTACGAAAATACCACGATGACCTGTTTAGGTTAAATTCAGGAGCCTGGAAAATGACCTAACTTGCACAGATCATATCTCTGAAAATATTGCGACCCAAGCTCTGAAATTTTGTGAAGATATTCCTCAGGATTTTGGCTTCAAACTCTAAAAATTTCAGATTCTGAGCCTTCGTAGAAAAAAATTTATAGCAGAAAATTCCACGATGACCTGTTTGGAGCAGCGAAACCCTAGAATCTCAAAGCTCTGATACCAAATGTTGTGAAACCAACTCCAAAAAGAGAAGAAAATAGATATCAATGCCTTATAAATAAGCCACTTTGAGGGGGAAACCTCCAATACATTACGTGAATGAAAAATTCTTGGATGATTCAAATTACAAAACCTCCTTTCTATATATAGGAGTCCATGGGGCCACAATGTAATCCTAGCCGACCTATCAATAATAATTTAAGGGCACAATAATAACAATATGGGGGTTACAAGGGTACAATAATAACAATAAGGGGGTTACACTAACAACAATAAGGGACTATACTAGTACTATAGGGACCTAACATTTTAGAAGCTTAAAAATTATTAATTATTAAGTAATCAATGACCATGTAATTTCCCAAAAAGGGGATGCAGCAATACATGAACACAAAACTAGAGTAGTAGTGATAAATCAAATCATAAAATGTAATAAGAGCACATAGCCATCACATTAATGTTACAGAAGCAAAATGTATACAAGGTCTTGAGGAAATAATCACTCAAGTTAGGCAATACAAGCCTCAAGAAAGCATGTACATGAAATATGAAGTATACTGCTACACAGAAAATTCCCAAGGCTATGACAGCGCAATTTTATTAGAGACAACTGCAGTTGGAGTATGTCAATACATGGATATGGAAATATACAACTCATACAATGTTGGGAGCATATATCTAAACCCCTAAAGTCAATTCCAAGACAATCCGAAAAGGATTTCCTGAAATATGCAAAAGTACAAAAATGTCGGAGTTACAGTCCTAGGACTAAATAGCAGCTACAACTCAAGAACTGGATGGATATGTCTGTAGATGCTGCACAAGATGAATAAACCTTCTCCAATGGATCTTCCAACTTAAAGGCTGATCCTAACACTTAAGAACTCACCCTCCAACAATCATTGCAACCCTCACTGCAAATGCTCACTAAAAATAACGCAGTCAAGGAGAGGGACTATGTTTTAGGAGATAGAAAATGTATTGGCCAAGTGACAAGATCTAAAATCTAATCCAAAGGCTTCCTCACTGATCTCCCAAAGGAAAGAAATATTCCTCCTCTGAAAAATAAGCTTTGGAAGTGGTGTTGTGAAATCTCCACTGCAACACCCTGCAACACAATGTTATACTCTGCAAAAATAACATTGTAGCTGAAGGAGGTGGCTTGGCCTTAAGCCTGAATGTGGAGAAATGAATTGCAAGCTCCCTTAAGAGGCCTCTCTTAAAAGGAGAAGGAATTCCTAAACAGGAATGCCTTGTGCTAAGCAACACAGCAATCTCAACTAAACAGTTGAAGAAAGCACAATAATCATGCAAACCACAAAATCAATAATCCATTTCATGTCTTGCTATGGCTGCCTTGCCCTCCTTTTATACAAATGGAAGCCTTGTAACCTTGGGTCCCACTCATTAGGGTTTCTGTTACAGGTCAAAATACCTCCTCATCAGCTCAGAGGGGAAGACAAATATGGAAGAAGTACAAAGACCTAAATTAAACCTATTTCTGCCAGGGTAACGCATACATAGAACAGAACAAGGGCGTTATAACGCAAGCAAGGAATACATTAGCCGCATTAGTGGCTAGGGCAACGCTCTGTTTACACTAAAAGGTCGCGTTACCCGTGTTTTAAGTTTGAATTGGGAAAAGAGCGCGGAGAGAGATTTGAATCTCCGACTTTCCCTCACGAAGGAGTCAGTGCACAGAGGAAACTGCAGAAGCACCAGTTCATTATTGGGCATTGCCATAGAAGACTGAACTCCAAGAGAGGCAAAAGCATGGAGATCAAGGAAACATCTAAGCATTTTCCATTCCAAACTAGTGGAAAGAGAAGGGCAACTATGGCTTTCTCCCTCTCCTATAAAAAGGAGCTGAAGGCTCTTAATTGAGGGTCGAAGGATTGCTCAAAAGTTCTTGCATACTTGTGGAATAGAGAATAGTGTGACATTGTGAAGGCCAAGAGTCAAAGAGGCTCCTAGAGAGCTTTTTGGCTTGGACTTCTTCACTTGGTAGAGAAGAGAGATTGGGAGATTGAGGAGGGCTTGGTACAACCGATGGTTGTAATCCTCCTTCTTTCAAAATCAATAGAACTATGTTCGTTTTGTCCATTCGATGCTTAATGCTATATTGTTATTTCAATATTTGTTTAGTATGATATGAATGGCTCAGATGTGTATAATCTAGATGTTTATTGTTGATTTGATTGATATAATACTTGTTATATCAGAAGTTACGCGGGTGCTTTGACTGATTGCAGGTCTCGGATTTGGAGCCAGCGAAGAAGAACTCTTACTTTGCTGCACTGCGCTCTCCAAGAGATCACGAAACCGTCAAAGAGGTAATTCCTTATTGTATTCTTTCAAGTTACTTCGAGTTAATATGAACATGCTCATGCCATCTTTGTGAACAGCATAGCTAATTTGACTGTCTGCCTCGGGCACCGGAAAGCCCTGAGAGGGATCCACGAAAACTAACCACCCAAGCAGTTTACCCTAAAGTAGAATTGGCGACTCCGCTGGGGAGTTGTTCCCCATAGTTTCCGGGCTATTTTTCCCCTCATTTCTTCTCTCCTCTGTTCTGTATCCTTCCGACCATTTTTTGATGCCCTGTAGACATACCAATCGCTTGCAAAGTTCGATCCTGTGCCTGTCTGGCCAACTGAAGAGCTTTTCCCTGGTTAACACGACCTATGTAGTGTATCCAGTGCATTATAACGCAGTCTAGGCTTAAATACAGTGCGTTATAACGCTGTATTTGCTCACAGATAGAGCGTTACCCAGCCAAAAAACCCTGTTGTTCACTACCGTGACTGTGTTTTAGCTGTGGAGTTTTTTGGCCACCAGTACCTTTCACAGACCGAATCCCTGTGCTTGTCTGCTAAACTGGCATTGATTATTTGTTTCTCTTATTTAGTTAAGTGTGCAAAGCATTTACTTTTTAAAAAAAAGAGAAATTTTTTTTATTTTTCTGCATTTAGATGAGTTTATTCTGAAAAGTTTGATTCACAGACTGTTAAAAGAGGTAGATAGAAAGCTGAATCTTAAAAGTTGAGCTGTGTTATTTACATGTTGGTGCATGGATGATTGATAAAGAAACCTCTCCTTGTAGAAACATTGTTCATTGAAGTTAATATCTAGAGCATGTTTTGCATGGTTTATTGAGTCAGCGTCTCACTATACTTCATACGTCCATTTCCCCTCCGCAAGACTAATAACAAAGTACACTAAAAACAAAGCGATAATAAAATCAATCTAATAACTCTTTTGAGCTCACACAAACAGTAGTTCAGGCTAGGATCTTGGGTTAGGAAAGTGAGAAAACTACCCAAGATCTCAAAACTTGAAAACTAGAGTCATTAACGAGTGAAATCCTGCTGCACTCACATTATTGGGACCGTTCCTTTACCGGAGCTCAGCGCGAGACAACACTTGGGTACACTAGAAGGTAGCCCGCCTTCGACTGCATCCTGTGGGTGTGTTATATACTGGGGTTCCCTTTGGGGATGTCGAAACTAGATCGGGGATCTAGGTATTCTGCCCATATAGTACATTGTCCTTGACCGTGGACCCCCCTGATAGTGTCTGTGATTTGAGGTATCCTTAGTGGCTATACTTTTAGGGACTTACACAAGGTGACTGGGACGGGCTGTCCTGGTACCTGAAACAGACGGACCTACTCTGTCTTCAGTCTTTAGGAGGGTTCTCGTCTTCACGAGAGTGCTTACACCTATCGTCTGGGGTTCGGGCGAAGCTCTAGAGTAACCGTAACTGTACTTTCGACCAACCCTCTCTGTATGCTATTGTGAGACTAGATTTCATCACCAGTGAATGGTAGTACTCAGACAGGGCACCCTATACTGGCTGCTTGTTGATTGATTTTAGAGAGTCTTTTTTCTTTTTAGTAAGTGTGTGGTTACTGTCACTTGAGACTTCATAATATATCACATTTTAAAATAAAATTTGTTAAAATTAAACCGGTCACTGTGGTGTCCCCTGACCCACGCCGTCAGTCTAGACGACAACAAGGTCTACCTCCTCTCACCTTAGAGGAAAGATTGAACCTTGGTGAACCCGGGCCTTCTACGGAAGAGCAGTCTCCTTTGACTAATCTGGATCATCACATAGACCCTTATCAGCCGGAACTCCCGGAGGACCCTTTCACTGAAGGCATTGTACCTAATTACAATCCTCCGCTCACTGATCCGTTAGGACCGGTGATAATCCAGATTCCACCGCGCCAAGATATGTCTGCGGCAACACCAACATCTATTTCTCCACCGGTATCCACGGGGTCGATACCAATGGCAACCATCCCTGGTTCGCCATCATCCTCCCCGCCGGTGGTCAGTTCTATGCCATTACTGGGTAACCCCAGTAGTCAACATATGCCTACCCCCAACCCTATGGTCAACACAACTGTCAGTAGTTTACCGAACCCTTCGGCATCTACTCCTACCGTGACCACGTTGGGGACAACGGTAGCTCCTCCCACGAGCACGACTACTTCGGTGCCCTTTAGCAACCCTTTCGGTTGGAACCCTCTGTTGAGTTCAAACCCCCCGGCCACTATACCAGGGGGCAGTGTTGTCAGTACTCAGGTAGCAGGGAATATGTCTCTTCCTATGCAATCCTTAGGACAAATGGGACAACCCATTGTAAATACTATTCCCTTAAGTGGTTCAAACATAGGCGTAGGATCTATACCGTTGCCAAATTATGCAAATACTAGTATGCCTCCGGGAAACTCTATTGCATCCATTTGGACGAACCAACCCCAACCTCTGTCTGGAGTGGGAGGGCATTTTTACGCTGGGGGCAACCAACCATTTGCCCCTCAATACGCGATGCCCTATGGACAACAACCGTATGTTCCTACTCCTCCACCTATGGGAGGTTTTTATCAAAGTCCCACTTACCCTTCTGGTAACACGTGGATGGGGGGACCCTATGGTCCAAATAGTCAGCCCATACTGCCTTGGTTAGACTCGGGGGCAAATCCAAAATTTCCTTTCTTGGCAGCTTTGGACATACCCGACATCCATAAGCTGACAAACGACCCCATCAATCACAACTCGCTTTGGCCTCCTATACCGCATAAGATTCCTTCAGATATCCCGAAGTTCGACAGGAAGCATGGAGATGACCCGGCCGCACACATCACTACCTTCCATTTGTGGTCCATATCCAATTCCATGGTATATGATAGTGTCCGCCTTCGACTTTTTTCCCGCACCCTTACAGGCAATGCCGCCAAGTGGTACATTGAATTGCCACGCGCCACCATCAATACGTTTGGCGCTTTAGCGACGGAGTTCTTAAAGAACTTTCAACTACCAATTAGAGTGGAAACCGGCACAGAATTGTTAACATCACTGCGCCAAGACACCGCCACCCACATCTCCGACCATATTCATGAATGGAGATGTAGGAGGAGGCTTGTCAAAGCGCCAATTCCGGACCATCTCTTGGCAAATTGGTTTTGCAAGTCTCTTTTACCCCATATCTCTAAAGACATTGGCCTTTCTGGTGCGGTGACAGAAGATCAATGTATTCGTCGTGCCCAGCACCTGGATTTGATCTATTCACAATCCGACACGCTTTACGATCTGCTCCCCCATGCCCCTGGTAACCCGAACCCTCCGGCTACTAAGAAAACCGGAGCTCATGCCGATGGTCTCGTTGGCGCGATCTCTGGTGTAGCCACCAATCAGTCTCGGGGGCAAACCTCCCAGCCATCCTCGGCTGCCACCGCCCCCCATCAAACGACTCCTCTCCCTTCCTCTGAGGTAAATTCGGTGCAAACCTCACAAAAACCCAACGGGAAAAATAGGAAGAATAAGAAGAAAACATCTTCTTCGAAAGAGCAGTCGAATAATCAGAATAACTCCAATCAGAAAAATGCTGCAAACGAAAAAGGAAAGGATAAACCCATGAGATTCCCTTGTAAAATCTGTGCGGAGGACCACTTGACATACAAATGTCCTCGGTTGCAGGAATGCACTGATTTTATTGCTAACAAGGACTCTGGGAGAACACCTGTCGTTCTTCACAATCCTTTCCCCAATCAACAACAGCAACATCAACATATGGTTGACAACCCGCCACAACCCCATCAACGGGGCAATGGTGGTTCGAATCCTTCCGGCGAAGGACCATCTGCCATTTATGGCGTCGAGAGTATCGACCTTCAAACTCGCGCCAAGCTTTATGGAACCCCTACCATAGATGCTCAGGAACCTGGAGCTAGTTCCAATCCGCCGCCGCCCAACGATTTGAATATCGAAAGGCCTACTGCTGAACTTGTAATTCGTCCCCCCAAAGGGACACTTCGACGCACGACTCATAATACCTCTGCACGTGCAGCCCAAAACTACAATATTGTAGAAGATTTGGCGCAGGCACCGTCAGCCATGTCTGCACTTGAAGTATTACAAACCTATCCAGCACAAAGGAAAGCCTTGCTTTCGGCCATTGGCGGAATAGATCCCCAGGATTCCATGCTAGCAGTCTTTGATATGGAAAAGGCTAAACCTCGCCTCTCGCATCAACTCGCATTCTAGGTGCAGGTTGTGTCGAAAGGGAGACCCATCCATCGCACTTTCATAGACGAAGGTGCTTCGACCTGCGTTATGTCACAAGCTTGCTGGCAGAATTTAGGTTCTCCTACTCTAACCCCACCATCGAATTCCCTGAAAGCTTTCGATGGCCACACGTTCCTACCCAAAGGATACCTTGCTAGCTTTCCTGTCACTCTTGGTGGGAAAACGGTAAACGTGGACGTTGAAGTCGTAGAGCGTCATCTCGACTATAATCTATTGCTCGGTCGCAGTTGGTCCTATGCTATGACCGCCATCATGTCTTCGGTCTTCCGACTCATCCTATTTCCATTGGATGGGAAAATAGTCACGGTCGATCAACTATCCTTCTGCACCCCTGATTATTCCACTTTACCAAGTAGCTCTGTACCCTTAATAGGAGGTGTCCCTGACTCTTACGTCAGTATCGGTACCGGTATTCTGAAGGCATCTTCCCTACTGGGTTGTTTTCCTCTTCCGCCGCCTCAGATCCCAAACACGGTTGCAATGATATCCACCTCTTCGAATGGCTCTATCGACCCATGGATCATTCCGGCACCTTCAGAAATTTATTCCTATGGAGATCAGATGCCGCTTTCGCCGGTTGAGTTGGCTTACCAAGCCATCCAAGTCGCATCTGAACCCTCCACTGATATGGTTTCGACCACAGGTACACCCCTCCCTCCCATAACGGTTCTCTCTAAGGATCTCCTCAATGAAGTCTGGCCTACAGACGAAGCTATTCGAGAGATCATGTCATTAGAAGAACGACCTTGGGGAGAGTTCCACCATCGCACTTCGACGATTGATTCGGAGGCGATAAAAACTGAAATCCCGTCTTTTGACCAACCTGAGATCGTTCCCTCCTCTTATACGACCGTCCACACTATCGATTCAGAAGGGAACATGGGTAATCTTCCTAAGACAATGCTCATTGATATCTCGGTCAAAACGGGTATCGTGGAAAATATTCAGATTGGAGCCGACTGCAATCCTAAGGAAATTGCGTCCTTCACATCTCTTTTTAAAGAATTCTGCGATGTCTTTTCTTGGTCTTATGATGAAATTCTCGACATAGATCCTTCTATTGACGAGAAAGAGATCAAGAAATTCCGAGCATTCTTTTTATGGTATTTTTCTTGCTCGTTAATCCGAAAAACCTCGAGTTCTCTTCTTCGGTCTCGTTAAACTTACACGAAGTTGGCATCGAGCATTCTTTTTACGGTATTTTTCTTGCTCGTTAATCCGAAAAACCTCGAGTTCTCTTCTTCGGACTCGTTAAACTTACACGAAGTTGGCATCGAGCGTTCTTTTTATAGTCTTTTCTTGCTCGTTAATCCGAAAACCTAGAGTTTTCTTCTTCAGACTCGTTAAAACCATGAAGAAGCTCTGAGCATTCTTTTTAGGAATCTTTTTCTCGCTCATAAAACCGAAAAAATCCCGAGTCATCTTTGTCAGCCTCGTTAAACTACTGAGACAAAGAACAAGGAGCCATTCTTTTCCTCTTTTTTCAAAGCTCTTTAAACAGAAAAAGTGTATCGATTTTTCTCCGCGTGACTCGTTAAAATTTCACGGAGGTACCGAGTTTTCTTTGTTGGACTCGTTAAAATTTCACAAGGAATATTGAGTTTACTTCGTCTCCTCGTACTCATAACAAAATGAGGTAGACGTCCATTGAACATAGATTTCTCACTTTTCCGGATTTGATGGACTAGCTAAACGGAAAACGAACTGTTTCGGGCTTACTATTACCCCTTTGACGTGCCCGGTTATCAAGACATGACAAAGGTACCCCAATGGAGCCATCTTTTACGACATTTTTCAGACTCCCTAAACATGAAAAATTCACCGAGTTTACTCGTCTGGACTCGTTAAACTTAATCGAACAGGACATGGAGTTGTCTTTTACGACATTTTTCAGACTCTCTAAACATGAAAAATTCACCGAGTTTACTCGTCTGGACTCGTTAAACTTAATCAGACGGGGAAAAATTTGGACAAAATGGATATTACCTCTGTTACATTTTCAAAAAGGTCGATTTGGCAGCAAAATTATTGAACATGGCAGTTCCCAGAAAACTCTTTCGCAGTTAGCCGAACCCTACCATCTATGAGTATTATCCTTCATTTCCCAGTGTCCCTGCACCGGTAAAATCCTAACACACTCTTTGGTGTTCAACACGCTTCAGCTGCCTAGTACCCTGCTAGAGTGCCTTCTATTGTTCAAGCAGATCTCGCTATCTACTGCTCCTGTTATCACCCAAACCGTTCATTATGCCAGAAATTATTTGTCGTCTGACGTTCCCATTTACTCTTCCTTATCTCAAATCATAAACAAAATCAGTTGGTTTCCGTTTCGTGTTGACTGGTGTAGGACGCCTCAGTGCCTACCTCTCAACATATCACTTCCTATCGACTTCAACACCTTATCTAGGAAGTTGATCCAGAAACACATCAGTACCCAGATACTTGCAGACATCAGTGGCAGGTAGTCTTGTGTTTGATCAAGGGTCTTCATCATTGGCTCTTGGTCGAATGATTCTACGAGTGTTCGACTTCAACTCCTTTTATTCACACTCGCTAGATTGTACCGGGCATCTTAGGGACCATCATCATTATCGGTGGCCACCTTCGCATCTGTTAACAGTTTTCATTATTGACTGGTAATCAGACGATTTCTCACATGTTCGACGACAACTCCCTCATTCACATGTTGAGAAATATGCAGTTTAAGTGAATCGGCGGCCAAGACCTTGGGGCAAAAGGCTACACCATTAAAGTTGTGTTCCCTTCCCCAAGCTGCGATATTGTTTATGGAGACAGCTTTTTCAACCTGATCCTGTTATGACAGACACTTCCACATTGTGCCTATTGGTGGATAGATTCTTCATATCTCTATTCTAGAGAAATCATGTTGTTTAAAGCTACAGAGCATGGGACATGCCCGACTCTTGGCAAATACTATATTTTCTGACATATGTTGTTGTTTCAGGTTTTCCTCAGTCTTTCAATCTCTCTCTCTCTACAAATTATAAAGTATTTTGGCCATCGTCTTCGTCTCTGACCTCACACTTTAGGGGGCATCTGTTACAGGTCAAAATACCTCCTCATCAGCTCAGAGGGGAAGAAAAATATGGAAGAAGTACAAAGACCTAAATTAAACCTATTTCTGCCAGGGTAACGCATATATAGAACAGAACATGGGCGTTATAACGCAGGCAAGAAATATATTGGCCGCGTTAGTGGCTAGGGAAACGCTCTGTTTACACTTGATGGTCGCGTTACCCATGTTTTAAGTTTGAATTGGGAAAAGAGCGCGGAGAAAGATTTGAATCTCCGACTTTCCCTCACGAAGGAGTCAGTGCACAGAGGAAACTGCAGAAGCACCAGTTCATTATTGGTCATTGCCATAGAAGACTGAACTCCAAGAGAGGCAAAAGCATGGAGATCAAGGAAACATCTAAGACTTTTCCATTCCAAACTAGTGGAAAGAGAAGGGCAACAATGGCTTTCTCCCTCTCCTATAAGAAGGAGCTGAAGGCTCTTAATTGAAGGTCGAAGGATTGCTCAAAAGTTCTTGCATACTTGTGGAATAGAGAAAAGTGTGACATTGTGAAGGCCAAGAGTCAAAGAGGCTCTTAGAGAGCTTGTTGGCTTGGACTTCTTCACTTGGTAGAGAAGAGAGATTGGGAGACTGAGGAGGGCTTGGTACAACTGATGGTTGTAATCCTCCTTCTTTCAAAATCAATAGAACTATGTTCGTTTTGTCCATTCGATGCTTAATGCTATATTGTTATTTCAATATTTGTTTAGTATGATATGAATGGCTCAGATGTGTATAATCTAGATGTTTATTGTTGATTTGATTGATAGAATACTTGTTATATCAGAAGTTACACGGGTGCTTTGACTGATTGCAGGTCTCGGATTTGGAGCCAGCGAAGAAGGACTCTTACTTTGCTGCACTGCGCTCTCCAAGAGATCACGAAACCATCAAAGAGGTAATTCCTTATTGTATTCTTTCAAGTTACTTCGAGTTAATATGAACATGCTCATGCCATCTTTGTGAACAGCATAGCTAATCTGACTGTCTGCCTCGGGCACCGGAAAGCCCTGAGAGGGATCCACGAAAACTAACCACCCAAGCAGTTTACCCTAAAGCAGTTTCCTCCACCAAGGAATATTCCTTCCACTATCACTGTGTTATCTCCATAGATGATCTCCACCTTCCATTCCAGTGTTGTTGACTTAGTCAAACTTGAACTTGTCCACATTTAATTGCCCCTTTTCACACATGAGGGTGTGAAATCCAGCCATTATAATGATCCCTTTTCACATCATGAGGTATTTTATTCCTATTTTAGAAATTTATGGGCCTCCTTACCCATTTATTCATCTCCTAGGTGTCAAAAGCAAAAATCAATATTCCAATTAGTTGCATGCTAATTTTGGAATATTACAGACCACAACCAATGATTAGTGTCATGCCACAACCCCATGGGATTTTAGCCAACTAACTAGGGTTACTAACTTCAAATAGGAATATCTCTTAAACCGTGAATAATTATGTGGCATGCCATATATCAACAGAAAAATCTCGACAAGTAGAAACCATCCCAAATATCCTTGACTCAGAATAGAGTAATTTTTCAAGTCAAAATACCCATGGAAGATCAGGGTAGCCCCTGGAGATGCTTGGGTTGACATAAATAACAACCACTGATCAACATACAATACCTGCAAGAGGCGACAGTGGAGTTTTGAAAATCCCTCGCGAAATGTCTAGCTTCGACACAGTTATAACATATGACTTGACCACATCCTCGACCAGTGCCTCCTCCTCATCCGTGTCCTCGACCTTGGAACCCTCTACACCCTGAATGATGGCCATGTTCTATTAATCAAGTTTTTCATTGATGTAAATATGGCATTGACTGAGATGTCAATATTCTTGAGATGCCTGGTTTGTAATATTCCAAATTAAGGAACAACTACAGATTGGGAATAATATGAGTTATTACCAATGTGGAGCTACAACCATTTACCTCATATAGGTTTAAAAACACTTAAAATTCAGTAAAATATATAGTAGCAAAGTTATACAGCGTTTTACAAGGCAAAAGGTGGGGAAAAGTGAGGATTTAGGACATAAACGTGTGTATTTAGAGATATGCGTAAAAATAATATGGGAAAGTGGTTGGATATGATATCTAGGGTTATGAGGGACTCCCATGTCAAATTTAAGCAAAAAATAATAATTTTTTCTAAGTTAAACAGTTCCTCCTTTCCTAACTAGACTAGAAAACCCTGATTTCCCAAGACTAGAATTATGAAGAAATTTACTGAAGCATGTGAGCATGATTTTCTGAAGGATATGACTGAAATAAGATCTGAATATTTAAAAATAATATCAGGGGCATAACTCATACACTTTATAGAAGAATAATGAAATAATACAAAATAAATCCTCAAGAAAGAGGTGCTACAACCATTAAAAAGACTGCATAACAGTGACAACATTATTTTTAGGGATGAAGCAGTATTTTATTGTTTCTTTAGATATATATCATATCTATACATAAAAATATAGATCCAATACAGATCCATGTACAAGAAGAGCTGATCTATACATTCCCCTTGGGGTTTTTCTCAAAACATGAAGTACCGGAAGTAGATCTGAGATCTAAAACTTCAGATCTACAGAATGATTCAGAAATTCTGAATAATACAAGTACATAGAAGATAATATCTGAAATAGAACATATAATGGTTGGCCAATCTATGGATCACCACAGTGAAGGAATAATCCCAACACCGGAGATCTCTTTTCCAAAATGCAAGCAGAACACCCTGCAGCTATAGATCTGCAAATAACGTTGTCTTAGGGAGAGAAACAACGTTGTAGCCTCTAAATATGATATGGCCTGATTCCAAGATTAAAAGCTAAAGTATACTCAGCAAATGAACTCTTCTAGGAGGTTAAATGACACTCTCACTGAGAAGAGCCACTGCTATCATCTAGATCTGAGAAGATCTAGATCTCCACTTGTTGCAACTCACAAGACAGCTCAACCCTCAACATGAGCAGCATTGTAATGTAAGGTGAAACTTGGCCCAAGCCTAGTAGAGGAAAATTTTAGCACTATTCTCCTCCAATAGCTTCTCAAGGAAGGAGGTGGGATTCCTGAACAAGAATTCCCAACTAGGGATGTCTAAGCAGACAGACCTTCAGAAATAATGTCTTCAAAAACCTTTTCCTTGTTGCCCTCCTCTTCCTTGTTTCCCTCCTCTTCCTTTTATAAGATAGGAATATTTCCAAACCATAAACCACCTTGAATCACTTAATCCCTTTCACATTACAACCTCCTTCTAGAACTGCATTGTCCCTCAAAGAGGTTCAATGCATCTAGACTACGCTGTTTGACTTGGTCAAATAAGATCCCCTCTTGTGATTTAGACCCTTTCACACCTGCAATATATAATTTAAATAGCCCAGATATGTCTTTGTTCACATAGGCATTGATTTATTCTTGGTTTTTAGGAGTTTTACATGTCCTCCTTTAAAATTTATTCATCAATTATGAAATGCAAAAATAAACAAGGAAAAATTAATGTTCCTATTAGCTGAAGCTAATTTAGGAACATTACAGTCTCCCCCTCCCAAATGTTGCTTGTCCTCAAGAAACTACAAGGGTGCTGCAAAATATCCCCCGTGCTTCTTGTGGCCTCCTCCTTCAATAGTCCCCACCATTGCTTCAAATTTTCTGCAATAATTCCATCTCCCAATGATTCCTCCCAAGTGTGCAAAGTGGCCTTTGGTAGATAAACCAAATTGCTCTCATTATGAAGTAAAGGAAGGTCTATGTGGAAACCTTCTTGCTGATCCATGACCTCATCAAGATAGAAGTGATGGTCATAATGGGGAATTTCACCATCAATGAAGGTCTTCCACCTCCATGCTATCATCCAGATGAAATGAATTACCTTCCAGTGTGGTAACTCATAGTGAATCTCCTCCCAAATTCCCATGAGAGGCATGCTCCAAGTGCTACATACAATCATATGGTCCACATCATAAAGAGACAAGTAATGTGCTATAGTGGCCATACGGTCTCCCATGCTCCCCTTAGAACATGTAGTGCAAAGAATGTGGGAAACTCCTCCCCCCAAGGACACATTCCACAAATGTGTCTCTCCTCCAACCATGTTCCCAAGAATAAGAACATATTTAGCATGTGGAATCATGATTAAGATCATGCTAGCTACCATATATGTTAAGGGAGAAGGATGATGCCTCCTCATGTGCAACCAACACAGTTTTACCCTCAACTGCCATGGAATAGAAGATGACAAGTGTTTCCTCCAACACTTGCTTGCTGCCCCATCCTTCTTGCATGCTTGGAGAAGGTGCTTTGTGATTGGAGTAAAGGAGTCACACCATGGAAATTGTATCTCCCCTCCAAGATCCTCCAAAGGATGATCAACATCAATAAATTTCATGGCCTCAAGTGGCCCATGAAGCCCATCATAAATAGTGCTCCCTCTTGGAGCAAAGACCTGCAAATGAGTGTTATAAAAATACAAGTATACTTCATGAGATTCAGCAATATAATATTTGTCATACACTTTTTTAAAATCAGCAAGGTAGCTCATGGATGAGCCTCCTCTCACACTCAATGGATAAGTATGTGTGGATGATAATTCTTCCCAAGAGCTATGTTCCTCCTCATCTAAAAAATGGTTCATGCACTTCTTCATTTGAGAGTGCACCTCCTCTTTGAAATTATCCCACATGAATCCATCCAAGATAGTATGATATGCTCCAATGAAACCAGTGTGTTTGGAAAGCAAGATCTCATAGGTTGCATTCAGTAGTTTCTCCTTGAGCTTCAAGCCTTTAACCAAATAAATCTGATCATGGAAGTAGATGACCCCTCCAACTACCTTATACCTCCCATCCATTACCCTCCCATCAAGAACCTCACATGTGAAATGGTCCTTGTTGTACTCCATCAAAAGTTGAGAATCCCAATAAGGATCTAGGCTCCCTAAGAATGATAATGTTGTAGATGTCTGAAATGCATCCCCTATCATGTCATGATTCTCTTCTTTGACATACTTGATGCCAAGATCACATGTTGGAGTCCCATAAACTTTCTTTTTCTGCCTCCCTTGCGGCTGATCTTGCTCAAGACAAGATTGAAGTATGTGGAGATCAACTTCCCATTGGAAAGTTCTTGTCCTCCAATACTTCCTCAATTTGGCCCATGCATGTAAGAGTATTAATATCCTCTTTTCATGTTTAGAAATATATTTTGTAAGTGATAAGACTATGGACTACCCCAAAGATATGGTTTTTCCATGTATCCTCATATCCATACCATCATAGATTTCTGATCTTTCATTTCTCAGCGCAGATGAATGAATGGAAGATAACAATGTCCTATTCAGAAAATTGCTTACCTCTTTTCTGAATTCATAAAATCATCTGCGTTGTGCTTGCTTCTCCCAAGGCTCCTTCATTAGCCAAGTATGCAAATGCTGCCCATAGTTGAGAGAACCTTTGGTTTTCCTCCAATCAGGAGGTTTTCTTGGTGGAATGCCTCCTTGCAAAGAGGCATCAAGGCATAGAGAAGAATGTGGATGTAGGTGGATATATTTTCCCCTACCATTGCTGCATGGATTCTCTTGCATTATTTGGTCTTCAAACCCTTGAAACAGAGAAGGGTATATGCTCTTCTTCTTGAGATGCTCTTCCTCCACTCTTCCTCCTTCTATCTTCAAGACTTCATAATTTGACAATGATGATGCATGCTGCTCTTGTGTTGTATCAAGATCTCCATGTGTGAGATCTTTTGGAACTCCTTGCAAAAGTGAAAGACTTTATCTTCTTGGAGAAAGTGCTCCATCCTCCTCTCCATGAAGTGCTTAAGGTGCCTTTGTTGTGATTGTGTTATTATCTCCTGTCTTCTCCTCCTCCTCTTCAATAACTGAAATTGTCTCATCATCAATAAGAGACCTTAGATCTTGGTCATCTATTGAAGGATAAACCTTCATGCTTTCCTCTTGAGAAGAGGATTCTTCATCCAATGGAGATATTGCCCTTGGAAATGCATCAAAAAAACTTACACCTTCTTCCATGGTTTTCAGAAATGGAGTTGGATTCATAGACCCTTCCAACTCATGCAAAATATTTGTCTGATGTGGTTTGCTAGTGTCAACAAAAGATGTTACACATGGAGCTTCATCAAACCTTTCTATCAATCTCGAAATAAATCTTGAATAAGTGGGTGTATTTGCATTCTTCAAGGAAAAAGACTCAAACAACCACCAACCATATGCTTTACCTTCAAAGTGCAGCACTGCTGATTTGATGGCTTCAATCTCTGAAACTTGATGTTGTTGCAGAAAGTTGACTAGCTCCTCCACCCAAACCCTCACTGGACATTTAGGTGATCCATAAAAGATAGATAGATAGAATCTACCCTTACCATGATGATCTTCCTTTGTGCCTTTTTTCTCCTTGATCTTGCAGAACCCTTGGAAGTTCAAGTTATCTTTGAACTCCTTGGATTGATCTTCATACTCTTGCAAATACTCTCTAAGAGTCTCCTTTTTAGGTACACCTCCTTTCTTCCTCTTCATGAAGAAATCACTGACAGAATTATGAAGCTTTGGTGATATGGCTGAGTGCACATATCCATGAGATGAGGATTTAGAATTTTCCTCATGCATAGATCTTGTAGATCTGATCGGAATATCTTTCTGCTCTTGAAACTTTCTAGGAGTTTCACTGCTTCTTCTTTCTTCTTCTTTTTCAACCTCCTTGGAGAGGTTCTTCTTAGATCTAAGAGCTGATGAGAGTAAATCCATATTATTCATCATTCTGACCTTGCTTATTTCTAAACAGCACTTTGTCTTGAAGCCACAGGCTGAGCCAAAGATCTTGCTCCAATACCACTGTAATATTCCAAATTAAGGAACAACTACAGATTGGGAATAATCTGAGTTATTAAAAATGTGGAGCTACATCCATGTACCTCGTACAGGTTTAAAATCACTTAAATTAAGTAAAATATACAGCAGAAAAGTTATACAGTGTTTTACAAGGCAAAAGATGGGGAAAAGGTGAGGATTTAGGCCCTAAAACGTATGTATTCATATATATGCGTAAAAATAAGATGGGAAAGTGGTTGGATATGATATATAGGGTTATGATGGACTCAAATTTCTAATTTAAGAAAAAAAAAATTGTTTCTAATTTAAACAGTTCCTCCTTTCCTAACTAGGCTAGAAAACCCTGATTTCCCAAGACTAGAATTGTGCAGAAATTTACTGAAGCATGTGAGCGTGATTTTCTGAAGGGTATGACTGAAATAAGGTCTTAATATTGAAAAATAAGATCAGGGGCATAACTCATACACTTTATAGAAGAAGAATGAAAGAATACAAAATAAATCCTCAAGAAAGAGGTGCTACAACCATGTAAAAAGACTGCATAATAGTGACATCATTATTTTTAGGGCTGAAGCAGCATTTTATTGATTCTTCAAATATAGATCATATATGTACATAAAAATATAGATCTAATATAGATCCATGTACAAGAAGAGTTGATCTATACATTCCCCTTGGGGTTTTTCTCAAAACATGAAGCACTGGAAGTAGATCTGAGATCTAAAATTTCAGATCTGTAGAATGATTCAGAAATTCTGAATAATCAATTACATAGCATATCTGATCTGAAATAGAATATAGATTGGTTGGCCAATCTATGTATCACCACAGTGAAGGAAGAATCCCAACACCGGAGATCTCTTCTCCAAAATGCAAGCAGAACACCCTGCAGATGTAGATCTGCAAATAACGTTGTCTTAAGGAGAGAAACAATGATGTAGCTTCTGAAGATGATATGGCCTGATGCCAAGATGTAGATCTGAAGTATACTCAGCAAATGAACTCTTCCAGGAGGTTAAATGACACACTCACTGAGAAGAGCCACTGTTATCATCTAGATCTGAGCAGATCTAGATCTCCACTTGCTACAACTCACGAGATAGCTCAACCCTCAAAATGAGAAGCACTATAATGTAAGGTGAAACTTGGCCCAATCCTGATAGTGGAGAATTTTAGCACTATTCTCCTCCAAGAGCTGCTCAAGGAAGGAGGTGGGATTCCTGAATAGGAATTCCCAACAAGGGATGTCTAAGCAGACAGACCTTCAGAAATAATGTCTTCAACAACCTTTTCCTTGTTGCCCTCCTCTTCCTTTTATAAGATAGGAATCTTTCCAAACCATAAACTACCTTGAATTACTTAACCCCTTTCACATTACAACCTCCTTCTATAACTGCGTTGTTTGACTTGGTCAAATAAGATCCCCTCTTGTGATTTAGATCCTTTCACACCTGCAAGATACAAATAGCCCAGATATGTCTTTGTTCACATAGGCATTGATTTATTCTTGTTTTTCAGGAGTTTTACATGTCCTCATTTACAATTTATTCATCAATTATGAAATGCAAAAATAAACAAGGCAAAATTAATGTTCCTATTAGCTGAAGCTAATTTAGGAAAATTACACGGTTCTAGATGATGATGTAATAACTCTTGTTTGATAAAATTTCCATCAATTAATATGTCAAGCCACTAATGAAGAAGTCTTAAGAAGTGCCAAGTGCCAAGTGTCAATCATATGCCTTGTTTGATGATCTAGATCTTAAGTATAATTGAAGTATCTAATAGCCCTTGATGACATATGGAGGACTACACTTGATGATGTCATACGCTTGAAAAATGACCACACTTGATTATGGCACTTGATGAGGTCTTGATAACATGGTTGGAGATCATTTTAAGATTGGAAGATTGCTTTGGAGTTGTTGACCAATTAATAAAGGTTGCACTATGACATATCACTGCACTGATATATGTTGACATTGTTGATATGTGATGCTACATGAATGTTTCACTCCTACATAATGACTCTATGATCCTATGATAACATTTATAACAATGAATAATCCAAAGAATGAAGAAGATGCATTGTCCCAAACATTCCTCATGCTAACCCAAAATATTTTATGCATAAAGTTTAAGGATAGTCACAAAGAAACATTATTTTCCATCCTTCGAGGAAATCTTTCAACATGGGACCTAGACCATCTTAAAGAGGATTTTTTTCTCTTTCCAATGAGCCCTTTTTGTCCTGAAACTCATAGTAGTTTGTGAGATATTGAATTTTTAAGACTAAGAAAATTATATTTAGCATTGAGCTGACCTACTCTTTGTCTCTCAAGTTGGCCTCCCTCTAAAGGGTCACGTCCCCTCATTCCAATCAAAAATTTGTATATATAGGTTCGTACTCCTTCACTTTGGGTCAATAATTTCAGTGAAAAATCACAGCGAAGAGGGACTGAGGTAGATCTGAAACCGAGGATTTTTTTGGAGAAATATTTTTTTGGGTTAAAATTTAAATTAATCATCTATATAGTTCATACTTGTTTCAGATGATAGGCAAGTGTAAAAGTTCGAATTATTTTCCTGTGGAATTGTTGTGATCAAACTTGGATCTATGGTTAAGAAACCAAAAACCAAAAATGGAGAACACGAATGTTTTTTCTGGCTATAACCAGATTAACATATTGTTGGTTGATCAACACAATATTGCCTTCATCTGTCCATGGGGAACCTTTTCTTACAAAATCTCCCTTTCGGTCTGAATAATTTCGATGCTACCTTTCAACGCGCAATGTCCTATGCTTTCCATGACAATAATCACATCGTGCAGCCTATTAGCCACCTATGAAATTTGTTATACCAAAAGGTGGCTAAATCATTTTTGGAGCCATCAAGGAACAAATTTTATTGCAAAAAGTGTTGGCTCTTGAAGACTCTTGAAGGCCTCATGCCTCTATCCAAAATCTTCACTGCTATGCTCATTGCACACTCTAGAATTATGTTAATATCATGAGAAGAAACTGCTGCAAAGTCACCTTTTTCCCCCCTCCTTCCACTAAAAAACTAACCTCATTTTCCCCCTTTATTCTCCATAAAAATCCCTCATTTTCATGTTTTTTTCCTTTTCCCCCTTCCCCAAAACCCCTTTGGTAAGGTTTAAGACCTTTTCTTGGCCTTATCAAAACCCTCAAACCCTTGAAAAAGAATTGAAAACTTCATGAAAATGCATATTTTGGGTTAAATTTTTAAGGCCCCTTGGGCCAACTCCTAAGCCCTTCCCCTCCACACGCCCTGGTGCTGGAACTAGGCACTAAGCCATTTGAGCACCTATCGCATCGCAGGGAGCCAAGTGCACAAATCCTTTGCCATGTTTAAAACCTTGATGCTGATTAGCCCTGAGTATAAACCCCCCAGTCATATGGTTTCCCATATAGACCGCGGCCCCGCAGTCGGGCGCCAAGCCAAATCGTGAACGTAAAATCCTTCTGACCAAAAACTTTATTTATGATTAATTGATGGGTTTTAAATGTTTTTGTCATTATATTAAAGGAAAAACCGGGCAGGTTGATCGCACTGCTTTTGAGAGGAAAGCATTTTTCCCCGATTGGCAGTGATCAACGCCGCTAGCCGACACGTGGCTTGGGCGGTATGACGATACCATTTTCCCTGTACGTTAAAGTTCAGACGTGGAGTGAGCGTGATATTGATGCGCGTCGTCCGATCTCAGGCTGCTCATCGGATGGTAATCGCGCTCTGAAGAAGCCCATGCAATAAGAAAAGGTACTGCGTAGTCATGAAATAATCTCTGCCGTCAATCTGATCTGCAAATCGACGGCCCACGCTCGATCGCCCTGATCCCCTCGTCCGTAGCAGTGTCGGTGGTCCCAGCGCCACATCAGCGTCCACGCGGCAAAATTTAATTGAAGCGGGTCTTCATTTTTTCCTCACACAATCAGCAAGGGCAGACCCGGGGAATTTTATTCAGCTTGGTTTTATTGAAAGGTTTTAAGGTCCGGGCGTATTTTATAAGGTTTTTGACATGAGATCTCCACCATTGGTCGCGTGGGCTGATCTCATCCGACTGCCCACGTTTTTCCTGAGCTCCCCTCTCATTTTTCAATCATTTTTCTCCAAAAACAAAGGTTTTAAACCTTTGACTCCACTTTTTATTTTTCCGAATAATGTGACCTCTTCACATTATTTATTCACCTCCGCTCTCGACCGTTGATCTTTGCGCGATCGACAGTTATAATTTTAATTCTTCCTCCACCCCTCCTTTGACTTCTTCTGATCAATCTCGACCGTTGGACGATGCCATCCAACGGCCACACTCTCCCCACATGTCCTTCCAAAGAAGTAAACCTATATATATGCAGGATTTTATAATGTTGTTCGTATTTTGCATGGTTTAAATGATTTTTCCGCCATACTGAAGAAAATTCAAACACTGAGGATTGTTCGCAGGGCTAAACTCCACGTTTCATCGGTGTTTCATCAGGCATCGATGCCATATCACCCCTGCGTAGCCCTGCACACCAACAAACCAGTGAATCAGGCACAAATCAAAGAGTATCAGTGTCGAAGACAAAATATACCATAACAGAAGATTGAAGACAGATCCGTGGGGATTATGTCTAAGATGGTTTATCAAAAGCCTAATCCCCATTTTAAAACACAGTTTAAAGGTAAATCATAAAGGTTCATCAGACAGAAAGCCTCCACTTCCACATCTGAGGCAAATTGACTCCTCCCAGCTACCACAGTGCCACTTGTGCCTCAAAGCATTCAAACAGAGGCCGAAGTTATTGATCAAGATCAGGTATTTGCCTCAGCACAACCAGGGAAGTTAATTCTGCAAATACACTTAATGAAAAAATATCAGCAGAGTTACTTTAAAACAACACTGAGCCTCAAAAGTCAAGAAGAGCTCCCACCGAGCTAAAATATTAAATGGAAATTATTTAATACAGAGGACACCTATGTAAGCTTCTTCATTGAGCCCCCCAAAGGCCGAGAAGTCATTTAGTCTGTATTAATTATCTTTAGAGATCTTTTATCAGATCTCACCTCCTCATTCTTCTATAAATACTACTGCAGAAGATGAGAGAGGTGTTGGTTGGTTGATCATTAGTTGTAATACTGAAACTCTATGAAATAATACATAGTTTGTTGAAGTTGAAGAAGAAATTGAAGTCTTGGAAGTCCTGATGATGTTGTTGCATGCTTTTTCTTGAGAAGGCTCTATCATTGGATCCATCAGCTTGGCTGTTGGTGAAGTATTCTAATGATCCAGGAGGATCTCCACCAACAAAGAAGTTTACTTATGCACCATGAAGACACTTTATGATGGGTGACAAAGTAATGAGTAAATTAATTCATTATTTCATTTAAAAATTATGAAATGGATAATGTTCTAAGTGAGTGGAAAATGACTCACCAAAATATTCACTTATTATTCATTTTGAGAAAATAGTTTTATGTGAGAATGACCTCACAACTAATTTTCTATTTCTCATTAAGAGGTTGAGCTTTCTTGGCATGGTTAAGATCCTTGAAGTTGGGTTTGCCATTTTTTCCTTGAGTAAGTTTTAAAGTCCTAGAATCATGGAGTTTGTCTTTCCTTAAAATGTCTTGAGATCCTACTATTGTGGATTGGGGAGTTATGGGGAAAAACTATATAAACTCATGATGTGAACCTTTGAAAGGGAAGGAGAAAGGATAGGAAACTTAGCCTTTGAAATCCATAGTGCTTGGCTAATGCTCAGCCATAGAACTGGAATGTATGAAATCTTAATTTGAAGATGAAATATAAAGGATCTGCCTTCCAATTGAAGCAGGTCCGGAGATGTAACCCCAGTGAGTTGGAGGGGTGAACTCCGTTACCAATTTGGTTGTCTTTCGCTTATGTGTTATGTGCTTCCTGATTATGTTTAATTCATGTTAATATGTGTATGCAAACTAACATGCTCATTTAAACCTGTATAAGCCATAGTCGTTTTAAAATATCTTAGTATCGTACGCGTGATGGTTGGGTAGTACTCGACCCGTGATCGGATCAAGTGGTATCGGAGCAGGTGACTGCTTTGCAGGATGGGCAAAGGAACGAAGCACGCTGAAATACTGCAAGAGTTGCAAGAGATAAACGAAAGCCTTCAAGCCGAAAATGCAGAATTGCAAAGATTCTTGCTCGATAAGCAGGAGCTTCAAGAGATGCTACGAGCTAAAGAGGAGATATTGTCTAAATTGCAGAAGGTTGAGACGACGGAGGTTGCATGTCAAACCGAGGTATGTGATGTCACTTCAAGTTCTGTTCTCTCTCAATATGAAACTAATGTTGGCATGAAAATCCTCACGAAGATGGGGTATAGCGGAGGTGGACTTGGCATAAATGGCCAAGGAATCACCCAACCATTGGAGGTTGTACCAAGACAACCATTTGCAGGTTTGGGTTATCAACGGGAAGAAGGAGAATGCTCAGAGGTAGCTGAAACAAAATCCATCTCTCCATCACCTGATTCCAAGAAAGGAATCAAGCCACCTAGTCCCCATCAATTTAAGGACAAGCCAAGAAGGTATGACAATCATTCAGATTCTACTTTTGCATATAAGAGAAGTGATTTCTTTCATAGGTATGCTAACCGTGATGTAGTTAAGCATCATACAAAGAAACAGTGGGTTAAGAAGACAGATGTGCCCACAAGAAGGGAGACCAAGAAGAATGAGAACGTTCTAAATCCTCCTATCATGAAGACACAATTGAATGGGAAACGACGTAATTTTTGCAATTTCAGCAAAATCAGTGGCCATTGGGAGAAGAAGTGCTGGAAGTTGCACCCCGAAATTCGCCAAGAGTCAAGCAAACATATGGCGAAAGAGCTCGTGAAGAAAGCTCCATTCACCATTCAAAAAACATGCTTACACGAAGGAAATGCTTGGTTCGAGTTGGGTAAGCAGTTCATGATGTTTCTGCAGGTTATGTTTATGATATTTTGCAAAATTTCGAGTTTTATGGGGGCAGGTATCCGTCTTTTGATGAAAAGTTCTCAAAATTCGTTTGACTCGGAATCAACAAATAATGACACCATCGCGAAGAGCTCGACAAGAAGAATCCGACGATGCTTGAATCGCGTCAAACAGCCTCCGGATCGAAAAGTTATTGCAACTTGAAATTTTGTCAAATCAAGGCAAAGGCAGGAGAACCATGTGCACCGTAGACTTAAAGGAAGTGATCTTTATAGAAATCAGGATGGCGATGGTCTTCTCGACCTTAGAGGTGGTCGCGGCTCCGTTTTTTGGTGCTGAAGCAATACCTGGGCCTGGGCTGGAGGCTGGAATCTGTGTAGTAGTCGATGAACATGGAGCTTTGGTTGGGCTCTGTATTCAATCTGCGTTCTCCTTGTCGGCACAAGCTGTCCCACCGGATTTGGCCAACAAGGGAAGCATCGCAGAGATGTTCGATCACGTTCTGGAGAAGGAATTTGCAGAAAAAGAGCAGCCCGAAGGTGGATCAATGGCACACAACGCTATGCAGTGAATGGTGTCTCCTACGTGCGTCCCAGCACACCCATACAGCTTGCAGATTACCTCAACATTAGTGGAGTGTACACCTTGGGAGGCATTCATGATACTCCCAACGCTATATCTTTTCCTGGCTACTTGCAGACTGCCCTGCTATCTGTGGAATACCATACTTTTGTTGAGATTGTGTTCCAGAACAATGAAGACACTATTCAGTCATGGCATTTCAATGGATATTCCTTATTTGTAGTGGGAATTGAGGCTGGTACATGGACACCTGCAAGTAGGAGTGTATACAATCTCTTCGATGCAGTTTCTCGCCACACAACCCAGGTGTATCCACAATCATGGACTGCTGTTCTTTTAACTTTTGATAACGCGGGAGTATGGAACCTGAGGTCAGAAATATGGGCACGCAATTACCTGGGTCAGCAAAAATACGTGAGAGTGAGGTCTCCTGTGCAATCACTGAGAGATGAATTGAATATTCCTCACAATGCTCTCTTCTGTGGGAAGGCTAGAGGCCGCCCACGCGTACCACCGATTAATCATTGAAGAAATCTTCCAGTGAGTCTGCAATGCAGCCTATCTATGTTTGCAATAAAATGGAAGGCATCGCCACATTGTGTGGATCTTGGGTTGGATAACTTCTATTCAAGAGTTATCATGGAATGCTAATAGGCGACGACAACCAGAAAGGACTGGAGCATCTGGCTGCACTTTTCGAGCATCTCTGCCACTTGTGTCAACATGGTGACATCGCATTCCAACTGTGTGTGCATCAATAACCAATTGGCGATAAAACCATAAAGCTTGATGCTTCGTTGTAACTGCCCATTAATGTTGAAGGATTGGTAAGATCTCTTCCCGTGATCGGTGTGCAGATGTGTTCGAGATCTCCGCCAGGGTTTTTGTGACCAGCTGGCAGCCTTAGTTACTTCTTCTACTTCTGGTGGGAGAAATAACCGTCTCCTTTTATTTTCCAAAACAAAATTTCGCGGTCAGATGTTATGAGAAGATCTGGAATCAAATTTTGTGTGTTGATGTGGATCCTCCTCCTCGTCTGCATATAACTGCAGAGCCGCAACGCCTGTTGCATGAGAAGAATGTTTAGTGGAGATATTGGAGTTGGACTTCGAAGATCCGCACGGTGGACAACACGACGCTCTATCCTTCTTCTTCGACAACAGAAATCGGTGGATGTAAGTTCGGATCAGATCAGACAACGTGGTGGATGCGAATCTGTGGCATATCGTGGAGCTGTGGTGTGGGTGTTAGTTTCAATGCCCAGCATCCGGGAAATTTGTGGTACCATGACCACGCCCTCGGCCTCAGAGAAAATCTCTCTTGGCCGGCCTCGTAAAATTCTGCATCAGTCCCAATATTTTTTTTTGTTAAAGGCAGATGTGACAAACAGTTACGTTGACTGACCGCTGCAGATTTGTTTGATGTATCGTGCTTAAAAAATGGCACGACATCCTTCACTTTGATATATATTTTTTTGCCTTTCTATGTTTCAGTTGGGCAGATCTGTTGGCATTTTAATTTTAAATTCTTGTTGTCTGAGCACTCACCCTCGTTACAACAATATGCACGCAGAAACACAACCTTTTTTTTGAGGATTTCCCGCAGATATTGAAGAAAAACATCATTGTTGAACATTTGTTGGATACTTCGGATCTGTATGTTCCGCCCACCAAACATTGTTGAACCTGAATTGCACAATGGCAAAGGTTTTTTTTTTTTGGTTTCCCATCCTGCACGTAGAAGCGTAGTATGAACAACACTGATGACTTTTCTGGATCAGCAGTGAGTGGTTTGAAGTTGGTCGTAGTCGCTATTTGAAATTGTGTGCAGCGGAATAAAATGGGAGGTTGATACCTATCATGACTTCAACGAACTTGTGGAGTTTGAGCCCGTGCGTGGAAGAAGAAGCATTTAATGCTGAGCAGAGGACCTGCGTATGGATCATGATGTGGCGCACCCCATTGACAAAGACGCTTCTTCTCCTTGGTATCAGTAGTGTTATTAAAGAGATCGGTTCGTAGTTGTCACGAAGGGACACCGATAAAAGGTCGGGCCACTAGATTGCAGTGCAGGTGCGTGGCTTCATGATCGAGCGAGTTGCAAGTTCGCACAAAGATGATCAAGGCAGGAGCTGAGCTAGCAAATAAAACATATAGACAATGACCTTAGAAGACAGGTTGTAGGGTGGAGTGGCCAACGACCATTGCCATTTGCAAGTGCTGAAAGTCAAGCGAAGAAGTATTTTAAACCCATAGTCTTTCATAATGCACATTTTTGTAATGGGGGATTTGCTTTTTGTTTTTTTCAACATTTAATGCATTTGGATGATATGGGGCATACATATGTTAAAAGGGGTTTTGAACCATTGGTATTTTTTCTCCCCTTTGTGCACATATTTGGAACATTACATTATTTGGTAATTTCCATGTAAGAGGCCATAGTTGGCATCAAAAATTTGGCAATGCCATGTAAAAGGCCAAAGTGGCCAACGATGAAAGAGATGATGTAAAATATGCTTATGAAGCATTGGAAAAGGCTTGTTTTTAGCCACTCTTATGTAAGGGAGAGTGAGAGTGAGAGGCGTATTTTTACGCATTAAGCCTTGTTGGCATCTTTGTAAGCAAATGGGATCAGGAAATTTTCCTAAAGCCATTTTGGCATGTAAAATTGACCAATGAACCCTTGGCAAGTATTGTAAACAGGTATGATCAGCTACAGGTTGCAGCTTTATGCAGATGTCGACTTTTGCATTCCGATTCTGAAGGACTGAGGTGAAGGGATATTGAAGGGATGTTCCTTTTTCATACATTTGTGTTGCAGATTTATGCAGATGTAGGCTTTTGCATTCCGATTCTGAAGGACTGAGGTGAAGGAATCTTGCAGGAATGTGCCTTTTCAGGCATTTGTGTTGCAACAGTTGCAGGTGTTGGCATTATCTTCCGATTCCGAAGAACGGTAGGTGAAGGAGTCATGATGGAATGTGCCTTTCAGAGACATTTGCATACAATTGAGTTGATTGAAGCTGATACTTTTGGAGACCAAAAGTTTTCTTTTCGGGGAGGTTTGATCCAGGAGGATCTCCACCAACAAAGAAGTTTACTTATGCACCATGAAGATACTTTATGATGGGTGACAAAGTAATGAGTAAATTAATTCATTATTTCATTTAAAAATTATGAAGTGGATAATGTTCTAAGTGAGTGGAAAACGACTCACCAAAATATTTACTTATTATTCATTTTGAGAAAATAGTTTTATGTGAGAATTGACCTCACAACTAATTTGCTATTTCTAATTAAGAGGTTGAGCTTTCTTGGCATGGTTAAGATCCTTGAAGTTGGGTTTGCCATTTTTTCCTTGAGTAAGTTTTAAAGTCCTAGAATCATGGAGTTTGTCTTTCCTTAAAATGTCTTGAGATCCTACTATTGTGGATTGGGGAGTTATAGGAAAAAACTATATAAACTCATGATGTGAGCCTTTCAAAGGAGAGGAGAAAGGATAGGAAACTTAGCCTTTGAAAGCCATAGTGCTTGGCTAATGCTCAGCCATAGAACTGGAATGTATGAAAGCTTAATTTGAAGATGAAATATAAAGGATCTGCCTTCCAATTGAAGCAGGTCCGGAGATGTAACCCCAGTGAGTTGGAGGGGTGATCTCCGTTACCAATTTGGTTGTCTTTCGCTTATGTGTTATGTGCTTCCTGATTATGTTTAATTCATGTTAATATGTGTATGCAAACTAACATGCTCATTTAAACCTGTATAAGCCATAGTCGTTTTAAAATATCTTAGTACCGTACGCGTGATGGTTGGGTAGTACTCGACCCGTGATCGGATCATCTAAACTGTTTAAAGTTTTTTTCCCCTGTTCTCATTATGTTCCATAATTTCTTACTACAGTAGGATGAAATTTTTAGGCTAAGAAATGACTCCTGGAAGCACCTTAGACCTGTTCATCCTTCATTGTTTCATGTTTTCTTTTGCTAAGGTATTTTAGAGTCTTTAATCTCTCTCTTTAGTCCTCATGCTCGTTTATTTCCATAATAGTTCGAACAATTGGTTTCAACATGATTTATGGTTTTCCCTGCTTGTCTGTTGCCACTTAAAGACTGTTATTCAAGTCTCCCTTTGAAGTTCTTTTGTTTACAGTAATTCAAGGAGGTTTGTTCTAATCTTGCCCTTTGTCCTTGCTTAAACAGTTGTCTTAAAGGTCTTTTATAGTTTTGATCATAGATGTGTTAGGTGTTCCCTCTTCTATGACTGCAATTATCAGTGAATCTTTTATGTTTTCTAAGTCATTTAAAATAAAATCTTTGAGGAAATAGGGTGTTCCCCGAATCTTAGATTTCATTTTAAAAGTTGTCTTGAAGTCATTATTTGCTTAAAGAATGTTTGTAGAATTTATGGTTAGCCCTGTCTATCAAATATTTCTTTACTGTTCAAGTTATGTTTTCAAGTTCCCTTTGTTGAGAATCAAATTTCTCTTTCCAAATCATTGATATCCATCTCATTCCAAAACCAAAGGATCCTGCGGCCAATTTAGATCTGCCCTCTGATATCCCATATCCATTGATGAGTATGTTGTGACCTCTTCTTGACTCCATTGCCCAATGAACTAGATTTTTCTCCATTCTACATATATTTCTTAGACCTTTCATGTTCTGCTGTATCAATTCAACCAAACAAATAAACAAACACCTGCACTTAATAACTAGTCTAAAACCAATACTCAAAGCACACAAGATAAACCTTTGCTAACAAAAATTTGAGAGATCCCTCTTTGAGAACAGGAGGACTAGATCCTGTAACTTGAAAGATTGGTTCTGATGTTTCCTTGTCTTTTGATTTTCCAAACTATCAAAACACGGGACACCAACACAGCCTTACCTGGATGACCTTTCGACTCATTCAGCTAAGCGCCGTGACCATCCTGCACACCTTCGGGAGGTTTTTCTATGCTGTTGACACTATAATATTCATTTGAATAAGCACAAATATGTTTTCTACATTGAATCTCGCAAATCCTTTGTTTTGTTGTCTCTAAAGAAGCCATTTGTCTCGATCCCTTGAAATTTTAGGCAATCTTTAATTTACCCCCACCCTCCTCGTTATCTCAATTGCAGAGTCTACAAGGGAAAGCTAATTTCCTTCGTCACTTCGTTCCCAACTACGTGGAGCTCGCTAAGGGCTTTACACGATTACTTAAACAAGGGATCCCATTCATGTGGGATGAAGTTTCTCAACGCTCCTTCAATGCTTTAAATATCATTCTTATTAACACTCCTTTATTGCATCCCCTAAATTATCATCGTGACTATTTTCTTTACTTACCAGCTTCTTCTGCCACTATTTCTATGGTGCTAGTCCAGGACGATGACGATGGTACTAAAAATTTCATCTATTACCTCAGATGTAACCTTATGGATACAGAGACTCGATATGCCCATGTCGAGAAACTGGATTTAACTACGTTACATGTTGTTTAGTTCTTTTGGCATTACATTCTTCTACGCATGACTATCATGATCTCTGACTATAATCCCATTACTTATATCTTGACCCGCCAGTTGCTGGGGGGAAAATATTCAAAATGGATTGTCATTTTATAGGAGTTTGATTTGGAATTCATTGTTTCCAAATCAAAGAAATCATTGGTTTTCACTGAAATGATATGCTCCCTTCCCTCTGATTTTTCTTCATCTGATCTTTATGAGCACATTCCAGATGACACTCTCTTCATGACTAGCACTATCAATGCATGGTACAATGACATCATCATGTATCTCCAAACCCAAACCTTCCGATATGAGCTAACCAAGGCTGATCATCGACGTATTCAACATTATTCTCCACCATATCGTATCATTGGGGATACTTTATAATGTGTCGGCGTAGATTCGATTCTTTTTCATTGTCTAAATTTCAAATAGGCTGAGAGAGTGCTCAACGACTGCCACTCTGGGGCATGTGGCGGTCATATGTATGGCTATGCAACAGCTCAGAAAATACTTTGTGCTGGTTATTTTTGGCCTTCTATTTTCAAATATTACATTCTTTCCATCCGTAAATGTCATGCTTTCCAAATTTTCCAGTGGAAGATGCACGCCCCACCTGCACCCTTACATCCAATTTGTTGGAAACGTTGTCATTGATGGAAAAGGAGATGGCAAAGAAAGCAACATAGAAGCAAGGGAGATAGCAAAAGAAGACCATTTGGAAATAGCTCAGCAGAGACAGGGCCATTTGATAGGGTAGCATAATATACAGAGAATACAATGACAGGGCAGCAGAATGTATAGAGAATACAGAGACAGGGCAGCATAATAGATAGAGAATACAAAGACCCAGAGGGTTTGTATGTGTATCGTGACTCCATTATAGATTTGAAAGAACTTCCAACAGAGAAGAGCTCACAGAGAAAGAATTGGACCATACAGTTGTCAGAGGAAGAAGCACAAACTGTTAGGAGAGTATTCAAGGCCACAGCGTGAAGTTGAAAAGCTATTAACACCTTTACATAGTTCCACCACCTGTTATGCCTCATCCTGTGGCAAATTCCATATATATACAGAGTGAGGGTTTCATAGAATCCCATATTCGAACCTGGAATGCACATTGTAAATTTGGATAGAACAATGTGGGTTAACATGTGGAAGCGCCGAGAGAGCAACAGAATGTGTTTACAACAAAACCTTGAAACATTGATAAAACAAAGGTTAACAAATAACAAAGGTTAACAAATTACAAAGACGGAATTCAATTGAAATTTACGAAAGAAAAGAAAGTAGAACCTTTACCAAGCATTAAGAGGAACCGTGAAGGTGAACAGTAAAACCAGCGTTCAAAAACCAGTGAGTTCGCGCGATCAAAGGAGCGGTAAGTGGTATTCAAAATAAAAACATGATATGTGTCTCCGCTCACCATGTGTCCTAAGGTGGTTTTTCAAAACAACGTGTATCGCGCAATTTTAATGTGTTAACGTTCGCACCAATAAAAAATGTGAAATTCCTTAAGGATTGTCGGATCGAGGTTGGAGGAGTGATGAGCTCACGACCGTTGGATGCGAGGGGCAAGTTAACTAGTGGGACCAGTTTCATCGTGTGGGTTTAAGAATTACATCTCGTGCAAGTGTGTAATGTGATTTTCTATTGTGTCTGTTCAATTGAGTTTTGAAGAGCAACAACATTACAGCCGTTGGATGGCGCGATGGCTTATGACGGTGTGTTATAATGCATTGTGGGCCCGAAATTTTTAAATTAAGTAATTCATTCATATCCAAAGGTTAAATGGGGCGGAATCATATATATGAAGGTCTGTGAGTTGGCTTATTGAAGTATTACAATGATTGAATTGGGGAGTAGATATGTATGTTAATACATATATATTATATTGGATGTAAGGTTTTAAAGCCGCGATCGTGATCATGTTGGAGTTAAACAAAAGTCAGGGCTTTGTTATAATATATGTTAATATATTATCGTGGATATGAAATATCGCAAGGGTAAGCGTTAATATATGTGATAAGCGCGGAGTCAACTTATAAAAGATTTATACGCCGAGTCTTATGTATATATGGTTTGAAATTAAAGTTCAGTGGGACCCAGACTTTAATATAATATGCCCAGTGCTTTTAACATTTTTGAATAGTTATTTAATGTATGATATGCCAGGACTTATAAAAACAAGAGCCGAATATTAAAGTCAAGAGTTAATATATATATTGGTTGCCGAACCTTGTATGGGGCGAAAATGTGTGTTGGTCATTATTATAATTATATGAAAGAGGTTAAAAAGGTTTTTAATATAACGCCGAGAGTTGGTTGAGTTATATTAAAATACAATTGTATATACAACAGTTACACAACTACAATGAACAAGAGAAAATGCAGAAACGAAAAAGACAGAGATTGTTGCATAAAAAGGAAAAGAAAACATAGTGAGTCGAGCTGTTGAATGGGTTGATTTGAAATCCATATTGCAACTGAATTTAAATGTTTTAATTGGTTTTACATTGTTTTTGATGTATTGGCAAGTCTCTAGAGAAAAACAAAAATCCCACTATAAAATTGAAATTAATAAATATTTCTGAATAAGCTGGTAAAAGAAATGAGAAGGGAGAAGTCAAAGAGACATGGCTATCCATTTCAAATTCCCTGAGGAATGCTAACAGTCGTAAGGAAATTTATATAAATCATATCTCATAGGTATGCAGAGAGAGTTTGAGAGAATGCATAATTGAACCAGAGAAAATAAGAAGAATATGGAGATGCTGTGAAAAGTCAGAGATGATACAAGAAAGGTATGAAGACTGGAGGACAGCAGTAAAGAAGGTTGGTGCCTACATAAAATTGATGGAATTTGGAGCTTCCTTGCAAGTTGTAGCTTGCATAATTGAGGTTGGAGCCTCCTGTAGGTTGGTGCCTACAGAAAATTAGTGGTGAGAGGGAGTTGGAACTTGCCTTTACATCACAACAATAATAAGATGTGGTTTTCTCCCTTTATGGGTTTCCACTTATATCTGTTGTCTTTGTGTGTGATGTTTATGTGTTGATATGGTTTATTTAATCTGCTTAATACTTGTTGCTCTCATAATAATTCTGCTGTCACTTTATCTTAATACTTGCTGCTCACATATTAAGATTGTTCACAAATAAAGTTTTTCATGAAATTAAATCGTAAATAAGATTAATTGAAAGTTTTAAAAGTTCATGAATGTGTTAAACTGATTCACCCCCCTCTCAGTTTAACTAAGGTTTCAACAATTAGTATCAGAGCAGGTTTATTTTGTATCAATTTAACAACTGAAAGGAAATCCTAGGTCCCCAGGATGGCTAGTTAAGAAGGATCCTCAACTAACAAAGCCCCCTTTTTCACCAGTGCAAATTATGCCTTCTGGAAAAACAAAATGAGAACATACATAATGTCTCTAGGAATAGATTTTGGGCTGCTGTGGAATTTGGATATAACCCAAAGGCAACTAACGCAGAGAAAGAAGCCAAACAATATTTTGTGGCTAATGCAAAGGCCATGAATGCAATCTTGAATGGACTGTGTGAGGCAGAATTCATCAAAGTAATGCACAGCAAGACTACCAAAGAAATGTGGGAGACTCTATAAAACATCCATGAGGGAGACAAAAAGGTTAAGACAGCCAAACTTCAAGTCTATAGAGCCCACTTTGAAAATTTAAAGATGAATGATGATGAAGACATTGCCAGCTTCTTTTTAAGGGTTGCAGAAATTGTTAATAATATGAAATCTCTAGGAGAAACCATACAAGAATGTGTAATTTTTCAAAATATCCTAAGATCTTTACCATCCAGCTTTAATCCCAAGGTCTCTGCCATAGAAGAAAAAACTGATTAGGAAACTTTGACTATGAACCAGCTACTTGGAAAACTAACAGCCTATGAGATGAGATTGCCATAGAGAAAGTCAAATGTAAGGGAGGCAGCCTTTAAGACAGAGAAGAAGAAAGAAGAAAAAGAAGGCATATTCCCTTGCTCTGATGAAGAAGAGGCCAAATTTATCAGAAAATTGGATAAAGGCTCAGGTAAATATAAAGGTAGACTTCCATTTAAATGTTTCAACTATGGAAGAGTTGGACACTATGCTTCTAAGTGTCCTTATAAGAAAACAAAAAATCAGACTCAAGAATCAGAGAAAACCATATCAAAGAACTAGCAGAAAGGGAAGATATTCAATAGAAAATATTTCTATGCTCAGCAAGATAGTAGTGCATCTGAAGACTCAGCTGGATTATCAAGTGAAGAAGGAACATCTGAATTTGTATTGATGGCTATAGAAGAACTGGAAGAATTCCTTCTAGAAGATGAGGAAGAAGGTGAAGTGGATCTTGAGGGGGAGCTAAGAAGTGCCCTGGATGAAATTGACAGACTCAAACTGAAGTGCAGAAAACAAAAAGACATTCTCCTCAAATATGTAAGAGAAGAACAAAATTCAGAAGTCCTCATTCAGTTGAAAGTAGAGCTTGAAGAAGCCAATAAGGTAGAAGACATTTTACTTAAGCAAATTAAGGATAAAACTCAAGAACAAGAGAAATTGGAAGAAGAAGTAGTATTCTTGAGGAAGAAATTAGAAAACACCCAAAGGAAAATAAATACTTCTCAAGTGACAAGCTCTGGTAAGTTGAATGAAATTCTAGATTCTCAAATATCTCCTCTGATAAAACCTGGGATAGCTTATGAAGGAGAATCAAGCAAAGGCAAAGAAAAAGAAAACAAAAATATCATTTTTGTAAAAGCAGATAAGGATATTAAAGCAGCTCAGAAGATTCATAAAGAAGAAGAAACCTGCAATTAAGTAGACAGAAACCAGAAGGAGACTCAAATGAAAAAGGATGAAATAAATAAATAGTCAACTAAAAAAGGCTCATATACTCCTGAATATGTCAAATTTGGAAGCCATCAAAGGAGATTCTTTCCTCCTATGAAAAATGACACCTATTATTCCTGCCACAAACTGGGGCATATTGCTGCATATTGTCATACAAGGAAAATTAATTCAAACCAGCAAAGGACGCAAACAATGAAAAGATTTCCTCAAGCAAACAAATGGAGAAGACAACCTTTCATCAGGTATGCAAATTGTTTTTATGGATACTGTTTTTACTATAAATAATTTGGCCATAAAATCATAGAATGTAGAAAATATGGACAAAGACTGATGTTCAAAACCTCAAGGAGGTTTATGAATCATGGAGAGTTTAATCGTACTCATAATTCTGCTAAAGATATAATCAAATGTTGTGTATGCAATAAAAGTGGACATATGTCTTCCAAATGTCCTCTCAGAGAATGTGATCCATCATCTCAGAAAAGGTGCCAAACAAAAGGATGCTTTCAATGGAAAAAGAAGGTGAATAAATATGACTTGGCTCTAATATCTCAAGACTTGAAAATCCATTGGTATTTGGACAGTGGTTGCTCAAAGCATATGTCTGGAGATAGAAGCGAGTTTATAACCTTTGATGAAAAGAAATCTAGAAATGTTACTTTTGGCAATGATAAAGTAGGGAAAATCAAAGGAAAAGGCTCAGTCAGTCTAGATAATGGCAGAGGAAAGGCCCAATATGTACTATTTGTGGATGGGCTAAAATTAAATCTGCTGAGTGTCAGTCAAATGTGTGATAAAGGCTGTGAAGTTTCTTTTAGAGCACAAGACTGTGAAGTAAGATCAAGCACCACTGGAAAGACCCTAATCAAAGGTGTTCGAAGAGAAAGCAATGTCTACATAGTGAAAGAAGAGAATGAAGCATGCCACCTTAGCAAACTTGAGGAGTCATGGTTATGGCATAGAAGATTGGGACACCTAAACTTCGACCATATCATAAGTCTAAGCAAGAAGAATGCAGTCAGAGATATGCCAGTCATAAAGAAGCCTTAAAATACTATATGTAAATCCTGTCAAATAGGTAAGCAGACCCGCGCATCCTTCAAAACCAAAGAGAAACTATCTACAAGCAGACCTCTTCAGCTTGTTCACATGGATCTGTGTGGACCTTCAAGAACTAAAACACCAAGTGGAGAATCCTATTTCATGCTGATAATAGATGATTTTTCAAGGATGAATTGGGTTGCATTTCTCAAATATAAATCGGAAGCACTTGAGAAATTCAAGATATTCAAGGCATTGGCAGAAAATCAAACAAGATGCAAGATAAAGTGCATTAGATCAGACAGAGGAGGTGAATTCACATACTATGATTTTGTAGACCTGTGCAATGAGCATGGGATAAAACAACAGTTCACAATTGCAGGTACACCTCAGCATAATGGCGTGGCAGAGAGACAAAACAGGTCTGTACAATAGATTTCCAAAGCCATGATGCAAGAAAGTAACATTCCTCAAACCTTCTGGGCAGAAGCAGTACACACAGTTGTGCATATTCTAAATAAAGCTCATTTAAGACCAAACAGTGACAAGACTGCTTATGAACTATGACATGGTAAACCAGCATCAATAAAGCACTTTAGAGTCTTTGGAAGCAAGTGTTTCATAAAAAATAGTGATCAAAATCTGGGAAAGTTTGATGCAAGAGCAGATGAAGGGATATTTTTAGGATATGCATCCAAGAGTAAAGGTTACAGGTGCTACAACAAAACACTTCGCAAAATTGTGGAAAGCATTGATGTAAGATTTGATGAAGAACTACTAGACAAGACAAGAAGTACAAGTTGCAGCAATCCTCTAGAAGATCATGAATAAGAGAACCAATATGATGATGAAATAAGAAAGACAACAGAAGATACTGAACTGAGCTCAAAATTCCACTCAAAATACACTCAAAATAATCATCCAGAAGATCAAATCATTGGGGACAAGAGTGTGGGTGTCCAGACAAGAAGACAGCTAGTTGAACAGACAGAAGAAGTATACCTAGCCATGTTATCTCAAATAGAGCCAAAGAAGTTTGAAGAAGCCAACAAAGACAAATATTGGGTGAATGCTATGAATGAAGAATTGGACCAAATTGAGAAGAACAATACCTGGGAATTAGTTCCAAGACCCAGTGAGAAAAATGTGAGTGGCTCAAAATGGGTATTCAAGAATAAGATGAATGAACAAGGACAGGTAATCAGAAATAAATCCAAACTTGTATGCAAGGGATATTCACAGGTTGAAGGTCTTGATTATGATGAAACATTTGCCCCTGTAGCCAGAATGGAAGCTATCAGAATGTTTTTGGCTTTTGCTTGCTACCATGACTTCAAGGTATATCAAATGGATGTGGAGCCTGCCTTCCTAAATGGAGATTTAGAGGAAGAAGTCTACATGGAACAACCAGAAGGATTCTCCTTAACAGATAATCCAGACTATGTGTGCAGATTAAAGAAAGCATTATATGGGCTGAAACAAGCTCCTCGAGCATGGTATTCAAGGCTGGACAAATAATTTCAAAAACAAGGGTTCAAGAAAGGAGGAGTAGACAACAATTTTTACATAAAAGAAAATGAAAATAAACTCTTAATTGTAGTAGTGTATGTAGATGATATCATGTTTGGAAGCAACAAAGATGAGTTAGAAAAAGTGTTTGCTGAATAAATGAAATCAGAATTTGAGATGTCTATGATTGGAGAGCTCACCTTCTATTTAGGACTTCAAATTCAACAAAAGAACATATGCACATTCATCTCACAAGAAAAATACTTAAGAGAGATGTTGAAAAGGTTCAAAATGGAAGACTTCAAACCTGTGTCAACTCTCGTGATTACTAGATGAAAACTTTGTGCAGATGATGGATCAAATGATGTAGATCAAAAACTTTACAGATCCATGGTTAGAAGTCTACTATACCTAACAGCTTCTAGACCAGATATTGTGCTGGCTGTAGGACTTGTGGCAAGATATCAAGCAGCACCAAAACAAAATCACTTACTAGCAATCAAGAGAATATTCAGATATCTACAAGGAATTGCACATCATGGGCTATGGTACCCAAAAGGAAAAAATTCCATTTTGACAGCATATACAGATGCAGATTGGGCCAGCTATGTGGATGACAGAAAAAACACAAGTGGAGGTACATTCTATTTGGGAAAAATTCTGGTGGCATGGCTAAGCAAGAAAAAAACATCTATCTCTCTATCTACAGTAGAAGCAGAATACATAACAGCAGCAGCATGTTGCACACAAGTCATGTGGATGAAAAAAACCCTCCAGGACATGAAGGTAAGCATTGATGAACCTATCTCTATCAAATGTGATAATACAAGTGCAATAAGTATATCAAAAAATCCTGTACTTCATTCAAAAACTAAACACATCCCAATCAAGTACCATTTCCTCAGAGAACAAGTAGCACAAAAGGTAGTGAAGTTGGAATTTGTGCCAACAAAAGAACAAACAGTAGATATAATCACAAAACCTCTTGCTAGAGAACCATTTGAATATCTGAGAGACAAACTAGGGGTAGTGTCTGCAGATGCTACTCTCTGACATGAAAAGAAAGCATCATTCCAAGGGGAGATCAGAAAAGAAAACATCATTCCAAGGGGAAACCAGAAAAGAATCAGAGCAAGTGAATAGAACATGGAATAGGTCCTCAAGATCATAATATTATGGACAATATTTGGAAAGCACATTAGGAAATGTGCAACCCTTTGCCATTGATTTCAAAGGGGGAGGAAAAGCAAGCAAAAGAAGAAAGGTTCTTCAAAAAGGCAAGCAGAGGAAGTGTATTGACATCAATGCCAAAGGGGGAGACTGTTGGAAATGTTGTCATTGATGGCAAAGGAGATGGAAAAGAAAGCAGCATAGAAGCAAAGGAGATAGCAAAAGAAGACTGTTTGGAAATAGCTCAGCAGAGACAGGGCCATTTGACAGGGCAGTAGAATATACAGAGAATACAGTGACAGGGCAGCAGAATGTACAGAGAATACAAAGAAAGGACAACAGAATAGACAGAGAATACAAAGACCCAGAGGGTGTGTATGTGTATCATGACTCCATTATAGATTTGAAAGAACTTCCAACAGAGAAGAGCTCACAAAGAAATAATTGGACCATACAGTTGTCAGAGGAAGAAGCACAAACTATTAGGGGAGTATTTAGGGCCACAACGTGAAGTCGAAAGGCTATTAACACCTTTACATAGTTCCACCACCTGTTATGCCTCATCCTGTGGAAACTTCCATATATAGACAGAGTGAGGGTTTCATAGAATCTCAGATTCAAACCTAGAATGCACATTGTAAATTGGGATAGAACAGTGTGGGTTAACATGTGGAAGCGCCGAGAACGCAACAGAATGTGTTTACAATAAAATGTTGAAAAATTGATAAAACCAAGGTTAACAAAGTGGTATTGCCTAAATCTACCTGTTAGGAATCTGTAATTTATTAGCAATATTGGCAGAGTCCAATTACAGAAACAACATCGTTTCAACCAACTTTGGGATTCTAGGATCTAGCCCTCCTGAATCCAAAGAGGGATCTCTCTGTGAATGAGTTTAAAGATGTGATCTTTAAGAGCTGAAATTATGATATTAGGCTAGTTATGAAGATCTTGGATTTTGTTTTGTTTGTTTTGGTTGGGAAAGGACATGATGAAGGTGAAGGCAGTTTCAAAATGAAGGGTGAGGGTGTCTGCAGATGAAGGAATGATTTGGCTGACAGAAAGGGCAAAGACAGTTTTAACCCATTGGGCTATGGAGTCATAGGAGGATTTTAATTGGACAGAAAGGTTCAAGCAAGATCCATGGGGCAAGTCACTTATGTCAAAGGATCTCTTAAGGTGATCTTATGGAATGAAACAAATAGGAAATGAAGAACAAACAAATGAAGATATAGTAAAACAGCCTGAGATCAAGTAAGTTCTTTTAAACTATATTGCTTCAGCATGTACTTAAAGAAAAACATGAGAGTATTCTAAGATCGGGTTAATACCTTTAAACTAGCCTGCTTAGAAGTTCTTTCAGTTAGAAAACATTAAAAGACAGTTGAATAGCTTAAGATCAAACAAGTGCTTTTAAACCATATTGCTTCAGCATGTTCAATAAGGAAAACATGGATAACAGTGACAAAGAGCAATTTATATCAGAAATGTGCCTTTAAACTATCCTGCATTGATGTACTCTTCAAAGAGAACGTTCAAATGAAGAAAACATAGATAATAAAGTTTTCAGTGAGAGTAGGGTACTGTAGAAAGTAAATCCTAGATCTATGTTTGCTGCTCTTTATCAGATAAAATGAATAGAATGAAAACATTAAGAAAAATAAAATTTGATAGTGAGGAATACATCACCATTGACACAAATCAAGATCCCATAAATCAGTAGCTTGTATTTGATGTTCAAACCGGTTACAATCAGCAAGCCCGGTGGGTCTCTACAACTTCAAAATTCTCATATCAGCTTATGTATCTTTAAGTTGAAAACAAGGCATAGGTAGCTTCAGAATAACTATTACATGCATTCAAATGTCCAAAGACCAACATTTTCTCATCTTCTACAGCAGTATTTATAGAAGAATGAAGAGGTGGGAGGATTTCCCCGGGGTCAAGTATCATTAATTGTGTGATCAATGCAATTCCCGACCTTTGGGAACCAGGCAAGGCATAAGGTGGGAATGTAATAATTTATAACTCTTATTCATAACTCTATTTGTGTCTTTCGAGGCCTGATGATTGAAAAGATCTGCTTCTGGATTGTTCTTTAACCTTTAAAATAGTTTTGCCAACAATTTAGAGATAAGATCCTCAATTAGTATTAATTTTTCGGTGGCTTTTGATTTTCTGTGAGGCTGTAGGTGCCTTTAGAAGCTGGAGAAGGTTCAATTAGCCTCTGTTTTGGTGTCGAAGTAACTCTGTAGCCATTATTTGCATTTGAAGTCCCTGCAGGAGTAACTCTTTGGCTGCGTTTGAGACAAATATCTGATCCTGATCAATGAATTCATCCTCTGATTGAATACTTTGAGGCGCAAGTGGCATTTCAGTAACTAGAGGGATCAATTTGCCTCAATTGTGGTGGTGGAAGTGCTCCTGTCGATAAAACCCTTAAAATATTCTTTAAACTGTGTTTTAAATCGGGGATTAGGCTTTTGGTAACCGTCTTAGCCGTAATTCCCGTAAATCTGTCTCTAATCCTCTGTTCTAATAAATTTTGGTCTTCGACATTGATACTCTTTGACTGTGCCCCTTTCATGGTATTTTTGTTGGTGTGCAGGGTTTATAAGGCATCTATGCTTGAGAAAACATTGATGAAACGTGCATTTCCACCCTGTGGATGATTTCCTTTGACGAATCGAAGACGGGAGAGTCGTCACCCTTCGCCTCTGAATCTTCTTTGGAAATAACGAAAGAATGATTTAAAACCCTGAAAAAAAAAAAAAATATTATAAAACTTGCATATATAGGTTAACTGCATCGGAGGGTGTGCGAGGAGATCGGAGCCATTCGATGGCATCATCCAACTGTCAGGATTGATTGGGAGCGATCGTGGAATGGGTGAAAGATGGATTAAATCCGAGCCGTCGATCGTGCAGAGATCGACGGTCGAGATTGAACGAGTCGATCAGAGGTGGCGATGAATCTGAGCCGTCGATCGCGCAGAGATCGACGGTCGGGATTGGGAAATTGAAAGTCAAACAGAGAGATCGGGCGATGAATTGTGGGCCGTCGATCTGCAGATCAGATCGATGATGGAGATTGATTTTTCGTTGTACGATGCCCTGGTTATCGTGCACGCACCTTTGTTAACCATCAAGCAACTTTGGCAAGCGATCACCTTTGGATCATTGGGCCCAGATCGGATGGTCCACAGCGATATCGCTGGGCGTCCCGGTCCGAATATTAACGCGCGATGGACGACGGATGGACGGTGGTTTTACAAATAGTACATGGGACGCGTGGCAAGCGATGTATGGAATCGCTGGCCATCGGGCAAAAACTGCCCTTCGCCGAAGAGTGGTGCGATAAAAACCACACGGTTTTGGGAAAATGGTGCACGGCTGGGGGGGGGGGGGTCCACAGGGAGGCGCGATCCGCACCGTCAGATCTATGGATTGAATCGACGGTCGAGATCGCTCCACAATTTGCACGGGCAGAATCATTAAATAAAATGAATTTCGACGGTTTCAATAAATATCAAAGGTTTTTTAATGGTTTGCGAAGAAATATTTATTTAAACCGGATAAGCGCCCGATTGGCTCAACACGCGGTCATGGCGCCAGGGTATATGGGTAGAAAGGCTAGGGACTTAGCCCAAGGGGGCTTAAGTCAAAACAATGTATTTTTATGATTTTTCAACGTTTTTTCAAAGGAAATGAGGGTTCCAATAAGGCCAAGAGTGAGTCTTAAACCTTATAAAGGGGATTTTGATGAGGGGAAACGGCAGAAATGTGAAAATGAGGGATTTTCATGGGAAATGGGGGGACATAAAATGAGGTTAGTTGGGGAAGAAGGGAAAGGGGAAAATGGTTTTTGCAGCAATATTTTGGCTTTGGAAATCAGCAGGATTTCAGAGTCTTTTGGGATGAAAACAGCGGTGCAGATTTGGACAGAGGCAGGAGGACTTCAAGAGTCTTCAAGAGCCAACATTTTTTGTTATATAAAATTGTTCCTTGAAGGCTCAAAATAGATTTAGCCACCTTTTGATATAATCAAATTTTACAGGTGGCTAACAGTGGCTCCACTTGGGGATGGTGCCTTCTTCAAGGCATCAAGAACTTCAGACTTGCATTCTCTGGGAGGTTGATCAGTTGCCTCATCGATTGTACTTTCTCAGGGAGGCTGACCTGTTTCCTAATCCATTGGGCTGCTCTTCCTTTGCTGGGATGATCTTCTGAAAACATATTAGCAACCATGAAAACAATGGATTGTCATCAATACAACTTTCTACCTACCCAATCCTACAGATCTAACATTTTTTCTTCATTAGAGTGCACTTGGATTGGCAAACTCTATTCACAACATTTTATTCTTTTGAAAGCAGGAAATCTAATCTATTTCTACTCCTTATTTCTCCCTGAAATTAGATTAAACAGTTGAGTTCAGATGCTTCTCCACCTATTCTACCATCTGTTGGGATTAAACTATCCAAAAGATCTTATTCTCTAATTCTACAACATAAATTTAAACAACAGCCAAGTCAAGATTAAGTTGTTTGACTTGCTGTGATCTATGGCATAAAGACAAGTTGCACATAGACATTTATTTTGCAGAAAAAATAAATAAAAAAATGGAAGGCTTAAGATCTGAAATTTGATAACACTTCCTTCCTCTTTTCTATAGCTCTGATTTGATTCTTATTGAGTTGTCTTTGCTTTTCTTCTGGTTCAAATTTTGAGCTAATTAGAACCAGATTTTTACATCTCTTTCACTCAGAAAAATAGAACAGATTTGAGTCATTTCTCTTTGCAACCTTAGGTTCAGATTTTGATCATGTTTGAACCTTTAATTTCTATCCTAAACTATCTACTGATAAGCCAAGATTAGACAGTTTGGAAAATCAAATTCATTACCCTATCAGCAGTAAATTTAAAACTAATTAGTCAAGGTTAAACAGTTTGACTAACTAGGAGTGTGTTGTTTAGGAGTGGCATTTAAGCTTGCACACTTTCAGAATTTCTTTCTCTTTTTTGGTATGGGGCTGTACCTTTCTTGTTTTCACAATCAGCCCTCTTTTCTTTTCTTTTTATTGTTTTTGTACTTTTTCTTTTATGGGATTTGAACAAAGAAAATGGTATTTATAATGGAAATGAAAGCTTTAAAATGGAACTCAGCAGTAGTAATGCTTAAGGACCCTGCCTTTGACAGGACCCCCAAATAGATCGGTGCCATCTAACTCTTGTAGAAAAAAGGCATTAGGACCAACAGTGGACTGGATGATGTAAGGACCTTGCCACAAACTGTCAAATTTACCATGTTTACCCTTATCCTCTCTTTTGGAATCCCATTTGAGTACCTTATCTCCAATGTTGAAAACACAAGCCTTTGTTCTTTTGTCAAACAACTTCTTTATGTTTTCTTGCACCTTCTTGGCCCTATTGTAAACCTCTTCTCTTGTCTGTTGAAGATGTATTGTCTGACTGATTCTCCTAATCATGCTGTCTTCTTCTGACTGTATTTATTGGATTAATTTTATTACTGGCACACCTAGGCTGGTAGGAAACACTGCATCTACTCCATAAACAAGCTGGTAAGGGGACATTCCAATGGAATTTTTTGTGGTCAATTTGTCTGCCCACAGAGCATGCACCAACTTGTTATGCCATGATTTTTTGTTCTCTTCAAGCAGCTTCTTGATGATGGTCACCAAACTTTTATTTGATGATTCTGCTAGCCCATTACCTTGAGGGTAGTAAGCAGTAGAATGACGAAGTGCAATATGATACCTGTGACAAAACCCAATCATCTTTTTAGAACAAAAAGTAGTAGCATTATCAGTAATAATCTTCCTAGGGCATCCGAATCTAGACAAGATATGGTCTTCAAGGAATTTTATAATGACAGAATCTGTGGCATTCCTAGAAGGGATGGCTTCAATCCATTTTGTGAAGTAGTCAGTGGCTGTGAGAATCCATTTGTGTTGGGCAGATGAAGCAAGATGGATTTCCCCTATAAAATCTAGGCCCCACTGTTGAAAAGGAGCTTCAACAGTGATAGGTTGTAATGGTAAAGGAAGAAGTTTTCTTTTGCCTTCAAAAATCTAGCACTTGTGACAAGCAACTATCATTTTATGGACATCCTGGAAGAGGGTGGGCCAGTAATAGCCAGCTCTAAGGATTTTATTGGCCGTGGTTTTCCAGTAAAGATGGCCTCCACACTGTCCTTCATGGAATTCATACTTGATCCTTTCTACATCAACTTCAGGCAAACATTTAAGCAATAAACCATCAGCATTTTTCCACTATAAACCTTCATTTAAAATGCAATAGTTCCTAGTTTTGAATTTTAAAAACCTTTCTTTTGTTTTTGATAAATCAGGAGGAGCATTAAGATTTGCAAGCACATACAAGATATCAGTGTACCAAGGTGAGTTTTGAAACTGCTCTTCGAAAGTGGGAGCGGGTAATTCTTCCTATTCATCCAAAGCATCTACCATGTTAATGTCAAGGGCTTGTAGACTAGATTCAGCCATTAGTTGAGCTAAGCCCTGACCTTTAATAAGTTTGGTTGGTCTGATTTCCAAATCATACTCTAATATAGCAGCAATCCATTTACCTCTCTTTCCATCTGGGTCTTGTGACAAGATGTCTTTTACCACTATATTAGGTACATAGGCAATGATGTGGGAATGCAGAATATACACCCTGAATTCCTTTAAGGCCTTTACCAAAGCATAGGCCTGCTTTTCCATTATGTTATATTTCAAGGGTGCATCCCTTAAAGCCTTGCTGAAAAAAGCAATGGGCTGTTCCTGTCCCTCCAGGTTTTTCTGCAACAGGACTGCAGCCACAATATGCTCTGAGGCAAAGGAAAAAATAAGGAACTCCTTTGAAAAGTCTGGGCTGATTAGGACTGGTGCCCAGGTGAGTGCATGCTTTACCAATTCGAAGGATTTTTTGGTTTCTACAGTCCACTTCACTCCTACTTCTTTCTTGAGCATATTAGTCATGTTTCTAAGGAGCTCTGCTAAGTTGGGAATAAACCTCCTCAAGAAGTTAATCTTTCCAATAAAGGACTACAATTATTTTATGTTCCTTGGTTGGCTAATCTGTAGTATTCCCTCAACTTTATTTGGATATATTTTAATCCCTTCTCCTGATATGATATGGCCAAGGAGTTTACCTTCCTGAAGGCCAAACACTGTCTTTTTGGGATTCAAAGATAACCCAAACCTTCTACACTTTTCAAGGACCTTTCTTAAATGTTTTAGATGCTCTTCATCAGATTTGGAATAAACTGTTATGTCATCAAGGTAAATTAAAATTAAGTTCCCTATCTCCTCTGAAAATGCAATGTCCATGGCCCTTTGGAAAGTGGCCCCAGCATTCATTAATCCAAAAGGCATTTTCACGTACATGAAAGTGCCCCAAGGAGTGGTGAAAGTTGTCTCGAGTTGGTCTTCTGGGAGTACTAACACCTGGTTATACCCTGAAAAACCATCTAACAGAGAAATCCTCTTTGAACCAACTACCCTTTGTAGGATGTGTTCCATTTTGGGTAAAGGGTAATTGTCTTTTAGGGAGGCTCTGTTAAGGTTTCTGAAATCAATGCACAATCTGATTTCTCCTGCCTTTCTCCTTACGGCTACAAGGTTTGAAAACCAATCTGAAAACCTCACAGGAATAATGATTCCTACCTCATACATTTTCTTGATTTCCTTTTCTACTAGAGGCAGTTGTATTGGATTAATTCTACGCAGTTTTTGCTTAAAGGGTTTTTGGTTTTCTTTCAAAGGGATCTTGTGCTGGATGATTTCTGTATCGTAGACTTTCAAGTCTTCATAGCTCCAGGTGAACACATCGAAAAAATCTTTAAACAGGTCAACGTATTTCCTTTTCATGTCTGGTGGCAAGGACTTAGCTAATTTAATCATTTTAGGCTGATCCTCGGTGCCTATGTTGCATTCCTCGACCTCAGACTCTGTGTATTCTACGGTGGGATTCTTTGCTACATCGTTAAAATCAAAGATGTCTTCTAACGGTGCTAGCCCCCTAGGTATGTTCTTGTCTTTTGACGACAATACCTCAATGTCTTTGTTTTCTGTGTCCTTGTATTCTTCAGTATGAGCGTCAAGTCCTTTATTTAACATGTTGATTTCTACGGGACCAGATGGTTTTTCTTTTTCAGGGGGGTTTTTGTTTAGGCGATTTTCATCATATTTGGAATCCGAATCAGATGACTCAAATTCATTCCTGCCCAACAGAAAATCCTCTATCTGTTTGTCACCCTCAAAGACCTGCCAATATTTTTCGTTATCTGGCACCGCTGGTCTAAACTTAATTTGAGTTGTACAGTCTTTGGTTCCAACTGGCGTTAAGCATGTTCTAGCCGCAAAAGCTAAATTGTGTGCGGAAATATTTCTTTTTCTTGGAACAAAAATCAATTTGGACTCCTCAAAATTTTTTAAAAGGTCCATGACATCGTTTCGGTAAGCTCTAAGTCTGGGATGATTTGCGTTATATTCCCCATTGACTTGCTTGATGACTAGTTCTGAATCCCCATACACATTAATTCTTGTGGCTCCTAACTTTTTTAACAGATGTAAGCCTAAGAGAAGGGATTCATATTCTGCTATGTTATTGCAACACTGAAAGTTTAATTTGCAGGAAATGTTTTCTATGTGGTTGTTTTCAGTGTTGGTAATCCAGACACCTGCACCAGAATTGTCCTTAGTGCATGACCCATCAAAATACATACTCCACAGAGGAATATTTTCGGTTTCGTCTTGGTTATTTTCTTCAAACGCATCAGACTGTTTTGACACTTCTGAGTCGTGTTTCTCTTCCTACCTATCAGCCATTAATCCTATTAAAGTGACTTGTTCACTAGGTGTTTCATCAAAATGTTCTATTCTGAAATCCACAATACGTTGTGCTGGGTCTCATTCCTCAGGATTGTCATGGAGCCGAGCGTGAGGGGCAATCTGTTATTTGCCATCTTGGCTTTGTTCACTCTGGTTCATTGTTTCAACATGTTGTTCCAAAGTTTCTCTCTCGTTTTCTTCCATATCTAGAACTACATTTATTTCTAGATTTGGGGTCTCTAACTATTTATCTGAGTCATTGTGCTCTGGCTCTGACTGTTTTGTGGATTCATTGTTGCAAAAGATAAACGAATCCAGGTCAGTATAGACAGAATAAATGGGAGAATTTTCAGGCCTTTCTGGGCTACTGACCATGAATTTCATGTGTGACTCTCTGTACAGCCTTCTGAGCTGGCTAAAAATAGGAATAGTGGCATATGTCCCGTCCATCTGTATGGTACCTTGGAGCTTTGCGCCCCATGATCTTGACAACAACATGCCATATTTAGGAGGCACATCAGCCACCACATCATCCATTACCATGCACTTGGCTGGGATTTGGTTCAAAGTCACACAAAGGTCTTTGATCAGGCCAAGGCACTTTACTCTGTTTGAATCAAAAGAATATAAATCCTTGTAAGGTCTGGTTATTTCTAATCCTAGCCTTTCCATTATCACCTTTGGCATAAGGTTGTGCGAGGCTCCAGAGTCATGCATAGCATTATGTAGGATTTTGTCATGAACATTGAAACTCACATAAAAGGGAGGTACAGGTCCCTCTTGATATATACCTTCAATCTTAGGACCAAAAATAAGCTTTGGCTAGTCATCATTAAGATTGACTGAGTCATTATTATCCTCAATATTTAAAGCCTTCAAAATTTGGGTCCTATATACATTCTGGGCAGCTAACTCAGTCAGGGGAACAGAGATTCTGATCTTTGAAATTTCCTACTCTAGGCTGAAAAGAACCTGGTTCTTTGATGAACTTGTCTCAGCCTTACTAGCTCCCAGTTTATCAGCAACATCATCTTGCTGATTTGTTCTACTTATTTTTGACAAAATGGTCTTAACAGGAGTACTAGCTGAAGTGGTAGTACTACTAATTTCCGCACTCTGCTTTCCTTTGTTTTGAGTGCCTTTCTCTCTATCTCTATCATAATTCACAGCTACTGTTTTATCCTTTTGTTTGACAATTTTAGGCTTGGTTTTAGTGCTATTTTGAGAAGATTTTTCAGAGCTTTTGGTGTTGGGATTTTGTTGACTGGTTTTTCTTCTAAGGTCATATTCTTTTTTAGGCTCTATGATGACATTTTCCATGTCCTGAAAATAACTTGCATTATCATCTTTGTTGTCATCATAAGGGGTATGAAAACCTTGTTCCTTATCAAAATGAATCTCAAAGTCATCATTATCTACTCCCAACATGTTGATATCATCTTCCTCTGTCATCTCCTCTGTTTCCTCAACCTCACTTATATAGTTTTGATGAAAGGGAGGAGTGATCTGTTGATCATCTTCCCTAGGTTTGTTTGGAGGTTGGTTCCTTCTAAAATTTTGATTCTGGTTCTAGTTCTTGTTTTGAGGAGCAGTTTGGTTTTGACTTGCTTTTGCTCTCTCAAGGATGCTCATTTTCTTCATCATCTCCTCCACCATTCTTTCCATCTTTGAGTTGGAAGTAGAAGGGGAATTTTCCTCTCTAAAGGACACTCTCTTTTCATTTTTCATTCTTGCTCTCTTCTCCATTAGGTTGGATTCCACAGAAAGAGCACCCTTTTGCATATCTTCAAGAGTTGCAAAATCTCTCTCCCTCAGCTGATAGGCCATATCAGGATCAAACCCTTCAGGAAACTTGTTTAAAGCTAAGCCTTGTGGAGGTTTTAGTTCTGGGGAAAGTGCATTATACACACTATTGAATCTGGTGCAATAAGCTTGCACACTTTCCCCGGTGTCCCTATGGATATTTTTATAGTCAGAAAGGACATGGAGAGGGTTTTTCTTTACTTCCCATTTGTTTAAGAATGTTTGATGGAAGGCTTGTAGATCACGGATACTATGGGGGGTTAAACCTTTGAACCATTTCCTCACTTCTCCCCCTAAGCTCTGAGCAAATAACCTAAGTTTGACCGAATCATCATCAATTTCATTCCTGTCAAAGTAGTAATTCATCTTATCCACATGTTGTGATGCAGTTGTAGTATTGTTAGCATCATATAATGGAATTTTGGATTGATAGTCTTATGGAAGATTGACTAGTGGTACAAGAAGGACTAGGGGAGCATACCATGCTGTCATGGCAGGAGGTGGAGGTGGATGTACAGGCGGGTTGACAAAACGGAATGTGGGATGAAGTGGAGTGGTTTGAACAGTGGATGAATGATGAGTAGATATGGATGGACCAGGAATAGACTGCTGAGTTGATCTTGGATGAGGGGCACCTAAGTTGTGAAGAAAATGAAAATCAGGAGGTGTTGTCTCTCTGCTACCAAGATGTTCACTTGTTTTCGGGGATGATAGTGAAGACTCAGGATCTAACTGATCTAAATCACCAAGGGACCTAGTTCTAAATGGATTTACTAAGTCAACTTGAGATTGTTGTAGAGCTGAAAGATTTTCAGGGACAGAATTGGCTCTCAAGGGTGATCTGAAAACAGTTGAAAAATTTATCTTAGGAGACTTCCTAAGGATACTTTCTGGGTTATCAAATATCTCAGGTGGGTCAGGGTCAGGATAGGCTCTAGTGTGAATCTTTATAGAAGCCACTATGCTATGCTTTTGAGACCCAAAATAAACAAGATAAGTTCAACCAGGTATGATAATATTTAAGAGGTTAACTAGTCTGTTTTGGAACAACTTCGGTCCTGCAGTCTTGTGACTGAGTTTGAAGGATATTACAATGATAAGGGTTCTTCCCAGTGGAGTCTTAAGGTCTGTTCAGGATTGTGGAGTCGCCAAGTGGAATTTTTTAGCTCCTTTCAGAGGTAAAAGGTCTTATGGTCCACCACCATGTTTATTGAATACCAATATGAAATATTTTTAGGTTTTCTGAGTTCTTTTTCAATTGAGTGGTTTTTAAGAATATCCTAACTCAGTTTCAAAACTTAGCTACGGTTATGAGACAAAGAAAGCCTACTCTTATGGCAAAGCCAACTGATTTTTCAAGGTTGGATAAAGTCTTAGGAGAATCCTAGGGTTTTCTTAGTTTGTCATTGATTCAAGTAAGTTTTATCATGATTACCATGCTTTTGGTAGTGCTTGAAAAGGCTGCCTTTTACTCTCAAGGTTTTATGAAGTTTTTCTAGGGAACTCAAACCAAATATTGACTGGGAGGGCATTCACCAGATATGTCACCCCAGTAAGAGGATGAGATCCGGAGGCTACCTGGCCCTTTCCAGACTCTGTCTAAGAGTATGGGAGAACACAAAAAAGGTATAGGGTTTGGATTCCCCAGTGGAGTCGCCAGAAATGTTAAGAATCTGTAATTTACTAGCAATATTGGCAGAGTCCAATTACAGAAACAACATCGTTTCAACTAAATTTGGGATTCTAGGATCTAGCCCTCCTGAATCCAGAGAGGGATATCTCCATGAATGAGTTTAATGATGTGATATTTAATAGCTGAGATTATGATATTAGGCTAGTTATGAAGAGCTTGGGTTTTGTTTTGTTTTTTTTGGTTGGGCAAGGACATGACGAAGGTGAAGGAAGTTTCAAAATGAAGGGTGAGGGTGTCTGCAGATGAAGGAATGATTTGGCTGACAGAAAGGGAAAAGACAGTTTTAACCCATTGGGCTATGGAGTCATAGGAGGATTTTAATTGGACAAAAAGGTTTAAGCAGGATCCATGGGGCAAGTCACTTATGTCAAAGGATCTCTTAAGGTGATTTTATGGAATGAAACAAATAGGAAATGAAGAACAAACAAATGAAGATATAGTAAAACAGCCTGAGATCAAGTAAGTTCTTTTAAACTATATTTCTTCAGCATGTACTTAAAGAAAAACATGAGAGTATTCTGAGATCAGGTTAATACCTTTAAACTAGCCTTCTTAGAATTTATTTCAGTTAGAAAACATTAAAAGACAGTTGAACAACTTAAGATCAAACAAGTGCTTTTAAACTATATTGCTTCAGCATGTTCAATAAGGAAAACATGGATAACAGTGACAAAGAGCAATTTAGATCAGACAAGTGCCTTTAAACTAGCCTGCGTTGATGTACTCTTCAAAGATAACATTCAAATGAAGAAAACATAGACAATAAAGTTTTCAGTGAGAGTAGGGTACTGTAGAAAGTAAATCCTAGCTCTATGTTTGCTGCTCTTTATCAGAGAAAATGAAAAGAATGAAAACATTAAGCAAAATAACAATTAATAGTGAGGAATACATCACCATTGACACAAATCAAGATCCCATAAATCAGTAGCTTGTATTTGATGTTCAAACCGGTTACAATCAGCAAGCCCGGTGGGTCTCTACAACTTCAAACTTCTCATATCAGCTTATGTATCTTTAAGTTGCAAACAGGGCATCAGCAACTTCAGAATAACTATTACATGCATTCAAATGTCCAGAGACCAACATTTTCTCATCTTCTACAATAGTATTTATAGAAGAATGAAGAGGTGGGAGGATTTCCCAGGGGTCAAGTATCATTAATTGTGTGATCAGTGCAATTCCTGGCCTTTGGGAACCAGGCAAGGCATAAGGTGGGAATGTAATCGTTTATAACTCTACTTCATAACTCTGTTTGTGTCTTTCGAGGCCTGATGATTGAAAATATATGCTTCTGGACTGTTCTTTAACCTTTAAAATAGTTTTGCCGACAATTTAGAGATAAGATCCTCGATTAGTATTAATTGTTCGACGGCCTTTGATTTTCTGTGAGGCTGTAGGTGCCTTTAGAAGCTGGAGAAGGTTCAATTAGCCTCTATTTTGGTGTCAAAGTAACTCTGTAGCCATTCTTTGCATTTGAAGTCCCCGCAGGAGTAACTCTTTGGCTGCGTTTGAGACAAATATCTGATCCTGATCAATAAATTCGGCCTCTGATTGAATACTTTGAGGCACAGGTGGAATTTCAGTAACTAGAGGGATCAATTTGCCTCAATTGCAGCGGTGGAAGCGCTCCTATCGATAAAACCCTTAAAATATTATTTAAACTGTGTTTTAAATCGTGGATTAGGCTTTTGATAACCGTCTTAGCCGTAATTCCCGTAAAACTATCTCTAATTCTCTGTTCTGATACATTTTGGTCTTCGGCACTGATACTCTTTGACTGTGCCCCTTTCATGGTGTTTTTGCTGGTGTGCAGGGTTTATAAGGCATCTATGCCTGAGAAAACATTGATGAAACGTGCATTTCCACCCCGTGGATGATTTCCTTTGACGAATCGAAGACGGGAGAGTCGTCACCCTCCGCCTCTGAATCTTCTTTGGAAATAATGAAAGAATGATTTAAAACCCTGCAAAACATGAAAACTATTATAAAACCTGCGTATATAGGTTAACTTCATCGGAGGGTGTGCGAGGATATCGGAGCCGTTGGATGGCATCATCCAACGGTCAGGATTGATTGGGAGCGATCGTGGAATGGGTGAAAGAAGGATTAAATCCGAGCCGTCGATCGTGCAGAGATCAACGGTCAAGATTGAACGAGGCGGTCAGAGGTGGCGATGAATCTGAGCCGTCGATCGCGCAGAGATCGATGGTCGAGATTGGGCAATGGAAAGTCAAATGGAGAGATCGGGCAATGAATTGTGGGACATCGATCTGCAAATCAGATCGACGGCGGAGATTTATTTTCCGCTGTACGATGCCCCAGTTATCGTGCGCGCACCTTTGTTAACCATCGAGCAACTTCGTCAAGTGATCACCGTTGGATCAGTGGGCCCAGATTGGACGGTCCATAGCGATATCGCTGGGCGTCCCGGTCTGAATATTAACGCACAATGGACGACGGATGGACGACGGTTTTACAAATAGTACATGGGACGCGTGGCAAGCGATGTATGGAATCGCTGACCATCGGGCAAAAACTACCCTCTGCCGAAGAGTGGTGCGATAAAAACCACGCGGTTTTGGGAAAACGGTGCATGGCTGGGGGGGGTCCACGGGGAGGCGCGATCTGCACCGTCAGATCTATGGATTGAATCGACAGTCGAGATCGCTCCACAATTTGCACGGGCGGAATGATTAAATAAAATGAATTTCGACGGTTTCAATAAATATCAAAGGTTTTTTAATGGTTTGCGAAGAAATATTTATTTAAACCAGATAAGCGCCCGACTGGCTCAGCACGCGGTCACGGCTCCAGGGTATATGGGCGGAAAGGCTAGGGACTTAGCCCAAGGGGGCTTGAGTGAAAACAATGTATTTTTATGATTTTTCAACGTTTTTTCAAAGGAAATGAGGGTTCTGATAAGGCCAAGAGTGAGTCTTAAACCTTATAAAGGGGATTTTGTTGAGGGGAAAAGGCAGAAATGTGAAAATGAGGGATTTTCATGGGAAATGGGGGGACATAAAATGAGGTTATTTTGGGAAGAAGGAAAAGGGTAAAATGGTGTTTGCAAAAATATTTTGGCTTTGGAAATGAGCAGGATTTCAGATTCTTTTGGGATGAAAACAGCGATGCAGATTTGGATAGAGGTAGGAGGCCTTCAAGAGTCTTCAAGAGCCAACAGTTTTTGTTATAGAAAATTGTTCCTTGAAGGCTCAAAACAGATTTAGCCACCTTTTGATATAATCAAATTTTACAGGTGGCTAACACTACCTCAGGCTGAAGGAAGGCAAAGTTCAGGGTAACATCAAACCACGCTCATTCTGGTAGCTAGCCCTACCAGAACAGGAGAGGGCTCTCTCCGGGTCAATCTCAGCAAAAATAATCAATAGGGCTTGAGATGAATTGAAATAAAGGCTAATTTTAGGCTAGGTATATAAGTGAAGGAGTTGGATTGTGTTTTTGGGGTTTTTTGTTGGATCAAAGGGAAAGGCAGTTTTGGGTGCGGGGATTAGGCCTATTTTTTGCAGAGTTCTGATTGGGGCAAGGAAGGCAACAATTTTGATGCTTTATATTAAATTAATGGATGGATTAGACCGGTGAGGATCTGAAGAGGGCAAGAGGGTCTCAAGATTCCTCCTCAAACAGATGAAAACATGGAAAATTAAACAAAACTGAAGGCGAAGCAAAGCAAGCTAATGAATTCCACCTTTAACACTGATTTGTTTAATTTAAGAAGAAAAGAGAAGGGAAAATGATACACATAAACATCAATAAACTTACAATTACATAGAGGAAAACACCATCAAAACACAGAGCCACATGGATCCCAAAGAGTGCTGCAAACCCTGGTCTATTCCTTTGCCAAAAGTGCAGAGATGAAATGTACAATGAAGTCCCAAGCAATCCCAAGTGTCCAACCCTGAAAATGACTGAGAAAATACATCATATAGATAAGCCTAACCATTCCCATGCCTCTAGGGGTCGATCTCATCATTCTAGGAGCTGTTTCAACCATATCTAAAATAAGAACTAGAAAATAGGCAATGAAACAACTTGCCTCTATATGCTAGGAAACTGATCCATTCACCTACATTTCACCTTTTTGTAAATGAATCTTCTATAATGAGTAAAAATGTGCAAAAATTACATCATGGTCATGAAATTACATCAAGGTACATCAATAATTACATTAAAAAGTGAAATTGGCCAAAACTAGGCCAAATTCCTCTATGCGTCGCGCCTGGAATCTCTATGCATAGCACAAGTTTAGAGCTGATTTTTAGGCATTGCCTGAAGTCCAAATTGAGTGTAGGATAGCTCGTTGGAAATACCTACCTGTCTAATTTCCAACCCAAGTGGAATTTTTGGATTTGGTTTCCATTTTCCCCTCTAAAAGTTCAATCTCCAAACACTGCTTCCTATGTGTGCAAAAAGTGGCAGAAAGGCCATTTTTAGGGTGTTTTTGACCATTTAGGCAACCCAAAAACTTGATGAAATCCTTAGGTAATCCATGAGCATGCATAAATTTTGATAAAAAATCTAGAAATGAAAATTTTTCCCCTTGAAGAGATGCCAATTATAAGCGCGCGCCAAGTGGTGCTACGCATCGAGCAGAAAAACCTGTTTTGTGACCAAAAAATTCAAAATTGACAAACTTTTTCCCAAATTTCTTGAAATTTGGGCTGTAGGTCCTTGATCAAGTGCTTTTCTCAGCCAAAGAAGCTTCAGCCAAAATTTTGAGCCTATCATGCCTTTTACAACGCTTTAGTGCCCTCCTTAGCCTTGCCTTCAAGATCTTGATCTTCGCTTTGCAAACATGATTGCGTGCCCAATAGTGGTTCTCCATGTGCCTGAGTATGTTTTTCTCCTAGTTTGCCTTCTCCAAAAGCTTATCAAGATTAATTTTTACCCTCTCAAGCCAATTATCTCTATCAACCTCAATCTCATGCTCAATGGGTGTCATCTCGGATGGGCTTCTTCGGGCAGCTTGCCGGTTCTCACGGATGTTTTGCAACTCCGTGATCGTCTGCTGACCCTCCAACTATTTTTTGCATTTCTCTAGATAGTTTATGATCCAATAAGCTCTCTGCAACTTGTCATTCAATGTGTCGATCTCAGCTTTCTGCTCCTAAATGATCTCTCTCAGTTTTGAGCTTGGAGAGCACAAATCCTCATCAATCAATATGAAATCAGTATCCTAGCCTCCTGAGGGGCCCTCATCTTGGATAAGCCTCTTAACTCTGTCCTTTACCTGTACCTGCACTTCTGATGATGCCAACAAAACCCCTTCCACCCCAGGTGGAGATAGTACTCTTCAGGCTGCTGCAAATAATACTCTCGTGCCTCTCTAATAAGTGACATACACTGGCACACTGATAGGCTCTGTCTCGTGACCTTCAAACTGATGTGAAGGTTCACCTGGCTCATGAAAAATATCCGGAGGACGCTGAGGGGCTGTGAATAAGTCACGGGAAATGAAATCTTCCCATGCAATGCCCTGCAATCCAAGCTGATGTACAACAATGATTTTGATGAGTGCATAGTGATAAATACTGTTGTACTGCTACTTGGGAGTCTTCTTCTGCACAAGAGTGGTCATTCTCTCGATGTTTCGGCACATGAAACATGGAATGTTCATCATCCTTACTCTCATGAAATGCATCAATAACCTGATGTGGTAGGCATAGAGGTGTGAAAATCGGCCCTCACAACTGAAGTATCTGATAATGAGTCTCATCAAAGGCGCATAGGATTCCTTCAGAAACCGGAATGGGAATACCCTGATGAGCTGTCTCACATAGCTAGGCCTGCTGTATGGTTCATAATGCACTCTGTCCACCTGCTATCGCTTATTCCACTCTTCACCTACATTCGGTATTCCTGTTGCCTAAGAAATGGTTTCCGATGTCAAGGTGAAATTTACACCAGCAAGAGTTACCTGACCATCATGCAAATGTAAAACAAACAAACGAGCCAACTCCTGATGATGCTGAATCCGAGCAATCATCTCACAGTACTGATAGCATCAATGCTCTCGAAAACATGCCATGGCAAGTGGGCAGGCTTGCAACTGAGTCAATGAGGTGGGCTCTTCTCTCACATGTTTGCCACCTTTACGAGGCCTTCTCGGTGCATGTAGCTCAGTGGTAGAATCACTGTCTTGTTCATATGATGTTTCAGTGTCTGTCTCCATGGTGTTAAAATTCTATGTCAAGTATATGCTGATTTGTATGAGGTGAAAATAGGAATTTGAGGTCTTTGTCTTGATTTCCAAATATGTGCCATGTAGGAAGGGACTGTGGGAAATATTACAGTGGGAAAAATGTGGTTTAGTCAAGTGAAATTTGAAGTATGAGGATAGTCACTTGACTGTTTGGGAATTTTGGATTTTGGGAAATTTTACCAATGAAATGGGAAGGGGAAAATGATGGGAAATGATTTGGGATATAGGGGAATAGGAGAGGGGCTATAATAATATTATGACAGTGATGGGAAAGGGAAACACAAGTGATAAATGGAGTTGGAGTGTTTTGGCACCAAAATCAAATTTTAAAATTCCAATTCAAAACCCTAAGGAGCAGTTTTATCAAGAAGATAGGGTTTATGTTTTCAACCTTCAAACTCTTATATTCTTCCACACCAAACACTATTTAAAATCAATTGCAAGGGCTCACAAACTTACTTGAATCATAAGAGGTTGAGTCGATTTGAAATTTCATTAAGCAGTGGAAAAAATCTTTCTTGTCGGCCCTGTGCGCCGCGCGCACAACCCAGTGCGCCGCGCCTGGTGTATGCACCGCGCCCGTTCAAAATAACACAATGATGGGAATTTCTATGCGCCGAGACAACCATGTGCACTGCGACCTTCCTCCTGTGTGCCGCGACCCTGAATTTCTCCCACAATCGGTCCTCCAAAACACGGTTTTCGCTCTTCCACACTTGACTTGGCTTCACTGATGTTTCTTGGTGCAAATGAACTGTTTGAATGGTGAAAATATCTATTATAGACATTAGACCTTGATTTTTAATTTATAAAACCCACTTTCTAATGTTTGGCTTTGGCACTTTTCACTTTTTAATATAAACTCTGTTTTGCTTCCACATTGATTTTTTTGTTGAATGATGAAACTCTTGGCTATTTTTTTTTTGCAGGGATGGCTGGCATTGGATTTGGCAAAGGCGACTAGGGCTGCACCTGAAGACCTTCATAATTGAAAAACTTTGAAAATTTTCATAGCATTTATTACAAAAGACAAAATTGATGATTTTTCTTCAAAACAGAGTTTTGAAGAAGAATCATGCTCTAACATTATGACGATGAAATTTTTGAAATGAAAACTTATTTTGAACCTCCCTCATGTGCCTGCTGGCATTATTGGACACTTTAAAGACTAAATTAATGAAACCCTAAACCTAATGAGACTGAAAACCCTAAAAATACTCTTTGCCCACCAAAAGACCAAACCTTGACTGTGAATGACTGTAAATGATTTCGATGAATTTCAATGAACAAATACGGACCAATAGGTACATGACATGAGGGATATGAGTGAAAAGACCCTTCCGTCAGATGATCCATGCTCCTAATGGAATGCAGCTGACTAAACTGGATGAGACACCTAAAATGAAATGCAACAAAAGAGATTTTATCTCTGACGGAGGGATGAAGAGACCGACTCTAACATTCGCTCCAATGGGGATGGTAGCTCCTTGGAGGTGCCAAGAACTACAGATTTCTGGGAGAGTAGGCAGTGCCTTCGTCCATTGGGCTATGGAGTCCATAACTTCGAAAAATCAACACAAGACTCTTGACTCATTTATTGACTGAAAATTTGACTCAAAATTATTCAATTTTGAAACTGAAACGACTGAAAAATGTGACTCGACAAACTCCAACCAAAGTTGAAATCCATCTTTAGAATTATAGCCTTCACTTCGGGCCCCAAACTGAAGAAAATATCACAGCGCACACTTGCAATGAAACTGAAATAAATGGTATGTACAGTAACAATGTAAACAGCAGAAAACTTCTCAAAAATGATACCGCTTGAGCAGCCGACCATTGACCGGCCCTCCTGGACAATATTCCCCGTTCATCTCCTTCAGCAGAAAAGCATTCTGACCCCGATATGCATCAATTTTATAGGGTCCTTTCCAGATATTTTTGAACTTACCGTGCTTACCCTTTTCCTCATTCCTTGTGTTGTACATATTGACCCTTGCATATAAATTTTTGGTCTGCTGCCTCTTCCGAATCTATTGCAAACCTCTGTCGTGGCCTAAAACCTCCATATTTTTGTTTAACCTTACTATTTCCGCTCATAAAATACACTGTACAAAGGTTAAAACCCATGCTTGAAAATATGTCGGGCCTGGCCCCCTGTGGCCTTAGCCCCTTTTTTTTTATTCACGCATAACCCGAGCACAAGACCATGTGCCAGGCAGGCGGGAGCTCGTTGCTTTACATTTTCGGGCACAACGGCAACCGTTCGATCAAGTCCAATCAACGGAGCGGAGGTTGTTTTATGTGGTGGTCCCCGTGTCCGTATCCCGTCGCAGAAAACCACTGGTGCCATTCCGCACCACCTTTATAAGGCTAGCGGTATTCTCTATGGGGCCAGCGATCCCATTGAATGCGCGACAAGTGTCCCCATGTACGATTTTCAAAACCACCATTTCGCGCGTTAAAGGTTGGTCAATGGCCGGGCAGCGGAATGATCGTAAACCGTCTGATCTCAAAATCTTCATCCAATGGATACCTCTCGACTTAGTTGCGTGCGCATTAACCCATATCTGTCGTGTCCCGTGGCCCCACCGCTACATCGCTCCCAGCGCCTCTGAGTTGTTGATCAGGTTTCAAGATCCAACGGCCCAGAACACATTTTTCTCCACCTGTTGACTCCACAGCCACGTCATTCTTCCACCTGTCCTTCGTACACCCATGTGTCATCATCTCGCGTGTCCATAGTATTATTCCCCTGCCGTATATATATGTGCATTTTCATTCATATTCATCGTTTTTATTCATCCATCACATTTAAACTGTTTTACGTGGAAGATTTACATTCCGCCCGTTGATCAAAGCCTCCATCGAATTTCCTCCGCCACCCTGCATGCTCTCGACGTCACCATCGTCCTCATCTCCATCCTGGTCTAGTTTTCCTTAACTGGTTTGTGTTTTTGCAGGTTTGCCACGGTAGAAGATTCATCATGATTTGCTGCTTTGTTCACAGAGGTCAAGAGCACCGTCCTTGACAGTTTTCGAGGAAGAAATTCAGGAGGGAAGCCGAGGGTAGTTGTATGATATGACCATCATATAAGAAAGCAAGATTATGAATCTATTGAACCCTCCAGAGAAAATCAAGAGACAGATTTGAGCAGGCGAGATTATTAATGGGGCAGCATGAAATATCAGCGAAAGATTTAAAGACACAGAACCCTGCATTAAATATCTGAGGTTGAAATTTGAAATTAAAGGGCCGAGAATACTATACACAAATACAAGCAACCTTGGGGTTTTATTGCAGCAAATTTTCCTCCTTCAGTCAAGTACAGAACGTTTGTATATTTTATTCTTTATGTCTTGTTCATAAGGATATTTTTATCTTCAGCATTTATTTCATGAGGTAGTAGCAGAGTACTTGTATCAATTCAGTACCGCCAAACAACATTGGCGGGTTTTCCTTTCAAACTTGTTTAAATAAGATCATTAAATGTATATCACCTACCTCATTCTCTAGAATTTTCTCCTTCTTCTATAAAAACGAGAACGAAAGACATGGTAAGGGTTCCATATTTCTATCGGCAAACTGTGCAGTGAAAGAATTTTGTATACATCTTGTAAATTTTATGTATGAAGGCTCAGAGCCCGTAGGGTCTCAGTGAGGAGGAGTTATAACTGTATTAAGGATTCTGGTCTTTGGTATCCCATAGTATGTAATCCTTTCTTATGTGTTAATATAATATCTCATTTCACGCTATTTATCTTCCTGTATCATGTTCTAGAATGCGAGTGGCTTACTGGTCTTAAGTAAGGATTCATCTTAGTTGGTGCCCATACTTGGATTAGTCAAGCGCTTTAAATAGGCCTAGTCATGATATACTATTCCATATTCATTTCATCCATATTTTCTGCTATATTAGTTACTTGAGGAGGGTGCTTTTAAAATGCCATTGTCATGTATGGATTCTTAGTTGGATAAGCCCATATGTGGTTTTGTTGTGTATCTAGGTATCAGCCTCATGCTAACTAGTATCTTCTTCATGTTTCTTCACTGCATCCACTTTCTGATATTTGATTTCTATGGCATATTATTTGAACTGGCCCTCTTTGCAGTAAGCTATCTCTTAACTGTCTGATGCCTTGTATTGGAGTGTTGCATGATGTTCCTACATTATTCTTATCTTTGTATTAACTTCTGAGAGAGATCGGTCCCACTTAGACTAATTTCCTCGTTTAATAAGAGATAGTAAGAGAGCTTTTTGGATTGACAACCCGAGCTATATGATGAGCTCCTTGCTATATTAAGATGTCCTAGGCACTGGTCTATGGCAACTCTAGGTTGTCTCTAGGGGTGAAAAAATTGTCTACAACACCTTGCATCCCATTTCAGCACCACTTCTTCCAATTGAAATTTGTCCGCCTTTGCTTTCCTATCATAGATTTTCTTAATTCTCTCCTGCAGCTTGAATGTGTTTTCAAAAACTTCTTCCCTCGTCTGCTGCAAATGGATCATTTGATTTATTCTTCTCTGGATATGATCATCTTCACTGCCAGCTTCCTGTAGAAGTTTGACCACCGGAACTGCGAGAGAGGTAGGAAACATTGTATCAACTCCATAAACTAAATCAAAGGGGGACATACCAATGGATTTCTTCTGACTCATTCGATCTGCCCAAAGTGCATTGACCAACTTCTTATGCCAACTTTTCTTGTTTATTTCCATCAACTTTTTAATGATGTTGACCAAATATTTGTTGGAAGACTCCGCCAATCCGTTGCCTTGCGGATGATAAGCGGTTGAGTGTCCCAAAATGATATGATACTTGTCACAAAACTCAATCATCATTTTTTATTTGAAAGTTGCTGCGTTATCAGTGATTAACTTATTCGGGCAACCAAAATGAGACCAAATGTTATTCTCAAGGAAAGAAATTATTACCGAATCCGTAGCTTGCCTGGTGGGAATTGCTTCAATCCATTTCGTGAAATAATATGTCGCTGTTAGGATCCACCTATGCTGACCTGAAGAAGGAGGATGGATCTCACCAATGAAATCCAAACCCCACTGCTGAAAAGGAGTAGCTACCTCAATGGGCTTAAGTGGAAAAGGCTGCAATTTCTGCCTCCCTTCAAAAATCTGACATTCATGACAGCTCTTGATAGTCTTATACACATCAGTAAAAAGTGTCGGCCAATAATATCCCGCTCTCAAAATCTTATTGGCCGTTGTTTTCCAAAAAAGCTGACTGCCACAATATCCTTTGTGAAAATCCTCCATAACCTGCTTTGCTTCTTTTTCCACCAAACAGTTTAACAAAACACCACCAGGATCTTTCCAATAGAGTGAATTATTCAAAACACAAAACTTAGCAGCCTTAAATTTCATAGTTCTACTTTTGTTTCTAGCCATGCTGGGTGGTGGTGATAAATTTTGAAGCACATATACAATGTCTGAATACCAAGGAGAAAGCACAAAGATTTCTGATACTTGAACTGATGAACTTTCTTCATTCTCCTCGGACATAGCAGCAATAAGATTGATGTCCAAGGCATGCAAATTTGACTCAGCCATTAGCTTTGCTAGCCCTTGCCCTTTGATAAGTTTTTTGGGCTTTATCTCCACATCATACTCCAACAAGGCTGCAATCCATCTGCCCCATCTCCCTTCTGGATCTGTTTGCACTAAAACATCCTTAACAGCAGCGTTAGGAACATAAGCAATAATATGAGAATGCAGAATATATACTCGAAAATCTTTCAATGCCTTCACAAGAGCAAGAGCTTGCTTTTCAATGATGTTATATTTCAAGGCTGCATCTCTTATGGTATGGCTGAAAAAAGCAATTGGTTTTTCATGCCCATCTCTTTTCTGCATTAATACTACTGCCATAGTATGCTCCGAAGAAAATGAAAAAAAAAAAATCCTGACTGTAATCCGGGCTGATCAAAATGGGAGTTGAAGAAAGAACCAACTTCACTAGATTGAAAGATTTTACTGCCTCCTCAGACCATTTTACTACGCTATCCTTCTTAAGCATGTTTGTAATCTCTCTTAAATGTTCAGCAAGTTTAGGCACAAAGCAGCATAAAAAATTCATCTTACCATTAAAAGACTGAATCTCCTTCTTATTCCAGGGAAGATCAATTTGCTGAATAGCTTCAACTCGAGCTAGGTCAATACGGATTCCATATTTTGAGATAATATGACCAAGAAGTTTGCCCTCATCCATGGCAAACAAACTCTTCTTAGGATTGAGTGACACACCATACTTCCTGCATCGTTGAAAAAAAATCTTCAGATGGTAAAGGTGCTCTTCATCAGAATTGGAAAAGACTGTCAAATCATCAAGATACACAACTAGGAAAACATCTTTCTCATTTGCAAATTCCATGTCCATTGCACGCTGAAATGTCGCACCAGCATTCTTCAAACTGAAAGGCATTTTAGCGTAATGGAAAGTTCCCCACGGAGTGCTCAATGCTGTTTTTTCTCTATCATCCTCATGGACCAGAATTTGGTTATACCTGGAATAACCGTCGAGTAGTGACATACGAGATGCTCCAACTGCTCGCTGCAATATGTGATCCATTTTGGGCAATGGATAATTGTCTTTCAAAGAAACCTTGTTCATATTCCTAAAATCAATGCACAAATGAATCTCACCTGTCTTCTTACGTATGGGCACCAAATTGGAAATCCAATCTGAAAATCTTATAGGAACAATGATACCAGCCTTGTATAATCGATTCACCTCCTTTTCAATTGAGGGCAGAAACTTCAGATTTATCCTTCTCAACTTCTTCCTGAAGGGCTTTTGATTTGGCTTGATAGGAATGGTGTGCTGAATTATATTTGTATCATACATCTTTAAATCTGAATAGTCCCAAGCAAATACATCAGCAAAAGAAGACAACAAATTAAAATATTTTTCTTTTACCTCCGGTGGCAATGCTTTGGACAACTTCACCATCTTTGGATTCTTAGCTGATCCAATGTTCACGTCTTCAACTCCCTTTTCGGTTGGCCACAAGGTTAGTTTTCTAGCTACGTCATCTTGATCAAAAAGCTCTTCTAAAGGTATAAAACCCTTAGGAATGACATTATCCTTCAGCTGCAATACTTCCATCTGATTTATTTGCACATCAGCCTCACCATCATCATGCTCCATGTCAATTGAAGTCTCTTTGAATTTGCCTTTGTTTTGTAGAAATTCATCAATCTCATCATCATCTTGGAATACTTTCCAATGCCTTTGGTTGTCCGGGACAGTTGGACGATGTTTCACATGGATTTTAAACTTGTTACTTGAGTTCATTGGAAACTTCAAATTACTTGCTGCCTTAGCAAGCGCATCTGAAATACCATTCTGAATACGAGGGATACAAGTCAAAGTATAGTCTGAAAAAAATTTCAAGATATCAAGAACAGCATTTCGGTAAGCCCGCATTCGAGGATGCTTAGCTTGAAATTCACCCTTCACTTGCTTAATTACCAACTCAGAGTCACCATACACTGCGATCCTCTTAGCATTCAACTTTCTAAGTATTTTCAGACCAGCAATCAAAGCTTCATATTCTGCTTCATTATTCGAACAATCAAAAGCTAATTTATAAGAGCAGACCCTTATATTACTTGGTACCTTGTTTGGGGCGGAAAAAGGGTTGCGTACCCAAATACCAATTCCAGCACCATCACTTCCAACTGCACCATCTAAATCCATAGTCCATAAACCATATTCATCTTCTTCCAAGTGCTGAAATTGTGTTTGCTCTGTTATTTCTGCTTGCTGTCCGTCAATTTTCTGCTGCTGTTGGAAGGCTGATTGCTCAGCGGAGCTCTCAAGTTTTTGTCTCTCTTTCATCAAAACTTCTCTGAAATTTTCTGTGATATCTGTAATGTGCTCTACTTCAACTAACTAAATATCTACATCATTGAAACTATCTGAATACAAAACAAAAGACTCTAAATCTGTATGTACATAATTTATCGGATGATTTACCGGTTTCCCCTTTCTCGTGATCATATACTTCATTTTTTGCTCCTGATATAATCCTCTCATTTGACCGAACACAGGAATGGTAGCATAGGAGAAATCAAGCTGTAATGTTCCCTTCAACTTTTCTCCCCAAGATCTGGAAAGAAGCATGCCAAATCTAGGAGGAATGTCTGCCACAACCACATCCATCAAAACGTTCTTAGTTGGAATCTGATCTAAACTAACCACCAAATATTTGATGAGCCTGATGCATCTTACTCTGCTGGAATCGAAAGAATAAATATCATGATATTTCCTAGCTATGTCCAATCCCAATTTCTCCATGATTTCCCTCGGCATGAGATTATGGGAAGCTCCAGAATCAAACATGGCATTATGCAACACAAAATCATGCAATCTAAGGTTGATATAAAAAGGAGACACATCACTATCAGGAAACTCACCATCCAATGTTGGACCAAAGATCAACTCAGGTTTATCATCTTCCACGTTCACCATATCAGACATTGGATCGAAATTCAAAATTTTAGATACTTGACCCTTGTAGCTACTATTTCTCATCAACTCAGTCAAAAGAATGTAAACTTTTAACTTAGCAACCTCACTCTCTAAGTTAAAGACTGAAGTTTTTTCTACCTCTTTGGCTGGAGCATCCTTTTTTTCAGCTTTCTCCCTTGATACAATTGGCTGATTAGATCTTTCATTTGCTAATGGAGACTTGCTACTAGTGGGATCAGCTACATCTTTTCCCTTCTTCTGTGCAATGGGTGCATCATTATTTGGTGCTGAAACTTCCTTTATTTTTTGGATAGGGTTGATAGGCACATCTCTATTTCTAAGTGAATATTGTCGCTGCTGGGTGGACAAAGCATTCATATAACCTCTCTGATACTCATCTGACTCTTCTTCAAGAGATGTGTCATTTGCCAAGATAAAATCCTCATCCTTTTGTTCAGCTGAGTTTTCTGCATACTCATCATCCTCAATGATAAAGGTTTGCATATCATCAGGGGTAAAAAAGTGATTTTCTTCTCCGATTACATTTTCTTCATCATCTGATTCCGGGCCAACAAAATTTTGCTGCAAAGGATTCTTTACCTGTTGTTGTGCTGGCGGTTCTTGTGCTCGCTGCTCTCGTTGTTTGATCTGGAATTGTGGCTGCTACTGTCCACGGAAGTTAGGATTTTTGATCTATGGTTCAGGCTTATCAAGTGTCAGTCTTTCAATCATCTTTTCACCTTGCGAAGTACTTGATCTGAAGTAGAAGCTTCTTCCTTTATTGTGACTTTCTTTTCTGCTCTCAATCTAGCTCCCTTGTCATTCAAATTAGCTTCAACACTTACTGCAATTTTCTGCATCTCCTCCAAAGTGGGCGAATCTCTTTCTCATAACGAATAGGCCATGTCTGGATCAAAACCATCCGGAAATTTAAGCAAAGCTGACTTCCTAGATGGCCTTAAATCATCAGGAATTGCATTATAAACCTCATTGAATCTGATGCAATAGTCTTGGACTGACTCACCTATGTTGCGCTTGATCTTGGTATATTCAGAAGTGATCTGAAGAGGATCTTTCTTTACTTCCCACTGATCTAAAAATTGTCTCTGCAACTCAGCCAATGTAGCAATACTTCTAGGCTGCAAAGCTATGAACCATTTTCTCACCTCACCTCCAAAAGTTTGCACAAACAATCTCATGGTCACATTTTCTTCATTAATTTCATGAAGATCAAAGAAGTCTGCCATTCTATCAATATGGTGCTAAGAAAGAACACTTTGAGGAGTGCCATCAAACAATGGGATCTTACTTTGATAATCAGCAGACATGGCATCCAAGTTTTGAGGCAAGACAAGGGGTGCGAATCGAGCAGCCATTGCTCTTGGTGGATTTATAATCTGTCTTAGAGAAACAGGTGGAGTAGGAGCAGTAGATGTATGAGGTGCATGTGGTGTCGATGGAGGCGATACTGCTACAGATTTTTGATCAGAAGTAGATGGTTGCACGGGAATGGTAGGAATGAAAGGAGGCTGGGTATGAACTTGTGAATCGGAAGTAACTGCTGATGGCCCAAGAGTTTCAGATGCAGACTCTATAAACTCAGGAATATTTGTTGCCACAATGGAGTTTTGAATATTCAAAATGTAACTGTCAATGGATCTATTAGCCTATTCAATTTCAAGATACTTGATAAACTCAGGATCTATGACAGTAGAACCAATCGCACTTTCAGACTTAGTTTCAAACAACAACAACTCAAATTGCTTGTCAAATTCAATATCTTCAAGGTATTCAAAGACAATAGGAAATGAATGAGATTTGAAAAGAGGAATCACGGGACTTTCTCTACGAAGGATTATTGAAATCAAATTGGGATTCTCATACACTAGAGGTGAATCGAGATCCAGATTTGCTCTAGTATGTCTTCTGGAAGCCAGTGTGTTGGATTAATTTCAAAATCAAAGGGACAAAACCAACTTGTTCAGCCTATCAAATTCTAGACTCATCACCCAAAATTCCAGAACGATCTGTTATACTGGGGCAATTTACAAGTCAAGTGTCACGTTCACAAGCTAGACCGGAGATTGACTGAAGCAGCGTTTATCTACTTTCGCTAATGCAAAGCAAGAGCATTTCGAAGGCTACCTGGCATAACTTCAGGCTCCGTCTGTAGCTTATAAAAAAAATAACACCAACAAGAAAACCATTTTCTTCCCCAGTATGATCGCCACTATGTTATTGCCTAAATCTACCTCAGGCTAAAGGAAGGCAGAGTTCAGGGTAACATCAAACCACACTCAATCTGGTAGCTAGCCCTACCAGAACAGGAGAGGGCTCTCTCCGGGTCAATCTCAGCAAAAAATAATCAATAGGGCTTGAGATGACTTGAAATAAAGGCTAATTTTAGGCTAGGTATATAAGTGAAGGAGTTGGATTATGTTTTTGGGGTTTTTTGTTGGATCAAAGGGAAAGGCAGTTTTGGGTGCGAGGATTAGGCCTATTTTTTGTAGAGTTTTGATTGGGGCAAGGAAGGCAATCGTTTTGATGCTTTAGATTGAATGAATGGATGGATCAGACCAGTGAGGAGCTGAAGAGGGCAAGAGGGTCTCAAGATTCCTCCTCAAATAGATGAAAACATGGAAAATTAAACAAAAATGAAGGCAGAGCAAAGCAAGCTAATGAATTCCACCTTTAACACTGATTTGTTTAATTTAAGAAGAAAAGAGAAGGGAAAATGATACACATAAACATCAGTAAACTTAAAATTACATAGAGGAAAACACCATCAAAACATAGAGCCACATGGATCCTAAAGAGTGCTGCAAACTCTGGTCTATTCCTTTGCCAAAAGTGCAGAGATGAAATGTACAATGAAGTCCCAAGCAATCCCAAGTGTCCAACCCTAAAAATTACTAAGAAAATACATCATATAGACAAGCCTAACCATTCCCATGCCTCTAGGGGTCGATCTCATCATTCTAGGAGCTGTTTCAACCATATATAAACTAAGAACTAGAAAATAGGCAATGAAACAACTTGCCTCTATATGCTAGGAAACTGATCCATTCACTTACATTTCACCTTTTGGTGAATGAATCTTCTAGAATGAGTAAAAATGTGCCAAAATTACATCATGGCCATTAAATTACATCAAGGTACATCAAGAATTACATGAAAAAGTGAAACTGGACAAAACTAAGCGAAATTCTAAGCTGCTGAGTGAAAAATAGGCCAAATTCCTCTATGCGCCGCGCCTGGAATCTCTATGCGTAGCACAAGTTTGGAGCTGATTTTGAGGCCCTTCTCAAAGTCAAAATTGAGCATAGGATAGCTCGTTGGAAAGCCCTACCTATCTAATTTCCAACCCATGTGGAATTTCTAGATTTGGTTTCCATTTGCCCCTCCAAACGTTCAATCTCCCAACACTGCTTCCTGTGTGTGCAAAAAGTTGCAGAAAGGCCATTTTTAGGGTGTTTTTGACCCTTTAGGCAACCTAGAACTTGATGAAATCCTTAGGAAATCCATGAGCATGCATAAATTTTGATAAAAAATCCAGAAATGCAAATTTTCCCCCCTGAAGAGCTGCCAATTATAAGTGTGCGCCAAGTGGTGCTACGCGTCGGGCAGAAAAACCTGTTTTGTGACCAAAAAATTCAAAATTGACAAAATGTTTCCCAAATTTCTTGAAATTTGGGCTGAAGGTCCTTGATCAAGTTCTATGCTCAGCCAAAGAAGCTTCGGCCAAAATTTGGAGCCTATCATGCCTTTTACGACGCTTTAGTGCCCTCCTTAGCCTTTCCTTCAGGATCTTGATCTTCGCTTTGCAAACATGATTACGCGCCCAATAGTGGTTCTTCATGTGCCTGAGTATGTTATTCTCCTTTTTTTCCTTCTCCAACATCTTCTAAAGATGAATTTTGACCCTCTCAAGCCAAGTCTCTCTATCAGCCTCAATCTCACGCTCAATGGGTGTCATCTCGGATGGGCTTCTTCGGGCAGCTTGCCGGTTCTCACGGATGTTTTGCAACTCCATGATCGTCTGCTGATCCTCCAACTATTTGTTGCTCTACTCTAGATATTTTATGATCCACTAAGCTCTCTGTAACTTTTCGTTAAATGTGTCGATCTCAACTTTCTGCTCCTGAATGATCTCTCTCAGTTTTGAGCTTGCAGAGCTCAAATCCTCATCAATCAATATGAAATCAGTATCCTGCCCTCCTGAAGGGCCCTCATCCTGCATAAGCCTCTTACCTTTGTCCTTTACCTATACCTGTGCTACTGATGATGGCAACGAGACCACTTCCACCCCGGGTGGAGATAGTACTCATCAAGCTGCTGCAAATAATACTCTCGTGCCTCTCTGATAAGTGACATACACTGGCACACTGATAGGCTCTGTCTCGTGACCTTCAAACTGATTTGAAGGTTCACCTGGCTCATGAACAATCTTTGGAGGAGGCTGAGGGGCTGTGAAGAAGTCACGGGAAATGAAATATTCCCATGTAATGCCCTGCAATCCAAGCTGATGTACAACAATGATTTTGATGAGTGCATAGTGATAAATATTGTTGTACTGCTGCTTGGGATTCCTCTTGTGCACAAGAGTGGTCATTCTCTCAATGTTTCGGCACATGAAATACAAAATGTTCATCATCCTTACTCTCTTGAAATGCATCAATAACCTGATGTGGTAGGCATAGAGGTGTGAAAACCGGCCCTCACAACTGAAGTATCTGATAATGAGTCTCATCAAAGGCGCATAGGATTCCTTCAGAAATCGGAATGGGAATACCCTGCTGAGCTGTCTCACATAGCTAGGCCTGATGTATAATTCATAATGCACTCTGTCCACCTGTTGTCTCTTATTCCACTCTTCACCTACATTCGGAATTCCTATTGCCTAAGAAATGGTTTCTGGTGTCAAGGTGAAATATACACCAGCAAGAGTTACCTGACCATCATGCAAATGTAAAACAAAAAAACGAGCCAACTCCTGATGATGCTAAATCCGAGCAATCATCTCACAGTATTGATAGCATGACTGCTCTCTAAAACATGCCATGGCAAGTGGGTAGGCCTGCAACTGATTCAATGAGGTGGGCTCTTCTCTCACATGTTTGCCACCTTTACAAGGCCTTCTCGGTGCATGTAGCTCAGTGGTAGAATCACTGTCTTGTTCATATGATGTTTCAGTGCCTGTCTCCATGGTGTTGAAAATCTATGTCAAGTATATGATGATTTGTATGAGGTGAAAATAGGAATTTGATGTCTTTGTCTTGATTGCAAAATATGTGCCAAGTAGGAAGAGACTGTGGGAAATAGTACAGTGAGAAAAATGTGGTTTAGTCAAGTGAAATTTGAAGTATGAGGACAGTCACTTGACTGTTTGAAAATTTGGGATTTTGGGAAATTTTACCAATGAAATGGGAAGGGGAAAATGATGGGAAATGATTTTGGATATAAGGGAATAGGAGAGGGGCTATAATAATGGTATGACAGTGATGGGAAAGGAAAACACAAGTGAGAAATGGAGTTGGAGTGCTTTGGCACCAAAATCAAATTTTAAAATTCCAATTCAAAACCCTAAGGAGCAGTTTTATCAAAAAGATAGGGTTTATGTTTTCAACCTTCAAACTCTTATATTCTTCCACACCAAACACTATTTAAAAGAAATTTCAAGGGCTCACAAACTTACTTGAATCATAAGAGGTTGAGTCGATTTGAAATTTCATGAAGCAGTGGCAAAAATCTTGCTTGTCGGCCCTGTGCGCCGCGCGCACAACCCAGTGCACCGCGCCCGTTAAAAATAACACAATGATGGTTGGCTCTATGCACCGTGACAACCATGTGCACCGCGACCTTCCTCCTGTGCGCCACGACCCTGAATTTCTCCCACAGTCGGTCCTCCAAAACACGGTTTTCGCTCTTCCACAGTTGACTTAGCTTCACTGATGTTTCTTGGTGCAAATGAACTGTTTGAATGGTGAAAATATCTTGTATAGACATTATACCTTGATTTTTAATTTAGAAAACCCACTTTCTAATGTTTGGCTTAGGCACTTTTCACTTTTTAATATAAACTCTGTTTTGCTTCCACTTTGATTTTTTGGCTGAATGACGAATCTCTTGCCTATTTTTTTTTTTGCAGGGATGGCTGGCATTGGATTTGGAAAAGGCGACCAGGGCTGCACCTGAAGACCTTCATAACTGAAAAAAATTTGAAAATTACATGGCATTTATTACAAAAGACAAAATTGATGATTTTTCTTCAAAACAGAGTTTTGAAGAAGAATCATGCTCTAACATTATGACGATGAAATTTTTGAAATGAAAACTTATTTTGAACCTCCCTCATGTGCCTGCTGGCATTATTGGACACTTTGAAGACTAAATTAATGAAACCCTAAACCTAATGAGACTGAAAACCCTAAAAAGACTCTTTGCCCACCAAAAGACCAAACCTTGACTGTGAATGACTGTAAATGATTTCGATGAATTTCGATGAACAAATACGGACCAACAGGTACATGACATGAGGGATATGAGTGAAAAGACCCTTCCATCAGATGATCCATGCTCCTAATGGAATGTAGCTGACTAAACTGGATGAGACACCTAAAATGAAATGCAACAAAAGAGATTTTTATCTCTGATGGAGGGATGAAGAGACTGACTCTAACACAAAGAACAAAGGTTAACAAATTACAAAGACGGAATTCAATTGAAATTTATGAAAGAAAAGAAAGCGGAACCTTGACCAAGCATTAAGAGGAACTGTGAATGAGAACAGTAAAATCAGCGTTCAAAAACCAGTGGGTTCGCGCGACCAAATGGGTGGTAAGTGGTATTCAAAATAAAAATGTGATATGTGTCTCCGCTCACCACGTGTCCTAATGTGGTTTTTCAAAACAACATTTAGCGTGCAATTTTAATGTGTTAACGTTCGTACCAATAAAAAATGCGAAATTTTTTAAGGATCGTCAGATTGAGGTTGGAGGAGCGATGAGCTCACGACCATTGGATGCGAGGGGCAAGTTAACTAGTGGGACTAGTTTCATCACGTGGGTTTAAGAATTACATCTCTTGCAAGTGTGTAATGCAATTTTCTGTTGTGTCCATTCGATCGAGTTTTGAAGAGCGACAACATTACAGCTGTTGAATGGCGCGATGGTTTATGACGGTGTGTTATAATGCATTGTGGGCCCGAAATTTATAAATTAAGTAATTCATTCATATCCAAAGGTTGAATGGGGCGAAATCATATATATGAAGGTCTGTGAGTTGGCTTATTGAAGTATTACAATGATTGAATTGGGGAGTAGATATGTATGTTAATACATATATATAATATTGGATGTAAGGTTTTAAAGCCTCGATCGTGATCATGTTGGAGTTAAACAAAATTCAGGGCTTTGTTATAATATATGTTAATATATTATCATGGATATGAGATATTGCAAGGGTAAGCGTTAATATATGTGATGAGTGTGGAGTCAACTTATAAAATATTTATACGCCGAGTCTTATGTATATATGGTTTGAAATTAAAGTTCAGTGGGACCCATACTTTAATATAATATTCCTGGTGCTTTTAACATTTTTGAATAGTTATTTAATGTATGATATGCCAAGACTTATAAAAACAAGAGCCAAATATTAAAGTCAAGCGTTAATATATATATTGGTTGCCAAACCTTGTATGGGGCGAAAATGCATGTTGGACATTATTATAATTATATGAAAGAGGTTAAAAAGGTTTTTAATATAACGCCGAGAGTTGGTTGAGTTATATTAAAATACATTTGTATATACAAAAATTACACATCTACAATGAACAGGAGAAAATGCAGAAACGAAAAAGACAGATATTGTTGCATAAAAAGGAAAAGAAAACACAGTAAGCCGAGCTATTGAATGGGTTGATTTGAGATCCATATTGCAACTGAATGTAAATGTTTTAATTGGTTTTACATTGTTTGTGATGTATTGGCAAGTCTCTGGAGAAAAACAAAAATCCCACTGTAAAATTGAAATTAATACATATTTCTGAATAAGATGGTAAAAGAAATGAGAAGGGAGAAGTCAAAGAGACATGGCTATCCATTTCAAATTCTCTGAGGAATGATAAAAATCATAAATAAATTTCTATAAATAATATCTCATAGATATGCAGAGAGAGTTTGAGAGAATGCAGAATTGAAGCAGAGAAAATAAGAAGAAGATGGAGATGTTGTGAAAAGTCAGAGATGATACAAGACAGGTATGAAGACTGGAGGACAGCAGTAAAGAAGGTTGGTGCCTGCAGAAAATTGATGGAATTTGGAGCTTCCTTGCAAGTTGTAGCTTGCAGAATTAAGGTTGGAGCCTCCTGTAGGTTGGTGCCTATAGAAAATCAGTGGTGAGAGGGAGTTGGAGCTTGCCTTTACATCACAACAACAATAAGATGTGTTTTTCTCACTTTATGGGTTTCCACTTATATATGTTGTCTCTGTGTGTGATGTTTATGTGTTGATATGGTTTATTTAATCTGCTTAATACTTTTTTCTCTCATAATAAGTCTGATGTCATTTTATCTTAATACTTGCTGCTCACATATTAATATTGTTCACAAATAAATTTGTTCATGAAATTAAATCATAAATAAGCTTAATTGAAAGTTTTAAAAGTTCATGAATGTGTTAAACTACTTCACCGCTCTCTCAGTTTAACTAAGGTTTCAACACAATTGTTACCATCGGCCTATTCGCCAAATGGGGCATTGACTTCATGATATTTAACCCTCATTTGGCCAGGGGGCATGCTTATATTATCATCGTTGTTGACTATTTCACCAAATGAGTCGAAGTGGTGCCTACATATGCCGATGATGGTAAAACTGCAGCTCAATTTCTCTTCAATCATGTTATCGCTCAATTCAGAGTCCCTCAAGCCATTGTCACCAACCATGGCTCTCATTTTCGCCACTACATGATGGTTGAGCTAACTTCTCAATTGGGCTTGCGTCACGACAACTCAAATCCATATTACCCTCAAGCCAATGGCCAAGTTGAAGAAATAAATAAAGTCTTAGTTACTATGCTTCAGTGCACTATCGGGATGCATAAGTCAAACTGGCATCTCATGCTATTTTCAGCTCTCTGGGTGTACCGAACCTTGGTTAAAAATTCTACTGGATTCACTCTGTTTCAGTTAGTATATGGCCTTGAAGCAACATTGTCGATTGAATGTGAAATTCATTTACTCAAATTAGTTGTCGAATTGCTTCGGAATACCTCACCGGAAGAGGAACGTCTCATGTATCTGGAAAGGCTTGATGAAACTTGTCACTTCACCACTTTAGTTACTGAAGCACAGAAGAAACGAGTCAAATCCCATTTTGATCAGACAGTTTCTCCACGTGCCTTCTCTAAATTAGACTTGGTCCTTCTCTATGACCAACCACATGATAAGATGGGGGGAAGAAAAATTGAACCTATGTGGCATGGGCCATACATCGTAAAATGTGTTTTTCATAAAGGGGCCTCTAAGCTAATTGATTATGAAGGTAATCCTTTTGATAAGCCTCAAAATGAGCTTTATCTGAAGAATTATTATGCATGATTTTCTCGTGTAATTACTCTTGTACATTAGTCTGCTTTTCATTTTTTTACATTTAGGTTTGGTGTCCATTTGCAAGTGGTTTTCCTACTTATCTTGTTTTACTTGATTTGCAGATGTCTTTGACTCCTTATGTTTATTTCACTGATTGTACCTACCGTAGTACCTGAAATATATCTTCTGCGGACTGGGTTATCTATGACCCTAATGGTAAGTTAGTAGATCTGCAAGGTACATTTTTAGGTCGTACAACCAATAATATTGTTGAATACAATGCGGTTATTGAACTTCTGTCAGAAGCAATCCCTCTTGGCATTAGAGAACTAGCTGTAATCTTGGATTCACATCTTGTTTTCCTACAACTCAATGGGCAATATTTTGTCAGACACCCTCAAATTTTGAGAATGTATTTGCATGTTCATCTTTTAGAAAGGAATTTTGATTACATTACATATCAGTACATTCCACGACACATAAATACATTAACAGATGCATTGGCTAATTACGTTCTAGATAGACATTTGGGAAATTTGTAATCATTACACCATGTATTAAATAGGAAAATAGCATATATATATATATATATATATATATATATATATATATATCTGTGTATGTGTATGTGTATATGTATATGTATATGTCGATAGTTTTCAAAGTACATCATAACCTCAAAAAATCTATGTTCTGGTACATAGCGAGACTCGCAGGTCTTGGAAAAACTACAACTGCAGAAAGAAAAACTAAAGTAATCAACATGGTGTTCATGATAGCAGGCCACTGTTTGAATAACTCGAGTCAGCAGTCGGTGAATGTGATTGGACACTCCTATAGTATGTCACTGGTATTGGCGGGGAATATCTCCCACCCAATCATAATCTGTAATCCTGGGAGTCAAAGCATCCAGATTCCAAGCAATCCCTTCTTCTGCATCTTCTCCTTCCACATATGGAGCGGCCTCAAAATCCCTCGCCACCCTTCTGGCGATAGGAGACATCCTGGCTAGCCTCTGCGGTCCGACATATGCAATACATAAAGTTTCAATATCATCACATATATATATATATATAAAAAAACATAAACATGCACAAAACATGTTTACCTCTGTCATCCTAGTGCTCGCCCTATGGAAGTGGTAAATTAGGATCACCCCAGAAATCCGTCTCGGAGTACGGCCAATCCTCCACCACAATCAGCTGACGCCTCAGCCATATAAATAAGGAGGGCTTGAATGACATCTACTTCCTGCCTCCTCCATGAGGCATTAGCTCCACCCACCTCATCATTCATGGCTCCCATGGTGTCGGTGCAGCTACCTATGCCCCCTAGTATTGGAACAGCGATACTCATTCCAATAATATTTCCGTCAAAATGGATCCGTATCTGAACTGCTTCAACTTACCATTTTTACACTTTGTGAATTTTTTTTTCATGTTTTCCACCATGGCCTCTGCCTAGTTAAAAATAGTGGGTGCCATACAATCCATCACAATTTGTAACTGAGCCTTAGTGGCCTCATGTGGTGCTTGCACCCTAGCCACACATGTAATGGTATATAAGACCACTTTGAGTGGTAGATTTCTCACCGTGCTTATTTCTATCTTCCCACTTGAAGATTTAGTTGTCTCTAAGCATGCTCTCCCTATGAGCATATCCATTCTTTCACCCATGATTCGGGCCCCAATTAGACGTGCTTTTGCCACTCTACATGAGAGGTCGGCAATGAAGTAAATGTCGGCCACTTCAATCTCAAGCTCTTGATCACAAAAGATGAACCTCTCTCGATCTGTATCATAGATGTTGATCAAATACTGCAATAGATATGGTTGTGCTCTTATGCATGAAGTCATAAAGAACTTGAGGAGACCACAGTTCCTCAGTTCCTCTTGAGGAGACCACAGTTACTTCCTGCAACAACATTCACATAGGTCCCTGTCAGTACTCATGCTTAAAAAAACTGACTTTAATTGGAAATTTTGAGAGAATTTTTTATGTTTTTGCGCTCTGCGGGTGGCGCAAATGTTTCAAAAACATTTGCGCTGATCGGTACCCTACCCATTTTAAAAATTCCAGTCCGGCGAAATCCCAACATGGGACCCCGACGTTGATCGACCACGACACCAAGTTTAAAATCCTTCTCCCAAAAGTTGATCATACTATGAAAAAACATCAAAACAGGTATTGAAATGCAGGGAATTAGTGTGCCTCTTACAGGGTGTTGATGGCTCATTGATCGGACTACCGGATCTCCTGCGATCTGCTCCTGAAGAACTAAGGTAAAGGAGGGTTAAAAACTTCTTCCAAAGAGTGTGAAGGTAAAAAGAGAAATGTTTTTTACTTTCCCTATTTTTATAAGTGTTCAAAGTCAATTTTAGGGTTTTTTATCATATTTTAATAATTTTTACCTCAAAAACAGATTATGGGTTTGTTCTTGTGCAGCAACAGGGTTAGTTTCTTCACGGATGACATGTTTACGAGTTCCAGTTTATTACTTTTTCACACTCGATTAAAAATAAATGAAAAATTAACCCCCCTAGAGTCATCTTTCAACTCTTTTCTGACTTGCTAAACATGAAAAGATTGTCGATTTCTTGTCGTTTTGAACTCATTAAAGTGCATGAAACGCCATTTACCCAGTATACGTTTACCCCTTTTCGAGCTACAATAAATTATTTATGAAAAAGGAATACCTTAGTCAATCGCAACTAAGAGGTTCTATCAAACTTTGTTTTCTACCTTTTCGGGTATGAGGGACTATTTATGAAAAGGGCCATCTGGATTTTTCTTTTCACTTCTTTTAAAACTCTCTAAACATGAAAATACATTGAGTTTCACCTTTGTTGGACTCATTAAAATTGTTGGCGAGAAAGAAGGTCTCTGAGTAAGACCCAGGTTCAGGAGAGAGGCCAACAAGGTTTCTGCAATAGTCTAGCACAATGCTGGAATTTTCACTCAAATCTGAAGAGCAGAGAGTCTCACCCGAGGCGTGTCATGACCTTAGTAAGATTAGGAACATATCAGATATCGATTAGTCACAACTATAGAGAAAAATAGATAGAACTAGGTACTGCAAATAGATTTAGCTACTTTGCACAAGATAATATTCATAAGCATATTCAGGATGCAAAATCAAAATTTAAAAGTGGCCAATACATTCATCATAACCAAATGCTTATCACAGAACTTAGGACATCAAACCCAAGTAGAAGTATATTTCATTAACAATAGGGGGCAGTTACATTACTCCTCAGAGTTGATTACAGAAGGACTGAGTACAACATTACAAAATAAAATGGAATGGAACCGAACAGAACTGAACAGAGCTCTCATATGGCTCTTTTCCTTAGCCCTCTACTGCACCAACCTCTTATCTACGTTGGTTGATTTCATATTTTTTCCTTTGCCAATGTGACTATTAGTTTTCCCTCCTTTTCCACTCTATTTTTGGCCGCATCTCCCTGATCATTGGGAGTTTCGCTGCTTGTCCTTGTCACTCCTTCCTGCCATTTGTGTTAGTTTCCACAACTATCATTCCACCTGCTCTCCAACTCTCCGAAACCATGATAGCTCCCTCTCTACCGTGGTTGTGCTCCACCACCTGTTATCCGCAACTCAAAACTGTTTCATTTTCAAAACAAGGGCTCCAACAGGCCCCGACCACATGCTATTGACTCATCCTGGGTCAAACATTTTCTGTGACCTCGGTCTCCATTGGTCCACCTGCCTCTGTGGCTAGCCCTGTCTTCTTCATTTCCTCTCCCTACCCAAACAAGGGCCCTAACTCGGGAACCTTTTTCAACGCTGAAGATTTGAGTTCGGCGAAGTTGGTAATAGCCTATTACCATTCCCTCATGAGCTGGTCCGTTTCTGTGGTGATTTTTTCAGCTTCTTTTTCTCCTACAATGGCCGACAACTTATTGAATACTTCTTTAATTTTGATTTCGACCTGAGCGGCCATTTGCTGTATTGTTTCTGCAATAAGCTTTACTGGTTGTCTCATTTATCAGAGGACCTGCTTGGTGGCAGCTGAATGATCTTCAATATTTTGTATTTTGGTCTCCAACTCCTCCACTTGATTGTACAACTAGTTAATGCCAACAGGGTCTATGGCCTCCTTTATTTCTTGTGAGACTTGCTGCAGTTGTGCCGAGATTAGTTTAGCCTTCATAGTCAGCAAGGTTGGACACTCGTGAAAATGTTTCATAAGGTTTTAAGCTTCTTTCACCATGGTCCCTAGGGTTTCCTGCATCTCGGTTGCTTGTTTCTGCTTCTCCGTGACCCTCTCGGCATATATGACAACAAGATCTATAAATGTTGGTTTGGTCGCGAGCGTTTCCTTTAGTTCCCGAATCTCCTTGCGGAGATTCACACAAGCTGTCTTCATGTGGATATGCCTTTCAACTATAATGAAAACCGTTATGTCCCCTGGTGTCTATTCATCCTAAGCTATCACAGTTGGCCAAAGATCCCTAAAAAAATCTGTCACCTTCTCCAATTGTTCCTGCAGACTTTCATTTTCTCCCTTCAATTGGTCGCGCTCTTCAGTAAGTGCACTAATATGTAGTTGTTGTTGTTCAAACCTCTGTTAGAGGTCGTTATGGAGTCCTTCGGCTTGCTATGCTGCACACTGGATGAAATTGTACAGTTGTTTTGTGCCCCAGGTCTGCATACTCTCAGCCCCTGACATATCTTGGTTCGGCGGTCTCTATCTAAGTGTTTGACCATTGGCTATCGACCTGGATGAGTGTTCATGTTGTGACATCGGTTGGTTTTGTTGCGGCAGCTGATTCCCTGGGTTATTCATGCTTGTGACTGGGTGAACCTGTTGCAGTATCAAATTTTCTTGCTGAAAAGGGTTTAGCTCCTTGGGAAAGGACATTGTATCTGCGGTAAAAGATCCCCCACGAATTAAAAGGTCCTGGAAAGTGCTATGTCCAACCAGGGGTTGGGTAACCTTAGGTACCAATGATGTACTCAATTTAACCTCTGCCTCGTTGCCTCTAGTTGTTTTACTTTTTGTCTTGACTAGGTCTAAAATGGTCGCTGATGTGGATGGAGTTAGGGTGGAATGGTAGTTGAAAGTGAATGACGTGTGAGGCGATGAATGGTGAGTGCGAGGTGAATATGTATGAGTGTGAGGTGGAGATGAAGTTTGAATATTCAAAAATGAGAATGGATTGAACATAGATAGCTTAGAGGTTACCTGGGGGGCCACCTTTGGCTCCTCTTGAATTGGTGCCCCTGTATCCATAAGCTGCGTTTGATCTTCCCCAGTGAGATCAACCACCTTCTTAGGCACCATGACCCTAGCTTTCTTGGCCGTAGGAACAGCTACAGGTGGTTTAGGTGCCTTAATCTTTTTGACTGGAACTATTTTTATTGTCCGGGTTGAATTAAACATTGTGAGCAGTAGGGCAGTGAGTGTTAATGTCCCATGATTTGGCAGATTGGTAAAAAAAATGACAAGGTAACATCAAACTAGTCTTTGGAGTCCTAGTACCTAGCCTTCCTGGACTCAGAGAGGGCTCTCTCTATTATGCGAAGGATGTGAACTTTTTCTCTTTGGATGGTTGATTTTAGGCTAGTTGTTAAGTGTAGGTTTGTTGTTTGCTTTGGTTGGGGTAAGATGATAAAATAGGATAGGTGTAGTGAGAGGTTGTCAAATCAATGGGCTATGGATTCTATGAAGTCATTGATATCTCGATAACGAATTGGGGTACATCATAGGGAAAATCCAGTGTATTTAATGGATCTTTAAATTTTATGTATGAGGTGAAATGGACATTAAGTTTGGGAACCAAGGTAGGGCAAAGGGAAGTTAAGAATCCTTTGTCAAATACCTATGAACAGAGATATCTTAAATACTGATAAGAAAAATATACTATTTATGAGATAGGGCGCACCATTTACTCAATAACAATACTTTTAAACAAATACACATTCAAGATATACAATCCAGTGGAGAAAATGAAGTAAGACAACTTATCTAACTTCAATGATTCTACTTTCAAGATTTGAAAACATATAAGAGACAAATAGCATTAATAAATGAAGAGGGAATGCCTAAACATCATTCATTAAACTATAATAACTTTGAGGCAAACTGATAATCATATACAAAGGGTAAGATCGAAACAAGACCTCTTTGGCTTAACCTAATCAATCAATACATCAAAGAGAGATTTCAAGACAGAGTTTAGATAGCATAAAACAAGCATGGCTTTCCATGAATCATGTTTGTAAACTAGCATATTAATCCAATAATGAAATAGAAAAGCTTAGGTGGGCCTAAGGAGCAACTAATAATTCCTCAAACTAACCCAGCAGAAGAAAACATGAAGACAATAGCAAGTAGGAGGACTGAGGTGCCTCAAACAACATTTCTCATCCTATACTCTTCTGAGCTATTGCAATATAGAAATATGGACATATGAAAAACAAGAAAAAACATGATCAAATGAGATATACTTCACCATTAACTAAACTCAGGAATCCTGCAAGCAAGCCTTCATCATTATCAACCAAGGAAAATCATCCACAAGCTCCACAACACTAGATTGTTCTTCAACTTCAAAAAACCATTTATTTCTCTTAAACACATCAAAAGCCCCAACATTTACAATGAGTATCCATGCTCTATTTATCATGCAAGGAGAATAAAGATCTAAGAGAGTATCTAGAAGCTTATTGGCCAACAATAAATATCCTAATTTGTCCTTGAGGCCTTGCAAGGCCCAAGGCACAAAATATCCAAAATAAATATCTTTTCGGCCATTTGTGGCAAAGAAATTGACCTTTGAGGCCTCAAATTCCTTTGAAAACTTGCTAAACGCACATTCTTCCTTGTCAACCATGGAAGCGCAGCACACTATATCAAAATTTAAATTTATGCCACGTGCGGAGCACAGAGACAGGAAAAATAGGTCTTCTTGTAGTAGTGTTTTGGAGACCTTTCTGATGTCGGAAAAGGCCCCGTGATGGCTCGTTGGAAAGCCATTGAAGTATAATTTCTAGATATACCTTTATTTCTTCAATATGACCTCTATAACCTATCCACAAAGTGAAAATTCCAAGACTTCCAGGAGCGCAGCACATGCTCAGAAAAGTGGGCAGAATGGTGGAAAAATGAGTGTTTTTACCCTTTTGGGGAACCAAAACAACTCCAATTGAGCTGAAAATTGGTGAGCATGCTCCTCTAATGATGAGGAATCCAAAAATTTAAGGCTCTCCTCTCGAAGATTCCCTGAGAAGAAGTGCAGCACAAGGTGCATTGCACTCCTAGCCTCAAAATTTGCAAAAAACAAAAAATTGTTCAATTTCTCCCAAATTTGGTAGATATGTGTCTCATGGGTCTTGATAGACCTATAGAGAAGCATGGGATAATATTCCAAGAATAGCTTGGCATTTTTCCTCTTTTGGTGCTGGGAGCTTGCCTTGAGCCTTCTTCAATTTGACCCTTGCTTGCCCTCTTGAGAGGCATTTGCATTTCCTCCCATGCTAGTATTACTGTCAAGATTTTCATCATTTTTATCTTCTTCCAAGTCTCCTACACTATCATATTCCATACTTACATTATCATCATCTTCATTGTCAATTTTTGTGTTGTCATGATTAGAGGTGTCCTCATCATGGCTTGATGCATTTTCATCTTTATGACTGCCCTTCTCTTCATTATTTGACCCATTGTGTTCACTTTCAAACTCTTCCTTTATTTCACTGTTTGCATTTGCTGTGGGGTCAATGTCATAGGCACTTTCATTGGTTTCTTCATATTTGCTATGCCTATTGTCTTTGCCCTCAAACTTTGTGACTTCATTATCATTGTTTTGTCTATGATCACTGTCATGATATTCTTCCTCACCATAGCTGTCATTTTCTATCTCATTATGTGTGTCTATACCCACACTGATTGGCCCACTTTTTCTTTGTTTTTCCTATGGTCTTCACTTTCTAACTTAGTCTCTGTTTCATAACTTGCATTATCTTCATTTTTGCTATGTTCACTACCCCTTTTATCACTATTATTGGGCTCATTGTCTTCTCCTTCATCTTGACTATTTTGTTCATCAAAACCTCCTTTTGTTTCTTGGCTATCATCTGTGTTTTCATCTTAATTTAGCACACTATTTTGGTCTACCCCTTCCTCATTGTTTTCATGTTCCTCTTTGTCATATACACTGCCCTTTTCTTTGAAGTCTACCTCTGTGCCTTGACTTTCATTTATTTCCTCACATTCATTAGGCTCACTGCTTTATTCTTTTTCATTAGGCTCATTGCATTGCTATTTTTCATTTTTGTTGTCATCATTGCTTTCTTCTACATTGTTTTCATTTTTATAATCACTGTTTTTACCATCAAAATCTACCTTTGTTCCTTGGTTGTCACCATTTTCACTTTCTGTGGGGTCATTGTTAGAGGAATTTTCATTTTTAGCTATGTCATTCCCTTCTTCATTTCCTGCCATGTCATGTTTTTGGTCCTCATCATCCTATTCATTTTCTTGGCCATCATCATGGCTATCATTTTCCTCTTAAAAATATTTTGACAGCTGAAGAAATAGGCTCAGAAATACATTATGGGCAAGTTGGGCGCCCTCTACACGAGGGTCAGGTAGCTTCTGAACACATAGGAATGCAGTAGGTCACCTCTATATGTAGGTTTGGGCAGCTCCTAAACACGCAGGAGTGTAACAAGTCACCTCTACATGTCGTGTTAGGTGCCTCCCGGGCAAGTGCTAAACACACATGAGCGTAGCACACTGTGTTGGGCAGGCTATCGTGAAGTGTCGGGTCCTCCTGGGAAAATGATGAATGCACAAGAGCACAGAAGGGCACCTTTGCATGACCATTCGGGTGCCTCCTAGGCAGCCCTAAAGGTGCAGGAGCGTAGCACACGCTGTCGGGTCCTCCTAGGCAGCCCTGAACGCACAGGAGAGCAGCACTCCCAGGAGCACAACACCACTTTGTAGAGGGCATTTGGAGGCATTCCTAGTGTCGGAATTGGGCCCATAATAGCTCGTTGGAAACATTAACTTGTCTGATTTCCAAATATACCATTTTTTTCCCAATTTAAGTAGATTTTCCTTGTAAAACGTTGATTTTTCCAAGACTGGTCAAAAAGTGCTGAATGATGGTGCAGAAATGTAGAGTGTTGTTACAGACCACTTTTAGATACCTTCCTCAAATCCAAATTGAGCTCATGATAGCTCATTGAAAATTTATTCAAGTCTAGTTGTCATTTGACTCATCAAGTTACAAGCCTTGTTTATTTTTTAACCATGGAGGTCATGAAACCAAGAAAAATGCCCTCGAAAACCCTAGATGGATAATGGAGGAGTTAGGCAAAAACAAAACAGAGGGCTGAGGCCAAAGGTGGAAAAACATTGTGAAAATGAGTGGCATGAGCCCATGATGGGTCTTCTAGGAATTTTGGGCTGACCATGGTATGATAGGATAATGAAATAGTGAAAAATTTATCCTAAGGATAATGAAGGCAGTGAGATTTCTAGAACTCACAATATTCATGAATTTTGTTTCTAGAAATCTAGGATAGACATTTAGTCATATACAAAGGAAAAAATTTATTGATGGCTAACAGTGGCTCCACTTGGGGACGTGTTGTGGCCATAAACAACCCCGTTTTTTAGTATTAGCAATAACACTAATAAATGGGGACCCTTCCACAAAAAAAACAAATATTAATATTTAAGTTTACTTTTTAAATACAATATCAAAATAGAACTTTCTAAAACATGTAAATTTACCTTCCCATACTCTAAGCGCATAGAACATCACAAATTATGAGTTTATTTATAGGAAAAAGCAGTACATAAACATTAGACTTAAGAAAAACTTTATATCAGAAAGTCTCGAACATTAAGGCAAGCTTTAATAAAACTGTTTTTATCACATCGCAAAAAAAGGTTATAGCAGGCATCTTTTATAGAAAGCAATCCTTAAAAGTGCAATCCGCGAAAATGTGAGATCACAAAGCACATAATTTCATAGCCTCTCGCAAATCGCTTATTGCGGCAACCCAACATAATGATGATTCTAAACGATTGTAAGTTTTGCGATTTGCGATATTGTGAAGCAAATCAAAAAATCGCTTTTATCGCAGATCAAAGGGCTCACAGTTCTAAGATAGTAATTTTCTGGTGTTCAATGCAAAGTTATGAGCATTAAAGTTTAGCTTAATGGTCCATTAGTGTTCATTTATTTAAAAAACAATACCGTTCAAGGTAAAAGGACATCTGACGCAAGTTGATATTATTTGATATGATTTAGAATTAAAGGCGTTCTCGTCACCTTATTTTTGTCTTTCAATCTCATTATTGCCTGTAATTACTATCATCTCTGTTCTCTGCTTTAAACTTTTAGGAAGAATACCCATAACGTAAATTATGAAGAAATGGTGAATAAAGGCAAGGCCACCGCGTCTGAAAAGCCAAAAATGACCCCATTATTCACAGACACCACATGTGGTAGAGATGCAGTGATATCTACCTAGGAAGCTATGTATCATTTGTTAGAAGGCGAGAACCTAAGGATTATGGAAGTTACAGCTACATCTGATGATAACATCTCTTCTAAAGCATCCTTAACTGAGCTTGTATGCTCGTTTCTACACTGCATTGATGCGAGGCCAAAGATACTCCCCTACACTGATATGGTGAAATGGGTTATAGATCAAGCGAATATATTTGATAGAGAGCTCAAAATAGCTAGTCAGCAAGTCATGGGGTCATTTACCCCAAAAAATTTGAGACGTATGTACCATTTTCCAGAACCGCAAGCTATCTACAACAAGCAATTTGTACAAAATTTCGCCAAAGAAAACGAAGACTTAAAAGAATTCACAAGGCACTGGTCAAACAATGAAGAAAGGTTGAAGAAGGATAAAAATGGTATGTATTCTACTGGTTTTCTTTCTTCTCCTTACTGTTTTACCATTGCAATGTTATGTAGACTGTTTGGGAAACCAAACATCGACAAGTTTTCATTAAGAATGGTTACCTTTTCTAGATGTAGTTGTTAATGCCTGCTATAGGGTAAACTGCTTGGGTTGTTGGTTTTCGAATATCCCTCTCAGGGCTTTCCGGTGCACGGAGGCGAACGGTAAAAGATTAGTTGTCTTCATTCACAAGATGGGTATGAGCATGTTCATATTAACTTAAAATAACTGAATGGAATGCGATATAGAATTACCTCTTTGACAATCTTGGAGTCCCTTGGAGAGTGCTAGGCGGGGAAACAAGAGTCCTACTTCACCGGCTCCAAATCTTAGTCCTGCAACCAGTCAAAGCACCCGCATAATTTCTAACATAACATATATCCTATCAATCTAGTCAATATATAATGAACTACTAACTTCTACACATCTGAGCCATTCATATCATACTTACGTAAATGTTCAAGCAATAATGACAATATTAAGCATTGAATGGAAAAAACGAACACAATTCTATTGATTTTGAAAGAAGGAGGATTACAACCGTCGGTTGTACCAAGCCCTCCTCAGTCTCCCAATCTCTCTTATCTCTCAAGTGAAGAAGTCCAAGTCAACAAGCTCTCTAGGAACCTCTTTGACTCTTGGCCTTCACAACACAACACTATTCTCTATTCCACAAGTATGCCAAAACCTTTAGCAATCCTTCGACCTTCAATTAAGAGCCTTCAACTCCTTCTTATAGGAGAGGGAGAAAGCCATTGTTTCCCTTCTCTTTCCACTAGTTTGGAATGGAAAAAACTTAGATGTTTCTTTAATCTCTATGCTTTTTCCTCCTTTGGAGTTCAGTCTTGTTATAGCAATGACCAATAATGAACTGATGCTTTGTAGTTTCTTTTGTGAACTGACTCTCTTGTGAGGGAAAGTCGGAGATTCAAATCATTCTCCGCGGGCTTTTCCCGATTCAAACTTAAAACACGGGTAACGCTTCCCTCCAGTGTAAACAGAGCGTTGCCCTAGCCACTAACGCAGCCCATTCACTGATTAGCTGCGTTATAACGCTCTTGTGTTGTTATAGACAGGCGTTACCCTCGCAGAAATAGGTTTAATTTAGGTATTTTCACTTCTTCCATATTTGTCTTCCCCTCTGAGCTGATGAGGAGGTATTTTGACCTGTAACAGATTCCCCCTAAAGTGTGAGGTCAGAGATGAAGACGATGGCCGAAATACTTTATAATTTGTGTAGAGATAAATAGATTGAAAGACTGAGGAAAACCTGAAACAACAACATATGTCAGAGAATATACTATTTTCCTTGAGTCGGGCATATCCCATGCTCAGTAGCTTAAACAACATGATTTATCTAGAATACATATATGAAGAATCTATCCACCGATAGGCACAATGTGGAAGTGTCTGTCATAACATGATCAGGCTGAAGAAGCTGTCTCCATAAACAATATCGCAACTTGGGGAAGGATACACAACTTTAATGATGTGACCTTGGCCCCAAGGTCTTGACTGCCGATCCACTTAAACTGCATATTTCTCAACATGTGAATGAAGGAGTTGTCATCGAACATGTGAGAAATTGTCTGATTACCAGTTAATAAGGAAAAATGTTAACAGACGCGAAGGTGGCCACCGCTAATGATGATGGTCCCTAAGATGCACAATACAATCTAGCGAGTGTGAATAAAATGAGTTGAAGTCGAACACTCGTAGAATCATTCGACCAGGAGCCAATGATGGAGACCCCTGATCAAACACATGACTACCTGCCACTGATGTCTGCAAGTATCCGGGTACTGATGGGTTTCTGGATCAACTTCCTAGATAAGATGTTGAAGTCGATAGGAAGAGATCTGTCGAAAGGTAGGCACTAAGGCGTCCTACATCAGTCAACATGAAACGGAAACCAACTGATTTTTTTTATGATTGAGATAGTGAAGAGGAAATGGGAACGTCGGACGACAAATAATTTCTGGCATAATGAGCGGTTTGGTTGATAACAGGAGCAGTAGATAGCGAGATCTGCTTGAAGAATAGAAGGCACTCTAGCAGGGTACTAGGCAGCTAAAGCTTGATGAACACCAAAGAGTGTGTTAGGATTTTACCGGTGCAGGGACACTGGGAAATGAAGGCTAATACTCATAGATGGTAGGGTTCGGCTAACTGTCAAAGAGTTTTCTGGGAAGTGCCATGTTCAAGAATTTTGCTGCCAAATCGACCTTTTTGAAAATGTAACAGAGGTAGTATCCACTTTGTCCAAATTTTTCCCCGTCTGATTAAGTTTAGCGAGTCCAGACGAGTAAAATCGGTGAATTTTTCATGTTTAGAGAGTCTGAAAAATGTCAGGAAAGACAACTCTGTGCCCCGTCTGATTAGGTTTAACGAGTCCAGACGAGTAAAACTGGTGAATTTTTCATGTTTAGAGAGTCTGAAAAATGTCAGGAAAGACAACTCTGTGCCCCATCTGATTAGGTTTAACGAGTCCAGATGAGTAAACTCGGTGAATTTTTCATGTTTAGAGAGTCTAAAAAATATCATAAAATACAACTCCACTGGGGTACCTTTGTCATGTCTTGATAACCGGGCACGGCAAAGGGATAATAGTAAGCCCAAAATAGTTCATTTTCCATAAGTTAGTCCATCGAAACCAGAAAAGTGAGAAATCTATGTTCGATAGACGTCTACCTCATTTTGTTATGAGTACGAGGAGACGGAGTGAACTCAGTATTCTTTGTGAAATTTTAACGAGTCCAAAAAAGAAAACTCGGTGCCCTCCGTGAAATTTTAACGAGTCACACGGAGAAAACTCGATTACCTCCGTGAAATTTTAACGAGTCATGCGGAGAAAACTCGATGCCCTCCGTGAAATTTTAACGAGTCACGCGGAGAAAACTCAATTACCTCCGTCAAATTTTAACGAGTCACGCGGAGAAAACTCGTTTACTTTTTCAGTTTAAAGAGCTTTGAAAAAGAAAAAAGAATGGCTCCATCATTTTTTGTCGTGGTAGTTTAACGAGCCCGGCAAAGGCAACTCGGAGTTTTTTTAGTTTTATGAGCGAGAAAAAGATTCCTAAAAAGAAAGCTCAGTGCTTCTTCATGATTTTAACGAGTCTGAAGAAGAAAACTCTAGGTTTTTCGGATTAACGAGCAAGAAAAAGACCATACAAAAAGAACGCTCGATGCCAACTTCGTATAAGTTTAACGAGTCCGAAGAAGGGAACTTGAGGTTTTTCGGATTAACGAGCAAGAAAAATACCGTAAAAAGAATGCTCGAAGCTTCTTCGTGTAAGTTTAACGAGCCCAAAGAAGAAGACTCGAGGTTTTTCGGATTAACGAGCAAGAAAAATACCATAAAAAGAATGCTCATAATTTCTTGATCTCTTTCTCGTCAATAGAAGGATCTATGTCGGGAATTTTCTTATAAGACCAAGCAAACACATCGCGGAATTCCTTAAAAGGGGATGTGAAGCGTGCAATTTCCTCTGGATTGCAATCGGCTCCAATCTGAATATTTTCCACGATACCCATTTTGACCGAGATATCAATGAGAATTGTCTTAGAAAGATTACCCATGTTCCCTTCTGACTCGATAGTTTGGACAATCGTGTAAGCGGAGGGAACCATCTCAGGTGGGTCAAAAGATGGGATTTCAGTTTTTATCGCGTTCGAGTCAATCATCGAAGAGCGATGGTGGAACTCTCCCCAAGGTCATTCTTCTAAAGACATGATCTCTTGAATAGCTTCGTCTGTAGGCAAGACTTCATTGAGTAGATCCTTAGAGAGAACAGTGATGGGAGGGATTTTTGTACTTTCGGTCGAAACCATAGCAGTGGAGGGTTTAGATGCGGTTTGGATGGCTTGGTAAGCCAACTCGGCTGGTGAGAGCGGCATCTGATCTCCGTAGGAATCAATGTCTGAAGGTGCTGGAATGATCCATGGGTCGATAGAGCCACCCAAAGTGGTGGATATCATTGCAACCGTGTTTGGGATCGATGGCGGAGGGAGAGGAAAACAACCCAGTAGGGATGATGCCTTCAGAAGACCGGTACCGATACTGATGTAAGAGTCAGGAAAGCCTCCTATTAGGGGTACAGTGCTACTTGGTAACGTGGCATAATCAGGGGTGCAGAAGGATAGCTGGTCCACTGTGACTATTTTCCCATCCAATGGAAATAGGATGAGTCGGAAAACTGAAGACACAATGGCGGTCATGGCATACGACCAACTGTGACCAAGCAATAGATTATAGTCTAGATGGCGCTCTATGACTTCAATGTCCACGTTTACCGATTTCCCACTCAGAGTTATGGGAAAGCTAGCAAGGTATCCTTTTTGGAGGAAAGTGTGGCCATCGAAAGCTTTGAGGGAATTCGATGGCGGGGTGAGGGTAGGAGAACCTAAATTGAGCCAGCAAGCTTGTGACATAACGCAGGTCGAAGCACCTTCATCTATGACAGTGCGATGGATTGGTCACCCTTTCGACACAACCTGCACCTGGAATGTGAGTTGGTGTGAGAGGCGAGGTTTAGCCTTTTCCATATCAAAGATAGCTAGCATGGAATCCCGGGGGTCTATTCCACCAATGGCCGAAAGCAAGGCTTTCCTTTGTGCTGGACATGTTTGTAATACTTCGAGAGCAGACATAGCTGACGGTGCCTGCGCCAAATATTCTACAAAGTTGTAGTTTTGGGCTTCACGTGCAGAGGTATTATGAGTCGTGCATCGAAGTGTCCCTTTGGGGGGACGAATCACGGGTTCAGCAGTAGGCCGTTCGATATACAAATCGTTTGGCGCGGTGGATTGGAACTAGTACCGGGTTCTTGAGCATCTATGGTAGGGTTTCCATCAATCTTAGCTCGAGTTTGAAGGTCCACACTCTCAATGCCATAAATGGCAGATGGTTCTTCGTCGGAAGGATATGAACCACCATTGCCCCGTTGATGGGGTTGTGGCGGATTGTCAACCATGTGTTGATGTTGCTGTTGTTGATTAGGGAAAGGATTATGAAGAACGACAGGTGTTCGCCCAGAATCCTTGTTAGCAATAAAATCGGTGCATTCCTGCAGCCGAGGACATTTGTATGTCAAGTGGTCCTCCGCACAGATTTTGCAAGGAAATTTCATGGGTTTATCCTTCCCTTTGTCATTTTTGGCAGAATTTTTCTGATTAGTGTTATTCTGATTATCCGACTGCTCTTCCGAAGAAGTTGACTTTTTCTTGTTCTTCTTATTTTTCCCGCTAGTTTTTTGTGAGGTTTGCACCGTATTTACCTCAGCGGTGGGAAGAGTAGTCATTTGGTGAGGGGCGGTGGCAGCCGAAGATGGATGGGAGGCTTGCCCTCGAGATTGTTTTGTGGCTACTCTAGAGATCGTGTCAACGAGACCATTGGCATGAGCTCCAGTTTTCTGAGTAGCCGGAGGATTTGGGTTTCCAGGGGCATGGGGTAGCAAATCATACAGCGTGCCAGATTACGAATAGATTAAATCTAAATGCTGGGCATAACGGATGCATTGATCTTCTGTAACTGCACCAGAAAGGCCAATGTCTTTAGCTATGTGGGGTAAGAGAGACTTGCAAAACCAATTGGCCAAGAGATGATCCGGAATTGGCTCTTTGACTAGCCTCCTCCTACGTCTCCATTCATGAATGTGATCGGAGATGTGGGTGGCGGTGTCTTGGCGGAGCGAGGTTAATAGTTCCGTTCCGATCTCAAATCTAATTGGTAGTTGGAAGTTCTTTAGAAACTCCGTTGCTAAAGCACCAAACGTATTGATGGTGGCGCGTGGTAATTCAATGTACCACTTGCAGCATTTCCTGTAAGTGTGCGGGGAAATAGTCGAAGTCGGACACTATCATCTACCATGGAATTGGATATAGACCATAGGTGAAAGGTAGTGATGTGTGCAGCTGGGTCATCCCCTTGTTTCCTGTCGAACTTCGGGATGTCGGAAGGAATCTTATGCGGCACTGGAGGCCAAAGCGAGTTGTGATTGATGGGATCATTAGTCAGTTTATGGATATCGAGGATGTCCAAAGCTGCCAAGAATGGAAATTGTGGATTTTCCCCCGAATCTAACCAAGGCAGTATGGGCTGACTATTTAGACCATAGGGTCCACCCATCAGTGTGTTACCAGGAGGATAAGTAGGACTTTGGTAAAAACTTCCTATAGGTAGAGGAGTAGGGACATACGGTTGTTGTCCATAGGGCATGTTGTATTGCGGGGCGAACTGTTGGTTGCCCCCATTATAAAAGTGCCCTCCCATTCTAGATGGAGGTTGGGGTTGGTTTGTCCAAATGGATGCAATAGAGTTTCCCGGAGGCATGCTACTACTTGCATAGTTTGGCAATGGTATGGACCCTACACCTATATTTGAACCACTTAAGGGAAAATTATTAACAATAGCTTGTCCTATTTGTCCTAAGGATTGCATAGGAAGTGAAATATTCCCTGCTACCTGAGTGCTGGTGACACTGCCCCCTGGCATAGAGGCCAAGGGGTTTGAACTCAGAAGAGGGTTCCAACCGAAAGGGTTGCTAAAAGGTACCGAAGTAGTCATACTCGTGGGAGGAACTACCATGGGTCCCAATGTGGTCACGGTAGAAGTAGATGCCGAAGGATTCGGTAAGCTACTGACAGTTGTGATGACCATAGGGTTGGGAATAGGTATATGTTGACTACTGGAGTTACCTAGTGATGGCATAGAACTGACCACTGGCGGGGAGGATGGTGGCACCCCTGGGATGGTTGCCATTGGCATTGACCTAGTGGATGCTGGTGGTGAAATGGATGTTGGTGCGGCCAAAGACATATCTTGGCGTGGTGGAATCTAGATTATCACAGGCCCCAACGGATCAGTGAGTGGAGGGTTGTAATGAGGTACAACACCTTCAGTGAAAGGGTCCTCCAGAAATTCCGGCTGGTATGACGCTATGTGAAAATCAAGATTAGTCAGTGGAGACTGCTCTTCCGTGGAAGGCACAGGGTCACCAAGGTTCAGTTCTTCCTCAATAGTTAGAGGAGGTAGACCTTGTTGTCATCTAGACAGACGGCGTGGGTCGGGGGATGCCACGGTGACCTGCTTAATTTTAACAAATTTTAATAAATTGTGATGTATTATAAAGTCTCAGTGACAGTAACCACACAGCTAAAAAAGAAAAAGGACTCTCTAAAATCAATCAACAAGCAGCCAGAATAGGGTGCCCTGTCTGAGTACTACCGTTTGCTGGTGATGAAATCCAGTATCACAATAGTATACAGAGAGGGTTGGTCGAAAGTATAGTTACAGTCACTCTAGAGCTTCACCCGAACCTCAGACGATAGGTGTAAGCACTCTCGTGAAGACGAGTACCCTCCTAAAGACTGAAGACAGAGTGGGTCCTTCTGTTTCAGGTACCAGGACAGCCTGTCCCAGTCACCTTGTGTAAGTCCCTAAAAAGTATGGCCCCTAAAGATACCTCAAATCACAGACATCATCAGGGGGGTCCACGGTCAAGGACAATGTGCTATATGGGCAGAATACTTAGATCCCCGATCTAGTTTCGACATCCCCGAAGGGAACCCCAATATATAACACACCCACAGGATGCAGTTGAAGGCGGGCTACCTTCTTGTGCACCCAAGTGTTGTCTCGCGCTGAGCTCCGGTAAAGGAACGGTCCCAATAATATGAGTGCAGTAGGATTTCGCTCATTAATGACTCTAGTTTCAAGTTTTGAGATCTTGGGTAGTTTTCTCACTGTTCCTAACCCAAGATCCTAGCCTGAACTACTGTTTGTGTGAGTTCAAAAGGAGTTGATTGATTTTATTATCGCTTTATTCTTAGTGTACTTGATTATTAGTCTTGTGGAGGGGGAGTGGACGTATGAAATGTGATGAGACTCTGACTGAAGAAACCATGCAAAACATGCTCTAGATATTAAATTCGATGAAGAGTGTTTCTACAGGGAGAGGTTTCTTTTCAACATCCATGCACTAACATTCAAATAGCTCAGTTCAAATTTTAAAGATTCAAACTTCTATCTACCTCTTTTAAACAGTCTATGAACTGGAAATTTCAAAATAAACTTAGCTATATGCAGAAAAATAATAATAATAATAAATAAATAAAAATTCCTCTTAAAAAGTAAATGCTTTGGACACTGACTTTTCAAACAAGAGAAACAAATATAAATTCCATCTTAGCAGACAAGCACAGGGATTCAGTCAGCTAAAGGTACTGATGGCAAAAACTCTGCAACTAAAACACCATCACAGCAGTGAACAACAAGGTTTTGGTTGAGTAACGCTCTGTCTGTGAGTAAAGGCAGCGACTAACGCACTATTTTTGAACAGAGACAGCGTTATAATGCACTGGACAACCTACAGAGGTAGCGTTAGCCAGGGAAAAGTTCTTCAGTTGGCCAAACAGAAACAGGATTGAACTCTGCGAGCGTTTGATATGTCTACTGGGCATCAAAAATGGTCGGAAGGGTCTGTGAACAGAGAACAGAAGAGAGGGGGGAAAGAATAGTCTGGAAACTATGGGGAAAGTCCCCAGCGGAGTCGCCAATTCTTCTATAGGGTAAACTGCTTGGGTTGTTGGTTTTCGAATATCCCTCTCAGGGCTTTCCGATGCCTGAGGCAGACAATAAGATTAGCTGTGTTGTTCACAAAGATGATATGAGCATGTTCATATTAACTTAAAATAATTGAATGGAATGCGATATAGAATTACCTCTTTGACAATCTTGGAGTCCCTTGGAGAGCGCTAGGCGGCGAAACAAGAGTCCTACTTCACCAACTCCAAATCTTAGTCCTGCAACCAGTCAAAGCACCTGCGTAATTTCTAACATAACATATATCCTATCAATCTAGTCAATATATAATGAACTACTAACTTCTACACATCTGAGCCATTCATATCATACTTATGTAAATTTTCAAGCAATAATGACAATATTAAGCATTGAATGGACAAAATGAACATAGTTCTATTGATTTTGAAAGAAGGAGGATTACAACCGTCGGTTGTACCAAGCCCTCCTCAATCTCCCAATCTCTCTTATCTCTCAAGTGAAGAAGTCCAAGTCAACAAGCTCTCTAGGAACCTCTTTGACTCTTGGCCTTCACAACACAACACTATTCTCTATTCCACAAGTATGCCAAAACCTTTAGAAATCCTTCGACCTTCAATTAAGAGCCTTCAGCTCCTTCTTATAGGAGAGGGAGAAAGCCATTGTTGCCCTTCTCTTTTCACTAGTTTGGAATGGAAAAAACTTAGATGTTTCTTTAATCTCTATGCTTTTGCCTCCTTTGGAGTTCAGTATTGTTATAGCAATGACCAATAATGAACTGATGCTCTGCAGTTTATTTTTTGAACTAACTCTCTTGTGAGGGAAAGTCGGAGATTCAAATCATTCTCCGCGGGCTTTTCTCGATTCAAACTTAAAACATGGGTAACGCTTCCCTCCAGTTTAAACAGAGCGTTGCCCTAGCCACTAACGCGGCCCATTAACTGATTAGCTGCGTTATAACGCTCTTGTGTTGTTATAGACAGGCGTTACCCTGGCAGAAATAGGTTTAATTTAGGTCTTTGCACTTCTTCCATATTTGTCTTCCCCTCTCAGCTGATGAGGAGGTATTTTGACCTGTAACAATGCCACCATAATGAATTGGGCCCATATTTTATCGGATAATTTAGCCTCTGCAATTGTAGCATACAGAAGTAAAAGAAGCTCTACTTTAAGGATTTACCCTCCTTTCTTTTTGAGTGCTTATGTCATGGATGTTATTTATTTTGTTTCTGATTTTCCTATTATGGGATGGAAATGGACAGTACATAATCCACTTCCCGTAAATATTTATCACAAAGTATTATGGGAATCCAATTTCAACCCACATTTCTTTAATATTTGCCATGGATTTATGCTCCCTATTTATAAAATGATCTATAATCAAGCTATCCAAAGGTTTTCCCTAGAAGCTGAAGTATACATTCTCCCTGTGGGAAGGTGGTTTGGAGAAGAATCATTCACGTATATCAGAGTGTTCAGCAACATTGCTTCACCCCATGTACTACCTTCTTACGTCCCCGATAAACTATTGGACAGGGAAATAGCCTATCAGACCTGTGGTGTGAGGGGAATGACCAAGGCACTGAAAGAATCTAAGAAAGCCATCTAGCCCCAATTTCCTATAGTATGCGGAGCTTTTTCATTGTCTGACTTAGGTCATGCCTTTAAAGAAGTTGATATATGTTATGCTTGCAACTACCAAAGTTCCCGGGAAGACAATATGATCCCTTTGGTGTTGTAAGTAATTTTACTACAAATGTTAAAATAAAAGTGTTTTCCAATGAAGAAGATCCCTTTGACGATGTCTTTCTGTAGAAGAACACTTTCAAAGAGGTTCTACATATGGCACGAATTCAGTTTGACCAAGAAGAACTCCAAAAGTTTGACATTTACAGAAAACAGAGGCTATCAAAGGTCCCATTGAACCAATTGTTCATATAATCTCCAAGGGAACCTACTCCCAGTGTTAGCATAAGTGGGAATTCAAAACAGAAATCTAAATCCAGTGATCAATCCAAGAGTGAACACAGCAGAAGTGAAGGATAAGTTAAAGATACGGCTCAATCTAAAGAAAAGCTTGGCCAATAGGTTTTGTCCCCGAAACAAGATGAAAATCCCACTCATTTTACAAATCCAATTGTAGTGGATCCAGAGGGAGAATGGGAGAATTTTAATAAAGTAATCAACACTGAGGAATAAAGCACAGAGCCATTGACAAACTGCAATAATTCAGCTACAGGAATGGAAGTTGAAGGGACTATCAATACTCAGGAAATGGAGCATATTCTTGTTGCTCCGTCATCAGAAATTGTACTAAGGATAGAGGAAATTCCTCCTCTAGATGTATTTTATAGCCCTCAACATAAAGTTGTCATCAGAAGGAAACGAAAGAAAATAAAGCTAGATGATGTGCTCACTTCAGAAGTTGAACCTCTAGATGTTCTTTGGAAATATCCCACTACAGACCCATCAGAAAATATAACTAGGCTCTCTCAAATCACAGGAGCATATGCTTCTGCAACAATTGATAAAGCAGCAGAGGTTCAGTTACTACTTAAAGATAAAGAGGACAAGATTTTATTTTTGGAACAGAAACTACAACAGTCAGCATCAATAGAGAAATAGAGACATAATTAGCAAAACTTCAGCAAGACTTTCATCAAATGCAATTAGATCATCAAACTAGTTTAGCCAATAAAGAAGAACAGATACAAACTATGATGGAACTACATAAGGATGACCCCAAAATTGGGGAGTTTATCACAGAAACAATCGCTCTCAATTCTCAGCTCTTACAACAGGAATAATTATTCTACCAGAAGATCTCGCAATGGAATTCCTATTGTGAAATAAGCGATAAGATTACAAATCAAATCGTAGGTTTACGACTTGATTATGATTCAATTCTTAAGAAAGTTTCAGACTTTTTAGACTGGCAGAAATCAGAAGAAGGGAAAAGAACAAAATTTCCCCGAATTGATGAATTGCATAAAGAGATGTTATTTGCAAGATGGGATTTCCAGCTTAAAGAAGCAGAATAGGAAATTAGAGAGGAAGCAGAAGCAGCAAACAGTATCATTGAATGCATAAATGAAAATCTGTAAACAACCAATTTGATAACAGAGACTACCCCAGGCTTCCTTCCAAAAGCACAATAGCTTCAAACAGAATGGAAACAAACAATAGAGGAAAAAGTAGAGATAATTAAACAGATAAACAGGTTAAACTGGGACACATACTGGCAGTACCTGGTAAAGCCACACAGCCAATGCATGACCCTAATTTGTCTCATAACCGCTGCTGAGAAAATTGTGCCAGCTCTTGCCAATGTCGTATTTATAGGACAGTTAAAATTTGAAGTTAGCCAACCAATGCTCTTGAAACCAATGTTGGATATTTGCAATCTAAAGGATCAGATGCTGAATTTATCATAGATACAGTTTAGCTTTATTTTAGTTTATTTTTGCTTAAAATGAGGCAGGTGGTTTAAACCTCCTCATCTATTTTTGTAATATTTATTTTTAGATTTCATAGAGTAGTATTTAAACCCCTCTCATGCATTTAGAGAGGGGTCCAGAATTTTATCAAAAACAATTCTTCAGAACATGCACTTTTGCTCCTCTTGGAGGAAGTTTTGATGAAATATATGGAACGAGATTTTTCTTTATATGAGTTTGATATCTGCTACTGAAATGCACTTTTTTACTCTTAGTGGATGTTGAGTGATTTGAAGACAAATCTATATCGCTGCAGCTCATGAGTAGAACTTATTATCAATGGTATTTCTATCTCTTAATACTTTTTACTTATGTGCCAAGTGATAAATTATTTTTAGTTATTGATATATGAAAGTCTGAATGTTTAGTTGTCATTATTGCACTTTTGTATGGTGATAACTTATTTTATGTTGAATATATGAATAACTCTTATGTGATATATTTCTCATAATTGTTTCAGCTAACTTTTTATACGAAACAATCATCTTTAAAGGATTCTTTTCTCATAGTAATTGAATGATCTTTATTATCAATTGCTGTTATAAATTATTTTAGATCGCATAAGTAAAATCTATTATAGGGAAAGTTACATTTAGATGTTTTTCTTTGATTCCAATAGATTGCATTTGATAATTAAAAGATAGATTATATTTAGAATAAGCATTCACCCCATTAAAACCTTAAAAGAACAAAACACATCATCCTGTTAGTACATCTATCATAAATAGATTGGGAAACTGGTCCCATCATCCCTAGTCAGAGCCACTATTCCAAACGGAAAAGGATCTACTTTAAGGTCTGGACCGGGTGGTTATCCCCCTTGTTGTAGACCCGATTTTTCGAGCCATCAACATATTTGTCACTAGAAGGAGGACCTGACTGTGAATGGCAAGTAAATCTACATCTTCACACCATTCTAAGAGTAAAACTCCCTCACCATCTCCCTCAACTTCTGGTTCACATTATGAATCTTCCATCACTCAACTAGAAGTTGAAAAGGAAAGCACACAGCACATTACCAAAATCCCAAACGAGCTAGATTTATCTTCTTCAGATCCCCTACAAACTTTAATTCATAAGTTACAGGGAATTTATTTATCTCAAGAGGAATCTAAATTTTCTCAAGGTAGCGTCACTTCTCATCTGACCCCGAACAAACGACTGACTAGAGCAAAAAGCGAAAATTTAGGAATCCCAAAAGTTGAGTTTCCTTTACCGAGTCGTAAGAAAGCTAAGAAATAATCAACAGAATCTCAGAGTGAGATTTTATCATCATCTTCATCTAAAATCTCATCCATATCATCACAATTTCATTCATCCATCCCCCAAATCTAGATTGTGGTTCACACTGGTACAGGAGCAACATCCTCTTCTACCCAATCAACTTCAACTACTACTACACCTCCTCCTAATCATACCCCAACAATGGCAGGAAACCCTACACCAAGGCCATGGACCAATCCAGGAGCTGTGAGAATGCCTGCACCTTTAGCACAATTACCAGCTAATCCTGAGAAATGTCTTCCCAAGTTTAATCCTGATAATGGCCTATTAGCTGAAGAGCACATAAATAATTTCATGTTGTCTATTAATTTAAGTGGAGTAACAGAAGAGAATGTTGTTGTACAATTATTCCCTTATACCCTAAAAGGAACAGCAGGATCATGGTATTTTTCATTACCATCAGGCTCCCTTAATAATTGGGATACTTTTCAAGATCAATTTTTGACAAAATTTGGAGATGACCAATCTACATCAACTTTGATAAAATACCTCTCCAATTTGAAAATTGAACCAAGAGAACCAATCAAGGATTTCAATTCTAGCTTCAACAAATTATTAAACAAAATACCAGAAACATCGAGGCCCAGCAACGAAGTCCAAATTGAATGGTATATTTCTGCTTTGCCTTCAAATTCAGCCATTTTTGTAGATAGGGCTGCCAAGCAAGCATTAGCTAAAAATATGAAAGAAGCAATAGCTGTAGAAAAGAAAAATGTTGTAGATGAACGAAAATCTAAAAAATTTTCTTTTAGAGATGATCCTAAGAAAAAAAAATTAAAGGACCCATTCGACTTGGAAGGGTTACAAAACGTTTTGAAAACCATGTCTAATGAAATGGTTGATATTAAGAAACAAGTAGTAGAAACCTCTTCTAAGAAATATTTTAAACCCTTTACGAGAAATCCTTCAAATGATTCGAAACCTCCAAATGATATAACAAATGCAGAATCGGAGGAAGAAAAAGAAGAAGAAGTTTCCAATGAGGAACAAACCAATGATGATGAAGTCATGGAACTAAAAGGTATGTGGGACTTCATTATTCTAGAAGAAGAGGATCAATATGTATTACCTGTTACAACAAGAAGTAGAAATCAACTTGATCCTCCACAACCCAATTCTAAACAGAAAAATCCAAGCCCAACTCCCAAGGACAAAATCGCAGGTAAGAAATCCTCGTCAAGGACTACCCAGACAAACCCAGTTCAACCTGATTCAAAAACTCCATCTAAAACGCTTCTCATCTCTGATGAAATGGAATATAACATTTTTGAAGACATGAAGAAAACTAGGGCCAATATTACTTTTCATGAGCTCAGCAAATTAAAGCATCAACATAAATTTCTCTTGAAAGAGCTGCATGCAGTACCTATCAAGCCTCTACCTCCAGCTGTAATTTCACAAGCTACTAATGAAATGGAAAGACCTCTAATTGGCATGACAGATAAAGTCGATCTAGATGACATCGCTTTGATTGGAGGAAAGTCAAAATATCATACTCCACCACTTCTCCTTACTTTTGAAGTTTTCAATAAAAATTTGCATATCTAGTAGATTTAGGTGCTTCATCTAATATTTTGCCTAAAGCAGTTTGTGCAAAGTTAAATATCCAACCTCAGAAATCTGTAGTATGCATAGTGCAGTTGGATCAGTCTCAAGTCGAGGTTATCGGTGAACTTAATCAAGTAACCATAAGACTTTCATCAAACCCAAAGGTATGTCAAGTTATTGATATACTTGTCGCAGACATTCCTGAATTCTTTGGACTAATCCTTAGCAGAGATTGGTCAGAGAAGCTTCACGGTTGCTTTGCGACTGACTAGTCTCATATATGGCTCCCTTACAATGGTAAACCAAACCAGATAAAGGTTGAACGAGAAAAACACCAAAAATATATAGTGACCGAGATAGAAGGAGAAAAAGAGCCTGTAGCATATAGTAGCAATATAATTGGAAATTATTCTGCTAATTCATTCTTAGGAAATTTCAATGCTCATACTTCACCTTTTTTTAGAAAATTTTTTTTTATCCCGGATAGAAAATTTCTCTCAAACAGATAATTCTAGGTGCATTGATTTTGAAGATAGTCCTGTAAATAAAACTTTGTTTTGGAAATTATTTTTTGATGGTTCTAAGTCTACTGATGGAGAAGGAGCAGGTTGTATATTAATCAGTCCAAAAGGAGATAAAACCATGTTAACATGTAGACTTGAGTTCGATTGCATGAACAATACTGCTGAATATGAAGCGTTAGTTCAAGGGTTATACAAAGAAATCGAGCTTGATATCATATATATACAAGTCTTTGGAGATTCTGAGATTGTTATCAAACAGGTAAGAAATACTATACATTGCCTGTCAGGACACTTGAAGCACTATCAATTGTTAGTTCAGGACCTAACTTCACACTTTATAGCATTCAATATTTTAACCATTCCCAGAATCCAAAATGGTAGTGTTGATCTCCTCGCTAATGTAGCTTCCAAACTCATTCCAATAGAAGACTATAGTCCAAACAAATTCTCAATTGAATTGATCTTTAGACCCTATATCCCAGATAACATTACCAATTGGAGAGTTTTCAACAATGACCCTAATATCATAAGCTTTCTGACTTCAGAAGGGTCTTATAATAATCAGATAATTGATGAATACCAGCATGACAAGCAACTGAAACAAGGAAACAACAATAACGCTATACCCAAATCCGTAGTTAAGCTGGAAGACCTATATGATTTAAAGGATAGATTTAAATAGTCCACCAATTCAAAACTCCAGAGTTCAACTCTAAGATATGAATTAGTAAATTTTGGGACTGATATAAAACCACAGAATATCAACCTAGGTCTTGGTCTAACACATGAGGAAAAATTAGCTTCATTCGATTGTTAAAACAATATAAAAATTTCTTCGCCTGGAATTACGATGATCTCAAGACTTATGACACTTCAATTACATAGCATACAATTCTGATGATCTCTGATGACAAGCTAGTCCAGCAGAAATTCAGGAAAATCCAACCCAATTTGGAAAACCAGATTAAGTCTGAGTTGAACAAATTACTTAAATTTTATCGGATAATTTAGCCTCTGAAATTGTAGCATACAGAAGTAAAATAAGCTCTACTTTAAGGATTTATCCTCAGTTCTTTTTGAGCGCTTATGTCATGTATGCTATTTGTTCTGTTTCCGATTTTCCTATTATGGGATGGAAATGAACAGTACAGAATCCACTTCCCATATGGATTTATCACAAAGTATTGTGGGAATCCAATTTCATCCCACATTTCTTTAAGATTTTCCATGGATTTATGCTCCCTATTTATAAAATGATCTATAATCAAGCTATCCCAAGGTTTTCCCTAGAAGCTGAAGTAGACATTCTCCTTGTGGGACGGTGGTTTGGAGAAGAATCATTCACGTATATCAGAGTGTTCGGCAGAATTGCTTCACCCCATGTACTACCTTTTTACGTCCCCGATAAACTATTGAACAGGGAAATAGCCTATCAGACCTTTGGTGTGGGGGGGATGACCAAGACACTGAAAGAAACTAAGAAAGCCATCTGGCCCCAATTTCCTGTAGTATGCGGAGCTTTTGCATTGTCTGACTTAGGTCATGCCTTTAAATAAGTTGATAATATGTTATGCTTGCAACTACAAAAGTTCCCGGGAAGGAAATATGATCCCTTTGGTGTTGTAAGTAATTTTACTACAAATGTTAAAATAAAAGTGTTTTCCAATGAAGAAGATCCCTTTGACGATGTCTTTCTATAGAAGAACACTTTCAAATAGGTTCTACATATGGCACGAATTCAATTTGACCAAGAAGAACTCCAAAATTTTGACATTTATAGAAAACAGAGGTTATCAAAGGTCCCGTTGAACCAATTATTCATCGAATCTCCAAGGGAACCTACTCCCAGTATTAGCATAAGTGGGAATTCAAAACATAAATCTAAATCTAGTGATCAGTCCAAGAGTGAACACAGCAGAAGTGAAGGATCAGTTAAAGATACGGCTCAATCTAAGGAAAATCCTGGCCAACAGGTTTTGTCCTAGAAACAAGCTGAAACTCCCACTCATTTTACGAAGCCAATTGTAGTGGATCTAGAGGGAGAATGGGAGACATTTAATAAAGTAATCAACACTGAGGAACAAAGCACATAGTCATTGACAAACTGCAATAAGTCAGCTACAGGAATGGAAATTGAAGGGAATATCAATATTCAGGAAACAGAGCATATTCTTGTTGCTTCGTTGTCAGAAATTGTACTAAGGATAGAGGAAATTCCTCCTCTAGATGTATTTTATAGCCCTCAACATAAAGCTTTCATCAGAAGGAAACGAAAGAACAGAAAGCTAGATGTTGCACTCGTTTCAGAAGTTGAACCTCTAGATGTTCTTTGGAAAGATCCCACTATAGACCCATCAGAAAATCTAACTAGGCTCTCTCAAATCACATGAGCATATGCTTCTGCAACAATTGATAAAGCAGAAGAGGTTCAGTTACTACTTAGAGATAAAGAGGACATGATATTATTTTGGGAAGAGAAACTGCAACAAGTCAGCATCAATAAAGAAATAGAGACATAGTTAGCAAAACTCCAGCAAGACTTTCATCAGATGCAATTAGATCATCAAACCAGTTTTTCCAATAAAGAAGAACATATACAAACTATGATGGAACTGCATAAGGATGACCCAAAAATTGGGGAGTTTATCACAGAAACACTCACTCTCAATTCTCAGCTCTTACAACAGGAAGAATTATTCTGCCAGAAGATCTCGCAATGGAATTCCTATTGTGAAATAAGCGATAAGATTACAAATCAAGTCGTATATTTATGACTTTATTATGATTCAATTCTTAAGAAAGTTCCAAACTTCTTAGACTGGAAGAAATCAGAAGAAGGGAAAGAAAATAATTTCTCAGAATTGATGAATCGCATAAAGAGATGTTATTTGCGAGATGGGATTTCCAACCTAAAGAAGCAGAATATGTGATTGGAGAGGAATCAGAAGTAGCGAACAGTATCATTGAGTGCATAAATGAAAATCTGTACACAGCCAATTTGATAACAGAGACTACCCCAGGTTTCCTTCCAAAGGCACAACAGCTTCAAATAGAATGGAAACAAATAGCAGAGATAATTAAACAGATAAACAGGTTAAACTGGGACACATACTGGCAATACCTGGTAAAGCCACACAGCCAATGCATGACCCTGAGTTGTCTCATAACCGCTGCCGAGAAAATGGTGCCAGCTCTTGCCAATGCCATATTTACAGAACAGTTAAAAGTTGAAGTCAGCCAACCGATGCTCTTGAAACTGATGTTGGATATTTACAATCTAAAGGATCAGATGTTGAATTTATCATAGATACAGTTTAGCTTTATTTTAGTTTATTTTTTATTAAAATGAGGCAGGTGGTTTAAACCTCCTCATCTATTTTTGTAATATTTATTTTTAGATTTCATAGAGTAGTATTTAAACCCCTCTCATGCATTTAGAGAGGGGTCCAGAATTTTATCAAAAACAATTCTTCAGAACATGCACTTTTGCTCCTCCTGGAGGAAGTTTTGATGAAATCTATGGAACGATATTTTTCTTTATATGAGTTTGATATCTACTACTGAAATGCACTTTTGTACTCTTAGTGGATGTTGAGTGATTTGAAGACAAATCTATATCGCTGCAACTCATGAGTAGAACTTATTATCAATGGTATTTCTATCTCTTAATACCTTTTACTTATGTGCCAAGTGATAAATTATTTTTAGTTCTTGATATATGAAAGTCTAAATTTTTAGTTGTCATTATTGCCCTTCTGTATGGTGATAACTTATTTTATGCTGAATATATGAATAACTCTTATATTTCTCATAATTTTTTCAGCTAACTTTTTATATGAAACAATCATCTTTAATGGATTCTTTTCTCATAGTAATTGAATGATATTTATTATCAATTGCTGTTATAAATTATTTTAGATCGCATAAGTAAAATCTATTCCCGGGATAGTTACATTTAGATGTTTTTCTTTGATTCCAATAGATTGCATTTGATAGTTAAAAGATAGATTAGATTTAGAATAAGCATTCACCCCATTAAAACCTTAAAAGAACAAAAAACATCATCCTGTTAGTACATATATCATAAATAGATTGGGAAACTAGTCCCATAATCCCTAGTCGGAGCCACTATTCCAAACGGAAATTGAGCTACTTTAAGGTCCAGACTGGGTGGTTATCCCCCTTGTTGTATACCCGTTTTTTCGAGCCATCAACAGAAGGGCAGCTCCTTTTCAGGAGGTGTCCAAAACTTCAGATCTCTGGTTTATGGTGACCAGTGCCTCATCCATTGGGTAGGCTTTTCTTCTTGCATTTGTTGATGCTTCCTTGAAGTTGTGATTTCAATAATCTGAAAACATGATTAGCTCAACTTCATCTCTACCAACCCAACCTACTTACCTAACATTTTTTCTTCCTTGGGTGCACTTGAACTGGAAAACCCATTGACATTTTTTCTTTTGAAAACAAAAACAAACTATCTACTTCTACACTTATTTCTTCCAAGAGATCAGATTATGCTAGTGAACTCTTCTTATTCTCTACCTAGACTATTTGACTGTAAAGTTAAGCAATATGGCAGACTTCATTCTCTAAGCTATTGATAAGAAATTTAAAGCATGAATTGAACCAGGATTAGGCAATCTGATTCATCATGAGTTGTGGAATTTGAGACAAGCTTCACATAAACATTATTTTTATAAGAAAACAAAACTAGAAGGTGTGAGGGCTATTTTTCATCATTTGCTAATCATCCCTATCCTTCTCCTTGGTTCAGATTTAATCATGTGGAACCAGTATCTTTCATTCCTAATCTATTTTCTTTTGACAAGTCAAGCTTAAATGATTTGACCAGCATTCTTTCACTAACTTATCAACAATAAATTGAAAAAATGTTCATCCATGATTAGGCTAGATGATTGAACAAGACCTTCTTTCATAACAAGTAGTGGCATTTAGGCTTGCACACTTTCAGTATCACTATTTTTTGGGTATGGGGTTGTACCTTCTTTTCAAATCTAACCTCTTTTTCATTTTTTCTTTGTTTTTTACTTTTTCTCTCTTTTTTTCAAAGCAATCTAGAACTAAAGGTAGAAAGATGCCCATAGTGCTGATCTTATTTGCTTGCATATCTATCCTAATCTAGCTTATACAGTATATACATTCAGCTGGTGAACTCTCTTTTCCAATACAACCAATCAAGCATATGATTCCATGAGGGATCTTGATTTAGCTCTTTGAGTGTTTTGAAAAAATCAAAAGGCCACTCCCACCTCATTTGTGTTTGAACAGTAGTGCCTAAAATGTTCTTGAAATTTTGCATCAAACTGCTCTTGACATGTTTTACTCCCTCTTCAAATGCCTCTAACAAATCAGCAAAGGAATCTTGAAACAATATCTGAATGCGAGGACTTGAGATATAAGCTTCATTCAGGACTAATCCTTCTTCTACTTGGCTATGCTTGAGGCTCTTTTGGGAAAGAAACTCCACGTCTTCCTCATGCTCATCTGAATTGGTAGACTCATCATATATTGCAATGTTATCCTCTATAAAGCCTAATATGCTCTGATTGAGTGGGCTGAATCTGGTGTGAAGGCCATCATGTTGATTAGTAGGAGTATTTATTGGCAGTAAATATTCTTAAGAAAGAAGTGTAGCAAATCTTATGAGATTGTAAACTTCCAAACCTTCATTTGCAATTTTAAATTCAATGGGACTTGGTGGTTGCAAATCTGAAGCTAAAGAGGATTCTGTGTCCCAAATGATTTCCTCATCCCTTTCAGGAAAAGGCTTTTTATTAACAACTGGTTCAAGAAACTCATTAGCTTTCCCAACCTCATCATCAAAACTGAAAGACTGTTGATTTCCAATCACATGAAAACTATTTATGATGGACTGAAGTGAAGTAGAGAAAAGAGTCAAAGACTCCTCACTTACTTCTAAACTTTCAAGGCTTTCCTCATCAGTGTCATATGTGACTTGTATTGGCTGACTACCTTTTTCAAGCTGATGATATTGATCTTCTTCCCACAAACCAACTACTGATGGCTCTGTGAGGTCAGATTTTGTTTGGACAACATCATCATCATCAGACTGATCAAAATTTGGAGAATCATCAACATAAATAATCTCACCAATCAAACCTATTGGGTTACCAGTTTGTTCTTCTTTGAACTGATCTACAATTTTACTTTCTGATTTATGGTAGATGGAATCAGTAAGAGGAGGAACAAAAAAAAAAAATTCACATGAAGGTTTAGAGGTTGGCTGTGTGTTTATCATCTGATTTATTTCCTCTTTAGTTAAACGAGGAGGTATTTTTCTCTTCCTCTGGATAATGCTACAAAAATTCTCTTTCTCTTGTGAAGGTTGGTTTTGAGGCTGAATTTCTTCTTGAGCCTCACCTATAAGAGATGGTGAACCATCACTTGCTCCTTCAAAGAGATCCTATGGGTTTTCCTCTATTTCTTGATTGGGTTCTTCCTCAAGTAACTCCTCTAGGCTGTCATGATAGCTACCTTGAGAATGAAATGCATGGAGTTCTTATAATAAATCTTCAGGATGCCAATTTCCTAAATCTTTATCAATGTTCACAAGGTATTGTATGAGGTCTTCAGATTGATCACATCAATTTTCAGCTAATGATAGAGATGGACAATACCCTATATAGTGTTTATAAAATACCTTGTGGAAATCCTTCAAAGAAAACAAGATGCCAGGTTCTGCCATTCATACCAATTTCTTGCCTTACCTTCTAATGTTGCCATAAAAATTTTCATGACGAAGTCCTCGTGCCATTCAACCTTTAACCTCCATATGTGTATATGAAATTTGATGAGATGTAACAAGGGGTCATCAACTTTTTCATCTTGAAATATAGGTAGGTTTTTTATCCAATTTATTTCAAGAATTTTGTGTGGGAATCCAGAGATAAGATCTCCACTCATTAGAGAATATCTCCTTTGTATCCTTGGATCCATCTTTGTTAATCAGAAAGGATCATTGTGTCTTTTCAACGAGTCTAGAGTTCTCCACCAGTGGAGTCTTTTGGTATATTTAGAGTTGTGGAGTCACCAGGTGGAAGATTTCAACTTTGTTGTCCACCATCAACATGATTAGGATTTATTTACTCATTTATAGGGAATTTTATGAGGAATAGGGGGTTATTAGGCCTACTAGAGGCTAGTGGAGTCACTAGGTGGATGTTTTTTATTTTTTAAGGATATGTGTTTATGGTCCACCACCAATAACTGACAAAAAACCAATCTAGGGATGTTTTGGGGGTTTTCTCAGTTTCTTTGTGTAGCCCTAAGGTTTGTATGAGCATCCTATATCTGAGTCATCATTTTTCTAGGATGGTGAAACAACCAAATTCTACTCTTGTTTATATGTTGATTTTTTAAGCTTAACAGAGGGTTTAAATGAGTCTATAAGAGTTTTTAGGCTACTATGTACTCTATCCCACCGTGATCACCATTATGTTAATGTCCTGTTATTTGGAAAATTGGTAAACCAAATGACATTGTAACATCAGACCAGTCTTTGGAGTCCTAGGACCTAGCCTTCCTGGACTCAGAGAGGGCTCTCTCTATTATGTGAAGGATGTGAACTTGTTCGCTTTGGATGGTTGATTTTAGGCTAGTGGTTAAGTGTGTTAGTCATCAGTAATTTTTTGCCTTGATGATGACTAAATGACTATCCCAAGATTTCTAGAAACAAGGTTCATAAACATTGTGAGTTCTAGAAATCTCACTGCCTTCATTATCCTCAAGATATTTTTTCACTATCTCATCACTCCATAATGTCTAGCTTTTCTTACCAGTCCCAGAAAACCCAATAGATACTTGTATCACCTATTCTGTGCATATGTATTCACCTTTGGCCCAAATCCTTTGTTTTTTTTTGCCTAAAAAATTCCCCACTACCACCTAAGTCCACCAATCAAGCATCTCTGTTATGCCTCCCATGATACTCTCAAACACTGATGGTCTCAAATTTTCTATGTAGACCCTTTGGATAGTCAAGTATGTTGCATTTTAGATCTTCAATACACTAAGATTATCATGGATCCCATCTTACACTTGGTGATCCCTAAGTCTAAATCTCAGTCCAAAATCCAAGTCCAAGAAAGCCCCCATTAGGTCACCTAAGGTCTCACTGATTCATAGGTTGGATTTGGTTCCCTACAAACTATGTCTTCCTGTATGAAGACATTGTATTCAAAGAGGAATAAATTCAAGCAATTTGATCCAAGACTGATCAACAGCCATTCAAGAAAATCCTCCTTGGCTTATAGCATAAATACTACAAGGGACAGTTGCCCTTAATCACATTTTTGCAAGAAATGATCAAGGTTTCCATCAGCAATAAGAAGAGGTAAGGTAATAGGATGAAATCATCACTAGGAGACATCCACAAACAAGAAGAAAGGCAGCAGGGCTATGTTTAAAGAGAATCAAGGTTTTTCTGATTAGTTAACTAAACAGTGGTGACAAGCAAGAGACCATCACAAGGGCTACAAGGATAGAAGCCACCCCAAATCCATCAAGTGCACATTGAAGATTTTTTACAAATGATAAATAGTTTTTGAGAGGCTATAGAGAACTTAGAAGACAACACTCCTTGTTTGTCTCTAACAGCCCTAAAACCTAAGAGATTGGATAGATTGGCAAGACAGGTCAATTTAAGATGAAAAGGCCTCCTTCTTAAAAGAAGAGGGCATGCAAAGAGTATCAGTTTAAGAGGCTAATGATTTCAAGTACAGTCAAAGGACCTATAGAAATTATCAAAGGGAAAGGCAAGCATGGAGTTAAAAAATCAAAGAGAGAAAACAAGGTGAATAATTATGTCACTATTCAGAAAATGAGATTTCAACTTCAAAAGATCACTAAGGGATCAAGGGAAAATGAAATATAGGCATCTGAAAAAATTCAGAAATGGCTAAGAAAAACCATGACATGGTATGATTTGTTTTAAACTCTGTGACAAAGGAGGGAAAAGACAACATTTTCAGTTTGTCAAAATGCATGCCAAATATAGCTTGGGCAATGTCCCAAATTTCAAGGAAAAAGGGGTGAAAGGAACAGCAGCATCAGCCAACCATCAAAACTGGAACAAAAGGCAAGAAACCTTGAGAAAACCTTTAGAACCCCTACAAAAACATAAAAATATCAGTCAAAGTTTTTAAACATAAGAAAAGTGGGTTTTTAGAATTCGATTTATCTCCCTCAAAAGGATATAAATGTGTGAAAAATTCATGTTTAGCTCATTTTTCATTTGCAAGAAAGAAAGAAGTTGCAGAAGAGAAAAAACAAGGGTTTTGGATGGTTTCTACGCAAAGTTCTATCAGGTGCTACGCAAATCATGAGCGCTACGCATCCACGAGGCCGTGATGTGAAAACAGGCCTATTTCCCATTCAAAATTACACAGCTCTACGCAAAAATATCCTGGTGCTGCGCTAACCCGGAGCATTGTGCAAACTCGGGCCAAAACTCGCCCAAAACTCACAAGACAGGCACATTGCCCGACTCACCCAAAAGATGTGCAAAGGCTGCCCTTTCACCAGCATTGTGCTAACACCTATGCCCACTCTACCGGCATTGTGCTAACTATTGTGCACACCCTGTCGGCGCTACGCAAATGGCCTCACTCGACAGCATAGGCAGAGGCGCTGCGCAAACGCCTGGGAAGTGCCAAGGTCAAAGGCCCTTGCCCTAAATCAAAATTTTCTCTCTCCAAGCTGCCTCTTGGGTTTGTAAAAGGCCAAAATTGGTATGTGGTTCCCTCTTCATGTTTCCAAGCAATATTTTCAAATTTATTTTGGTTTTTAAGTGGTTTTTAAGCTGAAACCCTAGGAAGATCAGCTCAAGGTCATGCACACAAAAGAGCTCCTATTTGAAATCCTCTTGAAAACAGTTTGATATCATACTAGGGTGGGTGAGTTAAGGTGTATACAAACACAGTTGAGAAGGGCTTCCTTAAAGCCCCAAAGCCACTAAAAACTTGAAACCCTAGCCTCCATACCCCTCATTCAGCAAAATTGACCTCATCCTCATTTTTTCATTTTGTCTCCATCAAACTCCAATTTGCAAACCAATATCTCCCATCACCATGTTAGGGACTGAAAAAAACAATGGTAATGAAGGTAGTTAAAGGCCTTTGAAACCAAAGCACAAGGGAGGAAAGGTAAATAGGTTGGAGCCTCAAAGCACTGTGGCCATTACCTCCTCTCCTAGGATCTTTTCATGCTTCCAAAATACAAGATGCTTTCAATTTTGTGAGAAGGTCAAACAACTGAAGAGCCACCCTGAGCTTACAAGGCTCCTCATTCTCAACCTGCATAACAAGAACTCACACCTTTCAGGAGTAAATTTTGAGATTTCAACAAGTGTCATTTTTTAGGCTACAAGTATCCCAAGTGTGGGAGAAAAATGGTTTAAGAAGGGAAAATTGGACAAGGACTCTTTAGAGCCATTTATCAAACCAAGATATAGAGGAGACAACAAGACTGTTTTCCCATTTTCACACCTCAGGCACAGGTTCAAATAATTGATGTTGGTTATCATGAAGTACTTCACCTGTGAAGGGAGGTACTTTAGGCTCTACGCTTATCATGTTAGACTCCTCATGCACTTCACAGGGGTCAATGATCTCAATTTACCTCACTATCTATATAAAAGCATTGAGAAAATGTCTTCTATTGTCTGGAGGAGGAATTACTCACAACAAATGAATAGCTTGTTCCGACATTCCTTGATCAAGATGGTGGTATTGCATCAGCTAGAGCAGCAGGGTATACCTTGGGAGGTTTTATAGCCCATGAAGCCATTACAAACCCACAACCTCATCCTTAGCCAAATTTTCCCGCCTCTTCTGCACAAGTACCCTCACCCCAAGAAAATATCCCCTTTTCACCTTCTATTGATGCATCAAATGAAGAATGTGACAGTGGAAATAATGAGAAAATTGATGACAGTAAGGGTGATGAAATCAGTGAGGCAGAGGTAGGAATAAATGATGATGAGGAAGATGGATATGATGATGAAGAGGAAGGAGATAATGATGAAGAGAAGGAAAATGAACATAATAGTGAGGGTAGTGATGCAAATGAACTAGCAAGTAATGAAGAAGAAGGAGAAGGGAATGAAGAAAGTGAAGAAGAAGCAGCAACAGAGGAAGAAGAAAGGACAGATGATGAGGAAGACAGTAAAGGACCAAGCAGACAAGAAGAAAGAGGTCATGACAATCATGAAAATGACCATCCCATCAGTGAGCAAGAGGGTGATGACATGGCAGAAAATAAATATGATCCCAGCCATGGCAAGGAAACTAGTGACACCAATATCACACCTCTTGCATATATATACCAAAGAGAACCAATGCAAGTTTTTTCTGCCTCCAAGAGGCAAGGGACCTTTCCAGCTAAATCAACTCCAAGGCTTGAAAGGACAGACATGCACCTACAGGCCAAGCTAAATAAGGCAAATGAAAGCCTAGAGATGCAAAGAAGGATGGCCAAGCATTATGCTAGGAAACACAAGCTTGTTTCTACCAAACTGAAGAAGGCCCCCTTTGAAATAAAAAATAGGAAAAAAATCTTGAAAGCCTTAGAGTTTTGGCTGAGGCTTCTCAGCAGTTAGCCAAAACCCCTTAGAGAAGATCTCCACCAAATCTGAGAGCATTTGGAGAAAATTTTGTTTTTTTTGAAATTTTTGGTCTCTAGCGCTACACAAACACATGGAGCATCCCCAAGAGAAAAAATTTACATTTTTGGATTTTTCGTGACCTGCACATCATGCTCACCAAATTTCAGAAGTTTTGGAGCAGTTTTGACCCCTCAAAAGGTCAAAAAACACCTCAAAAATCACCTTTTTGCCTCTGTTTTAGGCCTGGCGTTGCGCAAATTAAAGTCTGAGGGTTTTTGCATTTTTTATTGGGTTATAGGAGTTGGATCAGAAAACTATAAGCATTTTTGGAAAGCAGACTCTTCAGGATTTCCAACGAGATGTCACGAGGCCAAATCCAACATTGGGAAGTGGTCCAAAACTTAGTTGCAAAACAACCTATTTTCTGCAAAAGTGGTGTTGTGCAAATGGACCATCTTTTGCCAAAAAGTCAACAAAACACATTAATTAAAGGCAACATGAATTTTTAATATTTTCTTGGGAAAATCACTCCAGGTTTGATTGAGAATTTATATTATGTTATTTTTCATTTATTAGCTTAGATATTATGTGTCTTGGGCCTTGCATGGTCATTAAGCACATAAATGGCATTTATGACAGAATTAGGGTTTCTGGAAGCCTCTTATGGTTTCCACCTCCTCATTCGCTCCATAAATAGATCTTGAGGCTCTTATTTATTTGGTTTGATTTTGATGACTGATTCCGAAGTAATACATAGTCCCTTGGAATTTGAAAAGAACTTTGTCTTGGAGTTTATGAATGCCCTGGTTTGTTTGTTGATGGAGGAGGAGTGGTTGCAGGATCCATGAGTCTGGTTGATGGTGAAATGTTTCTTTTTGTTTATGTTTTCTAGTTTATCATTGTGTTTCCATATTTCTATGTTGCAGTAGGACAAATAATTTAGACTAAGAAATGTTTTCTAATGGCACCTTAGGTCTGTTTTCTCTTCACTGCCTTAATGTTTTCTTCTGCTAGGACATGTTAGAGAATCCTTCTTTGCTCTCTAAGGATCTCCTAAGCTTGTTTATTTATTGAATGGTTTAAAACATATGGTATCCAACATGATTTATGGCTAGCCCTACTTCTTTTTTCCACTAAGAACACTATTCTTGAAGTCATCTATTTAAAGCATCATTACTTAGGTTTGTCAAAGAAGTTTGTTTCAATCCTGCTCTTTGCATTTACTTAACTAATTATTTTAAAGGGCCTTCATAGCTATAATATTGGATGTTCAGGGTTTCTCTCCTTCTCTGATTATAGTTATTTGTGCATATTAAATGTTTTCTGTATTTGATGATGAAATCACTGAAAGTTAAATAATTTTCTTGCCTTTCTGTATTTCATTTGAATGTTTGTCTTGGATTATTACCTGCTTTAGGTCTGAATCAAAGATTTTAGTGTTTGCTATGCCTTTTATTTTATCTCTATGCTTATGATTCTTCCAAATCCCTTTGTTTAAGTATATGATAGAGAATTATTTACTGCTCTTTGTCAAACTTTGTTTCTCAAAATTATTATCCATCTCACGATCCTTCAAACCTCAAAGATCCACCAACCAAGCTAGATTTTCCCTACATAATTCCCTAATCCGTTAATGAACGTATCATGACCTTGTTAGACTCCATTTCCCAATGAATTGAAGTTTTCCTTGTTTCTATATAGTCTATCTAAGCATCATACCCAACCAAAAAACAATCAACAAACCCAATATTTCATAACTAGCCTAAAGTCAACCCTAATCAGCAAACAAGTTCACATCTTTGCAATTAATAGAGAGACCCCTCTCTAAATCCAAGAAGGCTAGGTCCCTGGATTCCAAAGCTTGGTTTTATGTTACCCCTATCCATTTTTATCTCAATCAATCTATAAAATTACGGGGAGCTAAAAAAGTGTAGGTTTGTTGTTTATTTTGGTTGGGTTAAGATGATCAAATAGGATAGGTGGAGTGAGAGGTTTTCAAATCAATGGGCTATGGAGTCTATGAAGTCATTGATATCTCGATAACGAATCGGGGTACATCACAGGGAAAATATAGTGTAGTTAATGGATCTTTAAAGTTTATGTATGAGGTGAAATGGACATTAAGTTTGGGAACCAAGGTAAGGCAAAGGGAAGTTAAGAATCCTTTCTCAAATACCTATGAACAGAGAGATCTTAAATACTGATAAGTAAAATATACTAGTTATGAGATAGGGCACACCATTTACTCAATAAAAATACTTTTAAACAAATACAGATTCAAGATATACAATCCAATGGAGCAAATGAAGACAACTTATCTAACTTCAATGATTCTACTTTCAAGGTTTGAAAACATATAAGAGACAAATAGCATTAATAAATGAAGAGGGAACGCCTAAACATCATTCATTAAACTATAAGAACTTTGAGGCAAACTAATAAGCATATACAAAGGGAAATATCAAAACAAGACCTCTTTGGCTTAACCTAATCAATCAATACATCAAAGAGAGATTTCAAGACAGAGTTTAGATAGCATAAAACAAGCAGTCTTACCATGAATCATGTTTGTAAACTAGCATATTAATCCAATAATGAAATAAACAATCTTAGGTGGGCCTAAGGAGCAACTAATAATTCCTCAAACTAACCCAACAGAAGAAAACATGAAGACAATAGCAAGTAGGAGGACTGAGGTGCCTCAAACAACATTTCTCATCCTATACTCTTCTGAGCTATTGAAATATAGAAATATGGACAAATGAAAAATAAGAAAAGACATGAAAAAATGAGAGATTCTTCACCATTAACTAAACTCAAGAATCCTGCAAGCAAGCCTTCATCATTATCGACCAAGGCAAATCATCGACAAGCTTCACAACACTAGATTGTTCTTCAACTTCCAAAAACCATGTATTGCTCTTAAACACATCAAAAGCCCAAACATTTACAATGAGTCTCCATGCTCTATTTATCATGCAAGGAGAATAAATATCTAAGAGAGTATCTAGAAGCCTATTGGCCAACAAGAAATATCCTAATTTGTCCTTGAGACCTTGCAAGGCCCAAGGCACAAAATATCCAAAATAAATATATTTTCGGCCATTTGTGGCAAATAAATTGACCTTTGAGGCCTCACATGCCTCTGAAAACTTGATAAACGCACATTCTACCTTGTCAACCATAGGAGCATAGCACACTATGTCAAAATTTAAATTTATGCCAGGAGCGCAACACAGAGACAGGAAAAATAGGTCTTCTTGTAGCAATGTCTTGGAGACCTTCCCAACATCGGAAAAGGCTCCATGATGGCTCGTTGGAAAGCCCTTGAAGTCTAATTTCTAGATCTACATTTATTTATTCAATATGACCTCTAAAAATTGTACAAAAATGGAAAATTCCAAGACTGTCAGGAGTGCAGCACATGCTCAGAAAAGTGGGCAGAATGGTGAAAAAAATGAGTGTTTTTTACCCTTTTGGGGGACCAAAACAACTCCAATTGAGCTGAAAATTGGTGAGCATGCTCCTCTCATGATGAGGAATCCAAAAATGTAAGCTTCTCCTCTTGAAGATGCCTTGATAAAAAGCGCAGCACAAGGTGTGTTGTGCTCCTAGCCTCAAAATTTGCAAAAAACAAAAACTTGTTCACTTTCTCCCAAATTTGGTAGATAGGTGCCCCATGGGTCTTGACAAACTTGTAGAGAAGCTTGGGCTAAGATTCCAATACTATCTTGGTATTTTTCCTCTTTTGGTGTCAGGATATTGCCTTGAGCCTTCTTTAATTTGACCCTTGCTTGAATTCTTGAGAGGCATTTTCATTTCCTCCCATGCTAGTATTAATAACAAGATTTTCATCATTTTTATCTTCTTCCAAGTCTCCTACACTGTCATATTCCATACTTACATTATCATCATCTTCATTTTCATTTTCAATTTCTCTGTTTTCATGATTAGAGGTTTCCTCATCATGGCTTGATGCATTTTCATCTTTATGACTGTCCTTCTCTTCATTGTTTGACCCATTGTGTTCACTTTCAAAATATCCCTTTATTTCACTGTTTGAATTTGCTGTGGGGTCACTGTCATAGGCACTTTCATTGGTTTCTTCATCTTTGATATGCCTATTGTCTTTGCCCTCAAACTTTGTGACTTCATTATCACTGTTTTGTATATGATCACTATCATGATCTTCTTCCTCACCATAGCTGTCATTTTTTGTCTCATTATGTGTGTCTATACCCACACTGATTGGCCCACTTTTTCTTTGTTTTTCTTATGGTCTTCACTTTCTAACTCATTATTTGTTTCATAGCTTGCATTATCTTCATTTTTTCTATGTTCACTGCCCCTTTTATCACTGTTATTTGGCTCATTGTATTCTCCTTCATCTTGACTGTTTTTTTCATCAAAACCTCCCTTTTTTTCTTGGCTTTCATCTGTGTATTCATATTAATTTGGCTCACTGTTTTGGTTTGTCCCTTCCTCACTTTTTTCATGTTCCTCTTTTTCATATACACTGCCCTTTTCTTTGAAGTCTGCCTCTGTGCCTTGACTTTAATTTGTTTCCTCACCTTCATTAGGCTCACTTCTTTCTTCTTTGTCATTAGGCTAATTTTATTGTTCTTTGTCATTGTTATTGTCATCACTCCTTTCTTCTACATTGTTTTCATTTTTATAATCATTGTTTTTACCATCACAATCTGCCTTTGTTCCTTGGCTGTCACCATTTTCACTTTCTATGGGGTCACTGTTAGAGGCATTTTCATTTTTAGCCATGTCATTCCCTTCTTCATTTCCTGCCATGTCATGTTCTTGGTCCTCATTATCCTCTTCATTTTCTTGGACATCATCATGGTTGTCATTTTCCTCTTAAAAATATTTTCACAGTTGAAGCAATAGGCTCAGAAATACATTATGGGCAAGTCAGGCGCCCTCTGCACGAGGTTCGGGCAGCTTATGAACACGTAGGAGCACAAAAATTCACCTCTGCATGCAGGGTCAGATAGCTGCTGAACGCGCAGGAGCACAACAGGTCACCTTTGCACGCAATCTCGGGTGCCTCCCGGGCAAGTGTTGAATGCACAGGAGCGCAGCACATTGTGTTGGGCGGGTTGTCGTGCAGTTTCGGGTCCTCCTAAGAAAATGTTGAATGCACAAGAGCATAAAAGGGAACCTCTTCATGACCTATCAGGTGCCTCCTAGGCATCCCTGAACGCACAGGAGCACATCACAGGCTGTCGGGTCCTCCTGGGTAGCCCTGAACGCACAGGAGCGCAGCACCACCTCCCAAGAGCGCAGCACCACTTTGTAGAGGGAATTTTGAGGCCTTCCCAGTGTCGGAATTGGGCCCGTGATAGCGCGTTGGAAATATTAACTTGTCTACTTTCCAAATATACCAATTTTTTCCTGATTTACGTAGATGTGCCTTGTCAAAAGTTGATTTTCCCAACACTGGTCAAAAAGTGTTGAATGATGGTGCAGAAATGTGTAGTGCTGTTGTAGACCACGTTTGCATGCCTTCCTCAAATCCAAAGTGAGCTCATGATAGCTCATTAGAAATATCTTCAAGTCAAGTTTTCAGTTGACCCATCAAGGAAGTCATTTGGGCACTCCAACGATGAGAAAACCTAATTTTCCCAAGGTCACTCTAGCAGTGCAAAAATTCTCCTAGGACACCTGTATTTTTGACATTAATCCTAAACCATGATACCCGTGTAAAAACCGAAGGATTTTTTTCTTCTTGGGCCTATTATGGACAAAAACCTCTCTCACTTTTGTCAAATTCATCTTTTTTTGGTCAGAAACACAGTTTGAAGCAAAACTGGCCCTAGGTGTGACACATGGCTTGTTTCTTGGAATGAATTCCTGGAAAAAGGTGGAGGCATGATGTTTATGAGTTGGTATGGCTTCATGATTGCTGATATTACATAAAATATGGATCCTTTTCTCTTATGCCTCCTTTTCATAGAAAACCCTAGCTTATTTGGAAGAGGAAATTAGGGTTTGGTGTAGGGGATTTAGGACTGCCTTGTAAAGGGAGGGGAATGAAGGGGTTAGGGGTGTCTAAATTCTTGGAGAAAGTTTTGGGGATAGGGATAGATTTTATAGAGTAGGGGGAAGTTAAATTTCAAGAATTTAGTGAGCATAAAGGGTCCAAAAGGGAAAAACACAAGCCTAGTCTCGAAAAGTGTCAAATTGTAGCAATAGGCTAGGCTTTGTAGAAAAATGATGAGTTTGAGGGATAAGAGTGATGGGAAGTGTTTATGAAGGTATATTAAGTATAGGATGAGGTGTAAGAGCATTAGGATATAAGCCTTGTTGATGTTTTAACCATGGAGGTCATGAAACCAAGAAAAATGCCCTAAAAAACCCTAGATGGATAATGGAGGAGTTAGGCAAAAACAAAATAGAGGACTGAGGCCAAAGGTGGAAAAACATAGTGAAAATGAGTGGCATGAGCCCATTATGGGTCTTATAGGAATGGTGGTCTGACCATGGTATGATACGATAATGAAATAGTGAAAAAAATATCCTAAGGATAATGAAGGCAGTGAGATTTCTAGAACTCACAATATTCATGAATTTTGTTTCTAGAAATCTAGGATAGACATTTAGTCATCTACAAAGGAAAAAAATTATTGATGACTAACAGTGAGTATGGGTGAAACTATGGAGGGTGATGTAGAATTTGAGACCTAAAATTCTGAAAAATTAGGAAAAAGGAGAGAAGCACTAGTGAGATTTTGCATTACCCGATTGAAGCCTTTTACTCTCGTGTCCAACTCCTCCAGTATTGGTGTTAGCCGCAGTCGCAACACTCTGTTCAGTGTCTCATCTGGTGTCTCCCATGGTAATGGTTTTGGCTACATACCCTCGAATGAGTAGTGATGGACTCCACTTCTGATTTCCATTCCCACCCCCGACCAGGAGCAGACTTCAGTGTGGAATGCCTTTTCATCCACTTGAAACTTCAACGGTCTCATTTTAAATGTTGTTTCATCCACACAGGTGGGCCTTATGTAGGTTTGTTTGTGAGTGACCCCAAACCATATTGAGATGAATAAATATCCAGAAAACTCCTCGGGACCCTTTTTTGCCTCGCCACTATGTCCACCATCTGCCAGAACCAGAATGTGAACGCCTCTTCTTTCACCCTCTTTGTGCTTGGGTCTCCTGATATCTTCCAGGGCGTAAAATTCATCGCCAATGACTGACCACTTGTGAGTTCCACAAGCTGTCTGACTCCCGGGAAATTCCATTTCCACATTGCGAATGCCATGATAAGGTAGTCGTAGATGAACCCAGTGGCTCTTTTGTAGTTACCCTCGCAGGCTTTGAACAATTCATTCAGTAGAAATGTACATCAATTCAGTTGGGTTCTCTGGAGGCAGTGTTCTGCAGCTAATATGTTGTCCAAGGTGCATTTTCCATTTGTATAGTGTCTCATGGTCTTGCCTGCAATCAGGTAACAGGAAAAATTAATTGTTGGGTTGTTTATGAGGTCTATCTTCTCCCCCTTCCCTCCTCTTTTAGTGTCGTATTTCTTGTAATAATCGCAATCTCTTGCCTTCTTTGCTCTTTTGGAGACTGTTTGGAATGTTGTAGAGACATCCCTCCCTTCTGCTGATAACCCTGTCAACCTGTGAATATCTTCTGCATGCATTGGTATCTCCCTCCCTAGCCATAGTGACCCATTCTGGAGTCTGCTTAGCAGGAATTTCGTACACTACATCACATCTCCTATGGTTTTGAACACAGGGAGGTTCCTCAGGTTTAGAATTTTCAACTATTGGATGCCTCTGAACTCTGGAAGTAACCTTGCTGCTTCTTCTCCTCCTTCAGTAGCGTAATTTTCTATATAAACCTGCGTCTTCATCGCCGGAAACTGGTAAGAATCTGTGAAGTCTTTTTCAACCAACGATGCATTGTCATATTTTCCCACCAGCGACTCCATTCTCTGAATTCTCTCGCCAAGCTCGGGCTCGACAACTGCTGGTGCTACCTTGGTCATTTTTTCTCTTCTTTGGTATACTTGCAATGCTACCCTTGCTCTTTCTCTATAAATTCCTACTACTAGATTATCTCTCTGGACTTCTTCTGATGATATTTCTCTTTTTGTTGTTGTTTCTTATTTTAACTCAGAATTCTCCAGCATTCTCGTTCTTTCTTCTTGTTGACACCTAATCCTAAGGGTTGGGTGAGGATATTTAATATTGTATATTAAATAATACTAGGAAATAAGGAAGGCCAAGAGTCATTGGGAGATGAATCCCAATAGCCTCACCTCCATGTATAAATACATTCACATTCTTCATCTAATATACATTCTGATTTGCGGAGTTACCTCCTGGTTTGACATGGTGTCAGAGCCAATCCCACTATTGGCATTCTTGCCTGTGGTGTAACTCCCTCATTTTTGCTAACAGTCTTTTGTTCAGTCAGTTTTATGTCTAGTTTTGGCTGCTCCATTAGATTGATGCCATTCTAAGTTTATATATTACAATTCTGCATTTTTTTAAATTATCTCTGCAATTTCTGCACAGTTCTGAATCTTTTTTGCAGCTTCTGGAGATTCTGCAATTTGCAGTCCCTGAAATTCTGCAATTTGCAGCTCCTGCAAACACCTGCAAATTCTGTAGTTATTAAAATCCTGCAATTCCAAAAAATTTTAACAGCCTCTCGGCCTCATAGCTCATCCCTTACACCCTCACCCCACGGCTATCTACTATCTCCCTTACACATTCCCTATCTAATATCTCCCTTACGCACTCCCTTACGCATTCTCTATCTGCTATCTCCCTTACGCATTCCACATGACTATCTACTATCTCCCTTACGCACTCCCTTACGCATTACCTATCTACTATCTCCCTTACGCATTCCCCATGGCTTAACACTCATCGCTCTATCCGCTCATCCCACCCCCCTACATGCTAACCCAGCCCCGGCCACTCCCCTCCCTGCGCAGACTCCCCCCGTATCAATCCGGCCCTACGAGCTACGCACTCTGCCTACATCACTCCTATCTGAGCCCACCCATACCACCTCACAACATTCTACGCCCACCCCCTCGCTCCACTCGGCCCACAGGCCCATCCCACCATTTCCATTCGCATTGTCTCCCATCTCCCTCCTGCAGACCATGAACAGTGCTACTCCCAACCCCCTACTCCGCCTACCCCATCACACCCTGCTACGACTTTAACCCTCAACTCCCTATAACACATAGTAATACAATACGTTATATGTTAATTTCACTCAATTTACAATACGCTCTATGTTACATTTCCCCCCTCCGCGTTGTTTTAATACCATTCTATTTTAATACCACCACCCCCTCCACATACTCAATACTACCCCCCTATATACCACTCACGCCCCCATTCATTATACCACCACCTCCCATTCATAATACCATTGCCTCTCACACAATTTTTTTCCAAAATATATATATATATATATATATAATATTTTTTTTGCAGAATTGAGTATATTTCCAGAATTGAGGATATTTCCAGCAAAAAAAAATAAAATTCCTCCACAAAAGAATTTTTCCAGCAAAGTAATTATTTTTTCCCTTCAGAAGAATGCATTCTCTCATATCTATTGTAGGGGTGGTTCTCTCTAGCAAGGAGAACTATATTGAATGGTCTCGGAAAATCAAGCACACTCTCATTTTTAATGAGTTGTGGAAAGGAATCTGTGAAGGACAATAAGGAAATCCACCAGCAAAGCCCACTTCAGATAAGGAGCTCACCATTTGGGAAAAAAAGGAACTGCAAGGCCTATGCCTTGATTGTAGCTTCCATAAATGAAGAGGTGAGTTGCCATATTTCACCATTTTCAAATGCCTATGAAGCCTTGAGCAAGCTAAAATAACTCTATGACTCGCATTCAGAACTAGAAATTGTTCAATTGATGATTAAGTTGTTCGGTCTTGAATTGAAGAATGATGATCCCCTTGCTTTAGCTTCAGAAGTAAGATCTATCATGCATGACATTGACAACATTGGTGTAAAAATTGGCATATCTCTCATAGCATATGTTAAGGCATTATATCTGACTTACTCACATTATCTTGAGTCATTGCAAGCAAGTGGAAACCTTGAGCATATCACCTTTGATTCCCTTGAGAAAAATTTTGCAGAAAGAGAGAAAGCTTTCGAGAAGATGACAGTCCCTTCGTCTTCTGAAGAGGCTACATACTTTGCACATAGAGAAAGGAGTCATGCTCCAGATCCTTCCAGAGGAAGAGGTGGCCGAAGAGGAATAGGAAGAAGAAACTTCAGAGGAAAGGGTGCCAGAAAATCTGACAAATCCAATCTTCATTGCACACGTTGCAATAAAGATCAGCATGATGCATCCACATGCAGGACACCTTGGGAAAAAATTGAGCAGCAAAGAAATCAAGACAAAGGTAAAACTAATGACAAAGACAAAGGTAAAGCACCTGAATCCGCTCATTATGTTCTAGCACATTGTAACAATGGAGTAACTGAAGACTTGTTTTATGTTTCATTTACTTCATGGAGAGATGATTGGTTGCTAGATTCAGGAGCAACATGTCACATGACATTTAGAAAATATTTTTTTGAAGAATTCACTGACAAAGTTGATGGAGCAGTATATTTCGCAGATAAATCCAAACTCAAGCCATTAGGGCTTGGCACAGTCAGGCTTAAGTTGCCTGGTCTTCCAGATCATATTCTACATGAGGTTCTATACCTCCCTGAGTTGAGGAGAAACTTGCTGTCCTTGGTCCAAATTTGCCAGCAAGGACACTCCATTCACTTGTTTGATGGCAAGGCAGAGGTCAGAAAAGCATCAGATCACTCACTTGTCATGGAGGGAATAGAAGAAGGGAGACTCTTGAAGCTGAAAGGTTCATCTTCTCATGCTCAAAACTTTGCATTCAGTTCACAGCATGATGAAGGTACATTCCCATCAAGTCTTTTATGGCATGCTATATTTGGACACTTAAACTATGAAAGCCTTCGTTTGTTGAAGAAAAATGGTGTTAATGGACTGCCTACAATTCCTAGGAAACCTAGGGAATGTGATGCTTGTATTCTAGGAAAGCATAGCAAACATCCATTTCATGATTAACACTCCAGAGCACATAGAAAAATTGAGCTTATTCATTTAGATTTATGTGGACCTATGCATGTTGCTTCTGCAAATGGAAATAAATATATGATGACATTTATTGATGACTACACCAGAATGTGTTGGATTTACTTATTGAAGAACAAGTCTGATGCTTTTCAAACATTCAAGAATTTTCATGCATGGATTGAAAATGATGCACAAACTCATATTGGCTCTCTACGTACTGATAATGGAAAATAATACACTTCAAATGAATTTGAAAATTATCTTCGTCAACATGGGATCAAACATCAAACAACTGTGCCATATAATCCCCAACAGAATGGTGTAGCTGAAAGAATGAACAGAACTATTTTAAATATGGTTCGCTCCATGTTATTTTTCAAGAATGTAAAATTGATGTTTTGGGCTGATGCAGTTCTATGTGTTGTTTACATAAAGAATAGGTGTCATTCAAGTTCAATTAGAAAAAAAAACTCCTTTTGAAATGTGGCATGGCCACATTCCTTCGGTAAAGCATTTCAGGGTCTTTGGGTCCACCTTTTATGCCTTGATACCCAAGGGACAAAGGAATAAACTTGGTGCTAGAAGTCGAAAATGTATCTTCTTGGGGTACTCCAATACCTCCAAAGGATATCGTCTCTATGATGAAGCCAATAAGAAGTTTGTAATAGCAAGAGATGTCATATTCCTTGAATCCTCCAAGAGTGACAAGGTTGTTGAGCGGCAACTTGATCACCTGGATAGATTCACACATGCAAAGTCTTTCCAAGAATTTGATAATCAAATTCCACATATTGAAGGGGGGATTCCTATATTGAATCAAACTGTGTAATCATTTCCTTAAGCACTCTCTCCCCCACATAAAGAAACAACCACGGATGACACATTGAATGATGTGATTGACATAATTGGGAGATTGAATCTTGAATCAATCCCAACTCAGTCAAATGAGAAGCCTAGGCCATCTCAAAAAGGTCCTCCCAAATGGCTAACAAAGACACTAGAGAATGTTCATCCCGATAAGGTTGGAAAAATAGGAACAAGAAGTTCCACTAAACAAAACTAAGGTGACGTAGATAATTCTGATTCTCTTGTTGATATGGATATTGCTTATAACTGTGAATTGAGTTTGTCTACAGATCATGAACCAAATTCCTTCAAAGAAGCCGCTTCTCATGATGAATGGATGGAAGCGATGCAAAAGGAGTATGATGCCTTGATAAAGAATGGCACTTGGAAGCTGGTTGATCCGCCTTTGGGAAAAAACCAATTGGCTGTAAGTGGGTCTACAATAACAAGTATAAAGCAGATGACTCACTTGACAAGCACAAGTCCAGGCTTGTGGCAAAGGTTTTGCACAAAAAGAAGGAATCGATTATGAAAATTTTTTTTACCCCACAGCAAAATGGACCACCATCCAAACTCTCTTTGCCTTAGCAGCTCAGAATGGATGGAAAGTCCATCAGATGGATGCAAAAACCACCTTTTTGAATGGAGATCTGAAGGAGAAAGTTTTTATGTCCCAGCCAGAAGGATTTGTTGTAAAGGGTCAAGAACACAAAGTTTGCAAGATTATAAAATCTTTGTATGGCCTCAAGCAAGCACCACGAGCCTGGTATGAGAAATTAACCAAGCATCTTCTGAAACTTGACTTCAAACATTTTGATCTTGATGATGCAAATTTTTTTGTTAAGAAAGTTGGAAAAAAAGTTGTATATATTATGGTGTATGTAGATGATCTTTTGATGACAGGGAACAATGAGAGTTATATTGCATCCATGAAGAAAGAATTGAAGAAAGGTTTTGAAATGACTGATTTGGGTTATGTTCATTACTATCTGGGTATTGAAGTAATCCAACATCCTAAATTTATATTTATTTCGCAAAAGAAGTACATTAGAGATATTTTGAACAAGTTTGGCATGGATGAATGCAATCCCTTAACCACTCCAATGGAAAAAAACTTGAAGCTCACATCCATTGAAGGGAAGGAATTCGAGGATGCAACTAAGTATAAACGGCTAATAGGAAGTCTTATCTACCTGACCACCACTAGACCTGACATTTCATTTGCTGTTGGAATCCTGTCAAGGTCTATGCAAAAACCTTGTGAAGGACATTGGTCTGCTGCAAAAAGAGTGTTAAGGTACTTGAAGGGGACTCAATACTTTGGACTCAAATATACACAGGTAGGCGATTTCAGCTTGATCAGATACTCTAATTCAAACTTTGATGGGGAAAAAGAAACAAGGGTGTCTACTAAAGGTTACACCATGAGTCTTGGATCAGGAGTTGTCTCATGGAGATCACGCAAACAGTGAGTTCTAGTAGATTCCACGACCGAGGCAGAATATGTGGCAGCAGCTGAAGCAAAAAATGAAATTGTGTGGCTCAGGAAAATCCTAGAAGATTTGCAGATGAAACAAATGTATTCCACAGCACTCATGATCGACAACACTTCTGCAATAAAGTTGGCCAAGAACCCAAAGTTCCATGATCGAACAAAGCACATCAATACAAAATACCATCTAATTCGACATCATGTTCAGGCCAAAACCATCCATCTACATCATTGTTCCACAAATGAGAAAACCGCTGATATCTTCACCAAAGCACTTGGAAGAGAAAAGTTTGAAAAGTTCAGATCGATGCTTGGACTCACCAACATCCCTTCGGATTAAAGGGGGGAATGTTGACACCTAATCCTAAGGGTTAGGTGAGGATATTTAATATTTTATATTAAATAATATTAGGAAATAAGGAAGGCCAAGAGTCATTGGGAGATGAATCCCAATAGCCTCACCTCCATGTATAAATACATTCACATTCTTCATCTAATATACATTCTGATTTGCGGAGTTACCTCCTGGTTTGACACTTCTTTCATGCGGGTTATGTAAGTAACTGGCACAAATGAGGTTGATAAGACTCCATAACTAATTAATTTTTCCTTCCTCCCCCATGGCTATAATCGTGTGACTAGTTACCGCAATGATGTGGGTTCTGACATGGTTGACTGTGACTTTAGGATTTGGGCAGACATGATGGGTAATGATTATGCCCTAATATGGAAAATTTATTATGGTATGGATGATACTAATTATGGAAATTACTTCTCAAATATAGGTAATCCTACGGACTGACATCAGAATGATGGAATTATGTTCGACACGTTTGACTCTCTGACATGGATGACATGTTGGACACTACCCTCCCCCCAACCACAATCGGTTGCAATGCGATCTTCGCATCGCAATTGTGAGTTTCTTCTATTATTTCATTTTTGCTTTACTGGGATTCCTATCTATTCTCTTCTTGGGTGTGAGATAGTTATTGACGCTACCTACTTTATTCTACCCTACTGAATCCTCTCGGTTGCGAAATTTATTGGAAAATAAAATAATGGAACTTACTCGTGATAAGGCTTCAGGCGTGCGCCATTCACCCATCTCGGTATTACTTGGCCATCCACTTGTGCTAGCTGAACTGCTCCTGAATCTCGGATTTCAATCACATGATACGGTCCTAGCCAATGCATTCTGAGTTTACCTGGAAAATTATGGAACTTTCTGTCGTACAGTAAAACTTTTCCTCTGACCGTAAACGTTTTATGCTTAATATGGTGGTCATGCCACGCTTTCTGTTTATATTTCTGGACAGTCTGATGAAACTCTGCTAGAAGCCTGTCCTCTTCAAGTTCTTGTATCTCATGTAGTCACTCTTTCAGTGAGTCTTCCTCTATTAAATGTAGTTTTGACGCGATTAGCAGGATTGGTATGACAAATTCGGCTGGTACCACTACTTCCCTCCCATACACCAGCTGGAACGGAGTCTTATTGTTCAGTCTTTTGACAGTTTTCATGTACGCCCACAATGTTGCTGGTATGCACTCATCCCAGTCATCTCGATCAGTGTTGCAAATATTTGTTAGCCCCTTTTTGAGAATCTTATTAAATTCTTCCATTATACCATTTGCCTAAGGATGGTACAAACTGCTCTTATGATGTTGTACCATGAAATTTTCTAATAGAGATTTGAACGTTGCATTGATAAAATGTGTACCTTGATTGCTAGTTAGACTTTTGGGGTAGCCAAATCTGCTGATGATATTTTCAAATATGAATCTGGCTGTTGTTTTTTTCATGCAATCCTTCACATGTACCGCTTCTTCCCACCTAGTAAGATAGTTTGTTGCGGTAATGATGTACCTAGCTTGTGAGTGTCTTGCGACAGGTGCTATTGGTCCTATAAAATCAATGTCCCACTTCTCAAATGGCTACAATGATTTTACAGGGTGAAGTGGTAGCTCGTATCTGTGTGATGGACATCCCTTTACAAATGCCTTACTATCCGTGTGTATTATGGGCCACCATAAGCCTGCCTGCAGTATCTTTCTCGCAGCGGGTTTGTAGGTTTTAACCCTGTACAAAAATTATCTGCAAACGAATCTTAAAAATAGAAAATAAACAATAGCGAGTGTATAGAACATAAAAAAGATAAACATAGATATTTTCCTCTGGATCCCAAATCGGGACGACCAACTTGATTTTTCATTATATTCCTTTTAGTGTTACAACACATATATACATGCCGAAGCATACATAAACCCCAATCCATTAACCCTAGATTAGAACATAACGATAGTTCCCTTGACCAGATCTACAAAATACCAAGGGCTGAAAACCATCATGCCCCAAAACCATGTGAAAACCCATGCACAAAACCATGGGCGGGTCCACCCACCGAAAAATAAGGACCAAAAAATTGTTTTTCCTAGGGCGCTACCTCGAACCCTGACAGGGGGGACTGTTGCTCCCCCTGTGACCCCTCTGCATGTGACTAGTCGTGGAAAGAATATAACACATACCCAAAAGGGTTTTGCACTGACATTTCCTCCCACAATGACACTCCCACAATATATCTTCCCTTTCATGGTCCAAGACACATCTCCGCAACACTTGGTCTAACCCCATCTTATACAGTTGTCCTGCTATTAGTTGATACTCTACTTCTCTTACAACCAGATGTCTTTTCTGAGTCGTTGTATATTCAGTTGGGAACTGCCCTATTGCCAGATATATTTCTATCTAGTCTAAGTAGTCTGGGATGGCTTCTACTCTAAAAATATTAGCGTCTGGCAGCTGATCATCCAGGGACCCTCCATTTTCTCCACTTTCTAGCCTTGAAAAATGGTCCAAACCCACATTCAGTCTTCCTGGTGTTGGACAGATAAGTCGTTCTTGCTGACAAGACAGACCTCCCAAGTGTCCTACGGACAGCTAGCAACAAACAGCCAAAAAAAATCTATTTTCTCTAGATATTATTCAATTCAGAATTAGCTACAATAGAGGTTTTGAAGACCTACCTGTAGTCCAACGCTGTTTGTAATGATCTTCTTTCCAGTTGCTTGAAAGAGTCGTCTTCAAAGACCTGCAATCAAAAACATGGAAAAAATCAATAGCACCTGCATAGTATAAAATAATTCACAAATCATATATCTATCAAGATGATCAAGGAATTCAAGAAACAAGCTAATTAATTAAATAACTCATTGATAAAACATGATAAACAAGTTACTTAATTAAATAACTCATTGAGAAAACGGGATTCATTCATATTATCTTTGATGAAGAAAGAGCCTTACAACTGTGTTTGCCTTGATGTCGTACAGGCCTTCCTGGGGTCTAGAACAGGTGTTTGCTTTACTCTGACAAGATTTTCACACTCTCAGATAAAATTCACATGGGTTTGTAATCATTCCCACATAATGATCAGTTAAGAGAGTCTAAGTTTCTACAGCATTTCTCCTCAAAAATCCTCAAATTCTAACTCTCCTTGAAGCTGCACTATGGCTTCAATTTATAGGAAAAGAGAGGAGGTTACAGCTCCACATAAGAGGGGATAGAATGCTCTTTTGAAGGGATTGATCTCCATAAACCAAGGGGTAGGCTCCGATAATGGAGGAATGAACATACATGATAGGAGCGAACCTTCGACTAGATAATTGCTTCTAGAAGCTTCTAGATTTGACTGTTGGGCTTATAAATGTTACTTTTTGCCTTTATTTTACCTTTTACAAGGGTCCGCACCCTTAATGAAGAAAAAGTGTGTTTAGCTCCGCACAATTTAGAGCAAAAAGGTGCAGCACCACAGGCAATGTTAAGAGAAAGTGTGATACAAGTGTGTTTAAGACTTTATGAGCTTTTCTCTTAATTTCAAGGCTTGATTTTAGGAACTTTGATGTTGCAAACTTCTAAGGGAGTACTAAAATGTCATGGTGACAAATTTCAGTGTAAAAAATTGCCCCCTAAAGTGCGAAGTCTAAGAAAATTCGAAGAGTGATGTGCTTTATCATTTCAAGGATTAGCCTATGGACACCCCAGTCGAAACCCTATAAAAACATTCAATGCAAAAGATATATATATATATATATATATATATATATATATATATATATATATATATATATATATATATATATATATATATATATATATATATATATAATCCAACGAGGTGAAGCATTCCCAGCCTACAGAGGACCAAAAACTAAGTAAACTTGTTCTGATACAGAAATGATTTTAATATTACATCAATAGTTTAAACACAACATGGACGCATCCATCTGTAATGAATAGTCTACTGCATAATGAATAATAAAACTCCTCGCAGCCTAGATGGTGGAAACTAGATCCAGGGTCTTGATTTTTGCTTCCCGAACTAGTAGGATTCTATCCATGCAATTAAATGTGTTGAAGTCGAACATGGTAGAACCCAATTGATTACCAGTCAATTATGTGAACTGTTAACAACTGTGAGAGAAACCACCAGTAATGAGAATGGCTCTCAAAGTACTCAGTACAATCCATGAAAAGTGAACAAGTGATCTGAAGTCGAACATTTCACGGAATAGTTCGATCGAAGGTCAATGATGCAACCTATCGTCAAAGGCGAGAAACTTGCCATTAAGGCATACGATTCCAAGATTTTTAGCCAATTCTAAATCAACTTCCTAGATCACCCATGGTACATCGTCAATAGAAAGTGATCCACGTCAAAAGTAAGCTCATGACAGGCAATTGATCAAGTTTTGAAGAAATTTTTTGCAAGGACTGACTCAGGAATGGTCAACATAAATGGAGACAAATATTTGCAGATGAATGGATTGTTTGACTGTCCTCCTGAACACATAACAACACTACAGTGATTTGGTAAAAATTTCCCTAATCTAATACCCAGAAACCAGCTGAAGACCTTTAATGTGGTTCGATTAACTGATAGGCAAAGGATTTTCCCAACCCAGGTAGAAGTCTGACAAAAGTGTCGTGTTTAAGAGTGGTATACTGCTTTTAAATGAAAGTGTAACAAATGAGATTGTTTTCTCTTTTTCCCCCACCATTTCTGGAAAGTACCTCTTTATTTTTGACAAGCTTGAGGAGGATAACATTTTCTTGTTTATAAGGTCATCCTTAAGATGAGTCCAACTTAGTTTAAAATCGAACCCTAAGAAGGAGTGGTCCGTTCTTGTTTCTAATCAACAGGTCCTTTACTGTTAAATTTTAACGAGTCTAGTATAGGAGAAAATCGGTGTTTTTAATTTTTAGGGAGTCAGAAGAAAAACTTAAGAAAACTCAATGGGTGTTGTTTTTCATAATTTTAGTCTCTCAAGCCCGAAAAAGGATAAAATAATGCGGGAGAGAACTCTATTGACCATGATTAGTCAATGTATACCTTTTTCTTAAATAGTCCATTTCAATTCGGAAAAAGGGTAAACTTATACTGAAAGGACGATTGTTCATTTCCTTTAATGAGTTCGAATAGTGAAGTACTGGGCAATAATTTCATATTTAGAGAGTTTGAAAAGGGATAAAAATAGTACTTCATGGTTTTTCTTTTTCGTAAATTTTTAAGAACCCGGAAAAGTGATAAAAGTATACTCTTCGTAAAAAATGACCATTTCACCCGAAAAATCCGGTATTCTGCACAAAAACTCAAAAAATTAAATGTACCTTCTTTTAATGAAATAAAAATATTTTGAAAAACCATCTCTTTAAAGTGAAAAATAAACAAAATTAAATTTCATTTATTCGAAAAAAATTATAAAAAAGGAGTTTTCCAAATTCATTTTTACCATTTGAGTTCAGAGTGAAAATTTGAGAGCTTTTGGCAAAAAACGCTCCAGAGAAGATTCCGGACAAACCAACTGTTAAAATCGAAAACCGTCTGCTCCAGGTAATCCACATTCTCTTTTCCTTGCTTTTAATCTGTTCATTTCCTTAATTTAGGGTTTTAAATTGATTTTTGGGGAAGAAATAGGTTGAAAATTTTGCTCATGGGGGTCCATAGGTAAGACACATGGTAACTGCGGACCCCAACATTTTCTTACAAAGAAAAATGTCGTGGTCCTGCACTTTTAGTACAGAGCCCATGCGTAGCTATGCACTGTCACTAAATAAAAATTGCGGGGGCACCGTGAAGAATTTAAAAACACATTTCTTCCCAATTTACCCAAAATTTTCTTTTTAAAATGATTCTAATTTTTCATTTTGTTAATTGTAGGATATTTACAATGCTTATCTAGCAGGAATGTGAACACGAGGAGGTGGATGAAGCTGTAATGATTCATCCACCTACATTACATGTTTTGAGAGCATGCAGATTATTAAACTTCTGGGCTATTAGCGGCATGAGAGCTCAAGTAGACCTTCTCACTTGGTTGGTAAACAAGTGGGATGTACAGGACCAGTGTTTTGTGATTGGAGGAAACCGGCTCGAAATCAAGCTGGAGGACATATACTTTCTGACTGGTTTGTCTAAAAGAGGTGAACCACTTTCTCTATTTGGGGCTAGGCCAGGTGGCCAGTCTGTCGCTAGCCTGAAACTAGAGTTCTGCAATGATGAGGCCAATCCTAAAGACAAACATATTGATATCAAAACCATCATCCATCCTGAGTTGAAAGTAGTTGCATTTACCGTAATCAGATTATGTGGTAGTGCATCTTTTCATGTTGCTACTAGATCTCAAATGCAGATTGCAGTGGAGCATTTCCGAAGCACCATATTCAATTGGTGTGAGGTAGTGTTGGCTAATATCAAAGGCCAAATAACTAGAGTAAAGAACAGGAAGTTGAATAAATTCGGATATGGATGTATTGTAGTTACTTTTTCTCTAGAGAGGATTCCTCTACTAGCCCCACAACATATTCCAGTTGATCACGGTAGAGTCTGAGAACCTCAGATGGTTCGATGGGTTGCTTTGATGGCTCATCACAGCAAGGGTACAAAGATTGTTCGATTTCCCCGGGCCTATTTCCGTTGTTTAGAACACCAACTCTTCATGATAGAAGACTTCCCTTATGTCGGGATGGATTACCGCAGTGATTAGGATATACCACTTCCTCTGGGAGCTCAGTGTGATAACTCAGGTAAGAACCATTTTTGACATGTTCTAAATTCTAATTTTTATTTTGTTTTTTTTTTTTAAATCTTCCAAAAGTGATAACAAAAATTTCAAATGCAGATGTGGGTCCTCATCGACCAGTCACTCTTCGCCACTTCGAGAGGAGGCAAAGGGATGCAGCTGCACCACCACCACCACCACAGGATCAGACAACAGAGATCCTTACTGATTTGGAACACCATCTGGAGTGAGTGACTATGGACATCCCAGAGACTACCATAGATGACATTCCACTTCGCTTGCAGAGATATGTCATTGGGGTTCCTGGACCATTCGAGAGATTCCTGAGTAGGGTAGCATGAGCTATAGTATATTATCATGATCATTAGCATGGATAGTGGATGATCAACTGTATAGACTCATATCATTTTTTGTATCACTTTTTTTCCGATCATAAGGCATTTTGAACCGATGATCGAGGACGATGTACTATTTTTTGAAACACTACTCTATGCTATGATATACTACTATTTCCAGTTACCTGTCCAACATGTTATCGAATGTTGATTTACTACTTTTATTATCACAAATGTTTATTTATAACACTAGAATCTATTGCATATGCTAATGTGTTTAAATTTCTTGGAATGTGTTCATACTCAATATAATTAAATTCACATTCCAAGAGACAAACTTTCAAAAATAATATTAACAACACTAGGTTTCTAATTGCATACACTCGATTTAATTGTAATACAACGAGTTCAGAATCTAACCTAATGATCAAACTCTGAATTCCAAATGAAATGGATTCAGATAATAACTCAATAACTGCGTTATATTCTGCAATATTGTTCGTCGTTTGACCGAGGCTTACCCCATGCATAGATACTAACTCGTCAGTGGGTGAATAAATAACCCAGGCTACAGAAGAAATGTTCCATGTACTATGACAAGCACCATCAGCAAAACCAATGTATGTTTGAAAAGACATCGACATCTACAATATCAGGAGTAATCTAGATAAGAAGGAATAGTAGTAAAAGCACACTTAAGCTAGGCACACGTTTCTAATCTACAACACACCAGCTAGAAAATAAATAATATACAGAAAATATCTTCACACAAGAATCAAGCATAATATATCTTTAGATAAAGCCCATTTATGGGTTTGCCTAAAGAGATCCCGTCAAAATCAATCAATTCATAGGCCCCTTTTGCCAGTTGTCGTTTGACAATATAAGGACCATGCCACATGGGTTCGAATTTCCCAATCCATAGCTTATCGTTAGCTTGATCATATACCAAAACTAGGTCTCCTTCTAAAAAAATACGAGGTGTAACACTTCTATCATACTGAGCTTTCATTCGTTTCACATGAGTCTTGGTAGCTAATGCAGTGGTGCGCCGATTCTCATCTAATTGAGCTAAGTACAAAAAGCATTTTTCCTCCTCAGAGGTGGCTGGTAGTAACTATATGGCTAGTTGGAGTGATGGTATCTCGCATTCAATCGGTAATACTGCTTCTAAACCATAAACCAGTTGAAAAGAGGTAAAAGCTGTTGATGTTTTTGCTGAGGTTCGATATGCCAAAAGTGCTGAAAATAGCATGGTATGCCAATTCGATTTATGAATTCCAAGGATTCTTTTGATCATGGTGACTAAAAATTTATTAATCGCTTCAACCAGACCATTGGCCTGTGGGTAATATGGTGTAGAACTGTCATGGTGCAGGCCAAGTTGGTTAGTTAGCTCAGTCATCATGATGTTTCAAAAATGGCTCCCATGGTCAGTAATTATCACTTGGGGTACACCGAAACGAGCAATCACATGATTAAACACAAAAGTAGTTGTAATTTTGCCATCTACTGCAAATGTAGGCATCACCTTGGCCCATTTGGTAAAATAATCTACAGCAAGAATAATATACCCATGCCCCCAGGCCGAGTGAGGGTTACATTTAATGAAGTTAATGCCCCATTTTTCAAAAGGATCGACAACAATTATAGGGTGAAGAGGAGCGAGTGGTGCACGCATCTTTCGATCGAAGATTTGACAATTATGGCATTTTCGGACAACATAAATACAATATTTGAATAAGGACGGCCAAAAATAACCAGCACGCAATATCTTTTGGGCTGTGGCATACCTAAACATATGACCGCCACATGCTCCAGAGTGACAGTCATTTAAAACCAATCCGGCTTCTTCATGAGTGAGACAAAATTGAAAAATGGAGTCTGCACCACGACAGTATAGTGTGTCGCCAACAATATGATATTTTTGAGACTGGAAATGGATTTTACGTCATTGTGACCATGAAAGTTCATGCCGAAAAGATTGGGTCTAAAGATAAATGATTATATCTCCATACCAAGGATCAATGGTACTAATAAGAAACAAGGATTCGTCCGCGATCGGTTGTTCCGCCACAATTTCTGTATTAGTACGTGGGAAGTCACACATAAGTTCAACAAATATCAATGATTTCTTTGATTTGGATTTTTCAAATTCCAAGTCGAACTCCTATAGGATAACAATCCATTTGGAGTATTTCCCCCCTATCAATTGTTTGGTCAAAATATACATCATAGGGTTACAATCAAAAATCACTGTTGTTTTGCGTAAAAGCATGTAATGACGAAAACGTTGGGAAACTTTAATGGCTGCCAAGGCTAATTTCTTGACATGTGAATATTTGATTTCGGTCGGATTCAAATTGTGACTAAGATAGTAAATCACATGTTCACCATGGAATTCATTTTCCTGAACTAGAACCATTCCTATCGTGGAATCGGAAGCGGCGAGGTACAAAAAGTAATCCTGGCTGTAATTGGGAGGATGCAATAATGGTGCATGGGTCAACACATTTTTAAGAGCATCAAAACATCGATCAGTGATCTCGTCCCAAAAGAAAGGAATATTCTGTTTTAACAACCTTGTAAAGCCTTTCGTTAACTCGGCGTAGTTAGGAATGAATCAACGTAAAAAGTTTGCTTTCCCTTGCAAACTTTGGAGTTGGCAAAGAGTAGAAGGAGGAGGTAAATTAATGATAGCCTCAACCTTCGGTGGATCGACATGAATGCCTGCCTTTTAGACAATAAATCCCAACAATCATCCAAATTGTACACAAAAAACACATTTTTGAGGATTCAGATGAATCTTATAATTCCTACATCGTATAAAAATGGCTCGTAAATGAATGATATGATCTACTCTGCGGGAGGAATGAGCAGGAAAATCATCGGGGTAGGGTTGCACAATGTGTTTAATGTCATGAAAAGCATAAGACATTGCCCTTTGAAAAGTGGCGCCAGCATTCTTAAGTCCAAAAGGTAATTTGCGATAAGGAAAAGTCCCCCATGGAAAAATGAAAGTTGTTTTAGGTTGATCTGCAGGGAGTATGTTGATTTGATTGTAGGTGTAAAATCCATCCATGAATGAAAACATTTCACTTCCAGCACAATCGTCAATAATTTGATCGATATAAGGGGTTGGATAATTGTGTTTTGGACAAGCTCGATTTATATCCCTATAATCGATACACACTGGTATTGTTCCTTTTTTTTTATTGACAGGAAAAATATTAGATAGCCAATCCATTAACGAAATCGGATAAATAAAACCTACACGAAGTAATTTTTCAACTTCTGCTTTAATAGTGGCAGCTTTTCACGGATGTATCTGATGTACTTTCTATCTGACGGGTTTAACATCCGAGTATGTCTTAATTTCATGAACAACAATCAACAGATCGATTCCTAGCATTTCTTCATATGACGAGGTGAAAATGTCATGGAATTCTTGAAATAGGACTTTATATGCTTGGATTTCATCAGTCGTACAAGAAGCACCTATATGAATGTTTTCAACAATTCTGGGTTTTACTGAAATGTCAATGGGAACCATTGTAGAGATGTTTTCTAAATTCAATTTAGAATCGGAATATGAGAGAGGATTCTGAGGTTATTTGACGTAATCAATAGTGAAAATGGAGGAAAAATCATTCTCAAAATGATCGAGATGAGGTAAAAACGAAGACCTATGATGTAGATCTTCCCATGGTAATTCATCGACAAACAAGAATTCATGAATATGTTCATGAGTATTGAATATTTCTTGACTAATATTCGGAATTGATGTCGAAGCTGAGCTCGATATTGAAAGTGACTCCTCATTGATCACATTCGCTGGATCAGATTCAGTTGAAGGAGTATCATAAAATTACTGTACTACCTGATATGTTAACTCAAAAGGACTCAAAGGCATCACGCCATCAAAAGAATCTAGTTCTAATTCTGAAGGTATTATCCAAGGATCATCAAAGGAAATAGTACTTGATGTAATCATATTGATGTTAGCAATAGGAGGTGGTACATTGGGAGAAGGCAGGGAAAAAGTTCCCAGTAAAGCAGAATCTTTAAGCAAACCTACTCCGACATCCTTATAAGGGGTAGTTGATTTTACGATATGTTGGATGCTATCAGTAGAGGCTGGGTCGGATGAATAATATGAGAGCTGATCTATTTTAACAATCTTTCCTTTATGTGGAAACATGATGAGATGAAAGACCGACGATACAATAGTAGTCATGGCGTAAGACCAACTGCGACCCAGGAGAAGGTTGTAATCTAGAGAGGCATCAACCAATTCCACATCCAGATTAACGGTTTTTCCTTCGACCTCTATTGGTAGATCCTGTAAAATACCATATGGATGAAAACCTCTTTCATCAAAAGCTTTGAGGATAGATGACGATTGGTTAATTGTCAGAGAACCAGGTGATTTCCAACATTTTAACGACATAATACATGTAGAAGCCCCTTCATCAACAACAATATGAAAGATATGTTTATGTTTTACTATTACCAGAATTTGAAAAGCCATTTGATGGGGCAGGCGGGGTGTAAAATTATTTAAATCGAAGATCATGAGGTTCGAATCCTGGAGGTCTACAGCTCCTAAGGCTAACAATAGTAATTTTCTTTGGGCTAGGCATGATTGTAGCACTTCAAAAGCCGACATTGCTGAAGGGGAAATTTCCAAGTCTTCAACAATATTGTAATTCTAAGCAGCTCTTGCATGTGGATTGAAAGTTGATTTACGAAGTACACGTTTAGCAGGCAGTTTGATTACTATATTAGGATTTTGTTTCTTTATCTGTAGCAGATCAGAAACTGAGGGAGATGTAGTTGATGCTGAATTAGATTTTTCTATTTCTTTACCAGGATTTTTACTACCATAATCTTGCGATCGCGTCGCATCCATGAAGATATTCTCCAACGCATTTGAGGAAGATCCAATCATATTACTATCTTTAGCAGGAAAGGGATCCTTCAAGACAGTAGGTATGGTCGAACCCTTAACGAATTTCGATACCTTGGCTCTATATGGGCACTCTTTTGTGAAATGATCCTCATCACGGATCAGACAAGGATATCGAGGTTTTCATTTTTCGTCAGTTGGTTCAGTTTTGTCATTTTTATCTTTTGAAGATTTTTTGTTTTTATTCTCACCTTTCTTCTTACCACCAGTTTTAGATTTGGTTGTAGATTATTCTACAACATGAATATCAGCAGAAGTTTCAACGGAAGAATCTCCTTTCGGTGAATCAGGTAAGGTGATAATAGGAGAAGTCATATTGGAAGATTTCTTCTTACTCTTACCAGTGCTAACAGAACCAATTACACCATCAGCAGCATGAGAGCCGGAAGGAGTTGTAGTTAATTGACCAGGTCTTGGTAAATCGGGGATTTTATCATACAGAGTACCTGACTGTGTATATACAAGGTCAAGGTACTGAGCCTGAGCAATGACTTTCTCTTTTGTAACGAAGCCTCCTTTGGCCACATCTTTAGTAATTTTGGGCAATAACGATTTATTAAAACATTCAGCTAAAATTTGATCAGGAATAAAGACCTTCACTAAATGCCTCCTACGTCTCCATTCATGAATGTGATCGGATATGTACATAGATGTAGATTGTTTTAATGAAGTCAACAATTCCGTGCCATTTTGGTATCTGACAGACAATTGAAAATGGGTTAAGAAAGCAGTAGCTAGTGCATTAAAATTATTAAATGAGCCTCGTGGTAACTCGATGTACCATTTGGCAGCTAGACCAATGAGAGTTCTCTGAAAAAGATGCAATTGAATTGAATCATTGATTAGTGAATTGGATGCATACCAAAGGTGATAAGTCATAACGTGATTAGATGGGTCCTCTCCTAACTTACCTTAAAACTTTGGAATATCACTGGGCAACTTGTTAGGCATCGGCGGCCAATACAGAAGATAAAAGATATGATTGTTCGTAATGCGCGATATATTAGGTAAATCTAAAGTTTCTATAAACAGTAACCGATGGCTAGGGTCTTGATAACCTTGTATGATCAAACCAGTTCCAGGAGGAGGATATCCAGGATATCGTGGAATTGGATGCACATTGGGAGTCGTAAAACCTCCTGGATAGCGAGGAATAACAGGACCATACTAGGGTTGTTGAGGTATTTGATAAGTATACCTAGGATATGGTTGATACTGATAAGCTGGATTTTGTGTAGCCTGTCCAAATTGATACTATCCCTGGTACGGTTGATAAGTAAATTGTGGTTGACTAGCGACAACCGTACTCGTACCAGCTTGTCCTGTAGGCAATTGGGTCGTAGTCTGAATTGTAGGTCCTGACCATGGCACAGATACTTGAGAAATTTTCACTGATGCAGGGATAGAAGAAACAGGAGCTGCAGACACTCTAAAAATAGGCATGGTAGGTTGAACAAAAGTTACAGCAGCAGCAAAATTTTGAGATGGAGTTCTAAGTGTACTAGGCCCAGGCTGGTGAACAGAAACAGGTGCAGAGACTTGAATGGAAAGCTGGACAGGTTGCTAAGTTGGACCAAAACCTATAGGCTATCCAGGTTGATTAGGTAACTACACATTGTGTTGCATATTCTGTTGAATTTGAGATGGATCCCACACCATATTCATTCAAGTTATTGACCCATACAAGGTTGTGCATATGAAGGACCATAACCTGGTTGAACTTAAGTTTGATAATTAATTGGCAAAGTTCCAGTTCCTTGTAATAATGGTTGACCGGAAGGAGGTTGGAAACCTTGAGTTGGGTACTAACCTTGAGGTTGATAACCTTGAGGCATGTACTGAATCTGGGGTTGATATTGACCCTGAGGAATAAACTGACTCTAGGGTTGATATTGACCCTGAGGAATAAACTGACTCTGGGGTTGACCTTTGGGTATGTATTGTCCCTGAGGTTGATATTGACCTTGAGGTATGTACTATCCTTGAGGTTGTTACCCAGGTAGGTAATATTTTCCTACAGTTTGACCTAGTAAAAAATTACCCTGAGGTTTCCCTCCGGGCAGTAATTGACTACCTTGATGTTGCCCCCCAGGCGGTAACTGACTTCCTTGAGGTTGCCCCCCAAGCGATAACTGACTTCCTTGAGGTTGAGGATTTGGAATATTGCCAGACATCATAAATTTTTTTTTTGTGTTCAACGTTTTATTGTTTGTTCCATTTTTACTAGATGATAACACTTGTTCAATTGGTTGAGGAGCTACCCCCAGAAAAGTACCAGAGAGCGAATAATATCTCGAAGGAACATACAAACCACCGTATAAAAATGTTTTCAAAGATTGAGAAAACATCGATGACTCACCCGACATAGCTGATGAAGGATGATAACCTCTCGGTGTAGGGTAAAAGGGAATTCGGGGTGGTGAATAAGTAAGACCTGCATTTTGTAAAAAATCTGTCAATGATAAATACCAAGCATCAGTTCTAAAAGAACTGTAGAATATTGATTCATGCTCCCTAAGATTTAAAGTTTCTTGGGTTTCGGGAAGAACTACGTCTTCGTCTGGACCAACAAGTTCTTCAATACATATGAGGTCAGAAGGAAAGTTTTTAGTAATGAGATGTCTTACCCTAGGTGAATCAAGATCACTAGAAGTCGGAGTAACAAATCCTGAAGATGGTTCCAATATAGCCGGTTCAGTGTCTAGCTCAGAAATTTCAGGCTCTTCAGCTAATTCACTGGTTGGAGAAATAATACCAATAACTTCAAAAATTGAAATTGGCTCTTGAATATATTCTGTTGTTTTTATTGATAATCAAGATGAGCAATTAAGGATGATTCTCCTAGTTCTGTTGATCATATTCTACTTGTAGTATGCGGGACTAAATATTTCAGTCCTTCAAGTTGGCTTGGTGTATACTCAGGGGGTTTCCCCTAGAGTCTATGTGATTATCTTGGTAATTCAGCCATGATTAAAAATTATTAATCATACGCAATCAAATAAAATTTCAATGAAAACACATACAAACAGTAACTCCCCACACTAAAAACACTAGTTGGTGATGAAACCAATATCGTAGTATTTTAACGTAGAAAGGGCAGCTGGAACAGTTACCCCGACAACCTGCTTAATGAAACAGACCGGTGCAAGTTTCTCCACTTAAACCATCTCGAGTGAAGATAGCCCTCCGGAGAGTCCAAGTGAGTCTAGTCGACGTCTGCTCTAGGTACAGTGAGATCTTTCCACCACCATCACCTTAGGAAAAAACCGTAAATATTATGGCCAATAAGGTTACCAACAAGAACTAATATACCTGGGGGAACAGTCTACGATCCAACATACACGCAAGGGCAGAGTAACAAAGCTCAATCCCCTTGAAGGCTCCTTGACATAATCCAAGGTATACCGACAAGCGACCCCAGGCTCCTCGACAATGGTCTATTCGAGGTTTACCATTGTTAATACAAGCACATCTTCTATCGTTCCCAACGAGATAGAATTGATTATCCCACTGGTTCGAATATGACCTCATGCTTGACTCCTTTAAGAGGAGCTTCCTAGAGCATACAAGCGACTATTGGATTTTTCCTACCACAATATTGAATACTTGTTTGTTTTAATTGTCTTGGAGAGTTAATTAATCCCTACTCCAAGACACTATCCTAAGCTATGTTGGTGTAAAAGAGCCCTAGAAATAAAAATTACTAGATTGATTTTAATTTAAGCGTTAATTTTAATAGGCTGTTTCTTAGGAAAATAGGTGCGAAAGTGAAACTGATGATATGTAGTGACCCGACTCAAAACACACTAAAAATGCATCTATTATGAGAAACAATTCTTTTCCTTTCAATGAATTCTATCTAAAAGAAAGAGTTGAGAAATGCAATATTTTAAAACAATTCTTTCCTTCAAACAAGAATAAATGAAAAGAAATCTGATTTCATGAGAACTCAAAATGATCAATTGCTCAAAAGAAATCCCTTTATCATTCAAGAATTGAAACTACACACAAAAATTTTCTCCAAAAGAACACTACAATTTCTAGAAATAGCACTCAAAACTAAAAAACACTAATTTTGAGATCTAAAAATTCTAAAGACTAAATCTGAATTAAAACTTTAAATATTTTGAGGATGTTTTTCTTAGCTTGTTATCTTTGCTTGGATCAGCAAGAACTCAAAAAAAATCCAATTATTTGTTTTTAAGTGAAATTCCAAACTTATCAACAATTTTTTTTTAAAGATTTACAAATGAGCAAATGGGATATAAATCTCATAAAACAATTTCTGCCATGAAGTCAAATTCAGCAAGAAAGCAAGGAAATACCAGTGATCTAAAGGTATACCAAGGCTTCTAATATTTGAGTGGGATAAAGACAAAGAAAAAATCACTATAACATGCAGATCTTTTAAAAAATCATTCAAAACTTAAAATTTTTGAAATAAACTCTCAACCAAAGCTTTCTGATAGAAAATACAAGGCTGGGTATACACTGAGAATCTAACAAACTAATCCAGAAAAGAGAATTTTAAGCTTTCTAAAAAAATTTCACAAGGTCCACAGGTTGCAGTGTAAATAGGTGCGGTCCCATACTGTTTATACAAGAAAAGAGCAGAGATGCCCACACTGTTTCTAAAAGAAAAGTGCGGATACCAGAAAACTAAGAGAAAAAAAAAAACTCTAAAAAAATTCTCAGGGATTCTAGAGGGATAAACTACCCAAGCCAGTATAAACCAATCAAAATCAGAAAAAATGAATTCACAAGTCAAAAATAAAAGAAATCAAATTTCAATATTCATTCCCCAATGGAGTCGCCATTTTGTTGGACGAATAAGTCATTCTTACAGACAAGACAAACCTCCCAAGTGTCCTACGGACAGCTAGCAACAAACAGCCAAACAAAAACTATTTTCTCTAGATAATATTCAATTCAAAATTAGCTACAACAGATATTTTGAAGACCTACCTGTAGTACAACGTTGTTTGTAATGATCTTCTTTCCAGTTGCTTGAAAGAATCATCTTCAAAAATCTAGAATCACAAACATGGAAAAAATCAATAGCACCTGCATAGTATAAACTAATTCACGAATCATATATCTATCAAGATGATCAAGGAATTCAAGAAATAAGTTAATTAATTAAATATCTCATTGATAAAACATGATAGACAAGCTACTTAATTAAAGAACTCATTGAGAAAACGAGATTCATTCATATTATCTTTGATGAAGAAAGAGCCTTACAACCGTGTCCGCCTTGATGTCGTACAGGCCTTCCTAGGGTCCAGAATAGACGCTTCCTTTACTCTGACAAGATTTGCACTCTCTCAGCTAAAATGCACATGGGTGTGTAATCATTCCCACATAATGATCAGTTAAGAGAGTTTGAGTCTCTACAACATTTCTCCTCAAAAATTCTCAAAGTCTAACTCCTCTTGAAGCTGCACTATGGCTTCAATTTATAGGAAAAGAGAGGAGGTTACAACTCCACATAAGAGGGGATATAATGATCTTTTGAAGGGATTGAGTTCCATAAACCAAGGGGTAAGCTCCCATAATGGAGGAATGAACATACTTGATAGGAGCGAACCTCCGACCAGATAATTGCTTCTAGAAGCTTCCAGATTTAACTGTTGGGCTTCTAAATGTTACTTTTAACCTTCATTTTACCTTTTATAGAGGTCCACACCCTTAATGAAGAAAAATTGCATTTATCTCCGCACGATTTAGAGAAAAAAGGTGCGGCACCGCAGGCAATGTTAAGAGAAAGTGTGGTACAAGCATCTTTAAGACTTTTATGTGCTTTTCTCTTAATTTCAAGGCTTGATTTTAGGAACTTTGATGTTGTAAACTTCTAAGGGAGTACTAAAATGTCATGGTGACAAATTTTAGTGTAACACCCTTGGTCATGCAAAGGCAGATTCCCACAACCCTCCATAATATTTGCTGAAATAACAGAAAGTGGAAATTTAGGCATACCTTGGTGGAACTTGGGATCATCTTATATGGCTACAATATTTCCTTCCTCCAATGTGTTGGCTTCCCCAAATTTTGATGATGATGGCTGCAACTCCATAGTTGTATCAGCGCTGGTACAAGTCTCATTAAGTGGTGGTGAAGGGCTTTCCTCCTTTGATTTCTTCTTGTCAAATTTTCTGATCAACCTTTGAGTGAAATCTGTAAAAGCATTCACTCTTGCATGACTCAAATGGATGAACCACTAAATGATTGCTTCACCCTCTAGGTGCCGCGCTACAATCTCAAAAACCTCTCATTCCACTACTAGATGTAGTAGGAAGAATGCATGTAGCTTCCTTGCCAAGCCTTTTTTGTACATGTGGATGATCCATCAAAAGTAGACAATAGAAATGTATTTCCCTTTATGCTCCTATTGCTGCAAGGTCTCCTTTATTCTTCAAGCTAGATGAACTGTGGAAGGGTTAGAGCTTCCTTGAAGGCTCTAGGTTGAGACTTATATTCTACCAGGTATCCACTTAGGATCTCATGTTCCAAGTGCCCTTCCTCTCCATGCTTCTTGTATTCTTCCTCAAAAGCAAAGGGCATATTGGAATGCTTTGGAGCTCTTTGCAACAATGGTTCTCTTTTCTAATCATAGGAAGTACATGGGCCTTCCTCTTCTTGAAACCCTCTAGAGGTCTCACTGCAACTTTAATTTTTTATTTGCTTAACCTCCTTGGAGAGGTTCTACATAGATCTGAAAAATGATGAGACAAAGCTCATTCCTTCCCTCATTATGATCTTTTCCTTCTTCTTCTTATTCTCCTAATAGCATAATGGCCGAGATCCACAGGCTGAGCCAAGGTTATGATCTAATACCACTGTAATATCCAAAAATGGGGAAGCAACAATATATGAACACAAAACTTGAAATAACAGTGAAAAAATCAATACACCATTACATGAGACAAATGTAAAACCATTTTATTAGATATATCAGAAAACATTTAAGCACAATATCTTGAGAATCAAGTCACTTAAGCAATGTGAAACAAGCCTCCATTAGGAAAATATGCTAGCACATGAAAAATACTGCTATACAAGTGTTATGAGCCATGACAACACAATTTTTGGGCATAAACTGCTACAGAAAGTTATAACAATGTATATATTTTGATCTATAGCTCAAAAAATGTTGGGAGTTAAGATCTAAGCTCCCAAACACAATTCCAAGACAACCCAGGAAGGATTTCCTGAAATATGCAAAAAGTGAAAAATATCGGAATGGAACGTTAGGACTGAATAGCAACTGCAACTCAGGAACTAGATGAATATGGTTGTAGATGATACATACCATGAATGAATCTCATCCAATAGATCCTTCAGGTGAAATTCTGATCCAAACACTGAATATCTCATCCTCCAATCAAACACTGCAACCCTCACTGTAGATGCTCACTGAAATAACGCAGTCCAAGAGGGACACTGCGCTGTAGGATATGGAAAATATGTTGGGCAAGTGCCAAGATGTGAAATATACTCCATAATCTCCCTCACTATTCTCCCAAAGAGAGGAATGCTTCCTACTCTAAAAAACTAGCTCCGGAAGTGGGTTTCTCAACCCTCCACTGCAACACCCTACAACACAACCGAGCTCTAAACAAAAAATGTGGTGTAGCTAAAGGAGGTAGCTTGGCCTAAATCCCGAGCGTGGAGAAATGAAGTGCAAAGCTCCCCCAAGAGGCCTCTCATGAAAGGAGATGGGATTCCTGCTCAGGAACACCCGTTGCTAAACAACACAACAATCTCAACTAAACAGCTGAAGAATGCACAATAGTCATGCAAACCATAAAATCAATAATCAATAACATACCTCACTATGGCTGCCTTTCCCTCCTTATAAACAAGTGTGAGCCTTCTTACCTTGGGTCCCACTCATTAGGGTTTCCACCTTCTTGGAATATTCCTCCCACTACAACTGCGTTGTCTCTATTAATGAGCTACTCCATCCATACCAGTGATGTTGACTTGGTCAAACTTGACCTTGTCCACATATATTTTCCCCTGTTCACACATGAGGGTGTGATATCCAGCTATTATTATGATCCCTTTTCACATCATGAAGGATTTTATTATTGTTTGAGATATGTATGGGCCTCCTTACCCATTTATTCATCTAACTAGGTGTAGACAATAAAATTAATATTCCCATTAGTTGAATTCTAATTTAGGAATAGCACATCCTTTAAGTTCCACCACCTACATCACTGAGATTCTGTCCTAAAATTACAGACGTGACCTCTGTGTGAATTTCCCGATCATCAATGTTTCTATTTTTAGTGAATCTTGAAAGAGAGATCCCTCTCTGATCGAAAAAGGTTAGTTTATAGTCTGTAGTGGTCTGAAATGGTCACCTTGGTCATTTTTCTGAAGAAACCCAGTTAAATTACCAAGTGATAACATATGGTATAGACATATATAGCTGCAATAGATATATAAATTAGTTCTCATTTTCAATAAATTAATCATTACAACCATTCACTCACTCCTATTAATACTTGAATTATCCCCAAGATTTACCAAACCTATAATAATTATGCAATTTTTTTGCATATAAAATTATATTTAGGTGATGTATTGACATATTTTCTCACACACACACACAATAAGTGAGTTTCCTCCCCATTCATATCCAATGGTTTAGGCCACACAAGACCAATGACGTACCCATATAGATGAAGAGACACATGGAAAAATGAAGTGAAGAGTATGTACACATTAAAACCATTAAGCTAGTCATTCTTGAAACTTAATTGTACAGAAGACCTTGAGGTCTTCTTAACCTAAAATATAGATATATTTTAGCTATATAAAAACCAAAATTATGCCCATAAATTTATTCACAATATGTAGCGTGTTAAGAAGGCTCCAAGAGCTTCATGCCACTCCTTCAATTAGGTTATAGCAGATCATGGATTCATGAAAGTGTTTTATCAATTGACTCATATATTCAGTGATAGGCCATTTTAGTTAGTCTTCGTTTGAAATCTTGGAAATTAATTGTTATAACCATAATTTTAAAACTACTTGTGCAATTTTTCCTTGAGAAACATGTCGAAGAAATGCAAACCAATCCTTCATAATTGAGACCCACTGGGATCCCCCTTTTCAAAGTACCCATCAGGGTTAATTGAGGCTAAGAGGAAAAGTATATTTCTATTCTATAACATTACAAGCTCATCCAAGAAGCTTATCAAAATCCCGTCCCAAAGGAAAATAAGTGGTTAAGACACATATAGATCCATTGTACTCATTTACATATAGCCAAAATTCATGAAATTGGTAATATTTATAAGTTCATTAACTAGTATCACTATTCAACATGAAATTACATTCATTTACACATTTCAATCACCATTTTTATGTCCATAAATTAAAATATTTCACATTTCCCCATTTAACAATAAGAAAATTATTTGAATTTACTCCTTGTTAGAAACAAATTTGGGAAGGATCCTTTTCCACCCAACCATGGGATCAGGCATACTAGTTCTGTTTACAACTGACCACCCCTTAGATAGACCATGCTACCATAAGGAAAAATACCATCAACTCTCACAAAATTGGAATGGGTTAAGGAAACTCTCCTTCACAAATAAAAAAAACATTAGAGAGATATTTTTCTTGCTGATGGTGGGGTATTCATAAGTGCCATATGCCTCTCTTAGCCATATAGTGTAGAAATATGGAAATCCCTTCACTTCTCTATAGTCCCTTGGTGATTTTATTTCTTGTTTCTTATAATTATTTCCTAACATGCATGAAATTGTGGCCCCCATTACTTAGCTAAGCTCTAGATTTCCTCTGCAAGTATTTTGCATGCAAAATTCATTTTCAGAGGGCCCAAACCAAACCAATATTGACCCAATCCATGATTGGCACTTTTCTGGACAGATTTGTGAACCCCAAAACCTAGTATATAATCACTCAAAACATCTCTACACTATTTCCACTTAGGAATGGAAACATTTTGTTCGCAATTTTTTTTCTCTGAACCTGTGTTCCTTTTCTCTCTTTGTACATGGCTTTGATGTCTACTCCACATGTTTTAAATTTTCCCACACCATTCATCAACCAGATGTCAAATTATAAAATGGCTACTTTCCCATATTACCCATTGAATCCTAAAAAATATCCAAAACCACCACTGAACCCCCCATAAATGTAGTGGTTAGTTTCTTCAACTATCCAATGCTTCATTCAATGAGCTATGGGTTGGTGGGAACAACAAAACAACAAATTTGAATTCAAATTTTGGCATAAAACTTTAGATGAGGTTTGTTTGGAAATAGTAGGCATGGATATTTTTCGTAACCTCCTCACCAATTACCACTTGTGTTATTACGTTATGAACGGATGCTTGTACTCCCACTTGGCTAATCAACATTTCTAATTAGTAGATAAGTATTCGCATACATATCATTATAAATGGTTAAGTTTGGTCTATTGCAATGATGGAATTTAAATGTCGATAGAGGTGATAACAACATAGTTTTTACAATAATCCTAGGGTTCAAAATGTAGTTGTGACAATCCCCACCCTCTTAAAGGAACATCATCCTTGGTGTTTTTCTATATATAATAGTTTATTATGCAGTAATTAAAAATGGGTATGTCACTCCCATTGCATCCTCTAATTCCTACATAGTCTCATCTTCTCCAAAATGCTTCCATTGCACCTTGACCTGTGTGATGGATCAGTTTGAAATAAATATCTCCTTCCTTTCTAGTATGCATTGAGGCTATGGTTGGAATTCTCATTTGTGTTCCACCTTTATCATAACACAATCAACTGTATGATTAGAATCATGCACACATTTCTTAAGCAAGGATACATGAAATACATTATGAGCTTTCACAGTCGGAGGTAAGGCAAGCCTAGATGACTTTGGCTCCATTCTCTCTAAAATATCAAAAGGTCCACAATAGTGAGGTGCTAACTTGGCACAAGCTCCCATTCTCAAGGAACTTCTTTTAGGATTAATAATAAGATAAACATGACCTCTTATTTCAAACTCCTTATGAGTCTTATTCTTGTTTGCATATCTCTTTTGTTTATCATGCACTACTTTCATGTTTTTCTTTCTCTTACTCACTATTTGTGGTCCAAGTATAATATGGTCAATTGGATTATCCCAAAAAATAGGAAAATGACACATTTTACCATATAAGGCATCAAACAGGCTCATTTTTAGTGACTCATGGTATCCATTGTTACAGGAAAATTCTACCAAGGGTAAGTACTCTTCCCACTTCCTAGGGTGATGCATAGCATGCATACTTATGGTATCTTCCAACACCTTGTTTACTTTCTTTTTTAATCAATATGTTTGAAAATGATAGGTAGTGTTGAAAGAAAATTGGGTCCTAAATCCTACAAATAAGGCCTTACAAAAAATTGTGGTAAATTTTTCATCTCTATATGATATGACTATATTAGGGATCCCATGAAATTTGGAAATTTATTTCATGAATATATTGGAAAATGTCAATTTCTTTATAGATTGATTTCATGGGAATGAAGTGAGCTATCTTACTCAGCTTAACTACCACTACCATGATTTCACCATGCTACTTTACTGTCTTTAGAAAGTTGATGATGAAGTCCATAAATATGAATTACCATTTCCATTATAAAATCAACATTGGTTGCAACAAATATACCAAGTGTCTATGCCCAACCTCAACTTGTTAACATTATATACATGTGGAAATATGCCCTGCCATGTCCTTGTTCACTTGAGGGAAATAATATAGTCTTATTACCATTTTTATTATTTGTTGATAACTTGGGTGACTTGAATAAGGTCTCTTATATAATTCATCCATTATAATCCTCTTCATTTCTACATAATTTAGTATACACAATATGTTCTTATGCATCAAAAAATGATCCTCCATTAGTTGATCACCTTCACAAATTCCCCCCTTAGGATATTTCTCCAAGAATTTATTTATATGCCTAAAGTGTTAATAATTTTGTCAGGAATATTTGATCCCACCCTTTATATTTGACTAACGTGTGCTAGCTACTGCTAAATGTTTTTTGCATACTAGTGTTATTTTAACCCATTGTGGTTTTTCATCAATAAAATTCTTCTTCCAAGTAAACATTGTCACCACATATTAAAATAATAGATGATGGGCACTGTTGGCTTTATGGGGCCTAGACCCAGGTTGATATATGGTTGTGCGAACCAACAAAAACCACTAGTATTGTCCCTTTCGGAAACGATCTTCTATGCAAACCGAAGTCTCACCCAAGGAAATATAGGGAAATTCTAGAACTAGGTTCCTGCATCTAGAGGGAAAATGGAATGTGGCTATAGGGCTTATCCTCCTTTCAATAATTGACAGAGCTTCACAGAGCATATAGATTAATTGTACAATCACAATTCAACACTTCTATTGAACCAACTTCTGGACTGCGTGATCTGACTTTAACAAGCACGAAACAACATAAATAACCATAAACAAGACTTCATGATGAAATTATAATTAAAACCATAGTACAACACAAATAATATTGAAGTACCAATAAATAAAACACTTAAGAAAATAACATAGGTATGTATTCAAAAGTATTTCATTAATGCTCAGATCTTCCCAATACAATTAGGTCCAACCTGTGCACTCAGCTACAGATTTACTAAGGTCTATGTGCACTCAGCTGTAGGGGCCTTTTCTCTAACCCAAACCACATAACACAGACTCAAAATAATATTACATCCAATTGCATTCTATGATCACATATATCAAGTATGATTGAGACTATCCTAGAATCCTTATATAGTATTTACATTTACAATACCCTGGTATGAAAACCATGGGAGGAGCTCAACGTATAAAAAATATTCTCATTATTTTACAAAATAAATGGCTTTGAACCACCCCAAATCCCCTAATACTCTAACTTAACTTCGTGTTGCGCACTCTGCTCCTCGATCTGCAGATTGTTATTCAAAATATTTCATCGAGGGGTACTGTGTCAGGCTCCCAACAGAAAATTGTGGCCTGTCTCAAGTCATTTTCCACTGCACCCTCGATATTTGATTTGATGACACTCAAGGCATCCTTCAGAGGTGATATTTCTTTGGTGCACTACTGTTCAAATTCATGAATTTCGGTCAAAAACGTCTTAGTATTTGGCCCTGCAATTTTGGAGGAAATATCCTTCCTTGTCTGGTGCAGTCCCTTTAGCTATTTCTTGACAGTATGTGAGAGCTAACTAGCTTAAACTTCCCATGGCTTTGTCCTGGTTGTGATAAGACATTCTTTTCTTCCCAGCTCATCGATATGTTCCTGCAAAAAATTACCCTCTTGGAGATGGGCATATCGTTGTATTGGTGTCAGAGTCATCATGGTGACCTTAATGTGGTCCATCTATTCTAACTTCTCGAAAAATTCTTGTTCAATATTATGCACCTGAGGGTCCTCCTATAGTGAGGCCCATAGATCCATGACATCTTCAATTACTTTCACACACTCCTGGAACTCGTGCAATTTTTTCAGAGGTAGCGCAACAAGGTTAAGCCTTGTGTTGCCAATGCAATGCCTATTTCAGCTGATCTGAAGTATCAAAAAATAATTTTCCAGGAGGGATCGACACCACATGGGTATCAGTTGTAAAGGCCAATTTTTTCTCTACCATTCTTGCACCTGCTGGTGTCCCGCTTGTTAGAGTTGTGCTCACTTGAAGCTCACTCACTTGACTGACGCTCACTTGTACCGCGCTCATCTCAACCTACGAATCCTTAAGGACCTGATGGAACTCTACTAGTATCTTCTTGTAATAGTCCTCAATGTTACCCCATATATGATCAGTGACATGCCAAACAATGTGTCCTATCTCATCGAGGTCCCCCTCCACGAGGACCATTTATTCTGGGCAGACGAACCTACTAGACTTCATTTTATTTTGCGCATTGTCGCTTTTTGGTTGTCACCTTTTAGTAATAAAAGGGGAGGGGGGGTTTGTTGGATCCATAAGTGTGTCATTGTGGGGATCATCGCCCCCTCATATTTCTGGAACCTCCATCTCTATTTCCTGCTTAGCTTATTTTCAGACTCCTTAGCTGTCCCAAAGGAGACATTCTTAGGCTAGTTTTTGGTGTCCTTCTTTCATGTATGTGCACCAGTCTTCTCGCCACTTGTGTCTTACTGATATGTTTTGCACCTTTAGTGGGTGGATTAATCTAGTCACTTAGCCAATTGATGACTATGGTTGCAACATTTTCCTTTGTCACCAGGTACGACAGCTCATACCAGACCCTAGCAACATCCTTCTTCACCGAGCTATGTACATGATGGAAATATCTTTGAAGTTTGCAACCTGCCGATATTATTCCAAAATACTTGGTAATAGCCGAGGATTTTGGCTGATCACCGTGTGCAGACTCGTCTCGAACCTGAACCAAAATATTTTTTTCGCCATCACCAAGGCCGATTCTTTTGAATGCCACAGTGAGGCATACTGTGCAAACTAGTAGAGATCTAGGTCCGCAGAGGAGAATTGCAACTCATCGACCTCCTTCTAGGCCATCAATGCTATTAAGAGCAAGATCCACATGTAGTGGAATTTCCTACCCTCCTCTTGAGCCTCGCGGCATTCAGCTAAGAATTTGTTACATAGGTATCCCACCAAATTATATATGACACCTTTGCTACACTCGCATCCAAAGGCACCACCGACGTGGAAACCTCCTCTGTGCGGCACTTCTCCATGATTTTTCCTCCCAAAATCTGTGCGGAAAAGTGCACTGACCTATCAGTGATGGAGTTAATCGAGTAACCCTTTCTTCCCTTTTTCAGACCATAATATTGCTTCATTTAGTCTGCCAAATTCTTGTCCTAATCCTTGCCCACAAAGGCTTTTGCGGGGTCCAAGCCGAGATAAGGAAGTGTCATGATCTTCCTTATCAACATCGCATCAATAGGTATCCTCTTCCCCAACCATAAGTAGTCATCATGCACCAAGGTCAATAGTTGGCGCACACAAATTGTACTGATGATGCTTCGCCCAAAGTGAAAAGCATATAACATGTTCAACAACCCTACATCCTGGATACCAGCCACCCACTTTATTTGTTCTAATCTTCTTAATCTAGTAGCTTCATAATAGATGGATAATAGATACCGGCTGGTCTTGAACTGTGGGTATTTTCTTTGGTCGTTAAAATCTCAGTCCTCCATGTGCAAATGGGGCTCTTTTCCCAACAATTCCCCCTCAACTGGTACTTCATTTGGCAGCAATGGTGTAAAAATATTGTATTTTACTACATCCAAATCCTTTGTAGGCTTCGCAGCTATCGACTTCCATGGAAGAATATATGGGAGAAACCTAGAGATAGGTTCCATCTCCTCCACATCAATTTTCACTATCCCTCCTGGTGTGATTTCTTATTTGTTTGAATCTTCTACCTCGATAACCTACTTATGTCGATATTGGGTCGCCTTAGTCCTTTTCTTCTTTGTAATTTTCTTCATGGGCAACTTTATCAACACCGGCTTCTTCAGCTTTTTGGATGGAGTCATGCTCGCAGTGGTCTGCTTATTAGACGACCTTGGCCCTGTGACATTTTCCAATGGAATAGCTGTCATTATATTTACTAGACCTAGATGGATTGTGTACCATAGCCCTAATATGATTAATTCCTCTTTAAACACTTCAAAGTTGTATTTCGATATGTATTAGATCGATCGACGCTCTTGCAGGAACAAAATATCAATTCTAATACTTAGAGTGCAAAGTGCTCGAATGTGGAGCAGGATGCCTGATTTATAGAAAATTCAAATTAAAAATCCATGATATCCTTCAGATATGCCTCATAAATTCATATTTGGTAGCAGATCCACCCATATATGTGCATTAAATACATCCCTCCTGCTCCTTTTAATGGTCAAGTCCTTGTCAAATAAATTGTTCATGTTCCAATGGTCACATTTTGGACAAACTTCGTCAGACTCGTCCCTTCAGCATAGTCCTACCTCTCTCAGTGAAGTTTCCTCCATCTTCTCCATCTTCCCACATACTATGTAGTGCTCTATCTGCGATGAAGCCACCCTTCGAAAGAATCGTTTATAGTCCCATGTTCTCTTTCAAATGTGTGGATCATTAAGACTCTTCGATGACCATATAGTCATTGCAAACCTCTAGGAATGGAGTCGTATTAGTAAAAATTCAATATGTTTCCATTAATAAATCCAGGGAAAAATTCTCCATTCATATTTTCAAGATGAAATCCCCCCCCCTTCCGAAACATGCCTCATAATGTAAGGGCCTAACCAGTGCATTTGCAGCTTACCCATAAACTTTGCGAACTTGCTGTCATACAAGAGAACTAAGTCCCCATATTTGAACGTCTTTTACTTAATATGTCGATCATGCTAGGTTTTTTACCTCTCTTCTGTACCTACTGGTGAAACCCAACAATGAACATATCTTCCTCTAGCGCGAGCAGTTGCTCTAATATCTGCTCCATAATATCACTGTCTGTCATATTAATAACTGCTGCTATGCGAAGACTAGGCACAATGTACTCCATGGGAATCACTCCTTCCTCTCCATACACTAATTTAAAATGAGTCCTTTAGGCCCATAAAACTGTAGGAATGCGTAGATCCCAATCATCCATGTTGACGTTGCGCACCTTCATCAAAGCGTTCTCCAGAATTTTGTTAAAGGCCTCAACCATCCCATTTTCTGGTGGGTGATATCGTGTACTCTTTTGGAGATGCATTATGAACCTTGCAGTCAATGCATCAATAGTGCTATTCAGGAAATGTTTACCTCTATTTCTCATCAAGATCTTCAGGCAACCAAACCTTGAAAAAATATGTTCAAAAATAAACTCCGTCGTTGTGTCTACACTACAATTCTTCACCTATTGTGCCTCGACCCATCTAGTGAGATAATCTATCATAGTAATAATGTATTGTGCACCTATTTTCTTCCCAAGTGGATCAATCTATCCCATGAAATAAATTGCCCATTTATCAAATGCTTACAAAGTAACTAGAGGGTGCAGTGCCATTTCATACCTTCGCAAAGGTCTACCATTCCTTTGACAAACATCACAAGAGATAAAATATTCCTTCAAATCCTTATGCACCATAGGCCACCAAAGTCCAGCTCATAAAATATTTTGCGTAGTGGCCTTCCCTGCGTAGTGATCACCAACAACACCACTATGTGGTGCAACCAAAACATTGTGTCATTTGTGCTGAGGAACATATCTTCACAAAATCTCATCAACCCCCATCTTGTATAGATGTCCTATGATTAGAGTAAAATTTTTTGCCTTTACTACCATCTCTTTCTTATGCTGCATAGTGTACTCCAGAGGTGCAACTCCCCTAGTATAAAATTGAATGATATCAAAACAATTCTCATCTGCAACCCAAATAGAGAACAACTACGCATCAGGTAATCCTTCCTCAATATTCATCGGCTATTTGCCTATCTCGGTCCTAGACAAGTGGTCGGGTCCATCATTTAAACGTCTGAGCTTGACAATTATGTCAAAATCATACTCTTGGAACAACAATATCCATCTACAAATATCCCGCCCCCCCAAACACAGGCTGTTGACGAGGTATTTCAAAGGAGATTGGCCCGTGAAAATTTTGAAGTGTGCACCTATTATATAGTGTTTGAATTTTTGTAGTACATATACCATTACCGGTCCTTCGCACTCTGTGGTGGAGTATTTGTGCTCCACCTTAGACAACTTCCTAGTTAAAAAAAAACATGGTACTATAGATTGCCTTCTCCTGGCTGCGCAAAGCTCCCAAAGCTATGCAAGACGCATTGACATGTACATGAAATTCCTTCATCCAGTCTGGAAAGACTAGAATAGGCGCAATTACCATCTTTTCTTTCAGCACATCAAGGCCCTTGTGATAATAATCATCCCAACATAACTTGACATATTTATTCAATTTTTTTTCGATCGACACAGTGATATGCGCATACGCCTTTATAAACTTCCTATAATAACATGTATGCCCAAGCGTCATGCATAGCTACTTTACATTTATAGGTGGATCCAAATTGATAATCACAACGATATTCACAAGGTATACCATCAACCCCTGTTTGTAGACGATATGGCACAATAATATACCATATGGCACACAGAAAATACACTTCGTTAGGTTCAAGGAAATTCGATATTTCCTACAGGTATCCAACATCAAGCATAGACTAGAAGCATGTTTCTTTAACAGTTCGAAGACTATCTAGTCATCAAAGTACACCTCCAAAAAATTTTGGATATATTCTTTAAATGATGCGATGACGACTCTGGAAAATATGACTAGAGCATTTTTTAATCCAAATGGCATGATTTTGTACTGAAATGATCCCCATTCAGTATTGAAGGTGGTATTTCTCCTATCTTTCGACACAATTATAATCTGATGGCATCCTAAGAATCCATCAATAAATGAGTAGGATTCCTGCCCTCCAACATTCTCCAAAAATTCTTCAGTGAATTAAGTCGGAAATGGATCATGGACACATGCATCGTTAAACTTTCTGACATAAAAAAAATACTTATTTCTCCCTTAGTTTTATTTTCTTGGACCACCATAGGGCTAGCCCACTCAGACTCTTCTACTGGTTCAATAGTGCCAACAATGATAATTTTGTCGAGGTCCTTCTGTACTTTTTCTTTATATTTTGGGTTCAGCCGATATGGCCCCTACTTGACCATCTTAGCATTAGGCTTCAAAGTGATTTGCATAACTCCCAAATATCATATAATTCCTTTAAGCTCTAATAACTTCGTCGGGAATAGATCTTGGTATTCATGCAAAACTTTAGTGACCTTGCTCACTGTGTCATCAACCTAATAGTCCCGATATTCATGAAATTGGGCTCTTCTTCTGAGCCTATGTTGACTTGCTGAGTATTGAAAGGTTGTGCTATGTTGGTAATTTATTCTTCAGGGCCTGAAACCTTGCACTACCCTTCTGACTCAGGAATATTAACATTACGCAGATCCTCCTCACCTTCTTCCACATTCAGATTGTAACATTCCCATTCTTGTTCCAACTGTGTAGCCCAGTCAGTCTAGTCGACATCCCTTGGCCTAGTAGTAATTTGGAATATTCCCATTGAGACTTCCTAGAGAGCATCATTAATACAATCCCCACCATTGGTGAAGTTATACGTTAATAAGAAACCTTCCGTCATCACATACCAATCTGTGGTGCCCTGGCACAACTCTGTTTCAAGATACCACTGCTAAGGTATCGTATCCAAGGTATGAAATAATATATGCACCCATTCAAGTTTAGGGTCTTCACCCCAGGCCACAGTCCAGTGAGACAAATTCTCACGAGGATCATCCTTACCCTCATACTTCTCCATGATATTGGTGTCTACATGACCAAACCTGAGCTTTATCAGTCTGCAAAATTCCTTCCATCCTCCTAAATTTTCTCTGTGTGCACCCCACCATCTGGTTGGAGTGTACCTCAAGAAAAATTCCAAAGATTTATATCATTTTTCTTCAGGAAAATTCTACTCAAACTCTTCTAGAAATAAGACAACATTCCTAGTTCCATCATAAAAGGGCAAGTCATGTACCTCTGGTGTGATGTAGTGAAGTGCTTTGGTAACTCTAATACACTTCTTAGTAGATACTTCATGCAAGTAGTTCTTCTAATGTTCCAATTCCTCATCGAAGTTAGAAACACGCGAACTATCGCGCTCCCAACTTGTTTTTCCATCAACGGTAGGATTAATCCAATCTTCATCCTAAACAATGATCTTATAGATCTGATCAATATAAGCATTGGCATATTCATGCTAGATCGGTTATATGAATTGTGCTCATTCAGAGAGGTCCAAAGGTACAAAAATCCTTGTACCATTCTTCTCGAACACCATCTATCTGTTTTTTATGTTGATTATGGAATCCATGTCATAAGCCCAATCAAATCCCAGCAAAGAAGGATATATGTTTCCATCATCAATAATTTCAATGACTTCGAAGTTTGAAAATACACTTGCACCATCAATATTTATGTTATTTCCATGTAATTTACACATAGGTATCATTTCTTATTTATTTTCCATTCTAAGTTGAATCAATGGCCATTGCAGCTTTGGTCTCGCCATCCGTTCGCATGATTTTTTTTTTAAAACATTGGCATCTGATCCAAGATCGAGGATGACTTGGTCCATTTCATAATCGATGATATGTGTAGTTAGCCACGTTTCTCTGCGGGTTCTTTTTTTATGTTTGTAGACCTTATGTACTGCACATTGTTCCATTTGTTGGTATTCTTTACCAGTGCATTTGTCAATTGGATCCTGTAATCCCTCCATAGTTTTCTGAACCCTAAGAAACTTCAAACATGTCTGTAAGAAATATTTTAGAATGGACTGATCAATTTCCTGGGATGCAGTAATATCCTTGGGTTTATTCTTTAGCAGAATTAGTTGTCTCTATGTTGTTGATGTCGAAGCTCTACGGCTCATAAAATTATTCTTCGTTTCAATGAAGGTTTCTCTTTTGAATTGTACATCGAACCCATTATTCTTGTCTCCAGATTTATAAACCCATGTATCCTCCATATTCTTATTTCCTTGCACTTTATCTTCTCTCGTATTTATACCACTTTGTGTGACTATGTTGACAATTATATCCTCTTTGCGCGGTTCAACTCTCATCATTTGTATGTTCTGGGTAGGATATTGATTGCACTTTTCCTACATTTTAGCCAATAATGTAGGATGTTCCTCAATTCCATGATCAAATGTGTGACAACACCTACAAGATATGGCAACAATATTCTGGAAATCCCTGGTGAAATGTCAAGGCTGGCCATAATTATAGCATATGATTTGTGTATGACCTCGTCTAGTGCCTCATCCTCATCCTTGAAAAGCTCCACACATTGTTGGTGAACCTAGGTATTCGCGACCTTCGGCTTGCACTTGGTATGCTCCGGGAATCTGCATCATTAGATCATATCTTCGATAATTCTTGTCATCATCTCCCACCGAACTACAAAAATTATAGAACAATTTCTTCGACAACCAGATGTATTTCTGCAGTAGATGGCAGTAGTCTATGGAGTGCTAGCCTACAACTTCACACAAGCTACACCAGAAATTCGGTCCCAATTTTTTTCCAGTACTTGGTCCACGCCTCAATGAAATTGGCATCCCGGTGCCCAAGTAATCTCAAAAAAAGGGACACGGATCCTTATGGTGGCCTTCTGTTTTGCACTTTATGCACCACACTTCTGCGCATATGTCAGATCGAACCTCTTTTCCGTTATTCAAATCTTGGAGTTCCATATGTAATATCTGCTAAACCCCTAGGTTAGCATCTGCCACCAACGAAGCTTCTAGCTTCATTGCAATCTGCAAGGATTCTACTTGGGTTGCGGTCTTCTGCTAAGACAATGGAAACCTAAGATGTGGTAATTGCACAACTATAAACCATTCCTTGTGCTTCTCGTCGAGGATCACGAAGCTAAATTGACTTAGCAGTTTCTTAAACCTTTGATATAATTCCCACACCAATTCAGTGACCAATTCCTTGATCTCTTTGATCTCCGTAATACACTGGGACTATTGCTTCGACTTCTTACATTCATCATTCATCGCAACCTTATTCTGGGCCAACGTAGAATTTTGGTTCTTCAAAGAGTATTTCATATACTAGGATAATTCTTTGCCATGCAACGCTATGACCAACTGCACTTTATTCATATTCTCATCAGTGATGTTTTGTGATCTCCATATCACTTCTGCAACAAATGAAAACTACTTAGGATCATCTGATCCTTTGAAAACAAGCATATTAGGAGAGTGATCCATGGTGAGTGGGGGAGGTGGAGGTGGGGGAACAAAATAGGGATGGGTTGTGATGGGAGTGGAAGGTTGGGGAATTCCAGAAGCGCTCTGATGATCTTTAAATTTTACTCACGCAGTGGTAGGGGTAGCAGGGTGGATTTATCCTTCTTCTCTTTCAGACCAAAACAGTGGAATGTACTCAAAATCAACGTAAGTATTATTATCTACCCTAAATATCTTACTCCATCGCATAGTTATGGTTTTCTTTCCTTCGAACATCAATTTGATTGCATCCGTAGTACACCCTTTTCACACAGTAGCATGTTAATCCAAAGCTTTAATGAATTCAAGTACTTACCCCATGGGCCTTGGAAAAATTTACACTCATATTCACTATAGGATACAGATGTATTGATCACGAACTTAGTAATAAAGCCTCCAATGATATTTTCAATCCAATAATTAACTACCCTTGCAATCGTGTTATCAATTTTCCTTAGTTGCTTAATCATCTTTGGAGTCCACATAGTAGGGTTATGGTTCCTGAAACAGGTATTATTCTCAGCTAATATTGATAACCACTTGTAAAAATCGTTAGAAAATAATGAGAAAAATATCTCGTGCTGATTTGTAAATATATACATCTGTAACCACTTTTCAGTAGATAGGCGTGGATTTATGTTTTCTTGCACAAAAAAATCACATTCTTTTCGATCTACCCAATCTTGAATCTCTTTCTTAGATGGATGCCACATCCACATATCCCTCAATCATATGCCGGTCCTAGTAAAAAAACCATTTTTTGGCTTGATGGGGCCTAGACCCAGGTTCAGATATGGCTGCACAAACCAACGAAACCAACTATTACCAGCCCTTTCGGCAATAATCTACTGCGCATACCAAAGTTTCACCTGAGGTAATATAGGGGGATGTTAGAACTAGGTTTCTGCATCCAGAGGGAAAATGGAGTGTGGCTTTAGGGCTTATCCTCCTTTCAATACTTGACAGAGCTTCGTAGAGCAGATAGGTTAATTGTACAACCAGAGTTCAACTCTTCTATTGAACCAACTTGCAGACTACATGATCTTACTTTAACAATCATAAAACAAAATAAATAACCATAAACAAGAATTTTTGATGTAATTTTAATTAAAACCCTAGTACATAAAAGATAATATCAAAGTATAGATAAATCAAACACTTAAGAAAATAACATAGGTTTGTCTTCAAAATTCTTTAATTAATGCTCAAATCTTCCCAATACAATCAGTTCCACCCTGCGCACTCAACTGCAGGGGTATACACACTCAGCTACAAACTTCCTAAGGTATCTACACACTCAGCTGTAGGAGCTTTTTCTCTAACCTAAACCACAGAACACAGACTCAAAATAAAATTACATCCAAGTGCATTCTACGATAACATATATCAAGTATGATCAATACTATCCTAGACCCTTTATATAGTATTTACATTTACAATACCATGGTCTGAAAACCATGGGTGGAGCTCAACATATACTAAATATTCTCATTATTTTACAAAATAAGGGGCTTTGACCAACCCAAAGCCCCTAAGACTCTAACTTAACTTCGCAATGTGTGCTCCACTCCTAGATTTGCGGTGTATTTCTTAAAATATTTCATCGAAGGGTACTCTATCCAACAACCATGAACACTAGGTCATGGATAACATACATCCTTCCATTCTCATTTAACTTCCTAGATTCATAACTAAACACATCTCCCTCTTGAATTATAAATTCATTGAGTTCATCCTTGCAATCATGTGTACACAATAATAAATATTTATATGGATCTATAATCTTCAATATGGTTGCATTTTTCAAAATCTTATTCATATGCTAAAAGCTTGATTCACACTTAGTTAAGCATAAAAATGTCACTCCCTTTCTCTACAAGGATGTGATTAGATTACCAATACTTGAAAATCCTTGGATGAACCTATAGTGGCATCTTGGAAATCCAATATATGAACTTTGTATATGTTTAGAGGTGTATGCCAATCCATGATTTCCTTGATCTTATTTGGGTCTATTACAACTCCTCATTCTAAGATCACATGGCTCAAGTAATGGATTTTTCACTAATATAAGATACACTTTTTATAGTTAGCATACAAATAATGTTCTCTTAACACTTTTAACACTAAGTTGAGGTGCTCCTCATGCTTCCCCTTACTCTTTAAATAAATCAAGATATCATCAATAAAATCGAAATAAAACTTTTGTAGGTATTTTTCTAAGAATATTGTTCATTAGGAAAATGAATGTTATTAGTTCATTGGTAAGCCCAAATTACACTACCAAAAACTCATTGGCCCTATACATAGTCCTAAATGTGGTATTATGAATTCCCTCATCCTTGGCTTGATTATACCAAAATCTGAAATCTATATTTGAGAATAGTGTGGTCCTCTTAGTTGATTGAAGAGATCATTGATATTGAGTAGTGGATATTTATTATTAATGGTAATATTTTTTAAATGTATATAATTAGTGTATAACCTAAATGTTCTATCCTTTTTCTTGAAAAATAATCTTGGCACTCACCATGGAGATACATTGTGTCTAATGTACCCTTCATCCAACATATCTTTCAATTGTATATTCAACTCCACTAATTTGGGTGTGCTCATCCTAAAGGGTACCTTGGATACATGCACTACTCCTAGCATAAGATTTATTGATACATGAATAGCTCTTTTAGGAGGTAATCATATTACCTACTCTAGAATCACATCGATGTACTCCCATATTATTGGATAGTCTTAAGTTTTCATCTTTTGGTATTCTACTAAATGTAACATATATATGGCATACATTGGAGATCCCTTTCTGAAGTGTTTATTTAATTGAAGTGCTAAAATATACCTTATTCACTAAATTTTTTATATTCCCTATAAGACTCTCTTGTTTCCTTCATCATCCTCACATTTAAAGGTTTTGCTAAAACAATCCAATTTAACCTTATGTGTTTCCAAACAATCCATACCAATCAACATATCATATGACCCCGGGGTAGCACATTTAAAGTTTCTTTCATGTGGAGTCCACTTATTTCAAATTGGAATCATTTAACCACTTAAATCACTTTCCTCTTGGTTCGTGTATCTAGCTAAACCGACCATGACTTTGTGTGCTTTCTAAATTTATGGAAAACAATTGCCTCAATAACTTTTGGTGCAACATAATTGAGTTTAAATATAGAGCGAATTATAATTGAAATAGTCGGTTTCAAAGTATATCTTCCATATATACCAGGTATGCCTCGTGGTTAGCTTTCTAGTCCTCAAGAAATACATATTTGAGGTACATTTATGGCTACGTCATTGATAGTGGCAGCCTCCTAAACATTGCAAACCTTCCTATTTTCATTTTTGTTTATGAGGACAACCTTGTAGCAGGTACTCTTATCTACAACCATATCATTTCAAAAAACCTTTCTTCTGGTCTTTCATATTATCTTATGCTAGTTCTAATAGCTTGTTTCCAATTTGGAGGGGATAGTTTTGATGGTGCACACATTTAGTTAGATAACTAGACTTCACACTATTTCCTGAATTCTTGTATCATTAGGAGTTGAATCCTTTCTTTTCAAATCCATCCTTATCCTTATTCTTCCAAACCTTGTGTAACTCTTATTTATTCTTAGATTAATTGTAGCGATACTTAGCTATTCTGATGGTGAAATCAAGTGCATTGGGTTCATCAAACTCAATCTACTCTTGAAAGGACAATGGAAATACATTGAGAAATAAATGCATTTCACTTTTTCATCCTTGATGTATGGCACATACCTTAATAGATCTATGAATATATTAATGTAGTCATCCATGGTTAATTCACCAACCTAAGTTCATAGAACTCTATCATATTTATATCATAATACCTATTTAAAAAGTAGTTCTTCCTAAAGTATCATTGAAATTAATTCTAGGTTAGTCTACTCTCATTTATTCCTTTGAAATTATTAGGATATTCCCACAAAATGGAAGCCCTTTCATTCAAATTAAAGATGGATAATTCAAATTTAATGTTTTTAGAGTAGTCGCATACATAGAAATACTTATTTAATCCTAGTAGAAAATCCTCCACTTCCTTACTTTCCTTGATGTAACCATGAAATTTAGGTGGTTTAGACTTCTTGAACTCTTCAAGTAAGGAACTCCTAGAAGTTATTTCCCTTCTCCTCTTATGCGAATTGGATCTAATCTCAATACTAGACAAACTTTCAAAGGTGGATGTCTCTCATTGGAGGAATATCTAGAAGATTCCTCATTAGATGTGTTATTATTAGCACTACCAAATATTATATTTGAGGAAATTTTCCCTGTTGATGAGCCACAATATTGCAACAAGAATGCTGCAACTCCCAAGGCTACCAAATTAAATTATCTACCTGAGGTTTGTACAAAATTAAGAGGTGCCGACACTATATGTTTAGCATGAAATGTTTCCTTCTTTCGTTAATCTGATGCAATGATGTGAATATCATGAAATAAATTTTAGCCTAATTTCAGAATGTGAAAGTTACATTGAAAATGAAACCTAGTCTATGGAATGGAAATAATAGTGCTTGAAATAGAAACCCTAGCTTAAGAATAAATAAAGTAAACTAATCTAACATGCATGAAGGAAAGAGAATGTAATCAGTCATTTAATTCAAAATAGGTTATATCCATTGATGGATTTCATTACATACTTCATGTGGAAATCATGGAAAACATTATTGTGCTATCCAATTCATAAATTTGTCCATTAAGACAAATTGTTGAGATGTGTTGCACGGGTAAAAAGGAAAATACTAAGTGGTATTTGGTCTTCCTAAATCATGAATTTAGAGCCTAGGGGTCATTATTCAATCCTAAGGGATACAAGAGTAGATATGGTTAAGTTTACACGTGATACAAGAGTGCTACGGGAGTGGGATAACTTTTTGAATGCCCAAGCGAATAAAATAAAAATTATATGGGAATTTATTTATTTACTAATTAGGATGTCCTAATAATCCATTCAAAGTGGAATACCTCAAAAATTCCCCTATTAACATGTGCAAAAAAAATATTACTACTTTAAAAAACAAAAATTCAAGAATTAGTGAGCTAGTTAACCTACCAATTTCCTAACATAATCAAGTGAAATTGCTATGGGGTAAATTTTTGCATTAGATTTAATGTTTTAATGATCCAATCCAAGTGGAATAAATTTAAATGAATCTCATTAGAACATTATAAAAAATAGCAGAAAATTATTACTATTTTCCTACAAGGGACTTCCAGAAATTCTAGATTTGTGAACTAGTGAACCAATCCAGGTAGCTCAATGATGAATATGGCTTTTCAAAGATTTTATAAGGATGAATAATACATATAACTATGTAAATAACCTAAAAAAAAACTCACTTCAATCATCTAACCAATATAACCTACAACAAAGAAGCATGAGTAGTAAATGCAAAAATAAGAGATGCAAGTGAAAAAGACATTCAAAAGAAATAAAGAAATTGTACAGGAGGGATCTAAGACTCCTAGGATGGCCAAGCCCAAGTATACTCAGATTCCGATGAAGGAAACCAAGCTTTAGATGCTAAAAATGACACCAAACTTCATTGTTTGAATTAATCCAAGTACATCCTTGCTAGAAATGAAAGTGGAGTTGTTAAATAACAAGTTTTCTTCACAAGAAGACTATGAAATGCATGCCCCTAGAGGAAAATTCGAATTTATACTTATATAAAGTGATGAGGAAGAATTATCCTTTAGAGGAGGCAACTTTCCCCTCCAAAATCCCTCAAAAAGTGGATCTAGTTCCCAACACTAGGAATCCGCATTAAATGACATGGAACACATTCCTAGATTTTCTCAATTAGTGGAGTTCCATAATTTTTCAATAATTTCATGATATTTTGTTCTTATTATCCAATATTGGTCCATCCTATAGTAGGGATCAAGTCCCTATATTATCTCATATATAATTTACTCAATATTCTGCAAAAAATAATAATATGAGGTATGAATATGCAACTATCTCTAAACCTTTCTAATGAACATATTAAAGATAAAAAAACAATTATTAAGTGTATAAGAAGAGATTTAATAAAACCTTTATGTGCCTAAAAAAGGTTAGATGGGCCTCAATTTGTGTCTAATTTGGAGGTCCATCCCCTATGTTACTAATCGTTGTCCCTTGCTTTTGTAATTCTAATGTAATTTGTATATTTCTTGGGAGTTGGTCCTTATTGCAGCTTCTTTTCTATTTTCGACAAACTCTATAGAAAAACTACATTCAACTCAATCTATTTCTCTTGTTCTCTGATAAGTCTCATAATATTATGTTTGCAACTCTGAAGTTCAATCCTTAAACTCGTCATTGTCTCTATGAAATATCGAGGATATTTTATAACCCTTCTCTCATTTGATTCCTCATCTATCATATGTTAGGCTTCTTCCATATGGTGTTTTACCATTTTTTTGACATTTCTTCACATCATTGGGACTTCTAAATGTTGAGACAATAAACCATTGTTAGCCAATCATATAATCAAAATGCAAGTAAATTTTTAGCCTTGTTAGTGCTTTCATTGGGCCTACTTCAACCTAGAGTTAGGAATATACTCCAACTACAATTCTCACTCAAGATTCTCATTTAGAATATTATTTACATAAAATATTCTAAGGTAAAAATTCTACATACTTTATCAAGAATATGCTAAGCCTATGCAAATCTTTATTCATATCAATTTTAAACATTCACTATATCTAACAAGATAATTTTTAACATTACCATTATAGTCATGGGGTGTATATCTACATTTAGCAATTATAACAACAATTATGGTTCACATTCAAAAATCCACATAAGGAAGTAATCCCATTCTAGAATACTCTTCTACCTCATTTGAAAAGTAAAAGTCTAATCCCTCATGAAATTAATATAATTATGTAAATCCTTTATAATCTAATTTGATTACCAAATAATGACAATTTTACACTCTGAGCCCATATATCTCCAATATTCTAACCAATTGCTCTAATACCACACTATAAAAACCACACCCAACACTCAACTTCTTAGGTAACCTTAAGCGAGTGGGTCACAAAATTTTCACTTTTCACTTTGCTCAAACCTCATTTCCAAGGCTACCATTTTCCAATAATATAAATTTGATCAAAATCTGAGTTTGGATCACCAAAATATGGTCCTTTAATATTTCATACTTGATGCCGCATTAATGTGACCATACAACATACATGTGGCAGATTATATGGCACCACATGTCCACTTAACACTTCGAGGGTGATGCTAAGTCAACACCAAGACTACTTCGCCCCACCATATCATTCGTTGGCTATTTCATTTAACTATACAAATGGGTTCTATATTAAACTTTAATTCATTACTTAATATATTTATTTATTTTTATCTATTTTAATATTTCATATAATACAAATAAACATATGTGCTTTTCTTTCATTATATGATAACTAAAACCAATGTGTAATGAAATCCATGTGCGAATAAAGCCCACATGCCAATTACCAAAGTATCAATGGGTTTATTAATCATCAAAAAAATTTAAAATTTTACATTAGAAAACTTTTTTCACTTCACCAATTGCTAATGGATTTTCCAAAGTGATGATGGATGTAAAATTTTAAATTTCTACATGGAAAAGCTTTATCCACTTCATCAACTATTCATGCCTTTTAAAAAGCGTTGCTATATTTATCAATCTTCAAACTCAAGTATGTATTTAAATATTGCATACAAATACATAGTTGATATATATATATATATATATATAAACATTCACTCACTCCTAGTAACACTTAAGTTCTTCCCAAGAGTTACCACAATAAGGTTACTCAAATAAATAGCATGTTAAGAGGGTTATAAGAATTCATTTCACTCATTCAATTAGATTATATCGAATCATGGGTTCATTAAAGAGTGTTTCGACAATTGAATCGAATATTTTGTGATGAGTTATGTTAGTTAGCCATCACCATAAAGCTTGGGAAATTAAATCTTATAATCAAAATTTTAAACCTATTTGGAAAAGTGCATTCGAATAACATGTCTAAGTCTCCTTTGGTATGGATGGTGCAAACCCATCCTTCAAAATTGAGACCCGTCGGGGTCTCCCTTTTCATGGCAACCATCAAGGTTGTTCAAGAGGCTAAGAGGTACAATTTTCCTCTATTCTTATAACCTTACAATATCATCCTAAGTGAATAAGACACCCATAGATCCCCTGTTCTCATTTTCATTTAATAAAAATTCAGGAAATTAATAGAATTTATTATTTCATTACCTAGTATCACTATTTAGAAGGAAATAACATTTATTTACAAGAAGCTGAAACCAAAGAAACCAAGCTATCTTGAACAGAACCCGTCCCTATGCCCAAACTTCTCGCTGGGATAAATCGACCTCTCCTTATCACTCGAGCTTGCTTGCGCATCCTCAATCGAACTGGTAAGACCAAGCCTAATGCAGGAATGAAGAAAATGTTGAACATGGGGGAATCAAGCCAGTACTATACCGGAAAGGATATAGCACCATACCATGCGATCGTATAGAATCAAAACTTAAAAGGAGTGAAGGAATCAAGGTAGCAATACTTAAGAATCCGAACACTTGAGAAGGCATTAATCTTACCATAAGACTGATATCAAACTCATCAAGGTGTTGGAACTACGGAAGAGGCAACAACCACTCTCTGGATAGACTTTGATAACAATAAGGGAAGTGATAGATACGGAACCACTGAAGACGGTCCGAAGATTGCCAACGGAAGGAATACCGAACGTACTGCAGGGACCCTGACTAGTAATCAGAGAGTGGTATGAGAGGTGGCGTGGTCGATCTAATTGCAATCATCATTTTTATGTCTAGAAATGAAAAAAATCACATTTCTTATCTAATATAAAGACCTCTATTTGAAGATATTTGTTATTAACAACCGATTTGAGAATAAGTCTTTTCTACACAACCATAGGCTCAAATGCATGGCTTCACTCTTAATAGATAGATGTCTATGTTAATATACTTGCTATTTGCAACCAATCTAGGAAGGATCATTTTCCACCCAAAAATAGGCTCAACTACACCATTTTCCTCTACAACTATTCACCCCATAGCTAGGCCATGATACCACAAAGAGAAACACTATTAATACTCCAAAAATTGGGATGAATGAAGGAAAATCTCTTTCACAAATACGAAAATATCATAGAACTCTTGTTCCATTGATCCCATGGTCTCCACAAATTCCATATGCCTCTCTTAGCTAGCTAGCATAAAAATATGGAATTCCCTTTGCTACTCTATTTTCCTTCGATTATTTTCTCACCATTTATTATCACACTTTCCTAACATGCACCAATTTGTAACCCCAATTGCTCAGCCAAGTTCCAAAGAAAAGTGACATTGAAATGCATTATTTGTAATTGATATATTCACATGTGTTTTCTTCTCTCTCTCTCTCTCTATATATACATATATATATTGTGTGGATATTGAAATATGCTAGTTAACATGGATATTCAAATAATTACACATATTCCCCACACTACAAAGTGAAAATATAATTTGTTTTTAAATTTCGATTACTTTATCTCTATATAATGTTGACATAAAATTATGTTACTTTATATGAACATTGAAATATTTTATTTATGGTTGAGAGTGAAATATTTTTTTTATTAATATATATATTGATGTACCACATGTCAAATCTATGTTAAACATAAAATAAATTACAGATTTCCTTCATACTAGGTTATAATATCAACAATCAATAATGTTCTTAATTAAAATAGCCAAATATGTATATTTATTTTTGTTATTAACTACAGCTGCCATTGTTTTTTCATTTAGTAATTATTTAATTTTTAGGTTTAGAGAGACACATGTCAACACAATGTTGAGCACAAAAGGAATTACACATCTCCCTCATATTAAGTTGCAAAATGTACATCTCAAAGCAACAAAAACACATTTTAAAATTCAAGAACAACACCACAAAATAAATTGTCATATTTAAAAACAGTCACTAAAAAAATAATTTGTTTGAAAGACATAAGCAATCATCAAATCATTGAACTCAATTATATAAAAATTAAACCAGAATATCCACTAAATGTAAATAAGATATTGTATGTTATTAGATTATAAGTCCTTCGACTTGAATTAGAAAGGAAATTAAATCTATTGATGGCTTAGTTGCAAATAAAACATAATTGAAGTTATGAGTTGTTTAGTTGTACAATCATATTTATTTACAAATGAAAGGATACTAAAACTATCAATAACTTGGATATTTTGCTGTAATACTTTCCCGTGATGAAAATATCCATTATGATATGAAATGTTTAAATTACAAGTATGTTTTTGTCCCATTCCTTGGTTACTCAAATATTGCCTAAGTTTCATAGTTTGAAAGGCATTGTTGGATATAGATTGGAATCAGAAAAATATTTTGTTTCCTAAGGATTGGTTTTTCTCAGATTGCTTTCTGCATCTTTTATATTTACATATAATAAATTCATTAAAAAAAATGAGATTGAGTATTTAACAAATATATAATTTAAATTAGAAATCCCAATAAATCCACAATAGGTTTCCTAACATTCAAGAAAATTTTAACCAATTATATTTTGTCATAAATTCTTGAGATATCTCAATTCAATTTTATCTGAGATCTCAAACGTTGCGAGATCACTTGCTGATAATTAGTAAAATAAAAAAATGGAATAATATTCTAAACCACTTAGCTTTCTATTCAATTTTAAACAACAGCATTATCCATTATTATTGTTTTACAATGTTAAAATAGATCAAAACACAATCTAAATTTATTGTTCTATAATTTGATCCCATATTTGTTGTTTCGCTTCAAATAAAAGATTCTTTCTCATTCTTTCTAATAGCTTGCCTTAATGCATCATGTAGCATTTTTTTAATATTTTCCCTTGATATCCCAAAGGAATCAAAATAAATATTTTTCCCACTTATCTTTTTTCTTTTTTGCAAATTATTAAGATGAAGATCTTTATCTTTGATCGATAAGGATCTTTAGTCTAAATGTCAATTTCTCGTTATTTGTTGTCTTTTTTTCTCTACTTGATTTGTTAGCTTTGCAATTTGAGATTTATACGTTGATATTATTTCTAACATATCATCAACATTATCTTAATCATTGAAAATATTAAATCTTTTATTAAACACATTAAACAAATATTTGGATTGAAAAATCTCGAGCCATTTTTATTTCAAATTAACCATCTTATTTCAAATTAACCTATTCTAACTTGTGAACTATTATAACTTTTGAGAAGATACGGTTCTCAATATGTCATTTTTGGAAGCTAAAACATCGTTCTTGATAAACACTTTTTGATTGTTGGTTTATGAGGAATTTTCGAATCATCTATGATATTTTTGATCTCCAAATCAAAATTTCTATATTATTTTTAACATTGGAAGCATCAAATATGATCGCAATATTACTCTCCAATTCTTTAACTCTACTGGCCTTGAATTTATTTAATTTTTCTCATTCTTCAACTATGTATCCAATTTTCTAACTATGGTTTGAAGTTATTTTACATTTGTTTTAGATTGAATCAATCGTTTGGAAACTATCCAATTTTCTAACCATGTTTTGGAAATTATCCAAATTTCTAACCATGGTTTGAAGTTATTTTACATTGTTTGAGATTGGATCAATCTTTTGGAAACTATTTCTCTCAGTTGTTTGTGCCACTTCGCCCTATCAACAACATTCCTCTGATTTTAATCAATTGATAATCAAGTAGCTTTGTATTCAAACAAATATAGACCCTTATTAGGTTCTGATTACACCACCAACAAATTAATTTAATTTTGATTGTGATTTATTTATTTTTATTGTGATTTTTTTATGCCCAAAACTGTGGACCGACAAGCAATTGTGAACCAAACTAAATCAACGTTAACTTTGTTTATCTTAACATAAACCTTGTTTCCGAATTCTATTGACAAGTGAGAAGGTATGCTTCCTATTATTGAACTTGGGGCAATTGGCATTGGAGAGGATGAAACTACCACAATTGTCCCATCTGATTTATTTATTAATGGGAATCATATTATATTGTTTTTGATACTTTAAATTACAATACATTTTTAATTATTGAAAATTGAAAACAATAAATATGTAGTTTATATAATGATTTTTTTCATCCAATTTTTTCTGGTTAATTTAAATCAAAATTGGGCAGAGATTATTGAGTTTAAATTGTTTAATCTATATAATTTGAGTGTTCAATCGGTTTTTGGGGAGCTGAATCCATTTATGTATTCAAAAATGTATTTTAAACAATAAAAAATCATAATCTCGATTGAAATTGTATCACTGTAAAAAAAGCTCATTTTGTTTATAAGTTGGATTGTAGCTATAATTCTTTAATTTGCAAAATATTTTTTCAAAATCAATTTTATTGCATTGAGAGGTGCTCTTGGACCAGTATGAAATAGATGTTGTAATAATATATTTTATTATATTATCTAAACATTTTGTCTCTATCAAATTACATAAAAATAAAATACAACTAGTAATTGCACCATATGTTGCAAAGGAAACGCTATAAAGAAATAACATAAATGTCCACCACAAAAGATCAAATCAACTTCCTAAATGATGAGGCTCCCCAACTAGTATGGAAACTGATGGCAATAGAAGCATATTTAAGTTGCACGGCTAGGAGGATATCATCTCAGTCAAATTATACTAAATCACGAAACATTCTAACAAACAATTTATTTAGCAGTGTGCGAAGGGTGGTTGTGTCAATTCGATGTTAATGACTGTAAAAAAAAATCTTTCCTCAATAGCTATGACCAAGCATCACTCATATACACATAGTTTTGTTCAAAGAATGGATATAGAATTTCATTGAATGCGGAAATGTCAATGACAATATCAACCATACAACAAAGAATGAATTGGTTTCTATGACTGGCATGGCAATCCCACTCAGCAGCTTCTCTGTCGTTAATTTTTAGAGAATATTAGAAAAGAGGGAAATTATGTTGAAGCCACTCACATTAATGCGTGTTGTAGAGACGTAAGATATTATAAAATATAATTAAAAATTACACATATGAAATACTTTGTCGAGAACCGACAAGAACTATCATGCTGATACGCGTGGAAACACTGATATTCACATTTTCCAGTCTTTTTGCCTGATGTTCAAAGCTTCCAATATTTTTGTAATTATTTTTATCTTATAAGAGAGATCCCATATCTATCCTCGTCTGCTGTTGCAAGGCATCATTTCAGAAAATTTATTGCAGCTTCAAGCACATCAAACGCCTGCACAAAGAAATTGAATCAGTCATTCCAGTAGATCTTAATTAGTAGGAACTGCGATATTTTAAACTTGCAAAAGAACTAACATATTTTAAACTTGCCTGCGCTCCTCTTCTATAGAATTTACGTGGTTGCTAGATCCCATAGATTTGTAGTTGGGGAAAGGAATCTGGTTTGTTTTGATGCGATTCAAGTCCTCTACCAAAATCTCATAATGATTTTTCACTTCCTGTGGGGTTTTGCCACCAACCATAGCAGCCACTTTATGCCAACGGTCAGGAGTGTCTTTGTCATGGATAGCCAACGCATTCTCAAACACTTTGTTTTTCTGAAAAGTCCAGCATTATCGCTGGAAGAATCTGATTGACTAGCCATATTAGTTTTCAAACCCAAAGTACACCTGCAAGGACAATGTTCAAACCCAAAGTTTAAGGTATTTTTACCAACCTTTCAAGTTTCAACAATAGTATATTCATGTAACAAACAAATGACAAAACTTAATAAACGCGTAAAATTATACTCTAAAATCTAATAGAATTATTGAAACAATGAAAAAACCTGAAATGTTTGAAATGCTACATAAGCACATAGATAGATTGGGAGTTTCTATAGAATTCTACCAAAGCGTAGAACCCAATGAGAAACTTCAATATAAAAATATAACTACAGTTATGAATGTACTAAATTCTATTGAAAAACGAAGTTAAATTAGGAAAAAAATACTAAATTTAGAAATGAAGACTAAAACAAAGTACCCACTTCCTCCAAATGATATGGTAGGCAGTAAAATCAGCGTGATTCTAAGGAAAAGAACGGGGCTGTGAGAGGACTAAAAACACACGAGGGGCACTCCAATTGAGGAATGCAATTTGCATTGGACACCACGACCTCGTGTGTTCTTATAAACAGTGAGCAAGTTGTCAAATATCTGATATTGTACTCGAATGAGTAATGAGTAAGTCGTCTTAGTGTATACAAACCACACGATGAATTATGCATCCAGACAGTAGAAATCAAAATCAAAGGAATGTCGCTTTCAACAATCAGAATCCACCAACGTGATTCTCTCTAAGCTGTAAAGAAAGAAAACGGCTATGGTATTATTCACCCTTTAATAAGTCGCGCTGTAATTGCTTAAATCTAATTGTAGACATATAAGAATACAATTATAAAAATGAAAATGATTACCTTTTTATTGACCGATTAATGAACTAAGATGTATATGTTATTGACCCATTAATGAGCTAGGCTGGCTGTATATATCTATGACTGGATAATGTATTTTCTTAAATCTAACTCCAAATTTCTTAAATCTAACTCTAACTATAAAAATATATAATCCGGAACATTAATAAATGAATAACACAATATTGATTGCTAAAGAAAACATCATTTACACTCAAACTCAAGTCGTTGAATTTTTGAGAATAGGAATACATGTAACTTCCGAGGCAATTGCAAAAGCAAGCTTAGAACAAGTTAAAACTTCAATATCATATATTTTATTTTATTCTTATCAATCAAGCAGGCCAAACAAAATTTCCAATCAGATAGGAGAATAGTGTGAGAATCATTTTATGCCTTGGACAGTGACACTATCTTACTTTACAGTTACCTGAATTTGCTACAAATTGATAGATATTGTTTTTTTGTTCTCAGAAATCACTTCATTTTAGGTGGGGCTTGGTCGAAACTCTTAGAACATCTGGCTTTGGAATTCTCAGGTAAAACTTGTTTTGGACCTAGTAATGCTAAACTCTCGTAGCTTTAAAGCAACAACACAACTCAACCAACAAATAGATGTTAAGCATATTTACGTTGCATTTCTAGGAGGATATCATCTCAGTCAAATTATACTAAATCATGAAATATTCTAACAAACAATTTATTTAGCAGTGTGCGAAGGGTGGTTGTGTCGATTAGCTCTTAATGACTGTAAAAAAAAATATCTTTCCTCAATAGCTGTGACCAATCATCACTCATATACACAGTTTTGTTCAAAGAATGGATATAAAATTTCATTGAATGCGGCAATGCCAGACAACAAAGAAGGAATTGGTTGCTGTGTCTAGCATGGCAATCCCACTGCCAGCAGCTTCTCTGTCGTTCAGCTTCAGAGAATATTAGAAAAGGGGGAAATTATGTTGAATCCACTCACATTAATGCGTGATGGCTACAGAGACGTAAGATATAGACATTTCAGATAATAAAAAATTTATATCCTCGCTAATTGTCTGTAGCGCAGCCATGGCCACAATGCATGCAACCGTTGCCACCGCCCCTCCATGCAATGTATGATATTTATTCTACCATAATTTATCTCATGGTATTAATAATAATTTGTCCCATAGTATTTGGCTTATGGTATGAATAACAATTTGTCCCATGGTATTTGGCCCATAATTTATCTCATGGTATTAATAATAAATTTTCCCATAGTATTTGGCCTATGGTATGAATAACAATTTGTTCCATGGTATTTGGCCCATGGGCTTCACCTAAATAAAACCATTTTTTTTATTTTTTCTAAATATAGAGGTTTATGGAGTAAATATATAAAAAAATAGGTTTTATTTATTTAGCATACCTCTAATTTATTTATATTTTATTTATTTACCATACCTCCGGAGTAAATATAAAAATAGATTTTATGTATTTACCATACCTCTAGTTTATTTATATTTTTATTTATTTATCATATTTTTTTTAGTGTTCATAAACCTCTTCCTATTTTAATAAATTTATATTTTAATGAATTTTTAATGGTTTATTTATATGGCTTTGTAAATTATTATCTAAGCCAACATTATTTAGATTTTATTTTTAAAATTTTCTTTCGTTTTTACATCTGTATCATACACCACAATAAATAAAAAATATACTCTTCCAAATTAATACAATGTTTACTATTTTCCTAATTTTAAATAACATTGACATCATTTTGATTTTTTTCTACAATTTGGAATATATCAAAAATTTAAATTGATTTTTACCATATTTGAATTTAAACAATAAAACATATACTCTTCCAAATTAATACAATGTTTACTATTTTCCTAATAAATAAAACCATTTTTTTTAGTTTTTCTAAATATAGAGGTCTATGGAGTAAATATATAAAAAAATAGGTTTTATTTATTTACCATACCTCTAATTTATTTATATTTTATTTATTTACCATACCTCCGCAGTAAATATTAAAATAGATTTTATGTATTTACCATACCTCTAGTTTATTTAGATTTTTATTTATTTATAATATTTTTTTAGTGTTCATAAACCTCTTCCTATTTTAATAAATTTATATTTTAATGAATTTTTAATTATTTATTTATATGGATTTTTAAATTATTATCTAAGCCAACATTATTTAGATTTTATTTTTAAAATTTTCGTTCATTTTTACATCTGTATCATACACCACAATAAATAAATAAATACACTCTTCCAAATTAATACAATGTTTACTATTTTCCTAATTTTAAATAACATTGACATCATTTTGATTTTTTTCTACAATTTGGAATATATCAAAAATTTAAATTGATTTTTACCATATTTAAATTTAAACAATAAAACATATACTCTTCCAAATTAATACAATGTTTACTATTTTCCTAATTTTAAATAACATTGACGTCATTTTGATTTTTTTCTACAATTTGGAATGTATCAAAAATTTAAATTAATTTTTACCATATTTAAATGTAAACAACTTTATTAATTTTTAATACATACTAAATTAATGGACAAATACAAAATACAAAACTTTTTCATAGCTGTCTAAACTAAATAGAAAAAAATAAAATAATTACAAAAATTTAAATAAATTGATATTTAACATGTATAATAAATATAAAATAATTTATAATAAAAATTAAGATACGCCATTTCATGAGAGGAATCATTGTTATTATCTACGTTGAAGGTCAAAGACCTTTTTGAAAATGTCGTCAATTCTGCAATTTATCCAATGCATTTTGCTCATAGTCGCCCTTGCATGAAACATATATAATATTTGTTTACAGAAGCTAGTTTAATCTATGATGTATTATGCATATTTAAACTCATGCAGTTAAACGAAAGCGACCTGTTGAGGATGAAGCTACCTCTGCAAAACCTCACCGGTGCAGGTTCTGTACGGAAATTTTTTCCTCAAGGCAGGCGCTTGGAGGACACATGCATGTCCATGGCGAAGGTAAAATGTTGCTCCCATGAATAATATTTCTACATAATATTTCTGCAGTTGAATGTACCAAAGAATTCAAATGTTTGTCACAGCTATAGTTTGTGTGAATTCATGGATTGCAGAAGATGAGGAATACATGGAAATCCAAAAGAATATGTGCATGCTTGAGGTTGTGATTCTACAATAACAAGATTCTATCTTAATATTTCTCTCACAATGAGCATGCAGAAAAACAAAATAAAATCGATAAAAGGCCATGTTCAATACATCTATCACAGTATGTTCAATGTTATCGTGATGGGAGGCTTGACATTGAGGGTAAAAAGCACAAGTTCGGGCTCCACTGGATTGACCTTCAAATGATGGAGAATTAAGGCCGCTTCCCTGACATATAGAAGGCAGAGACGAATCTGCACCCATAGGTTGAAGCCATTCGTCTATGAGGTTAGGTGAGAGCATCGACTCAATTGGTCCGTCTCGCTCGTTCCTATGCTTCTGCGTCGTATTCAAATGCCAATGAAATGAAAATGATCAATGTGTCGTTGATAAACTTATAGCTGTAAAAACTACACCCTCTGCTTCTGCGCCATATTCAAACCCCAATGAAATGAAAATCAGTGCGTCGTTGATAACACATCAGAGGAGATGTGGTTTCCAATGGCAACTAAAAATCTAACAAACGTTTATTTGATTATTTCTATAATTTATTAATAACTTATCAATAATTGTAGTTAATCTAAAAGTGGAAACTCTTTCAATCGTCTAACATTAAAATTAATGGTTCATAATCATACACGTGGCAGTTTAGGAAAGTTTTTTTCAAATAAAAATGCTTTACAGCGTAATTAAAATTAAACATAAAATAAAATAAATAATTATAAATACAAATAAAAACATTTTGACTTACATTAAAAATTAAATAAAAAATCAAATTAATATTTTAATTAATAATGATTAATAATTAAACTAGCCTAGATTTGCTTCAATATGACTATAACTAGAAATTCAATGAAGGATCCTGCGCATGGATAGAGTGGATTGTTGGTGCAGATGTTAAATAGAGGCATTAATTGTGAAGCGATGGAGGATGGCCTTTGGCACCATATAACATGGGCCTCCCCTCATAATTATTCAATATTTAATGTTTATGACTCAACCCCTGGTGCTATGGATACTCTGGGTTAAGAGCATTGTGGCAATGGAGGAAATCCTCACCTATTGTCTATGATGGAGGAAATTTCGGTCACAGTGTCCAAATTAGGAGATCATATCACCTTGGAAGTGAGGTCACACTTTACCCTGCTCAACCAACATATGGCCGATTCGCGGAAAGAGTGGGAATGCTTCCAACTCTCGATGGAAAATCTCAAAAAGAAAGTGGATATTTTGTGCCTCAAGGTTGGCACTATTGAGGTCACATTGGACACTGCAACTGTGGGAGTTTTAAAATATGTGGTTAGCCCTTCAAACCCCATCCTTACAAGTACCCTGGAAGGAAACCCTCTATGAAGCCCTTAGGATCATTCCATGGAAGACCCTTCTCTGCAACAGATGGACACAGTGGCGACAAGGCATGTAATTGGCAAACAAGAGGGAATGGAAGTGAGTGGAGGACATATTAATTATTTCATGAATGTTATGTCATTTTGTTAAGATCTGTGGCGTTTTCTTGTAGATATATAGAATAAACGATGTAAGGCATTTTGTATGTAAAAGGTCAGGTAATTATAATATGTTTAGTGATAAAAAATGGCCCTCAGTTGATGAAGAACTATCTCTGAATGTAAGGGTTCTCACCCATATTCCAAATGAATTAATATAAACTAACTATTTATTTAAAAATAAAATAATAATAATCAAAACAACCTAAATTCATCTTATACTCCAGATTTATCGAACACTGAGAGGGATCAAATATCTCAGGGTAGAAACATTTTCTCAAGTTTTACGCTCAAAAAAGAGATTTGCACCTTGAAATATTTGATCCCATTCAAAATTAAAATGAATTTAAAGTAGTTTTATAATTGATGAAAATAAAGATTAATAAAGTTACTAGTACTCAAAAAATATTTTATTATTTACTCATATATTTAAATGCATTTATTAAATATTTATATTTATATAATATAATTTAAAACTCATTTACTTGTACTCTTGTAACAGTTAGTTATAAATTTTGATAAGATGCAAGGGCTAGAATTTTTGCCATCAAACAATACTAATTAAAAATAAACACGAAGTTATATTGCATGAACCTTTTGATCTACTTGGATTCATATTTTCAAAACCTATTTATAGTTGTTTGAAAAAGTTAATTAGGCTTATAATGTCCTTGCATTCAGGTTTTCAAAAGTTTAGTTGCTGAAAATGTTAATTTACTTCCCATCACGTTGTAGACATGTCATTCAACTTGTTGGGAAAATTGATGGAAAGAACTCTTGAGTGGCCTTTTTGTGAGACAAAAGCATGACAACACACCAATGTTCTTAAGAAATATTTTTAATATAGTGTTTTTTCATTTTTTTTAATCATATTAATCTGAAAATAGATGTTTTAAATTTAATGATATTAATTTATTTGAAATTATGAAATAATTAAAATTTTGGATTTTTAAAATTATTTTAATTCAATAAAATATAATTGGTTAATTATTGAATTTTATTAATGTAATTTGATTTTAAATATTTTATTTTGTAATGTAATTATAGTTCGGAACTTACGGTTGTCAAGAGGAGATATCAACATATTTTGTTATGTTAATAGTTGGTATGGCTTAAGCTAGGTGTAATCTAAGGTGATTTTGATGACTTTATGTCCCTTGGTTGCAGTTTCTTATTTCACAAGCTAATCCCACAAGTTATGGACATGCTAGCAAACAAAAAATATATATAATTGATCAATTAAAAATAGTACAACACCAATCATATTTCTCACATAAGAACAAATTTACTTCATCACATGGACATGGTAGGGTGACACAAAGACAAATTAAACCAAATTATCTTGTTATTTATTATTTTCATCAAAGATTAATCCCTACTATTCTTTTCCAGAGAAATAAAATCTAGTAATTTTATTTCATTTCAACAAAATTGCATTTGTAGATGATATATCGCATTATATCCAGCCCAATCCAAACCTATCTATCCACTAGGGATACAAAAAATGGTTTATCCCAGTCTAAATTAGGACTTTTATGTCTAGTAAGAAGTTAAAAAAAAAAAAAAAAACTTGTCCCAACCAAGAGTAATTTGAAAAACATATCGAACAAAGTATCTCATACATACATTTTTATCATATTGTAAAAAGTAGTTCACTTAGTTTGATTCCAAGTTTTTTGTGATTAGCTCAATGATCATTACATTGGTTGCTAAGATAAAATCCCTAGAAAATAATGTTTCTATGCTCACAAACATGTAAAAACTCTTCACTCATTTTTCAACCCACTTCCTACATTATGTGGCCAATTGATTGGAGCCACAAATCAAACCTCCCACTAGTGAATCATCCCTAGGAGGAGGGAATTACACTAGGCCACCCTTTCCTAATGGGGAAAACAATATGTGATCTTGATTTCCTAATGTACATATAAACAAGTGTGATGGTTTCAACCTAACAAGTTGGATTACCTAAATGGAATACTATTTATTTCCTTGAGGTGTTACCAATGACATAATGAAACTTTGTGTGGATGTAGTATACTTGGATCAAGAGCGATGGAAACATTGGCAATGGCATAAGAAGTCATATGTGGGGTACACTGCATGGAATTAATTTGTGAAGTCCATGTATGCATTTTGAAATCAATACTTATTGTTTAGGGTGGTTGACCAAGTTTCACTAAATAAACAAAATTGAAGACTTTATAGCAACCTTTGAAAAAATAGCAATTTGCATGGATGACACTACCCTTTGTTTTTCCAAAGAATTTTTATCCATTGTCTAAATGAGGATATTAGAGAACAAGTCATGATGGTTCACCCAATTTCTTAGTTGGAGGACTCCTTGAAATCTAGAGAAGGGTAGGTGATCCAAAATGGATCATTGTATAATCATTCATCTCTCTTGGTACTTTGTGGGTGGAAAAATTAAAAGAATATGTTTGCAATGCCCATTTGAGGGTTAGGTCCCAGTTTGACGATTTGGGGTTTAAAATATTCCAAAGACAATTTGAGGCATCAAACAACACTTTTGGGGAACAAAACTTTATGAAAATAGCTCCTGTTGTACCTTGGAGACAACTCATGGCTATAGGGAGTTAGTGCCTACTACATCTATCAAACACCATTTTTTATTAATTGTTCAGAAGTAATCACTATTAGGTGTAATGTAGACTTATTCTCAAAGATTAATAACCCTAATCAGATCGACCTTTTCTAGGAAGTTACAAATTTTCTAAAATTACTAAAATGGATGGAAGTAAGATTAAACAGAACACTGTTTTATCACTTGAGTAGATTAAATTAAAATTTCAGGCCCTAACAAGGAAAGAGCGAGTGAAACTGAAAATGGAGAGATTATGAGTGAATGTCTGAAAAATAATGGAGTGTCTATTAAGGTTTTTAATTTAACTCTAGGTATTGTTTTCAACACAATGAAGCATAGATAAATATGTTATTATACTTAAGAATACCTATTGTTGCATACACTATTCTCAATAGAATAAAAGTGTTTTATGAGGAAGTTTATGGTACTTAGACTTTGGTGCTTCATTTCATATGATAGGAAGTAAGGAGTTCTTTAGTAAATTATAGGAGAAGGACCTACAATTACACATAGAACTTGGAGATGGTGGGAGGTATAGTACCAAAGGGATTGACACTGTCACCTTTAAGACGGAGTCAGGCTCCCATATTCACCTAAAGAATGTAATGTATGTGCCTGGTCTGAAGAAAAATTTAATTTCTATATTTGTGATAGAAGATAAAGGATATTATGTGGTGTTCAGTAAGGGGAAAGCTTATATGAAGAATTTTTCTACTGGAAAAGTAAAAAAATTGGTTTTCAGGTTAAAAATATCTACAATCTAGAGGTGGATGCATGTGTTGCATTAAGTATCAAGGAAAAAAATGTTCAGGGCCAAGATGTAGCAAAACTCTAGCATAGGTGCATTAGACGCCTACACCATTGAGCTTTGAAAATAATTCAACAGATCACCACTGGACTTCCACATTTCACCCTTGATAGAAATAATGTTTGCAAAGGATGCACTCTTAGAAAATATGTTAAATCCTCCTTCCAAGGCTGAGATAGCAGAGCTAGAGCCTTTTTTCTATAGTATCAGTTGCAAAGCATGGGCATTATGTGAACTTCGTAGATGAATTTTCCCACAAATTTTGGATCTATTTTATGAAGAATAAATATGATGCTTATTCAAATTTTGTTGAATTTAAAGCCTTAGTTGAAAATGGAATTGGATAGAAAATGAAATCCCTAAGAAGTGATAACGGAGGAGAGTATTTGCCTAATGCATTCAAATAATTATGTGGAAAGGAGGGTATTAGAAGGGAGTTTATTACACCTCACAACCCACAATAAAATGGGCTAGCAGAGAGTAAAAATAGAAGCATTGTAGGGGATACAAGAGAAATGTTGCATGATCAAGGACTGTCACTATACATGTGGGAAGAAGCATGCGATACAACTTTTTATTTGCAAAACATGAGCCCTCGCAAAATTCTTGAAATGATCACATCTGAAGAGGCTTTCTTTGGGAGGAATCTAGATGTCTCCCATTCTTTCATTTTTAGATCCATGTTCTATTGTCATGCCTCCAAAGTTAACATGAAAAATTTGGAGCCTACTACAAAGAGGTGGATCTTTGTAGGATACACAGAGACACCTCATATTTACTCGGTGTATATGTCTTCACTGAAGATAAATGTGATGAGGATAGATGTCATATTTGATGATGAGAAAGCCATGAGAACCTCTCTATATCTAGAGCTAAGAATTCCACTAGAGGAGGAGCTTATAGATCCAAAGGAAGAGCCCCTGTTAGATCCACAAGATATTTTGAATCAACCACATGTAGAGGAGAAAAGAGCAGGAGTGACATGGTCAAGGCACTTAGTTAAGTCAGTTAGTTTTAGTTTGTGGGTAAGAAGTAGAGTTTTGTATGAGTTGATTGATATGATCTAACACTATAGTGGAGTTGTAATTATTGAAACTTATTTAGCTGAGATCTAGTCATGAATAGAGTCATGAGGAGTTCATTTGGGTAGTTATAATTGTTGTCACACTTATTGATCTCTCAGTTAACTAGTCAATTTACTAAAAATAACCCTAGCCATGCATGGAATTTGAATTTCCTATTTGAGTGGAGGAAAATGACATAAATGTGATAATTATTGTATACTAGTGAGTGTACATTTTTTGCATGCAACATGTGAGACTTTTATCTTGGGAATTGCACAAGAAAATATGACCTTTTCCTATTATTTAAGAGATAATTTCCTCAGGAATTGTGCAAGGAAATAGGAGCAGTAGGAGGCCTATATTTGGCTAAGTATTTTCCAGAGCAAACTCAGGAGAAAGAGATCAGTATTGTAGTGTAGGTTGAGCTTAAAGGATTTAATTTTTCATTGTAAGAGATCAATTTTCGGATTTGATATAATCCAAATAGAGGAGGGGTTTTTCCCAGTTGGATTCCCTAGTAAAACTATTGTGTTCATTGTGATTGAATGATTGCATGTGTTTCTATTGTATGTTTTCATTTCCGCAGATTTAGTAGAATAAATTTGTTTCTATTGATCTTAGTTTGATTTCATTAGTAGCTACAAATTTCGAGTTATTAAAAACTACATACAAACTAGCTTCTAGATCTTCTCTCAAAAAAAATTTGAATACTTGAGTTTTTGGAGAAGATTTTATTCAGTGCAGGAACATTTCCTTTCAATGGATTAAGGATTGAGCATGCATTATAGGGAGCCTCGAATTTATGTGCTTGGAAATATGACATGGAAGTTGTGTTGAATGAAAATAGCTTATTGGAGTTACACAAAATGATATTCCAAAACTAGCAGCATCATATGCACAACAACTGGCTGAGTGGAAGAAATACACAACAAAAGGTTGGAGGATTATCCTGGAGGGAGTCAGAGATCATGTGGTTTCGAATTTTCATGGAAATGAGACTCCATTTGCAATGTGGAAAAATCTCATAGATTTATTCCAAAACAACAATGATGTCAGGAAATTGGCATTGAAAGATACGCTCAGGAACATTCGAATGCAAAAAAATGAAACCATTATTCAATACCTATCCAAATTCACTCAGGTCAGAGATGAACTTGGAGGAGTGTGGGAGAATGTGACATCAACTGAACTTGTGAGCTTATCACTCCTTGGTCTTATGAAATGCTGGAACAACTATCAGGATTCAGTTAATAGAAGAGACACAATTTTAGATTGGGAGACTTTGGTATGACTTGTTGCATGAGGTGATTAGAAGAAACACTAGAGATGGTGTTACATCCAAAACTGAGGAGGAAGAAAATTTCTATCTAGTAAGTAAATGAAAGAAATCCAAAGGAAATAAGGCCCAAGGAAAGGAAAAATATAACTAGTACCATGGCAAGAAGAAAGACCTTGATCAAATTAAATATTTTCATGTCCATGAGTATGGGCACTATGCAACCAAGTGTCCATACAATAAATCCAGTAAGAAGATTGTAGGAGCAGCAGGAGGATATTCCTGCACATCACAATTTGAGTTGGATTTCACCCCCATTGCATGCATGGAAAGCATTTTATGAGGCGGTTTCTGGTACTTAGAATCTGGTGCTTTATTTCATATGAAAGGAAGTAAGTAGTTCTTCAGTAACTTAGAGGAGAAGGACCTACAATTACACATATAACTTGGAGATGATGGGAGGTATACTCCCAAAGGGATTGGAACTGTCACCTTTAAGAGGGAGTTAGGCTCCCATTTTCACCAAAAGAGTGTAATGTATGTGCCTGGTTTAAAGAAAATTAATTTCTATAGTTATGATAGAATATAGAGGATATGATGTGGTGTTCAGTAACGAGGAGGCTTATTTGAAGCGTGTTGCTTCTGGACAAGTAAAACAAATTGGTGTTTAGGTTAAAAATATCTATAAGCTAGAGGTGGATGCACATTCTACATTGAGTAGCAAGGAAGAACATGTTCAGGGCCAATATGTTGGAGAACTCTGGCATATGCGCATGGGACACCTACACCTTGGAGCTTTGAAAATAATGCAACAGATCACTGCTGCACTTCCACAATGCACCCTTAATCACCATAATGTTTTCAAGGGATGCACTCTTGGAAAATATGTTAAATCCTCCTTCGAGGGCCGAGATAGCAGATCTAGAGCCATCTTGGAGCGATTTCACTCATATTTGTGTGGAAATTTTTAAACAGTCTCATTTGCAAAGCACAAGTATTATGTGATATTTTTAGATGATTTATCCCACAAATTTTGGATCTATTTTATGAAGAGTAATGATGAGGCTTATTTAAATTTTGTTGAATTTAAAGCCTTAGTTTAAAATGGGACTTGAGAGAAAATTAAATCCCTGAGAAGTGATAATGGAGGAGAGTATCTGTCTAATTCCTTCAAATAATTATGTGCCAAGGAGGGTATTAGAAGGAAGTTGATTACACCTCAAAACCCACAACAAAATGGGGTGGAAGAGAGGAAAAATATAAGAATTTTAGGGGATACAAGAGAAATGTTGCATGATCAAGGATTGTTGCTATACCTGCGGGGAGAATCATGTGATACAAATATTGATTTGCAGAACATGAGCCCTCAAAAATTCTTGGAATGATCACATCTGAAGAGGATTTCTATAGGAGGAATCCAGATGTCTCCCACTTTTTAATTTTTATATCCATGGTATATTGTCATCTCTCCATAGTTAACAGGAAAAATTTGGATCCTACTAGAAAGAGGTGGATCTTTGTACGATAAAAAGAGACATCTCATATTTACTGGATGTATATGCCTTCAATCAAGATGATTGTGATGAGGAGATATTTCATATTTGATGAGGATAAAGCCATGAGAAGCTATCTAGCACTAGAGCTTAGCATTCCACTACAAGATTAGTTTATAGATCCAAAGGAAGAGCCCCTGTTAGATCCACAAGATATTGTGAATCAAACACATATGGAGGAGCATAGAGTAGGTCAATTGGATGCAGCCACTCACATAGAACCTTCTAGAGAAGGAAGGAATAGAAATAGAGAGGCAGATAGGTTAGTGCAAGAAGTTGAGGAGTAGGTTGGAGCTACTAGTTCCTTGCACGAAGAGAGGATATCACCAAACAAATATATCGTATATATGACGCTCATGACATAAATGATTTATTTTTATCCTTCTTCATTTGAGGAATCATTTTCTGAGCAAGTGTGGGTAGATGCCATGGTGGAGTATGACTCCATCATGAAGACTGATGCTTGGGAGGTTGTGCCTATACCCTAGGGAAAATATGTTATTGGCTCTAGGTGGGTGTATAAGGTGAAACATGCAACTGATGGCAATGTTGAGAAGTACAAGGCCAATTTTTTGGCCAAAGGCTTCTCACGGATGGAAGGATTTTATTATGAGGAGACATTTTCCCCAATGGCAAGATACTCATCTTTCAGGACCATACTTACATTGACAGCATAGTTTCAGTGGAGGATCCACCAAATGGATGTTAAGACTGGCTTCCTCAATGGATTGGTTGGGGAAGAGATCTACATTGAGCAACTTGAGGGATTTTACACATTTAATAGGGAGACCCATGTGTGTAGACTCAAGAGAGCCCTCTATGGTATCAAGATGTTAGGTCCCTATATTACTAGTATAGTCCCTTATTGTTGTTAGTGTAACCCCCTTATTGTTATTTTTGTACCCCTTTAACCCCAATATTGTTATTATTGTGCCCTTACATTATTATTGTTAGGTCGGCTAGGATTATATTGTGACCCCGTGGACTCCTATATATAGAAGGAGGTTTTGTCATTTGTATCATCCAAGAATTGTTCATTTATGTAATGTAAAGGAGGTTTCCCCCTTGAAGTGGCTTATTTCTAAGGCATTGATCTCTCTTTTCTTCTATTTTTGGAGTAGGATTCATAACATTTGGTATCAGAGCTTTGGATTCTAGGGTTTCACTACTTCAAACAAGTCATCCTAGAATTTCCGCTATAACGTTTTTTCTACGAAGGTTCAAAAGCTGAAATTTTTAAAAAGGGAAGCCGAAATCCTGAGGATTGTCTTGTAAAAATTTCAGATCTTGGTTCGCAATATTTTTGGAGATATTATCTGTTTAAGTTAGGTTTTTTTCAAGCTCTCAAATTTCACCTAAATAGGTCATCGTAGAATTTTCGCTATAACATTTTTTCTACGAAGGTTTAGAAGCTGAAATGTTTACACCACATAGCCAAAATCGTGACGAATGTCATGTTAAAATTTCAGATCTTGGTTCACAATATTTTCGGTGATATTATCTGTGGAATTTAGGGTTTTTCAGGCTCCCAAATTTCATCTCGACGAGTTGACCGTTGGAAAATCGTCATAACTCTCTCTCTGAGCATCAGATTGGAATTCTGTAAAAGGTGGCCGCAATAAAATAGATTTTAGTTTCCTGTGTATCATTTTTATAGCCTAAGGAGGAAACAGTGAGACGTGGCACATCGTACAATTTATCTCTTCTGAACCAATCCATAATTAGGTCATTGTGGGAGATTGGGCATAACTTTGTCTTGAAGAATCCAAATCAGGTTAGACCTATGGCATTCTAAAGAGGATTCAGAGGGCTACTATAGGGTCGAATTTAAGATATTTAAAATCCAAAATCATAGATAAAATTCAGTTTCAAAATTGATCTTCTCAAAAGAAAGAAAAAGGTGTGTATTTTTTTCGAATTTCATAAGTCTTGTGTGAAAAATCAGTTTGAAATGATTCCAAGGGAATATTGAAGCATATATATCAGTATTTGGTTCGAAAATTCCACCTAAAAATAATTCAACACCCATTAAGCCTTCATAAGGCTCTACTATGACTCATGAAGAGGAAGAAGCACAACATGACATATCAAAATTACAAGGCAAAGTGCACCAAATTTCACTGTCGCACAGAGCAACAAAAAATGAAATGGAATTTTTGAAGAAAGGCATGTAAGATAAGATGTATGTTTTAAAGAAAGGCGTGGAAGCTAAGATTTATGGTTTGAAAATTGGCATGGAAGATAATATGGATGGCATGGAAGCCGACATGGAAGCTAAGATGGATGACATGGAAGAAAAAATGAAAGACAACATGGAAGACATGACGAATGATCTAAAAGAAGACATGGAAGGTTTGATGACAAGGTTAATACAATAAATGATTCCTAATGGCGGAATTAAACTCTAATGTTGGATTGATGAACCACCATATTTCAAAGATGAATATGAGTAAGTTTGATGGCAAGCATCCCGTAACATGGATACTACAGATGGAGCAATATTTTGATCTCAATAATGTGAAAAGCACACAAAATATATGCATTGCAACTTTAAATTTAGAACAAAATACATTTGTATGGTATCGATGGCTTTTCTCTCGTAAAAAATTGTCACTTGGTAAATTTTTACAGAGGAAATGATAGCACATTATCAGGATACAAAGGGCAACACCTTCTTTAGGCAATTGATAAATCTCAAAAGAAAGGGTTCAGTGGTGGAGCACATTGAATACTTCCAAAAAATTTAATATAAGGGTAACTGATATTCCAGAGGAACACAAGATTGATGTCTTCATAGGGACTTTAAAGGATAACATCCAACATGAAGTTCATGTTTGGGAACTTGATTCATTGTAGAAGGAATTCAGGTTGGAAAGAAAAACTGAATGTAAAATTATGGCGAAAAGGAAGCCTACCACTCCAACCTATAAAGATGGAAGTGGTTCTACTCCTAGACTTCCACAACCTACAAGGTTGACACCACAACAATTGGAAGAAAAAAGAGAAAAAGGGATATGCTACAGTTGTGATAGAAAATACACTAAAGGTCATAAGTGTGCTAAGAAGAAATTATTTTACATAGATTGTAAAGAGGAGGAAGAAAATTAACAAGAAACTTCAAAAGAAGAGGATATACACCAGGAACCAACCCTAGAGGAAGAAGAAACAAGTCCTACAATATCGTGTAATGCATTGGAAGGAATTACCACTCCTCAAACTCTCAACATAGAAGGACATATAAAGAAGAAAAAGGTAATAGTGTTGATTTATTTGGGTAGTGCCCATAATTTTATTCATTGTAAGGTAGCCAAGGAATTGAATTGTTTCCTATACCCAGCACCAGAATGTGAAGTGATGGTTTCAAATGGAGGAACTATAAGTTTCTTTGGAAAATTCCATAATATCAAGCTAGCCATGGGGGAATATGTATTGAATAGTCTAATGCTTTCCATTCCAATGGGAGGTGTTGATGGTGTACTGGGATTACAATGGTTAAAATCTTTGGGGACGATAACTTTTAATTTTCAAGAACTTTTCTTGAATTTATTTTCGGAAGGAAAGGAAATTGAATTACGGGATATCACAGGGAAGCCATGAAAGATAATAATCTCTAATTTCATGACAAAGCTTATGAAGAAAGAACAACGAGGCATAATTGCACAATTATGCTCAGTATAAGTTCCAACGTCAAAATCATCTATTTCTCCAAATATCCAAAGAGTCTTGGACAATCATTCCAAGGTGTTTGAAACTCCCAAAGGACTCCCACCTATTCGTGATCATGATCATGCTGTTCATTTGGTTCCAGAAAGTGTTCCTCCAAAAATCAAACCTTACAGATATCCTTATGTCCAAAAGAGTGAAATAGAAAGTATGATTGCAGAAATCTTAGAGGCTGGCGTAATTCAACCTAGTCAAATTTATTTCTCTGCTCCAGTAGTATTGGTGCACAAGAAGGATGAATCATGGCACATGTGTCCGGATTATAGGGAGCTCAATAAGCTCACCATTAAAGATAAATTTCCCATTCGTGTGATTGATGAATTATTGGATGAATTACATGGAGCAATTTATTTTACCAAGTTGGATCTTTGTTCAAGATATCATCAAATTAGAATGAAGACATAAGATATTCCAAAAACATCATTTCGAACTCATGAGGGTCATTATGAATTTTTGGTCATGCCTTTTGGCCTTACCAATGCACCTTATACATTTCAAGGGTTGATTAATTCCATTTTCAAACCATTTCTTAGAAAATTTATGCTATTCTTGGAAGGATCATGTTCAACATGTTGATATGGTGCTCAAACTATTGGAGGAGAAACAATTATATGCAAAAACATCAAAATGTTTCTTTGGAGTACAAGAGGTGGAATATCTGGGTCATATTGTATCTCATGAGGGTGTTAAGGTATACCCTAACAAAAGTAAATCCATTAAGGAATGAAAAGTCCCCACAACCATAAAGTAGTTGCGGGGATTTCTCGGGTTAACAGGGTATTATTGCAAGTTTGTTAAGAATTATGGGAGAATAGCAGCACCTCTAACAACATTATTGAAGAAATATGAATTTTCATGGACTCCTGAAGTAACTAAGGCCTTTGAACATCTTAAAGAGGAAATGCGCCTAGCACCAGCCTTAGGTACGCCAGACTTCACAAAAACCTTTATTGTGGAATGTGATGCCTCAGGAAATGGAATTGGTGTTGTTTTAATTCAAGAAGGAAGACCCATTTCTTTTGAAAGTCATCCAATCAAAGGAAGGTATTTACATAAATCTATTTATGAGAAGGAAATTTTGGCAATACTATAAGCACTAAAGAAATGGCGACCTTACCTAATGGGAAGACACTTCAAGGTAAAAATTGATCATGATAGTCTTAAACACTTTTTGAAACAAATACTATCTTCAGAAGAGAAAAACAAATGGGTCACAAATATGTTGGGTTATGACTTTGAAATCATCTAAAAAAAAGGGAAGCTCAATGTTGTTGCAGATGCACTCTCAAGAAAGGATGAAGAGGTGGAAGCATTGATTAGTGTCATTTCTATTTTCCAACCAGATTGGATAACCGATGAAAGGGATGAATGGAAGAAGGAATAAGAAGTGTAGAAACTCATTCAAAACTTGCAGCAAGATCCTAGTACATATGATACATTTAGTTGCAAAAATGATTCCTTATGGTACAAAGATCGCTTATATATTTGCAAGAATTCACAACTAAAACAAAATATTATTTTGGAATTGCACACTTCTCCTTTAGGAGGACACTTAGGATTTTTAAAAACTTACCACAGGGTGAAGAAATTTCTTTTTTTGGATGGCCTTAAATATGATATTCAAAATTTTGTGGCATATTATTTGGTTTTCTAGCAAAATAAAGTTGAAACAATTAAGACCCCGGGTCTTCTACAACCTTTATCCATTCCAAGTCAACATTGGGACGAGATTTCAATGGATTTTATCACAGGTTTACCTAAGTCTGAAGGAAAGTGTGTCATCATGGTGGTAGTTGATAGACTTACCAAGCATGCACACTTTTGTGAATTATCTCATCCATTTAAAGAAATTACATTTGCTACTGCATTTATGGAAGAAATTCAAAAGCTACATGGAAACCCAAATATTATTGTAAGTGACATAGATCCCATTTTTACTGGAAATTTTTGGATGGAATTATTTTCTTGTTCGGGTACTCAACTAGCTCATAGCTCATCTTATCATCCTCAATCCGATGGTCAAACTGAGATAGTGAATAAATTTTTGGAAGGATATATTTGTTGTTTTTTATTTGATAGTAAAACACAATGGTTCAAGTGGTTACCTCTCGCTGAATGGTGGTATAACACTTCCTTCCATACTGCAACAAAAATGACCCCATTTATGGCACTTTATGGATATCATCCACTGTCCATCACATCTTCTTTAACAAAAAATTCTAAGGTTCAAGTAGTATAAGATCACATCGAGCATCAACAAGAAGTTCTCCAACTCTTAAAGGATAACCTAAATTTGGCATAAAATCGAATGAAACAACAAGCATATCAACATTACAACGAGAGAATTTTTGATGTAGGAGACTGGGCATTTTTACGGCTACAACCATACAAACAAATGTCCCTCAATCAAGCTAAGAAGGATAAACAATTATCACCAAAGTACTATGGTCCTAATTAAAAGGTGTTGTAAAAGATTGGTACTATGGCATACAAATTGGAGCTTCCTGCTTCTTCGCGAGTGCATCCAGTTTTCCATGTTTCATGCTTAAAGAAAGTTATAGGGGATTTGGATTCACTAAGAGTGAATCAGATGCCAATATATACTACATTTTGGTAGATGGCAGTCCTCTCATCTTAGTCTTGTATGTATATTATTTGATACTAACAGGAGATGAGAGGTTGATCCAATATTGTAAGATAGTTCAAGATGAAGGATGTGTGCTTTATGCAGTACTTCCTTGGTTTGGAGGTGTGGTAGGGATATGGAGAGATATTTGTTAGAAAATGGAAGTACACCTTTTAGATCCTTCAAATATTCCATATGCAGGATTGGAAGCCCATGAACACTCCTATGGCTACTAATTGGAGGAAATAGGATTCTTCTTCAGGAGAGGTAGTAAATGACACTATCTATAGACAATTGGTGGGGTCCTTTATGTACTTGGTGAACACAAGACCCAATATTTTTTTTGTAGTTAATCAACTTAGTCAGTTAATGGTGAAGCCTAACAAGCTTCGCTGGAAAGCATCAAAACATGTTCTCAGATATATAAAAGGCACAATAGATTTTGGTTTATGGTACAGGCAAACATATGGAGTGAAGCTCCAAGGCTTCACAGATGCATATTTGGCAGGGAGTCTATCAGGCAGGAAGAGCACATTGGGAGCTATCTTCAGTGTTCAATCAACAACAATTTCTTGGTACAACAGGAAATATAGATCTATAGCACTCATCTCAGCAGAGGTTTAGTATATGTTTGATAGTCAAGCAACATGGGAGGATATCTAGATGAGGAAGATATTGGTTTGTCTCTTCAGTCAAGGGATGTAACCTACATTAATCCACTATGAAAATTAGGGTTATATAAAACTCTATGAAAATACAATGTTTCGTGATAGGTTCAAGCATATAGACACCAATTACCATCACCTGAGAGATTGTGTTCAAAGGAGGATTATCATGTTGCAGTACATTCCAAGGGAGCAGTAGGATGTAGAAATTTGACAAAGGATTTTTCAAGAGTCAAGTTTGAGTTCCATAGTACTAGGATAGGGGTGGTTCAGAACCCTTTTTTTGACAAGAGGGAGTGTTAAATTATAGCAAGAAAAGGATTCATTTGACTTTTTCCTTATTCAAATGGAGAAATTCAAATTTCCACATCAGCAAGATGACTTGAGTTGCTGTTAGCAGGAGTGACATGACCAACTCACTTATTTAAGCCATTCAATTCGAGTTTGTGGCCAAGACGTAGAATTGTGCATGAGTTAATTGCTAATATCTATCAATCTAGTGGAGTTATAGTCATTGAAACTCAGTTATCTAAGTTCTAGTTACGAATAGAGTCAGTAGGACTTCAGTTGAGTAGTTGTAATTGTTTTAACTCACTGGTCTCTTAGTTAACTAGTCAATTTACTAAAAGTAGCCCTAGTCGTGCATGTAATTCAAATTTCCTAGTTGAGTGGAGGAAGAAGGCATCAATGTAATCATTATTGTATACTAGTGGGTGTACAATGTTGCGTGTAGCAGGTGAATATTTTCTCTTGGGAATCGTTCAATAAAATAGGAGCTTTTCCTTTTCTTTAGGAGATAATGTCTTCAGTAATTGTGCAAGGAAATAGGAGGAGCAGGAGGGCTAGATTTGGTTAAGTATTTTCCAGAGAATACTAAGGAGAAAGAGATTAGTATTGAAGTGAAGGTTGAGCTTCAAGGATTCAAGTTGTCATTCTCATAGATCAATGTTCTCATTTGATCTAATACAAACAAAGGAGGGGTTTTTCCTAGTTTGGTTCCCCAGTAAAAATACTATGTTCATTGTGATTGAATGATTGCATGTGTTTCTATTGTATGCTTTCCTTTTTGCAGATTTCTTAGAAGAAATTTGTGTCTATTGATCTCAGTTTGATTTCATCAGCAATTGCAAATTTTGAGTTATTTTTATAGATAGTTGATCAACCATGACTATATCATAAATTAGACATTATTATAGGATCATTATAGGAATACTTCATTCTTCATTGGAAATAAAAATGCATGTCCAACAAGCATACTTCACCATGAATATAACTACAAATACTATAACCTTGTAACTTAAGCCATCTCAATTAAACGTCACAAGGTTATTCATCAATCATTCAATCAAGGTTCTTATAGATTATAAATGTGTTAATTTGGACAAATAGGTCCAAACTCCATGTTGTGATTCTTAGATGAAGATACAAATATTGTTATTGGAATCCTCTTTCGGAGAGGTGCAATATCGATCTAAAGATCATCTTAATACGATGAGCAGAACATTTATTTTGAATTTATTTAAAATGTGTGCAGGTCGTCCTTAAGGTTTTGTGCCCTAGAAATTGTGTCACACACCCTCATTGATGGATATATATTGGTCAACGTTGGAGGAAATTTTCACTCATCTCATCCTCACACATTTCTCTTTCCTCATCTGATTGGTTCGATGTCCTTAGTGGCTCTTCTCTCTCCACACGTGGGAAATTTCAACAACAACTCTTTTCTATTTTCGGCCTAGGGTGTCTGCAACAACTTTGACCAGCATTGACTTTGGTCAACACAAGGTCAAAAGGACCTAAAACTCTCCCAAAATTTCAATATTTCAAATCCACATTTTTTGGCACTATTCCCAAGGCTAGACGTTGACTTTGACTTTGCTGCGTTGACCTAGATGATGCTTTTGTTTGTGTTGACCGTTGACTTTTGAGTTGACCATTTGGCTATCTTAGAGGGTTGTGTGACATTTCTGGTTGGCTGACCATATTGAGAATCTGTTGGCTGAAGCATCATGTTGACTGTCGTAGCACACCAACACACTTATATATTTCTGGCTTGTCTTCTATCGATCTACTGGTATGTTATATCAACATTTTAATTTATTGTTTATGTGATTGCTATCTGATATTGTAGAAAACATAAAATTGCATCAAACATAGAACATCTACATAAATTTACATGGGATCAAATCTAAGGTGAAGATAAAGCCCTAGTTTGTAGCAATCACCAAAGAAGAGGATGGGTTCCTCAAACTAAAATGGCTTTAAGGTTGATGACAAATTGACTGGGAAGGATGACTTCCATGCTTGGAAAATGACATTGGATCTTAAATTTGAAGACCAAGATGTCATGGACTATGTGCAGGGTAAAATCCAAGAGCCTCCATCCACTACTACTACTGCTGCCAAAACAAAGTACAAGAAGGGAGAGATCAAAGAAAAGTTAATGATCAGGGACTCAATTCACAATAGTCTCGTTGCCTACATCTCTAAGCTAGGCACATCCAAAGAGATGTATGATAATTTGGTCTACATGTTCAAGGCCAACAATGAGAATCAAGTCCTATTCTTCAAGAACCAATTGAATAATCTGAAGAAAGGCAGGGATGAGCTTGTTCAATCATATTTTCTGACGCTGACTGAGATTAGGAACAATCTTCTGGCTATTGGGGAGACAATAGCTGATCGAGAGATGGTTCTCACCGCACTTGGAGGTCTCTCATCCAAATGGCATGTGTTGAACACTAACATTCTTAATAATAATGTGATACCTGAATTTTACAAAGTACTATCGAGATGCGTTCAAGAAGAGACAGGCATGAAGAATATTAAAATGAAGGAAATGTTGCCTTCACTTCTCATATTGAGAAGAATAAATTTTGTGGTCCAAGGAACAATGGAAGAGCAGGGGCCCAAGGGAAGAAAGGAAAGTGTTACACTTGTCATAGGCTAGGTCACTATGCTAGAGAATTCCCTTTCACGAAGGATTCTCCCAATGATTATGACAACAACAACAAGAGGAATGGAAACCAAAGGAACAACAGGTTCAAGGGGAAGAGGAAGGCTCCCTCCGACGGAAATGGTCAACCTTGTATAAATTTACTAATACTAATAGTATTACTGGATTCTCTTGATCTAACAAATTAATATTATGTTAAATATAGAATCCTTCCACTTAATTATTTGCGGAAATTAAATCGCCAATTGTAAAGACATGTGAAGAAAATCAATCACACATAAACATAGTTGTTTAACAGGAAAGATTAAAGCTTTCCTATCATGTATTATGTATATCAATGGATCATGTAATAATCTCATACAAAGATTAGTACATCAAGCTCTCAGTACAATCAACAATCATTACACACTGTCATGCAGAAAATTTCATCTCCATGCATGAATTTCTTGCCTCCTAAAAGCCTGCTTCCACTGCGCAATCCCTGCTGAAAAAGACCTCTGAATGAATTCAAATTGGCCTTGCCTTAACTGCGCAATCCTCATTGGCATCTCCAATGTGTGTCAGATGCATTGAATGCATCACTATAGTCACAATAGATAGTCCATCTCACCCTTTCACCTATCTATCCACTAGGTCTCCACTAGAACTGACATGCAAGTAGTTAATTGTTGTATTTTCTCAGTTGCAAGTGAGTCTATAGTTATGAATTAATTAAATAATTAATTCACTAAACTCTCACTAGTGTATCTTCAGTTAGAACTAGATACAACTAGCACAACTGAGTTTAACTCACTTAACTGAGTTAAACTGAATAACAACTCCCATAACTACTCTTCCAACTTTGTCACAACTTTGCCACTTCAGTTATAACTGATTCCTCCATGCATGAGCCACCAATAACCCTAGGAATTGCATAATTCCTTCAGCCCATTGATTTTCCAAATCTGTTCACTGAAATAAAGTGCTCCAAGAGAATAAGTTGATATTTATTGTCGGATTATTATTAAGGGCTAATAATAATCGACATGCATCTATTTTTAAATTAGCGATCTATAAATAGACTTCGCCCAATATTCTAAAAATAGAATTTCATCTATTTTTCCAACTTGATCAACCATCCACAAATAGCATCCTACAACTTCTGAAATATGATCATCATGTCTAAAAATAGACATACACCTAAAAATAGCCCGCGGGCCCCACTTAGTGAAGGTGCTTACTTTTCACTAAGCTCATCATCTTGTTGAATCTCAACACTCCCTCTCAACAAGATAGGGATTATCCTTCACCCTGATCCTGCATTTATGGTATTCTAATTTTCTCCTGGTGAGCGCCTTTGTCAGAATATCTACATCTTGATCTTCCATAGGAATGTACTGAAGCAACATGGTCTTCCGCTGCACACAGTCTCTAATATGATGATACCGGATATATATATGTTTAGATCTATCATGAAACACATGATTAATTGAGAGTTTAATGAAACTATGATTATCACAATGTATCACTGTAGGATCTAAATAAGAATCGAACAAACCGACAAGGATCTTCCTCATCTAGATAGCCTCACATGCAGCTTGAATTGCTGCCATGTATTCTGCTTCCGCTGAAAATTTGAGTGCCACAGATATTTGTTTCCTATTGTGCCAAGAAACTATTGTAGATGTGATACTGAAAACCCCTCCTGATGTGCTCTATCTGTCCATTGGGCTACTTGCCCAATATGCATCCGTGAAGCCATGCAACTTTACCTCATCCGTCTATCTGTACCATAAGCCATACTCAGATTTTCCCTTGAGATATCTCAGGACATGCTCGCCTACCTTCCAAAAGATCTTGGTAGGCTTAACCATCGCTTGAATAAGCTATTTCATCGCATATCATATGTCTAGTCTTGTATTAACTTAATACATGAGCGAACCCACCAACTGTTGATAAACAATGGCATCCACTACCTCTGTCGATGTAGCATCCTCTTTCCTCCAATTTTCTGGAAGAGGAGTATCCATGGTCTTGCAGTCCTCCATGTAAAACTTACCAAGTATCTCCCGAGCTTACTTTCCTTGAGATGCAAACAGTTCACCTTCTCGCTGCCATATTTCCAATCCAAGGAAATAATGAAGGAGGCCTAAATCCTTCATCTCAAACTCCTTTGAAAGATATGCCTTGCATGAGTGTATCAACTTCTCATCACCTGTTAGTATTAAATCATCAACATAAAGAACAATGATTAAAATCTTACCCTCCACCACAATTTGGTATAGGTTTGGATCCACCTCATTCTTAGTGAAGCCAAGTCCAGTGAAATAGCTATTGATCCATGTGTACCAAGCACAGGGTTCTTGCTTTAGCCCATACAACGCTCTTTTGATTCTGCACACATGCGACTCGCTGCTGAAGATCTCAAATCTTCAGGCTGCTTAATGTACACTTCTTCCTCAATGATCCCATTAAGGAATGTAGTCTTCACATCCATCTGATGAATGTGGCAACCCATCTACGTTGAGAGAGAAAGAATGGTTTTTCCTGGAAGAATACCATGCAAAAGGTGCAAAGGTCTCTCCATAATCAATCCCCTTGATATGTGAGAAGCCCCAGGCAACAAATCTTTCCTTATACTTCTCAACGCTCCCATCGACAACTTTCTTTACCTTGTAGATCCATCTTGAACCTACCACTGATTTACCAACCGGCCTTGGAACAATCTCCCAAGCATTGTTTCTGACAATGGATTCATACTCCTCCACCACAGCATCTACCCATGTGGGCTCCTTCACTGCTTCTTCAAAAGAAGATGGCTCTGTCACGATACACTTGCTCATAAGAGCCATGTATCCAGTAAATCGGTCAGGTGACTATCTCTATCTGCGCTATGATGTAGGAAATCCTACATTCTGTGCCACATCAAGCTTCAGTCTCTCAACTTCTATGGTACGCTTTTTGTAAGTTCTGATGTTTGGTTCTGCATGAGTGGAATCCTCCACTCCATGAATCTCCTCCTGTGGCTGATCCACATCTAGAGGCTCATCGTTGGGAACAGGCAGTTCCTCCTCTGCATCCAAGTCTAGATCCCTCTCAAGCATAGCTCGTGCAACACCCACAATTGTTTTGTTCTTCCTCTCCGCAACCCCATTTTGCTGTGGGTTATGAGGCACTATGAGTTCTCTTCGAATTCCTTCTTTGTGACAGAAGTCTTTGAATTCGTTCGATATATATTCACCAAGATTATCACTCCGCAAAGCCTTCACTTGCTTCCCCGACTCCTTCTCCACCAATGCTTTAAACTCACAAAACTTTGAGATTGTTTAGCTCTTCATCTGCATGAAGACGATCCAACATCTATGAGAATAGTAATCAACAAATATAACATAATACTTGTGTTTTGTTGTTGAATCAACCGAGAAAGGTCCACACACATCTACGTGAATTCTCTCTAGGATCACCGAAGCACGGTTCTCCTTCTCATGAAATGTGGTATTCACAATATTACCCATAGTACATCCCTTGCACTGATATGATAGCGCAAGAGTACCCTTGGGAAGTCCAGTAGAAATCTACTGCAAAATCTTCAAGGCGCCATGGTGAAGATGGCCCAATCTCCTCTGCCATAATTCACCCTCATCCCGGCTCACCACTTCTTTTGCTTTGCCCATCATTGTAGCACAACCATCTACCTCCAACTTGTAGATATTCTTAACTCGAATCCATATCTTCTTGGTTTTACCCATTGTTTTATGTCACAGGAAGGATTTTCCCTCATTGAAAACAACGTCATTACCTCTGTCCTCCAACATAGCAACCGAGACCAAGCTCTTCTTCAGACCTGGAACATGCATAACATCTTTCAACAGAAATGGTTTACCTGACTCCCTCTCAAAGGTAATGGTTCCAATGCTGGTTTCACCGTATCTACCATCATCGCCCATCTCTATATGCATTTGGAGATCCTTCTCCTCCAAGTCACTAAACAACTCCTTGTCTCCCGTCATATGGAAGGAAGCACCACTATCAAGATACCACACCGATCCCATTGTGCTTGAAACCAAGCATGCGATCAAAGAGAAATCAAGTTCAAATTACGAGGCTAAGGCCTCATCCACTGTAGCTCGATCAGCCTTCTTTTTCTTCTTTTTCTGTGGGCAGTTCATTTCAAGATGCCCATGTTTGTGACAGTGAAAACACTTCACCTTTGACAAATCCAGATTCTTTCCTTTAGCCTCAGATTTTGGATGGGATTTCTTTCTCTTCCCTTTCCTTGCTTTGGCAGCCAAATCGAAATTATCTTCATCATCATTCTTCAATGAAGAGCCATCCCTGGTATTCCGCCTTATCTGCTCCTGCACAAGATCCGACCAAAGTCGCTCCCAATCTGGTAGTTTCTCCCATCCATTGATAGAGTTCGTAGCTATGCCAACTCTTTGAAAGCCCAAGGAGAGCCAAGCTCATGAAGTCATCATCCACAATTGTAATTCCCACACTTCCCAGCTCATCCCTACATTGGACAAACTTCATGAGATATTTTGGAATATTTTCGCCCTTCTCCATTTTGATTTTTCTGAGCTTATCTTTCAGCGCCAACTTCCTATGGTCGCTGCTGCTTTGGAAAAGATCTGTCAAAGCCTTCCACATTGCAAATGGAGTGGATTTCCCATGAAGTCTTGACACAATATGGTCTTTCACACCTTCCAACAGAATTATTTTTATCTTTGCTACCTTCTTTTGCCATGCGTCAAGTAATGCAACATTGCTAGAAGTAGGCTTAGGAACATCGCTATCGATGAACTCCTTCAATCCTTTATCTTCAAGCACCACCTCCATCCTATCCTTCCAGGATATGAAATTCAAGCTACCCTCAAGGGAATACTCCAATTGCAACCCATTGAAATACATTTCAATGAATACTCAACAGTTGCACCAAGAAATTTCCGCAGCAAATTTGAATTGTCCACCAGCACAAAACTCAACACCTCTTCACAATTGAAATATCTAGTGATTAACACTGCTTTGATACCATGTAGAAATTTACTAATACTGATAGTATTACCAGATTCTCCTGATCTAACAAATCAATCTTCTTTTAAATACAGAATCCTTCCACTTAATTCTTTGTGGAAATTAAATCGCCAATTGCAAACACATGTGAAGCAAATAAATTGCACATAAACATATTTGTTTAACGGGAAAGCTTAAAGCTAAAAAAACCAACTATCATATATTATGTATATCAATGGATCATGTAATAATATCATACAAATCTTAGTACAACAAGATCTTAGTACAATTAACAATCATTACACACTGTCGTGCAGAAATTTTCATCTCCATGCACCAATTTCTTGCCTCCTGACAGCCTGCCTCCATTGCACAATCCCTGCTGAACAAGACCTCCGAATGAATTCAAATCGGCCTTGCCTTGACTACGCAATCCTCATTGGCATCTCCAATGTGTGTCATATGCATTTAATGCATCACTATAGTCACAACAGATAGTCCATCTCACCCTTTCACCTATCTATCCACTGGGTCTCCACTAGAACTAACATGCAAGTAGTTAATTGTTGTATTTTCTCAGTTGCAAGTGAGTCTCTAGTTATGAATTAATTAAATAATTAATTCACTAAACTCTCACTAGTGTATCTTCAGTTAGAACTAGATACAACTAGCACAACTGAGTTTAACTCACTTAACTGAGTTAAACTGAATAACAAATCCCATAACTACTCTTTGAACTCTGTCACAACTTTGCCACTTCAATTCTAACTGAGTCCTCCATGCATGAGCCACCAATAACCCTAGGAATTGCATAATTCCTTCAGCCCACTGATTTTCCAAATCTGTTCACTGAAATAAAGTGCTCCAAGAGAATAAGTTGATATTTATTGTCTGATTACTATTAAGGGCTAATAATAATCGACATGCATCTATTTTTAGATTGACGATCTATAAATAGACTTCGCCCAATATTCTAAAAATAGAATCTCATCTATTTTTCACATTTTACCAACCATCTACAAATAGCATCCTGCAACTCGTAGAATATGCTCACCATGTCCAAAAATAGACATACACCTAAAAATAGCCCGCGGGCCCCACTTAGTGAAGGTGCTTACTTTTCACTAAGCTCATCATCTTGTTGAATCTCAACAAACCTATCAAAAGGTCAGGTAATTCCAGGTATGAGGAATCAAATGTTGTTGATAAAAGAAATGAATTAATTCTTGTATCTGCTCTCTCTGCTGGATCTTCACCCGACACTGTGGATGTTTGATTGATAGATAGTGGTGCCTCAAGGCACGTCACTAGGTTCAAGGAAGAAATTTTTGATATGTTTGAGAAGGATACTAATATGAAAATTATCCTTGGAGACAATGCCACATATCCCATGAAAGGGACAGGGACTGTGACCCTCCACTTGTCTCAAGGTCAAGTCCTCCGCTTGGAGGACGTACTTTATGTACCTGATTTGAAGAAGAACCTCGTGTCTATATCATCCATGGAAGACAAAGGTTTCAATGTGGCATTCATTGATGCATAGGTGCGTATCTGGAAGAAGAGATTTAAGGAAGCTACCATGATTGGGTCTAGAGTTGATACACTCTACCAAGTTGGAGGAAGTCCACTGGGAGCAAGGACACGTGATACTATCCGACAGACTGATAATGGAATTGAATATGAGACGAATGAGTTCAAGAACTTTTGCAGAGAAGCTGGCATCAAGAGGGAGACCACAAATTTCTATACTCCTAAGTAGAATGGAACTGCTAAATGAAAGAATATGACCATTTTGAAAGTTTCCCATGCCATGCTATGTGACTAGGGTCTACCGATTTTTCTGTGGGGATAAGTTGTGAACACTGCCGTTTACATACAAAACCAATGCCTGCATTCCACTTTGGACTCCAAAAATCCTAAAGAGGTTTTATCTGGTAAGAAACCTGATGTCTCACATTTTAGAGTTTTTGGATGTCCTGTTTATTTTCATGTGCTGAAAGAGAAGAGGATCAAGCTAGATGCTTCTCAAAAGAAGGGAATGTTTGTGGGCTATAATGAAACATCAAAGGACTATAGAGTCTATGTGCCTAGTCAAAGGGAAGTGGAGATATGCCACGATGTCACCTTTGACGAATATTATTCCCTGGGGAAAGTAGTCAATCTTCCAAGATCTGAGGAAGATCATGAAGCAAGGCCTGGAAATCAAGAAGAGCCGAAGGATGAGACGATGCCAAATGCTGAAGGACCGATGGACCCGATTGATCCACCTCCTTCACTGGGGAAGATACCATCATGGATCGGGGACACTTTTCAGGATTCCGAGGGACATATGGCCCCAAGGGGGACATTCCGTGGAAGCAAGAAGCCAAATAGATACCAAGGGTATCTAGCAGCCATGATTACTATTGTATAATATGAGCCTAGATCTTTTGAGGAAGTTGTAAAGCATCAAGTCTGGAAGGATGCTATGCACGAAGAGTATGAGTCCATATTGAAGAATGATGTTTGGGATGTGGTTCTAAGACTGGAGGACAAAGAAATTGTCACATCGAAATGGATCTATAAGATCAAGCATGGATATGATGGAAGTGTTGAAAATTTCAAGGAAAGATTCGTTGCCTGTGGCTTCTCTCAAAATGAAGGCTTAGACTATGATGACATATTTGCACCTATGGCCTGATATACCACCATAAGATATATCATATCCCTTGCTGCTACACAAGGATGGAGTCTTCATCATATGGATGTGAAGACCACATTTTTTCATGGTGCGATAAAGGAAGAGGTGTATGTAGAGAAACCTCTGGGGTTCGAAGTCTGGGATCAGGACACCCATATCTACAGGTTGAAGAAAGCCATCTATAGGTTGAAGCAAGCACCGAGAGCTTGGTACGAGAGGATATATAGCTACCTAATGAAGCTAGGCTTAAGTTGTAGTAATGTTGATCCAAAGCTTTACTTCAAGGTTGATAGAGAGAAGTATTTCATTATGATGTTGTATATGGACGACCTCTTCCTGACAGGTGCTGACCCTCTCATTCATCAGTGAAAGAGGGAGATCGTTACTGAATTAGAGATGAAGGACCTAGGACTGATGCATTACTTCTTAGGCCTGGAGGTCTGGTGGAGACCTGACGATATTTTCCTTTCTCAAGGAAAATACATTGTGAAGCTTCTGGAAAGATTTGGGGTGGTGGAGTGTAAGTCTGTGTCAATGCCGATGGAGCTCAACTTTGAGAAGTTGAGTGGCAGCGCTATTGGGCCCGTGTTATCAAATCCTACTGAGTATATTCAACTTGTAGGGGCCCTGATGTTCTTAGTGAAAACTCATCTAGATGTATGTTGTGCAGTGAACACTTTGAGTCAACACATGGTTGATCATAACATTCACTGGGTTGGTGCCAAGAAAATCTTGAGATATCTCTGTGGCACAATAGACCATGGGTTGAGATACACTATCGGGAGCATGACACTCCTTGGATATACTGATGCCAATTGGGCTGGCAGTGTGGTGGATCGCAAGAGCACATCTAGATGTTGCTTCATACATAGATCTATTTCGGGCAGGAAATGGATGTCGATAGCCTTGAGCACCGCTGAGGCCGAGTACATTGCAACATGTATGGCCTGTTGTGAAGTCACTTGGTTGTGAAAGTTCTTCAGTGACCTGTTCAAGAATGTGCTAGATGCCACCGTTATCCTTTGTGATAACTAGAGGGGATTCATTTTTCATATAATCCTGGGTTCCACGATTGATCCAAGCATGTTGATGGTTGGTACAACTTTATCCTGGATATGGTATAGCGAGGCACCATAAGGCTCGATCATATAGGAACTGATGAGTAGGTCACGAATATTCTCACAATGCCCTTGTGGAAGGTCATGTTCCTAACCTTTCGTGAGAATCTTGGAATCGTGGAATAACCCTATTCTGAGGGTCCTGTTGGACGATGAGCTCTTGGAGCTCTAGGGGGCTTTGGGGATAACATCTCTGAGCTATAAGAAACCACAGGGCTAGGCTTGCCGAACCTTGTTGGTGTGCTTCTGCCCCACTATTGTGATGATTGAGTTGGTTCACCTCTCATTATCTGTACCCTGTATGCATCCTACCCATTTGATTTCTTGACTCATGGGAAGTACCTCTCATTTGGCCAGTGAGGTGGGAAAATCTAGAGACTAGTAGCAAATAATGATGGATGCATCAGAGATTGACGTACTCTCTATCTTGGATGGAGAGGTCCAACCACTAGATCTAGGATCAAGTCTAGAGAGGTTTCAAACCTCCAACTGACTTCGGGTCAATGAAACTAACTTCAGGTTATTATATGACTCTCTTGAGTCCAAGTGAGGTTTTGGACCTTCTACTGACTTCAGGTCAGGTAAACCAACTTCGGGTTGGTATGAGACTCTTTGTGAGTCCTATAGAGGTTTCAGACCTTTGGGCTGAATCTATCAGCTAGGAATGATTTCTTTGTGACTGACCCACTTTTGTTTTGAAATAAAGGAGCCAGAAAAGAAAGTTACCGCGGGATGACGCACAATGTTTGGATTTCACAAGTGGATGGAGTTCTCCCTAGTTGAGAGGGAGTGTTAATTTTTAACAACTAGGTCCAAACTCCATGTTGTGACACTCAGATGAAGATACCACTATTTTTATTAGACTCATATTTCAGAGAGGTGCAATATTGATCTAAATATCATCTTAATCCGATAAGCAGAACATTTATTTTGAATTTATTCAAAATGTGTGCAGGTCAGCCTTAAGGTTTTGTGCCCTAGCAGTTGTGCCACACACCCTCATTGATGGATATATATTGGTCAACATTGGAGGAAATTTTCACTCATCTCATCCTCACACATTTATCTCTCCTCATCTGATTGGTTCGCTGCACTTGGTGGCTCTTCTCTCTCCACAGGTGGGAAATTTCAGCAGCAGTTCTTTTCTCTTTTCATCCTAGGGTTTTTGTAGCAACTTTGACTAGTGTTGACTTTGGTCAACACAAGGTCAAAAGGACCTGAAACTCTCCCAGAATTTGGATCTTTCAAACCTGCATTTTTTGGCACTATTCCTGAGGCTAGACGTTCACTTTGACTTTGCTGCATTGACCTAACTGTTGTTGCTGTCTGTGTTGATCGTTGACGTTTTGGGTTGACTTTTGAGTTGGCTATTTGTCTGTCCTATAGGGTTGTGTGACATTGCTAGTTGGCTGACCATATTGAGACTCTTCTGGTTGAAGCATCCTGTTGACTGTCGTAATGCACCAACACACTTATATATTTCTGGCTTGTCTTCTGTCAATCTACTGGTATGTTCTATCATCATTTTACTTTATTATTTATGTGATTGCTATCTGATATTGGAGAAAACATAAATTTTCATCAAGCATAGAACATCGACATAAATTTACAAATGAATCTCCTTACTTGATAATTACTTGTGATGTTAGTTTTCCTTTTATTAATTTTATTTGTTCATCAACTAATTTCCAAAACAATGAAGATCACAAAGAGAAAGTACACAAGATATAGGCTCCAAGCTAGGGAAAAAACCCTCCAAGGGGTAAGCCCATAAAGAATACTTCTCTTATTATAGAATCAGTTCAAGATGAGAATTCCAAGGCCCAAATACCAAAGCCAAAACTCCTCCCAAACACCAAATCAACTCTCCAACAAAACCTCCTTCAAGAAATACAAATTTTCCGAAGTCAGCGAGAGTCAACCCTTCAAAAATACTACTTCAATCAAGATTTTAGCCCTCACTATAGGTATGCAACCTTTTCCTGCAATTCTTTGTCCTGCAACAAAACCAAAAGTCTTAATTCTTCACATGTGTGGACCAGAATAGGTCAGATTTTCGGTCTCCTTCCTTCGGTTGAATTTTTACCATGACTTCTAATCTCTTTCACTTGTTTTTTGTCTCTTATATTTCCATATTGAACTTTATGATATTGGAGTTAAAAATGAGTCAAATATCATTCCTTTTATAATATTCTTGAGGGGTCAAAGAACCTCTTCTAGGATGACTTCACCAAGTTAGAGCTGACTTGGTCTTGGAGGAGAAGTTAGCTTTCTAGTCTTTTATAGACTCAATAAGAATGACTTTATTTTGAGACAAAAAATCCAAATGGGACTATAGTACATGAAAATAATTTTTATTTGACTCAATAAATCCTAAAAACATGAAGAACATGATTTTACCTAGACTCTGAGCATGAACCCCATGGTTTTAAAAATATTTTGTTTTCTATTGGATATAAAATATACAATATCATGATTACATAAAGTCATTATGAAGACTGAATATAGTTAAATTCTCCAACACTCTCTCTTAGCTAGCTAGGTATTCATAATATTATCATATGGTACAAGGAATATCAAATTTAAGTATTCTCATAAGAAGAGTAGGATCAATAATCCATCCATTAAGCATCAATATCATAACCAACATTGTCAACAATGCCTTAACTTGAAAAGCTCAAATGATATGAGAGCATCATGCTGGGAGGCTTTACATGAGATACCACACTACCTCTAAAGGCATTAACCCTATCCGGATCTTCAAAGGGTATGTCCTTTTAGGACTATTCTTATTTTGGATTTCCATTCCTCAAATAATATCGGTACTCTTCAACTATTCTTATCTTGGATTTTTGGAACTATGGCTAATGTGTTGTTCTTGATGGAAACCCACCTAATAAAGATATAATTGATGTCAACATTGATGACTATATAATTAATACATACTGGTAAAAAGTTACAGATAGTATGGATAGAGAATTAGAAGTTTAGAGGAATATGGATGATTTTAATTAAAGTTTGAGAAAGTATACATAGATCCTATAAAGAAGGGTCATGTACATACGCATGTTTTATAAGTAAAAGTCAGGTACATAATCTGAACCATGGTGATGTGGATACCAAAGGTATTTACCATGGTATTGGCCCATAGTAATTGGAGTGATAATGGTTATTTGATCTCGTCAAATAATACTACTAAAATTACCAGGGGATTTACCTAAGGTATTGGATAAGGCTAAAACTATATAAGGAGATGGAGATCAAGGTGTCATGTGTGCAAATAAATGATCTATCTTCATGTGATTTGATTAGGAATAGGTGTGCATCAAGAAGCAAGGAGATAATTAAGATCTGACATATTTGAAAGGATTGTGAAGATTAATGAAAACATGTGCTTGATCTATTTATGCTTATAATGTTAGATATGTTATTGCCTAAATCTACCTCAGGCTGAAAGAAGGCAGATTTCAGGGTAACATCAAACCACGCTCAGTCTGGTAGCTAGCCCTACCATAACAGGAGAGGGTTCTCTCCGGGTCAATCTTAGCAAAAATAATCAAAAGGGCTTGATATGACTTGAAATTAAAGCTAATTTTAGGCTAGGTATATAAGTAAAGGAGTTTGATTTTGATTTTGACGGTTTTTTTTGGATCAAAGGGAAAGACAGTTTTGGGTGCGGGGATTAGGCCTAGTTTTTGCAGAGTTCTAATTGGGGCAAGGAAGGAAATTGTTTTGATGTTTTAGATTGAATGAATGGATGGATCATACCGGTGAGGAGCTAAAGAGGGCAAGAGGGTCTCAAGAGTCCTCCTCAAACAGATGAAAACATGGAAAATTAAACAAAACTGAAGGCAGAGCAAAGCAAGCTAATGAATTCCACCTTTAAACACTGATTTTTTTAATTTAAGATAGAAGGGAAAATGATACACATAAAAATCAATGAAATTACAGTTACATAGAGAAACACACCATCAAAACATAGAGCCACATGGATCCCAAAGAGTGATGCAAACCTTGGTCTATTCCTTTGCCAAAAGTGCAGAGATGAAATGTACAATGAAGTGCCAAGCAATCCCAAGTGTCCAACCCTGAAAATGACTGAAGAAATACATGATATAGACAAGCCTAACTCCTCCCCATGCCTCTAGGGGTCGAGCTCATAATTCTAGGAGCTGTTTCAACCATATCTAAACTAGGAACTAGAAAATAGGCAATGAAACAACTTGCCTCTATATGCTAGGAAACTAATCCATTCACTTACATTTCACCTTTTGGTGAATGAATCTTCTAGAATGAATAAAAATGTGCCAAAATTACATCATGGACATGAAATTACATCAATTTACATCACAAATTACATGAAAAAGTGAAACTGGCCAAAACTAGGCGAAATTCTGAGCTGCTGAGTGAAAAATAGGCCAAAATTCTCTATGCGCCGCGGCCAAAATCTCTATGGGTAGCACAAGTTTGGAGCTGATTTTGAGGCCCTTCCCGAAGTCCAAATTGAGTGCAGGATAGCTCGTTGGAAATCCCTGCATTTCTAATTTCCAACCCAAGTGGAATTTCTGGATTTGGTTTCCATTTTCCCCTCCAAAAGTTCAATCTCCCAACACTGCTTCCTGTGTGTGCAAAAAGTGGCAGAAAGGCCATTTTTAGGGTGTTTTTGACCCTTTAGGCAACCTAGAACTTGATGAAATCCTTAGGTAATCCATGAGAATGCACAAATTTTGATAAAAAATCTAGAAATGTAAAGTTTTCCCCCTGAAGAGCTGCAAATTGTAAGCGCGCGCCAAGTGGCGCTACGCGTCGGGCAGAAAAACCTGTTTTGTGACCAAAAAATTCAAAATTGACAAAAATTTTCCCAAATTCCTTGAAATTTGGGATGAAGGTCCCTGATCAAGTGCTATGCTCAGCCAAAGAAGCTTCGGCCAATATTTGGAGCCTATCATGCCTTTTGCGATGCTTCAATGCCCTCCTTAGCCTTGCCTTCAGGATCTTGATCTTTGCTTTGCAAACATGATTGCGCGCCCAATAGTGGTTCTTCATGTGCCTGAGTATGTTCTTCTATTTTTTAGCCTTCTTCAATAGCTTCTCAAGATGAATGTTGACCCTCTCAAGCCAAGTCTCTCTATCAGCCTCGATCTCACGCTCAATAGGTGTCATCTCGGTTGGGCTTCTTCGGGCAGCTTGCCGGTAGATGTTTTGAAACTCCATGATTGTCTGCTGATCCTCCAAATATTTGTTGCGCTGCTCCATATAGTTTATGATCCATTGAGCTCTCTGCAACTTGTCGTTCAATGTGTCGATCTCAGCTTTCTGCTCTTGAATGATCTCTCTCATTTTTGAGCTTGGAGAGCTCAAATCTTCATCAATCAATATGAAATCAATATCATGGCCTCCTGAAGGGCCGTCCTCCTGCATGGGCCTCTTACCTCTGTCCTGTACCTGTACCTGTGCTGCTGATGACGGAAAAGAGACCCCTTCCACCCTGGGTGGAGACAGTACTCGTCGGGCTGCTACAAATAATACTCTCGTGCCTCTCTGATAAGTGACATACACTGGCACACTGATAGCTCTGTCTCATGACCTCCAAACTGATGTGAAAGTTCACTTGGATCATGAAAAATCTCCGGAGGAGGCTGAGGGGCTGTGAAGAAGTCATAGGAAATGAAATCTTCCCATGCAATGCCCTACAATCCAAGCTGATGTACAACAATGATCTTGATGAGCGCATAATGGTAAATGTTGTTGTAATGCTACTCAGGAGTCTTCTTCTGCACAATAGTGGTCATTCTCTCGATGTTTCAGCACATGAAGTAAGGAATGTTCATCATCCTCACTCTCGTGAAATGCATCAATAATCTGATGTGGTAGGCATAGAGGCGTGAAAATCGGCCCTCACAACTGAAGTATCGGATAATGAGTCTCATCAAAGGCGCATAGGATTCCTTCAGAAACCGGAATGGGAATACCCTGCTGAGCTGCCTCACATAGCTAGGCCTGATGTATGGTTCATAATGCACTCTATCCACCTGCTGTCTCTTGTTCCACTCTTCACCTACATTTAGTATTCCTGTAGCCTGAGAAATGGTTTCTGGTGTTAAGGTGAAATTTACACCAGGAAGAGTTACCTGACCATCATGCAAATGTAAAACAAATAACCGAGCCAACTCCTGATGATGCTGAATCTGAGCAATCATCTCACAGTATTGATAGCATGACTGCTCTTGAAAACATGCCATGGCAAGTGGGCAGGCCTGCAACTGAGTCAATGAGGTGGGATCTTCTCTCACATGTTTGCCACCTTTACGAGGCCTTCTCGGTGCATGGAGCTCAGTGGTAGAATCATTGTCTTGTTCATATGATGAATCTGTGTCCATCTCCATGGTGTTGCAAGGTCTAGGTTAGACTTGTTGAAAATGAAAATTTGGTGTTTTTATCTTGATTGCCAAATGTGCCAAATAGGAAGGAACTGTGGGAAATATGGACAGTGGGAAAAAATATGGTTCAATCAAGTGAAAATTGAAGTGTTAGGACAATCACTTGACTTTTTTGGAATTTGGATTTTAGGAACTTTTTACAAATGATATGGGAAAGGGATAAGGATGGGGAATGAAAGGATTGAGGGATAGGGATAAATGGGAATAAGTGATATGAGTGGTTTTGGGATATAAGGGAATAGGGGAGGGATATTAATGATAGTGTGACAATGAGGAGGAAAGGAACCACAGGTGGGGATTTGAAGTACTTGGCACCAAAATCAGATTTTAACACTCAAACTCAAACCCTAAGGAGCAGTTTTTGACAAAAGAATAGGGTTTAACTTTTGATATTACAAATTCTCCAACCAATCTTTGAAACCACACCAAACACCAAATATGAGAAATTGCAAGGTGATTCGAACTTACTCGAAGAAAATGGGACCGAGAGTTTTGAAATTTCATTGAAGGCAGTGACAAAATTTGCTTGTCGTCTCTGTGCGCCGCGCGCACAACCCAGTGCGTCGCAACCAGTATGTGTGCCGCGCGGACAACCCAGTGCGCCGTGACCAGTATGTGCACCACGCATGTTCAAAATAGCACAGTGAAAAACAGTTGTATGCGTTGCGACCACTGTGTGCGCCGCGACCACCTCCCAATGCGCCGCGACTCTGAACTTCACCACACTTCCGGCCTTCAAACCCTGTTTTCTTTCTTCCACAATTCAACTCGGCTTCACTAATGTTTCTTGGTGCAAATGAACTATTTGAATGGTGAAAATATCTTGTATAGCCATGGAATTTCATTTTTAATTTAGGAAACCCACTTTCTAATGTTTCAACTTTGGCACTTTTCACTTTTTAATACAAACTCTGTTTTGCTTGTTTCCTTTGAGGTTTTGACTGAATGATGAAAATTTTGTCTATTTTTTGCAGGGATAGTTGACATGAAATTTGGCAAAGGCGACCAGGGCTGCACCTGAAGAATTTCACAACTGAATTTTTTTTGAAAATTTACATGGCATTTATTACAAAAGGAAAAATTGACGATTTTTCTTCAAAACAGATTTTTGAACAAAAGTCATGATCTAACATTATGACGATGAAATTTATGAAACGAAAATTTATTTTGAACCTCCCTCATGTGCCTATTGGAATTATTGAACACTTTGAAGACTAAATTTGCGAAACCCTAGACCTAATGAGACTGAAAAACCCTAAAAAGACTCTTTTCCCACCAAAAGACCAAACATTGACTGTCATTGACTGGAAATGATTTTGATGGACTTTGATGAACAGACCTAAGCCAACAGGTACAAGACATGAGGGATAAAAAGCGAAATGACCCTTCCGTCAGATGATCCATGCTCCTAATGGAATGCAGATGACTAAACTGGATGAAACACCTAAAATGAAATGCAACAAAAGAGATTTTGATCTCTGACGGAGGGATGAAGAGACCGAATCTAACAAGATATATAGCTATGATTATGGTTTAATATGAACATAATGATACATGTCGAGATCTGGGGTTAACATATGTGAATTGCAGTGAATGTTTGATTCAATAACTTCAAGATCTATATGCAGGTTTTCTTCTGATTTGTCGTGTACACATACAGACCTGGTTTAGTAAAGTAGCATATAATTTATACAATAATTTAATCAATATATTGAAATATATATGTACGTATCAGGCATGGTATCCATGTACATACACTGACTTGTTCTATGGAATTCATGTATATATGTTAGGGTTTGCATTGTTCCTTGATTATGACAAATGATGAGTATTTCTCTATTTTTATTTTTTCTGTCAATGATATCTCTATCTTTATGATCTATTTCTAACAATGATGATTGGGTTAATTATTTGGAAATGATGTTACAATGTGGGGATCTGTAATTGTTTTAGTACTTTTTGATTTATTTTTGTATGATCCAATGATTGATTTAATATTACAGTCATTCATGATTCAATTCTCATTAGTTTAAGATATGTACACAGGTGTTGTTCCAAAGAAGCACATACATACATGAGTTTTATTCAGTACAATCACGTACATATTCTAGTATTTTCCTGTTTTGGTTGAGTTCTACATTAATTGGTTTGATCCTTCAGTAATGTAGTTGATTTACAGTGCTTAAGTAATTAAGATTCAATATTTTATTTTTTCATATCAGTTTGGGTTGATTATTGATATGGGTCTAGTTTGAAAGTATGATGAAAGGTGGCCTATAAGTTGTCTAATTATTATTTGATGGGTGGATCCAATTTGAAAAATTCTGAAAATTCATCCACAAGGAGCTGAATATTGAAACCTTAATAAAGGGCGTAATATCTCCCTTTTGTTAGGAGCCAGTAAACAATTTTAGGGTGTTGTGTATCCCTTCCAGTGGGTTCTAGAGAACAAGTGGATGTTGTAGCCTCATGTAGGTGGGTTCCTGTGTACTGATAAGAGTCTGCATCAGTACAAAAATTGTAATGAATAATTTATTTAAATAATAAGATATAATATAGAGAAAGCGAACGCGGTGGTTTTCTCCCACATTGGGTTTCCACCTAAAATCATGGTGTTCTACGTGTGTCTCTTCTGTGGTGTGATTTTTTTGTTTCCTACTACATACTTGTGCACATGTGTAGATTTATTAAAGAATAATAGTGTATAAAATTCAAAATGTAAAATTGAAAATTAAATTTAATTAAAATATTAATTCACTCCCACACCCCCCTCAATATTTTTCCCAACAATTGGTATCATAGCAGGTCTGCGAGAAGAATCTTGACCACTTAAAGGGAGATCCATCAATATGAGCAACCAAGATGGATTATCTTCTATTAGGACACCTTTGTTTAATGGAACAAAATTTGTATTTTGGAAAATTAGAATGAGAACATATTTGCGGGCACTAGGAGCATATGTATGTCCAATTGTTGAAGGTGGATATCAATACCCAACCTCCATTCCCACAGATGATGCAAGGAAGAAAAAATATGAGATCAATGAAAAGGCAGTAAATGCTATTTTTGGAAGTTTGGCTAAATCTGAATTCATGAAAGTCATGAAGTTGAACACTACAAAAGCTATATGGGAAAAAAAATTTCAAAGCTATGAAGGTCACACTAAGGTAAAAAGCACTAAACTTCAAACATTTAGAATTCAGTATGAAACTCTTAGAATGCATGATGATGAAAGTATTACAATATATTTCCTTAGAGTAGACGAAGTTGTTAATTCTATCAAAATTTTTGGTGATGAAATGAAGGATTCTACTGTTGTCGAGATGATTTTGATATCATTAACTCCAAAACAAGAAACAAGTTCTAGAAAAAAGGCACTGAGAAAACTTAGAACTTGAAATTTTTATCTAAGAAAAGAACTTAAGAAATCAAAGGCTCTAAATCTTAGATTTTATAAAGGATATGAGACTTTAGAAGAAATAATTAAAGTTCAACACTCTCCTCTAATCAAGATAGGTGTTGGATACAATCCAAATGGTGAAACATAAAAAACTATGAAATATTCTTAAACAGGTACAAGAAGCTATGTCAATGCAGTAAAAGGAAGCAATCATCAGAATTATATACCTCATCAAAAGAGTGAAGGATCAAATATTCCTCATATAAAAAAACCTTACCATGAACAAAAGGCAAGCCACTCAAAAAGGTATTATACTGCCATGCATTCTTATTTCAATGGTCAATGCTTCACTTGTCACAATTTTGGTCATAAAGCAGTTCATTGTGTTACTTACAAAAAAATTATGACTAGAGAGGAAAGAAAACAAAAGAATGAGATTGAATGTTCTATTGCAATAAATTTGGTCATGAAGAATTTGAATGCAGCTGTAGAATGAAGTCATGTTACCATCATTAACAAAGGACAATACCACCCAAGGTATAGAAAAATAAAATTACCGCCTCTGAAAATTGTGATCTAGCATTGTATGTAGGAGATCAAGAGAATATATGGTACATTGACAAAAAATGTTCAAAGCATATGCAGGTGATAGAGATAATTTTGTTTCTTTTAATGAAATAAATAAAAATAATAATGTGACTTTTGGTAATAACTCACTTGATTCTATTAAAGGGAAAGGAACTTTAATTTTATAGAAAAATGTCAAATCTAGAAAATTATTATTTGTTTATGGGTTAAGGCATAACTTGTGAAGTGTTAGTCAAATGTGTGATCAAGGGAATGCATTTATTTTCATATCAAGGAATTGTGTCGTAAGAAATTTGGATACAAGTCAGATAATAATAAAGGGTATGAGAACTCCAGGAAATGTCTATGTCCTAGAAGGCGGCCAAGAGCACTATTATTTAAGAAAATATAAAGAACGATGGCTTTGGCACAAAAGGTTGGGGAACCTTAGCTTCTATTAATTATACAGATCAAGCATGATGGGAGAAGTTCATGATTTTCCCAACTTCTCTCCACCTAAAATTAACATCTGCAAATCATGTCAATTTGGTAAGCATATTAGAGTTCAATTTAAATCTAAATAAGGTACTTCAAGTAAGACACTTGAACTTATTCACACTAATTTATGTGGTCCTAAGAGAAATAAGTCTCCTCATGGTGAACAATATTTCATATTATTCATTGATGAATTTACAAGAATGTCTTCGATTGGCTTACTAAAATAAAAAGATGAAGCATTTGATAAATTTAAAGTGTTCAAGGCTTCAGTAGAAAATGAATTAGATCTAAAAATTAAATTTCTTAGATTTGATAGAGGAGGATAGTTTATATCAGATGATTTTTTCAATTGTTGTGAACAACATGGCATAAAAACACAATTTTCCATAGCTAAAAATCCTCAAAAAATGGCATGTGTCATGCTTGATGCATTAGGAACACCTAACACATTCATGGGAGAAGTAGTACATACAACTATGAACATACTTAAAAAATATCATGTTAGAGTTAAAAGTGAAAAAAAATCCACATGACCTTTGGTTAGGTAAGCGTGCGACTATCAAACACTTTAGAATTTTTGGAAGAAAATGTTTAATAAAGAAAAATTATGATAAGCTTGGAAAATTTGAACCTAGATATGATGATGGAATCATCCTTGGATACTCCTCTAGAAGAAAAGGATATAAATATTACAATAAAATGCTTCAAAATATTGTTGAATGCATAGATGTTGTGATCGATGAAGCATCCACATGTACCAAAAGGGAAGCACAAGAATATGAAAAACCTATCCATACTACAATTAAAGAAGTTGTAGGAGAAGAAATAGAAGCGTCAGAGGAAGGAAATGGAGATATAAATATGTCATAAAAGACACCATCAAGATATGTTTAGAAAAATAATCCTGATTCTCAAATTCTAGGTAATAAGGAAGCATGAATACAAACTAGAAGAACCTATGTTGGGACTTATTGCCACTTAGCCCTACTATTCACAATAGAGCCTCAAAATGTGAATTAGAATAGAAAATATGAATGTTGGGTTAAATCAACGCATGAAAAACTTGATCAAATATAAAATAATAATACATGGGAACTAGTATCAAGGCCTCGTGATAAAAATGTAATTTGAACAACTTGGGTGTGTTAGACTCCTATACCAATAGGTGTCATTTTTCATGATTGTCTTGATTGAACTATGCAATATGTTCAAACCTTTTTCTTGTGCAAAGGTGTTCCATATTCTTGAAAAATCAAAAAATCAAAAAATTTTAAAAAATGTAAAGAGGGTATACCCTAAAAGAAAAATCAAAGGGTAAAAAGAATAAAATGGTCAAAAAAGTGAAAGAAATGAACCCCAAACAAAAATAGACCAAGAAAGTGTGCAAGTCTAAATGCCACTACTATTTCATTTTCTGTAATAAGCAATTGTGTGCAGCCTGTTAAACTTTTGCCACAATTTATGAAGAGTCAAATTGTTTAAACTTGACTCATTCATTTTTCAATTTCATGTTGTAGAATAGAGAATAAATATCTGGCCAAACAGTTTAATCTTGGCAGATAAGTAGATAGGTAGAGTTAATAAAAGGTGCTCAACAGTTTAATCTGAGCCCTTGGATGTAATAAGTGTAGACTTAGATAGGTTTTCCATGTAAAAGAAAAAGAAGCTTGATAAGGGTTTGCTAGTCTAAGTGCACCCTAATAAAGAAGAGAAAATGGTAGAGTAAAGTAGATAGGGTGGGTAGATGGTGTTGCAACGTTTCATATGATGAATGATGGTGCTAAATGTGTTTAATCCTTTACTTTCATCACCAAGTACAGAGAACACTACATTGGCAGAATTTCAGAGTAAGGCAAAGTCAAAATCATTAACTTCCCCTCTCACTTTTTCCCTAACAATTTTACTAATTTCCCTTAAGTACTAAGGAGTTTGAAGATTAAAGGGGCTCAAGGCATTTCCTTGACTTTTGGAGGGACCGGACCCTCGGCCTAATAATTGGAAAGCCCCTAGTACTTGACGTTATCCATCGTTGCACTCATTCACTTTTAATCCTTTCCTAAGTAAAATCCCATTTTACTTAGGAAAATCATGCCATATTTCATAAAAGCCCCTCAAAATTACTTGCTATTCTAAATCTAAGTGTTGAAGTTGATATAATGTAAATTTGCTTCAGAAATATTCACTTTCTTAGTTGTGTAAAGTATTTTGAGTTTTCCTTGTCCCTTTGTCATATTAACATCTAATTTATTTATTAAATCCTTAGTCAAAATACCTTCTCGTATATATACATAACTCCCTTTTATAATATCCAAAAAACCCACTTATTATGATTTTTAACCAAAGTATTTATTCCCTATTTGTTTAAACAAAAACCCAATATATACTCCCTTTGGCTAAAAATTATCATTATAAACTATCCCCGCCCCTATGGTTAATAGATTTCATTAATTTATTACCATATAATAAAAATATACGAAAAACAAAGTTTAAACATGTATTTTATATGTGTTTAAAAAATAAAAACAAATAAAACCTCAACCACCCGTAACCCCGACCCTTCATAAACCAAGATTAATTAATCATTTGGATTAATTAACAGTTCAAATCCCGCCAATTAAACGCGTCGGACCCACTTATTATCATTCCCCCATTTCCCCGTCTTGACAACCGTCAGATCACCCCATCCAAGATTAACGGCTCCTATTGATTCCACTAGCCATCCTCTGTACGAGCGTTAACGCGCGAAATCGCGACGGTTTTCAAACCGTGCAATGGCTACGTGTCATTCAACCAGTGGAATCGCTGCCTCCCCGCGGAAAACCGCCTGCTTCCGAAAGCGGTGCGGAATTTACCGCTTACCACCCGACCCCGGTGACGTGTCCTCCCGTACACTGATGACATCATTCTCAAAAATAATAAAAAATCCGTGTTGACTTTGCAAATAAAAGAAAATTCCGCGCATTTTTTCATCGTTCAGTCTGTTGAAAGTGATTGCGCCCTTTACTTAGAAATTTGAAAAATCCACTGTCAAACTGCTGTCAACTAAAATTGCTGGACGCCATTGTTAGACCAGTGCACAAGCATTCATCTGCCGTTAACCAGTGCCTGTTAATTTCGACATTCTTCATAAAACAGGTATTTATCCGATTTCCTGCTGAAACTCTGTGAAAAATCCTCATTCCAGTGTTAAATTCATGCCATAATCTGAAAGGAAGTTTAATATCGGTCTGTTTTAGTTCCTGCAACTGAAATAATACTTCCAAAACTGAGATTGTGCCCGTTTCCGTAAAAAACCCCCGAATTTCCGTTCATTTGAATACACAAGAACTAAAAAAATGGAAGTTCCTGTAGCCCTGAATGTAGCTCCATTAAATTCCCCCCATAGAGATTTGGATTACTTATCATTAGTGGACAAAGATTTTCAAATAAAGGACTTGAAATTTACTGAAAATCCCCTTCGAATTTATTGTCGTTGCAGAGACAATTATTTGAATGGCTCGGATATTATTGGGTTATGGGAGTCTGGTCTTCCTAGATACATTTTCCCCTCAGTACATATCTTTCCTGAAATTATCCACTATTGCCATGCCAATTATGATCCAAATCAGAGAGCAGTATTGTCCCCAAGCCAGAACATCCTTTTTCCCATTACTGCTCAATCCATCAATGATATGTTACATTTTCAGCCTGGTGAAGCCCTTACTCCTTTGTTAATGGAAGAATTATTGGAGAAGTCCACTAAATTATCCCATGAAGAGTTAATTCGCATTTTCCAAGCTTTCATGTGGCCAGAGCATCAGCCTACAGGCCCTCCCCCTTATGCTAGTGTTTATTTTACTATAGAAGGAAAAAATATTTTGAGTATGCTATCTTTCATAATGGGTTTTAATACCAGTGAGTATGTTGATCATTTAACCCTGGTGTTATTATCTATGTTCACCCCTGGACAGCCTCCTGCTGTCAGGTATGACTTTACATCTTTCATTGCAAATAAAATGCATGACCAATTCATGAGATTGGAGAACGAGAAAGTATTCAAATATTCTACTATCATTTACCATCTCATGCTTTATTACCAGTCTGAAACTTTCCCTTTCCATATCAGAAAACTTGATGCCCAAGGGAATCCAAGATCTGTTATCTTTTGGTCAGCCATTACTCATTGTTCCATAGACTCTCCCTATTCTTATAATGAGTTCATTGACCTTTTTATACATTCTGCAACTACCTTGTTGACAGGAGTTGCCCCTCCAAGCCTCAGCAATGAAATCAGGAAAATCCTTCAGCTTTCAAAACATTACAAGATAGGTGACTGGTACTTCTATCAGAATCATACTGAAATTAGAATTTAAGGATTTGAATTGAGCCCTTTCAAATTACCCAGATATGTTCCAATGAGAATTTTTGCACTTGATTACTTCATACAAATGAACAATTCAGATATAATTCACTTTTGTAATGCCAAGAAAAAGGCTCAACTCAGGATAAAGAGCCAACTAGGTCCATTCATCTGCGATTCTAGGGATGGAGGGGAAGAAGCTCAAAAGATATTAGAGGATCATTACAGATTGCAGAAAAGTTTCCATTGGGTACCCTATGACCCATTCAACTTTATTTGTGACAAAAGGATGAAAAATAAAACAGCACCCTACATGCATCGAAGAATCCCTGAAATTGAAAAGTATGCTAATACAGATGAGTGGGTAGAAGGAACTTTGATAGAGTAGGATAGTGAGCAGGTTGATATAAATAATGTTATGAAAGATCTTGCAAAAATACTTGACTTGGATTCTTTTACACAGGTGCAGAGACCAGAGATTGGTACTTCTTCAATTGGTATTATTCAGCAGAATTTACAGGAAAAAATTCCATCAATTGCAGTTGAATCCAAAGGCAAAGAGAAAGAACCAGAAATACAAGTCATTGAAACATTCACCATGACAGAAAAACCTCAAACTTCCAAGGCACAAGATCAAGCACAGGTTTCTCTTATTCAAGTCAATCACCCTGAAGTTTCAAATTTGCAGACTCCATCCAATGTGGAACAAGGCAAGAAAAGACAAGTTAAAGATCCTACTCCTCCTAAGGAATCTTCACAACAACCTAAAACTAAAAGGCAGAAACTGAATCCACTTCCAGAAGTGGAATCTATTGATGAAATATTTGATGAATAAAGGGAGGATAGTCAGCTTACTGGTTCAGTTAGTGAAGCATATACAGGTCATAAAGGAAAGGAAATACAAAGACAGTTAAGTACTGAAGTGTCTTCATTCAAAAAGCCAAAGACAGGTGCAGGAGACATTAAAAAGACATTTATCAGTATAAAAGCAAGGAATGATCCTCTCAGGGTCCAGGTGTATAATCAGTGTCTTAAAATGGCTCCACAAAATCAAGAGAGATTAATGTCAGCTTTTGACATTCAGCAAGGGAAAATTTTAATGAGCCATTTCAAATCTAAAGTGCCAAAACCACAGAGAGCAGCTGACTACATCAGGACCAATTTTTAGGTCCTAGCAAAAGATATTCATCCATTGGACCAGATAGAATTACACAAGAAAACTGGAGAAATGATATATTCTACCCTTACTGATAAAGCAATGGCAGCCCATAGATTGCAAGATTCTTTGAATAATACAAGTACCCAGTTGCAGATTGATAAAGCTTCTTCTCAAGAAAAGGATAACAGAATAAAATCTTTGGAGGAAATAATCATCAGTTTGGGTCATAATCCCAAAGATATAAAAGGCATTGAAGCACTGATTAAAAATAAGGATGATGACATTGCTGCATTGAGGAAGCAATTAAAATTACCTGCTTCAAGGCATCCTCAAACTGAAGTAGTATTGAAGAAAAATTCAGAAGAAGAAATATTGGAATTGCTCCTGAAAATGAATGAGCAACTAAGTGAAACAGAAAAAGAACTGGAGCAAGCATTAAAAGAAAAGCAGTCTACTATTCAGACATCCACAACAGAAGCTACTACAGGTACAATAGCCGCAGACCAGCAAACAGACCCATCACAGGTGAATACTTCTAGTTTAAGTTCTGAAGAATTAGTGAAACAAATGGAAAGTTTAAAACTTAGAGTAACATAACTTCAATCTACAAAGTTACAGCTCATAAGTTTGGAACAAAAATATGATATGTCAAAAAATATTGTTGCTGACCATACAAGAGAAATCAAAATGCTGGAAAAATTGGTCAAAGCTTTAGAAAATGATCTCTCATTGGAGAAGCCTTTGAGAGAAATCAATGAAATTCTTTGGAATAATATTATTCAGTCGATAAAGGAGATTTGGTCCTTCATTCAAATAATATTTGAACAAAATGACTTGGTCAAAATAGCTCTGGAGGAAATTGACAAAACAAGAGAAGAATTGAGAGACAGACCCGAACAAGAAAATCAACTCATACAGTTCTTAAACACCCAGACCAGACAGCAGCTTGCAGAGCTTGGAATTGAGGACAGAACAGGTACAATTTTAGAAATAAAAAGAGTTTTTACTAAGAGAACTCTTATGCAAAATTTGGAACGTAAGTGCTCAGATATTCAAGAAGAGATCATTGCCTTCAAAGAAAGGTTTAATGTTTTATTAGCCAGCCCAGTCCTATGATTTCAGAAGACAAAATAATGGACTTGAGAAATTATGTTAATAGATTGGATATACATGCTCACAATGTAACTTGTTCCTCTATCAGTTCATCAGAATCGACATTGCCTACAGGAAAGAATCTGTATGACAGATTAAAGAATTTATTTCATCTTGAGCATGAAATAAGATATTTGTTCCCAAATCAGCCCAATTTCTTCAGATACACAGAGGCTGATGAAACATTAAGAAAACCCCAACAAACCAAAATAGCAGAAGACAAATGGTGGGAAGGCCTGTTAGAAATTTTGTAAAATTTATCTTCATATGGGAAATTTTTCCTTTCTACTATAGTGTGAAAGATAAATAGAAGAACAAAGGTTAAAGAGTATCAGCTTGGCAGTTGAAAGAGTATCAGTAGAAATGAAGAGTATCAGTGAAGTTAGGCAGTCAGAAAAGAATTACCAAAAAGGACAGCATCGAGCCAGATTGTAGGACCTGCCTCTAGTACATGCATAAAAGGAGGAAATAGCACACCAGCAGTTGCTTTTTATCCTATCTACGAGACCATATGTCTCCCTTTTGTTGTAACTTATTCGTTAGTCACCCTAGATTATTTCCTAGGTTATTGTAAGATATTTTAAATCATTTTTTGTATAAATAAACCCTCGAATGGAGTATTGAGGGTGGATTCTACTATTTTGCTGTGACATTGATGTTTTTAGAATAAAAGTGCTTTGGAGAAATTTAGTTGTGGCTTGCTGGATGACGATTTGAAGCTCAGGACTTTTTGTAGGATTCATGCGTCGAACTGCAGTTCAATAAGTCTTTCTATCCTATGTTTTTAAGTTTTATATCTGTTTATAATATCACTGTGTTTCCATTTCTGAGTAATTGACATAAAAGAATAAATCAGAACTTACTTAAATGTACTATGATTTTCAATTACAGTTATTCCAAATGTTTTCTTCCAAACCGGTTATAAGCAATGAATTCTTAACTGCTCTTGTTTCGCTGGTTTGAACATTTTGATTACTATATTAAAGAATTCTTAATTGCTCTTTATTTGTAATCATTCATTTTCTTTCTTTGAATATGTTGAAAGATTCTTGATTGCCTTTCATCCCTTCAAAACCCATTCCATCCACTTTATTTCCTTAAAATTGTTCTCTGTTTGGCTATCTTGCCCTGCAAAGCCATCTTGTGTGTAGAAGATTAATCCAGTAAAGCCATCCCTTTGACTCCATAGCCCAATGGCCTGAAAATATTCAACCTTGCCCTTAGTTGGCGAATTCCACCATTTTCAAACAAACTCTTGGACTTATAACTAGCCTAAAATTTTCTAAGAATAAAGATAAATAATAAAGAGAGAGCCCTCTCTGGATACAGATTGGCTAGATTCTGTATCCGAAGGTTGGTTTGTGGTTACCTCGGGTATACTTTCCTTTTCCACAACTTCAAGGAAAACCTGAGTGCTAACATAGTGGCGACCATACTGGGGACCTGAAACATTTTATTGTTATTATTGTTTGCTTATAAGCTATGGACAGAGTCTGAAGATCAGCCAGGTAGCTTTTGAAATGCTTTTTCTCTGCAACTGCATAGTAAATAAATGTTGCTTCAGTCTATCTCTGGTTTAGCTTATAAACTGAACTTTAGTTTCAAACATTCAATCAGACTCTCTAGTTCAATAAATATTTGAGAAGATCTTAATCCAAAATCTTAAATTTCTTGAAGAGTTTGCTGAAGTTGTATTTTCATTTCATTTTAAAAACAAAAAATCAAAAACACATAGTCTAGGAAAACTGGCTTCAGAAAGGATTCGTCATACCAGGTCAAATCCTGACCCTAATCCACCACCGATATTTGAAAATCCAAATCTGATTCCTAGGATTCTTAGAAGACAAGGAAGTCAAGAAATTTCTGAAAGAGGAAGTCAAGAGAGTTCTGGAAGTTCCAAGCCTCTTTCTAGATCACATTCCTGTCCTCTGAAGATTATATATTTTGACGAAATCCCTTTTGATGAACGATTTGAAACATCTCTGTTTGTGAATTTTTCTGAATCTGAATTGTCTAAGCTCGTTCCAGACCCACTATTTCTTGAGGATTTGCAATTGATATTTGTTTCATATCATCTTGACAGACATTTACAAAATTCGGTTCAATCTGAACAGACCTTTGAAGAAAGTTCAAACATTTCTGTAATTACTGAAGCTTCCCCAAGCTCAGCTACCTTTCCTCAAACTTCTCAAAACCAAGCCACTCCTTCTACTCCTCCACCCACTCCTACCAGACCATCATCACCTGTTATTCCATTACACCTTCCAATGGCCAATAGATATGCCCCGTTAAGATTGCCAGGTAACCCTGCTGCTTTGCCACAAGATTATCAGAGTAAGATCGCCCCTTTTGATGGCTCAGGTACTTACACAGCTCAACAACATACCAAAAGGATGACTGATTACTTTGAATTTTATGAAATTGACGCTGATGACGCTCGAATGAGAATTTTTGTCCAGAGTCTTACTGGGGAAGTCAGGACATGGTTTAGGGCCCTTGCTCCAAACAGTATCGCTAACTTACCAGCCCTGTATAGGTCATTTTTAAATAGATGGGAGAAGAAGAAAGACCCTCTTCAGATCCTATCTGACTTTGGAAAATTGAAAAGAGGACCTAATGAAACAGTACAAGATTACATCATCAGATTTAACGAAGCTTACAACGTTGTTCCTCAAAACCTTAGACCACCTCCGGATTCAGTATTGGTTAAATTCCCTGATGGTTTTGACTCTGACATAGAATATTCACTTAGGGAAAGAGCCCCTCAAACCCTAGAAGAAATGCAAAGAATAGTGGTTAGTGTGGAAGCAAACCTCATAGAAAAACGAGCTAGAGCTAGGGCCGAAAGAAGAATGCCTATGAATGAAGAACCTTCAGCTTTTGAAAGAAAGTTGGATGCAATCATCAAAGGTATGGAAAGACTGGGAGACAGAGTGGAGACAATCGAAAGAAAGTCTTCTGGTGATAATCAAAATGTTGTGAGAAACCCAAACTTTAGAAGAAATCAGAACCAAAATACTGGGAAAAATGGCCCTGACCAAAACATCAGGCCACCATTCCAAGAAAATTTTGTTGAAGGTTCAACTTCTGAAGAGCCTACTGAGGATGTTGAAATAAATAATGTGACTGAAAACAAAAATGAACCAGAAGTTTTCCTATCTCAAGATGATCAAGAGAATCATATTCTTGAAACATTTCAAACTCATTCAGGAGAAACTTTTGATTTTAAAGAAGGCTATGACACAGCAATTTATGAAGTTCATAAATAATACAATTTGAGAAGCAGACGGATTGATGTGCCAGAAAATAGAAAACATAAAGCTGTAAAACAAAACTTCAAAGGTAAAACTAACATTCCTCATGTACAAAACACTCCTCCCGCACAAATTTTGTCTAGGACAAGTCCTAACCCCACAAATCCAATAATTGAAGATGTGTCTGACAATCAAC